>JAGMTT010000003.1:1200000-2400000 GCA_019721355.1 Aspergillus sp. MEXU 27854
CGCTCACTCGACTCCTTCACGCCGTCCCGCACTTGGGCCACCTTGGCTTTGAACTTGCCAAAGAGGCTGCGCTTTTCGGGCTCCGTCGAGACCGGGGTCTCCTTAGCGTTGTTCACCTCGGCATCGAGGCTGAGCGGCTGGTGCGAGGGATCGTGGAGCTGGTGATCAGAAGGGACGCTGCGGCTGGAGTGGTGTCCGATCGAGCTGGTGCTGCGATCGGCTCCGGGATTGGTGGCGAGAAGGGGCGGCGACCCCAGGCCCAGACCCATCTGTTCGTTGCTGCGTTTGGAGGACCGGTGGAAGCGCCAACTGCGACGCTGCTCTTTGCGGTCCGCCCGGGACGAGTCGTCGGGCGGGTCAACGTCCGAATAGTCGGTAAACGACGATCGCGAATTCATCGACGGTGTCCGCGAGCCATACGGCCGCAGGGAGGTATCATGATGGCCGGCCTCACTCGGGCCGGTCTTCTCAGTCTTTGTGTCCGTTTGAGACGGATCATCGGGGGTCGACGCCTTGGGGGTAGCCCCTCCGCTTTCGCTGATGTCTACCCGGGAGTGCGAAGCTGGAGGCGCGGCCAGGTCGGCCGGTGGCCCATGGAGAGACTGCGCTGAGCTCTGTGCGCTCTCGCTGGCGCTACCAGGAATCCGTTTCTTTTTCAGCCGGTTGGGCTGGCGCGGCTCCTTTGATTCCCCACTGGGCGGTGACTTGGTGAAGAGACTGGACAGTTTCCGTTCTCGGGTCGGAGTCACCGCAGGCGGGGGAGAGTTTGGAGGAGAGAGAGTTTCCGAGACAGGTTTATCGGAAGCAACCTGCGGAGTCGCCACTGGCGCGGGAGCGGGAGCGGGAGCAGGAGCAGGAGCGGGAGAGGGAGCAGGGACGGAGGTTGGCGTCGAGTTTGGGCTCTTCGGTATCGGCCCATGTTTGGCATCGTGATTATAGATGGGGCCTGTCGCAGCAACGGCCCCGGGGGCTGCAGACGGTGCTGCAGACGGAGCCTTCTGCTCGGCAGGGGGCGGTGTGGATGACCGCGAAGGCTGGCCGGACGTACGTCCTGGGGTGGTCCCCCCGGTCGACTCCGTTACCCGGCCATACTGCATGGCCGGGCGCATCTTGGAGGGTAGGGTGTTGCTGCGATGCACCCCCACGCCTCCCAAGGAGGTGGGCGTCGCGGGACTGGGGGTGTTGGACTGGCGCGAGGTCTTGGAGGAAACGGAGACATTCCGACGGAGATTTTCGTACTTGCGAAAGCTGTCCGCGCCGGCACTGGCGCTGGAGACGGAGCGTCGAATATTCGAATGAGACGACGGTCGGGGGGTCAGACCCCCGCTCTCAACTTCCTTGACTGTCTGTTCATCGGCGGCGGTGCCGTTCATGCCGAACAGGAAGTGGTCCTGGTTCTCAATCAGGAAGATCAACACGTCCTGGCTCAGCTTGTATTCATCGGGAGACATATCATGTTGCGGGTGCGACAGGAGTCCCGGCTGGAAGATGGCCGACAGGTTGGCCGAGGTCATGCGGTTCTGATCGGACTTGGAGGCGAAGACGGCGAGCAGATCGAGAATATACAGTAGGAGCTGCTTGTTGAGGGGAGGTAGCTCTCGGATCAGCTGTTGGTAGGCGGCGACGGCCTTTGCGTGGTCGAACCCGGTCCCGTCGGCGGGCGGCTCGGGGCTCTGGACTTGTTTCTGGTACGTGCGCAGGGGCTCGCGAAAGCGCTCATAGAACTCCAGCGGGACGATCGGTTCCGGGAGTTGGTTGAGATAGCGACGGAGGACGTTGGCGGCGTCATGGACCGTATAACCCGTCCAATCGAGGCCCTTTCCGTACCGCTCGGGGGAGTCGAAAATCTCCTGGAGATCCTTGATTCGTTTGGCGGAACCGTTGAGGCGAAAGATTCCCTCGACATCCGTCGCTGCGACGGGATCAGTATGGGTCGATGGAATGTCCGACGCGGAGGAGCGTACCTTTTTCCTTCAAAAAGACGCCGCATTTCGCTACGACGATCGGGACATAGCCATAGATGAAACTCTCGCCGTTATCGTTGGTGAGGGAGATGGCGACGTTGGCGTATTTGATGCTGACGGTGAGGGGAACGCCGAAGATGCCCTGCGGTTTGTCTTGTGGGAGGTTAGCTGCGATCGCACTCGACACCACCGGTATGGCCATGTCGCATGCCCACATACCTTTCGGCTCATCCTTGCGAGCATTGCGTTTGAACTGGCGCCACCAGGAGGCCAGGTCGCGTTTGGAGGGCGGCGAGGATGGCACGACGGGGGGTTGAGCGGGGGGGAGGGATTGGAACGGCTCAGGGCCGGCGGGATGCGATTTGCCGGTGACCATGCTGGCGGAGGAAGAGGACGAGCGACGGAGTCCAGGAGGAGAGAGAAGATGAAGGACGAAGGCGACTCGGAGAAAAGACCAGCGCTAAGCGACACCCCAGATCACCGTCACCGCTCACAGGGCGAGAAATTCCGGGGCTGGGGACTCGTCGGCCTGGCGTGGAGGAGCCGCGGACGCCGTCGGAGGGGCACGAGGACCCGACAGTGATGGGGGCTGGGCGTTTGCGATGGGATCGATCGAGTGGGAGGAGAAGATGGGAGATGAAGGGGGAATTATCCCTCGAGGGAGTCGGAGGAGCCGAGGGAGGGATGCAGGAGGGATGGAAGAGCGAACGGAAATAAGGATAGGAGGGTGGAAGATGAGAGGAGTCGTCGAACGGAATCGATTTTTCAAAGGCGAAGGGGATGAGAAGATGAGAAGATGAGCGAGGACGGAGAGATGATGGAGAGCATAAGGGAGAAGCGAAAGAGAGGAAGCGAAAGAGAAAGGAGAAGATGAGAGGATCACGAGTGGCTGACAGGCCGTTGCGGTTCCGTGGGTGACTCTTCATACATGGGCGAAATTAATCAGAGGCCCCGATCAGCTGTCGTAATTAGACTTGATCTCGGGCATTATTCTACCCCGGACCATATCAGATCAATAATAGCCTCGATTAAATACGATACCATACCAGAATAAATGCAGACGCTTGTAGTCCAATCCACTATACAGAGGTGTTGTATAGTATATTCAGCTGGGGGCTTCTACGACTCTACTGTACACTATAGGAGAGTCGACGAATGGACTGCTAATAATAGTGTTCTCCCGACCCAGATCCAAGGTTCCATCCAGCCTAGACCGTCTCCAGACAATAAGAGAATCAACAATCATATTACAGTAGTACCCCGATAGCCGATGCTGCATTCATCTTCTCTCCTCCATTTACCATAATGATTCCACATATCGACCGTACACAGAGCACTTCCTGGACTGAGTCCTCCGTACTACGACCTATATCGACCACGATGATCCCAAAATAGCAACGAATCCGACGGCGTATCCTGTGCAGGATTCGTGAAAAGATGATTCTGCCCTAACTTCCCTGTCTGAAACACCCCCTCGACACACCCGTCATCGCAGGATCCTCCCCCCTGAAGGGCCCATGGGTATGAGTGTCGATCCGTCCCTTTGCCTCCGTCGCCAGGGGCTCGACGGCAATGAAGAGGGAGGGGGATTGCGTGTTGAGGGAACCACGGTTCCGTTCATGCCAGAGCCGGTGGCGGTTGTTCTTTTTTTATCCTGCTGAGTCATGGTCGTGCACATCGAAATGCATTATCACCTGACCTCACGTGATGATATCAGGTGAGCTCACCTGATAGCAGTCAGGTGACCCATAACAGAACTTGCGGAGCTCCGGACAGACACCGCAACAATCGGTCATTATACTACACTTCCACTTTTCATCCCATCATCTCATCACCATGGAAGGGTAAGTGATCTTTTATTTTTCCCAATCTTATCCTCAACCTGCTAACCTCCTTTAGACTCAATGCCTCGGAACAGCGCGAGTTCGCTGCGCGTATGGAGAGAAAGCAGCTGAAGGAATTCATGACCGTACGTCCATCGCCTCCACGCAAGACACAACAACCTCGACTTCATCTCTATAACCACGTTACGATGATACTGATGGGTTCAGATGTACTCCAAGCTTGTGCAGCGCTGCTTCGACGACTGCGTCAACGACTTCACTACCAAGTCGCTCATCTCCCGCGAAGAGGGCTGCGTCATGCGCTGCGTCGACAAGTACCTGAAGGGGTCGGCCCGGTTGAACGAACGGTTCCAGGAGCAGAATGCGGCGATGATGCAGAGCGGACAGATGCCGGGACGGTAAATGCATTGAGTGCATGGGTTGTTTCTAGGTCTTTGCATGTCTCCATTCTTTGTACGTGTATGATTGCTGGGTTGTATAATAGACTTGGTATGGCACTCCGGTATTCCTGTCTTTTGGTATGCAGTGTAGTGAAAGTATTGAGGCACTCGCGTTGAACTGATGATGCCCTGTCCTTGTGTCGTATCCTGTGTCTGCGTGTCTCTCGGTAAGATGGACGGTGTAGTCCAGATTCCTCATGGATCTGATTGTGTTCGTACGGCGTACACATCCTTTGTCCATGATGATCATAATCCATCCTCGACAGACATTCCTGATCACGAAGTTGAGTGCATTTGATTTCCTGTTATGGCGTCATGGCGCACGGACCATCCGGAAAAGTTTGCCGTTTTGGGTCATGACGCATCACTGTATAGAGAGCAATCTAGCAGTATCAAATATCATGATTGATGCTCGATAGAGGTAGAGGATCCTAAGTAGATTTGGATATTCGAGTGGATTCGAGTATTCACTAGTATTCCCTGTTCCACGTCAATGTCTACTATTGGTGTTATAGTTCGACAATGGCTATCTCACTCCGACTTTTCCTATCACGCCAAGTCAATCATGCTCTGTATATTCTTCTCCGCGCGAGGAGAAGAGAACATCTCCAAATCTACTCGGTAGAAGAGAGAAGAGAACTCGTAGAAGAAGGGGAATCCCCTCTTAGTCAGTAGACCCCACCCCCTCCCCCTCATGCCAACCGGCCAGACCCCCACCAACTCCGACTTCTTTTAATCCATTTCTTTCCCATCCGCCATTCCTCTCTTCCTTTCCTTCCATTGCATCTTCTCCCCTTCGAATTCTGAATCACAATGGCTAGCACCGTTGGAAAGGTATGTTCCCCATGTCCAGCTCCCTACCTCCCCCCTCCCCCTCTCCCGACCCTCCGGACCCCTCAACGTCATAGCTAACCGTCGCTAGACCATCACCTGCAAGGTAGGACCTCACCCATCCATGGATGGCATCTCAGCTCGTCCTGACGCGTCAATATAGGCGGCTGTCGCCTGGGGCGCTGGGGAGCCCCTCTCCATTGAGGACATCGAAGTCGCTCCCCCCAAGGCCCACGAGGTCCGCATCCAGATCCACCACACCGGTGTCTGCCATACCGATGCCTACACTCTGTCCGGCAAGGACCCCGAGGGTGCCTTCCCCGTCGTCCTCGGCCACGAGGGTGCCGGTATCGTCGAGTCCGTCGGCGAGGGCGTCACTTCCGTGAAGCCCGGCGACTATGTCGTCGCTCTCTAGTAAGCTGCGTCCGATGATCGGAGGTCGCATTCGATGTCGTGGCTAACTCCGGTAGCACCCCCGAGTGCCGTGAGTGCAAGTTCTGCAAGTCCGGCAAGACCAACCTCTGTGGTAAGATCCGGGCCACCCAGGGTAAGGGTGTCATGCCCGACGGAACCTCCCGCTTCAAGGCCCGCGGCAAGGACCTCCTCCACTTCATGGGCACCTCGACCTTCTCGCAGTACACCGTGGTGGCCGACATCTCCGTCGTCGCCGTGACCCCCAAGATCGCCACCGACCGTTCCTGTCTGCTCGGCTGCGGTATCACCACCGGCTACGGTGCCGCCGTGGTCACCGCCAACGTCGAGGAGGGCTCCAACGTGGCCGTCTTTGGCGCTGGCTGCGTCGGTCTGTCTGTCATCCAGGGTGCCGTCAAGAACAAGGCTGGCAAGATCATCGTCGTTGATGTCAACGACAACAAGGAGTCGTGGGCGCGCAAGTTTGGCGCCACCGACTTTGTCAACCCCACCAAGCTCAACGGCAAGACCATCCAGGAGCACCTGATCGAGATGACCGACGGCGGCTGCGACTACACCTTTGACTGCACCGGTAACGTCGGCGTCATGCGGGCGGCCCTGGAGGCGTGCCACAAGGGCTGGGGTGAGAGCATCATCATCGGTGTGGCGGCGGCCGGCCAGGAGATTTCCACTCGCCGTAAGTTTTCATCTCCTGAATCGAAAAGATGGATGAAGGAGCTAACACTTTGTAGCCTTCCAACTGGTCACCGGTCGTGTGTGGAAGGGATGTGCCTTTGGTGGCATCAAGGGTCGTTCCCAGCTCCCCGGCCTGGTGGATGACTACCTCGAGGGCAAGCTGAAGGTGGACGAGTTCATCACCCACCGGGAGCCGCTGAGCAACATCAACCATGCGTTTGACCAGATGAAGCAGGGCGACTGCATTCGCTGTGTGGTGGACATGTCGTAGGCCGAAAAGTGTTTATAGTTAATGAAGTTAGGATGTAATTGACTCTCTCTGTGTCTTTCTGTGTCTTTATGTATTCGTCCCCAAGGTTTTCCTCAAGGTCCTCATAATGACATCTTCTTTTCCTTCATAGTGACTGTGTTCACTCTTACTTGATTTCTTCCATCAACATCTGTTTTAAGGATCATAATGGCAATGATGGTGCTCATCATGAAACTGCTGGGTCACCGTGCCGAATATCCGACAAATTGTGATCCACCGGCCAAACCACCGCCAAAACCACCACCACAGCCCACGATACCTAGCCGAGTCCTCGCCAGAATCCGATAGACAAGCCTTCTGATGCTCCACTCGGTCCACTGAGCCCGACTGGGCTGTCTCTCGGTCCAGGAACACAGCATGTCGCAGGCGAAGGCAGTGGGTCGGCAGACACTGAGCGCCCTACGCCTCGGGCTGCGGTCTGTTGGGCCGAGATTGATTCTTTCTGATCTTCTATCTGGTGCGGTGGTCGCTCGGAGGCTTCTAAAGTGGGAGATATCTTTCTCGTGAGGGTTGTATACATCGTCCTCTGACTCTCCTACTGGAACCTCCGCTACAGAACAAGATGGACGATCACGGCCAAACACCCTTCAAACCCCGTGCAGGGGTCTATCCCAGGAAGATCCCCTTCTGGCGCATGCTCACTGACCAAGGCGCCATCACCCAGGCCGTCCTGGACTACGACTATCCCGGCCGCGGCACCGACGACGACCCCTACATCGTCGGCTGGATCCCCAACGACCCGCGCAATCCGCAGCTCTTCAGCTTCGCGCGCAAGCTGTCCATCACGCTGATCGTCGCCTTTGCGACCATGATGGTGGCCCTGACTTCCTCCGCCTACAGCGGCAGCGTCCGCGAGATCGTCACCGACCTCGGCGTCAGCGAGACGGTCGCCACCCTCGGCCTGTCGCTGTTCGTGCTGGGCTTTGCCGTCGGCCCGCTGGCCTGGGCGCCCATCAGCGAGGTCGCCGGCCGCCAGACCCCTTTCTTCGTGAGCTTCCTCGCCATGGCGGCCTTTTCGGCCGGCTGTGCCGGCTGTCGCAACATCTGGTCGCTGTGCATTTTGCGCTTCTTGGCCGGCGCGTTCGGCTCCGCGCCGCTGACCAACGCTGGCGGCACCATCGCCGACATGTTCACGGCGCGCCAGCGCGGCCTTGCGCTGAGTCTGTACGCCGCTGCGCCGTTCCTGGGGCCGTCGCTCGGGCCTATCGGTATGCTTTTCCCTTCTATAGTGTATCCCTTGAAGAAAAGCACTAACATGCTGCTGCAGTGGGCGGCTTCCTCGGCATGAACGCCGGCTGGCGCTGGGTGGAGGGCCTGCTGGCCGCGTGCGGCGGGCTCGTCTGGCTGCTGATGGCGGGCGTCGTGCCGGAGACGTACGCGCCGGTGCTGCTGCGACGGCGGGCGGCGCGGCTGTCGGCGCTGACAGGCAAGGTCTACCGCAGCCAGATCGACGCGGACAAGGGGCGGGTGGCGTTTGCGGCGCTGCTGCGGCGGACGCTGTCGCGGCCGTGGGTGCTGCTGCTGCGCGAGCCGATCGTGCTGCTGTTCGCGCTGTACACGGCCATCGTCTACGGCACGCTGTACATGTACTTTGCGGCGTTTCCGATCGTCTACGAGGAGGTGCGCGGGTGGAACCCGGGGGTTGGCGGGCTGTCCTTCCTCGGCATCATGGTCGGCATGATCGTCGGGGTGGTGTGTACGGTGCCCGCGAACCTGCACTACATGAAGGTGCAGGACGCGCACGGCGGGTTCGCGCCGCCCGAGACCCGCCTGCTACAGTGCATGCCCGGCGCGCTGGCCATCCCGGCGTCCCAGTTCTGGTTCGCCTGGACAAACTACCCGAGTATTCATTGGGCGGTGAGTATTGTCGCGACGGCGCCGTTTGGTTGGGGCGTGATTCTCATCTATCTCGGGATTATGAATTATTTGATTGATTCGTATACGATCTACGCGGCGAGCGTGCTGGCCGCCAACGCCGTGCTGAGGAGTATCTTTGGCGCCGTGTTCCCCATCGTCGCGACGTATATGTACGACGGACTGGGGATCCACTGGGCGCCGTGCGTGCCGGCCTTCTTGTCTGTCGCGTGTATGCCCGCGCCGTTCCTGTTCTATCGGTATGGCGCGGTCATCCGCACGAGGTGCAAGTATGCGGCCGAGTCGGAGCGGTATCTGCAGCGGCTGCAGGAGGGGGCCAAGGGGAAATCATGATAGACTTGACAAGGTTATAGATTATAGATTATAGATGGAGACGAATATAGATTCGAGTTTCCCGCTGATGGGAGGGGAAGTTGGGGTTTTCCGGCGGGTTTCAGTTCTCCGCTGAGGAGACACGCGGGGTAACAATAATCCTCATGTTATTGCTGTAGATAATTGGAGATATGACTACCTAGGTGTAGTTGTATATGTCTCCTGATGTAGTATGGAAGAACACGCTCTATACTTACTAGTAGTAGTAGTAGAAGTAGTATTCATATACCCGAAATAGCTGGCCTAGCGCCTGCTGTGCGGGCGTTCCCTACTCGCTCGAAATGAAGCTATTCAGACAGATACAAAAGAGATATCTCAACGGAAGTACGGCGGTCAGGTCCCCCAGATCCCACTGCCACGCCTGCCTGACCGCCACCAGCCCGCACATCGAAAAGCTTGCCGTCGCCACACGGCTACACATCGAAAAGCCACCGAAAAGCTCACCCTTCCACCATACTCCGCCGCGACGCCTCTTCTTCCTCTCCTGCCGCCTCGCCTCGAGCGCCTACCTAGGCCTCTGCGACGTTCCACCTATTCGCACCTGCGTGTGGGCTCCACACTTCCGGCGCGGCCGTCCGCCGCGCTGCGTGTATCGCCATGGATGTATATTAGGGGCTAGGAGCTTGAGGCTCCGACACCTTAGTCCTTCCTCACAGTGAATGATCTATAAGAAAGAACGACCATCATGATCGAGGTATCGACGCTCTCCTTCCTCAATCTACACTGCTGTTTCCTCTATCTCGATCAACATCAGGAAGGAACTATGCTCTCTGTATATCTACTTCCTCCCAATGGCCCTTGTCCTCACCACATCACCCATCCACATCTACATCCACGCTCGCTTCCAACGCTCTTTACTGATCGCCAACACAGTATAACTACTTCACAACAGACTATACACTCATCATTTCCGCATCTTGAGTAGTCATGGCGGAATCCAGCAACTCCGGCGACAACAGCAACTCTGACCACAACTCTGACCACAGCCGCAACCCCAGCGACAGTACGGACGCCGACGAAACCAGACGTGATGGGTTATTCCACCGAGCCGGCCAGCGCCTCAGTGCGTGTTCGTCCCCGGTTCTCTGCTGTTGTACTCATTCTCTACCTCCAGGGCATCCGCTTCGTTCCAGACGCCGCGCCACCGGGCAAACCCAAGACGTCCTCGCGCGTCCCCGGCATTTTACACATGCTATACGGCATGCTCCTGTTCGAACTGCAAGTGCGACTGCCGATGCCGTTCGTCGTGTGACGGATACCTTGAGCAGAGGTCTACACATAAGGACCTCTCCCGACAGGCAGGATGCTGTCGCGGGTGGTTCTGGACAGGGTGCTGCTGGACAGGGTGCTGCTGGACAGAGTGCTGCCACGGCCGGTGATGTTGCAGGCGGTGCTGGGCAGCCAGAAGATGGCGCAACTGATCATATCACGGATGAGGAAAGGGACCAAAGCCCTCTGCCACCTCCAGACCATACCACGGATGAGGAAAGGGACGATGGCCATCCGCCGCCTCAACGTGAGGGTGATGGGAACCGGGGCCAGTCTTCAGGCCAGACCCGCACTCGTAGTACGCCTAGCGATGCCACCGGCTAGACCCCTGCGCCAGCTGGAGGCGAAGCTGATCCAGGGTCTAGGGCAGGGCAGTAGACCGGCAGTCGGCTCATCGATCGGGCGGCAAGCCGGGGAACACGAAGCAGCAACAACGGGTGGAAAAGACGGAGAGGCACTGACGGACACGGACACTCCGGTGGACGAGCTCAGGCGACAGATGACGGGAAGACGGCTCTAACGGCGATCCATCTGAAGATTCTTTATTCACATGCGAAACACTGAATTACACCAACACTATGCAGAGACATTATGGTACATCCGGTTGATCAGCGGCTGCCTGGGTGGTTACGGATTAGGAACAGGAACTTCGGGATGAGGATGTGCATGGGGTATATGGCAGTCCAAGATGCAAGTAGGGAATAAGCAACACAGCAAATGTCAGAACCAAAGATATCAATATGAATACACCACGATGCCCTTAGGAAATGAACACCTGCCACCAGAAAGCGCCATGGAATAGGTAAACAATCATATCATCATCAAGCGGGTCGTCCGTCGCTCCGGGAAGCGGCGTGCCCCGGGGGAAGGAGGCGGCCCGTAGGGTCCGTTATCGTACGGTCCCGGGGGAGGTCGCAAGCCAGGCCCTGGCATCGGTCCCGGTCCCGGTCCATAGGGCCGCATCCCTGGACCTGGACCTGGGTATCCAGGGGGTGGCGGCGGAGGATATCCGCGCGAGTAGCCGCGCGCATGCGCCAACGGAGACGAGGGCATCGTCGGGCGACGGAAGCGATGGGGCGACATGGACGCCGCCGCCCGACGGGCGTCCCGCTCACAATATACCAACCCGTTCCATTCAAAGTACTCGCCCTTGAGCAGGATATGGCACGTGCGACAGGTCAGGCAGTCTGGGTGGAACTTTTGCGAGTCGCCCGGCCCGCGGCCGCTGCGCTCCACCGTCTCGAGGTACTGGCCCTCGATGCCGGTGTGGCAGGTGTGGCACACGGAGCCGTTCCGCTCGTGGTAATGCTGGGCGCAGAAGGGCCGATCGTCCAGGACGTAAAAGTCCGCCGTCTGGAACGGCGTGCGGCAGTCGTAGCACACGAAGCACGCTTTGTGGTACCGGCCGGTCAGACGGCCGTCCGCGGACGACACCGACTTGCCCATGATCATCTCCCCGCAGCCGCGACAGCGGCCCTTGGGCCGGGGTGCCGGGCGGACGACAGGCTCGGTGGCGGCGCGCGTCATGGGTGGTTTGTCGGGGAGGTCGTCGGGTGCCGTTTCGGATGGGGCAGGGTGCGTCGCGTTTCTGGGGGGCTGGCTGG
This sequence comes from Aspergillus sp. MEXU 27854, assembly GCA_019721355.1. Classification (NCBI taxonomy): domain Eukaryota; kingdom Fungi; phylum Ascomycota; class Eurotiomycetes; order Eurotiales; family Aspergillaceae; genus Aspergillus; species Aspergillus sp. MEXU 27854. Next base: position 1,211,617 of record JAGMTT010000003.1, read on the forward strand.
GCGCCATGCTGAAGCCGCCACGGTTGATGGCTGGGTCCGTTGGGGAGTCGGGGCTGAAGAGCGCCTCGGGGATGCGCGGGGCTTCCAGCTCAACAGGGCTTTCGGTGTGGAGGGACTCGTCGAGGACGGGCTTCAGCCCGGGGTTGGGGCCAGGAGGGTGTTCCTCCACGGGGCCGAGCCGGCCCTGGTCGGAGGGTTTGCGCCGCGAGCTGGCTTCCGACGCGATGCTGGAGAAGGACGTGCCGCTGCGGGAGTCGGAGGGGGAGGAATCCGATGATGCGGTGGAGCTTTCCGTCGTGCTGGTGGGGGGTGCGTGGTCAGCGCCGTCGAGGCCGAGCGCGCGTGCGAAGCTCGTCACGGAGAGGTTGCTCTCGCTGGTGGCGTCCGAGTTCTTCCGCCGGGCGGCGTGCGCGTCGGTGTGGTTCTCTGCGTCTGTGGGATGCAGATGGTCGGAGGGTGGCGGCCGGAACGCCTTGTATTCGTGATTGCCGGAGGAGACGGATGGGGAGCGCTCCTCCGACAGGTCTGGGAGGTCCAGCGGGGGGCCATACGTGCTGTGCGACGGGCTGTGAAAGAAGAGCTCTGCGGAGCCGCGGGAGCTGCTGAGTCTCTCGGAGGTGGCGTTGGATGAGGGACGTAGGGGGCTCGGAGCGTGTTTGTCGGTGTCGCGCTTGGGGGCGAGTTGTTCGCCGGAGCTGCGGAAGTCGAAGCTCGTGCTGTCGGCTTTGCCGTCGTGGCGGGGGAAAACGTCAGAGACACTGGAGTCGGAAAAGGCGGAGGAGAAGTGCGGGATGGTTGGGGGGATGGGCGGGACATCGTCGAGGTATTTGTAGGCGTAGGAGACGCTGCCGAAGGAGGGTCGCCGGCTCGAGATGGCGGTCGACCGCTTCGAGCTGTTGTCGTAGCGCGAGCTTGCGAGGGACGTGCGGTAGCTACTCCGGCTGTCGACAGATGCGCTGTGCTTGTGGTGACCCTGGGTTTCCGGCGGCGGGACGTCGTCCTTGGGTACGGGGGCCGGCGGGAGGCCCTTGTCTGTGTCGAGGGGGAGATGTGCGCTGGCTGGAGGCGGCTGGACGGCGGAGGCCATTGCGTTGGCGTACTGCGGGGAGGGCACGGGTGGAGCGGTGTTTGGGTCGTTCAGCACGGCCATCCCGGAGGGTTTGCGGGTCGACATGGATCGGGGGAGAGGGAAGGTTGGGAGGTCGCCATCCAGTCCGGGCGAGTGCGGTTCCACTGGGAGTGGTGTCGTCTGGCTCCGCAGAGGGGCGCGGAACGGAGAGCGCTGGGAGATGGAGAGCGGCGACGGCGTGAGGGCATCCTTATCATCGGCATCGCCGTCGGCCGACGGACGTAGGAACGGTTGGTCTGGGAAGGTTACTGCATGTTCGGGCGGAAGAGATGGACCGGGACAGCATACTGGCTTTGGAAGGGTCGATGGGCGCCGGTCTGGCCGCACTTCTAGGCGGAACTTCATACACATATTTGGGTGGTGGTCGCGGCGGCGATGGAGCTGGCTGTGTTAGCATGTGTTGACGGGACTTGAGGTGAATGGGTTTACCTCGGGATGTGCAGATATGGTCGCCCATGGCGGAGATTTCCACGCTCATGCCGCAGCTGGAGCATTTGATCGAGGGCAAGAGGCCCGGATCGAGGGAAGCCATGGTGAGGTCGTAGAGAGCAGAGGATCATGAGAGCATCAGGAGAAGTCGTCGTCGTAGTCGTCCCCAAGATCAGTACATCCCACGGGATAGATGGTGGTCAAGCATCTGGAACGACAGTGACGCAGGGATGTCGGAACAATGATCATCACCAGACTGGACTATATCAGCGTCATTATCATCAGCATCGTCAGCACATGAGATGGTGGACGAGGTGAAGTGGATGCGACGATGCTAAATAAGTTGGTCGCCATACAAAAGAAGCCCTCGTGGGTCGTGTTCTTCATGTGGACTAGCGCCTCCGCTAGCCTCCTTTAGTCTTCTCTAGCGCTTCACCACGCGTTCTCGTGGGTTCCAGCATCAACAACAACCACTTCCAGATATTGCCCCTGATCCATTCGGGGATTCAAGACAATCCAGTGTCTCTGGTTGAGAACGTATCCTGATCATTTCTCTACAATATTCCTGACTCTGAGAACGAGCTGAATCCATATTGTCATGCTCCCATGCTAAGGGATCCCCTGACCACTGCAGATCATCCTCAGGGGCTACTCCAGGTGCACGACCCTCGGATTTTCTGGTTTCTTTCTTCCTCGATTGGACCAGGCGGCCTCTCATCTCCCCAATGTTCATCCCTTAAACTCTTTTCAGCAACGCCCTGGGTTCGCCGTCCTTACCCGAGAGAGCATCTCCTCCGTCGATCCACCCAGTCCAGACCTGTCAGGACGACGGGCTCCTTGCGTATGCCATCGACAAATCCTCCGATTCAGATAAAAATAACCACCGCACGTCCGTGTCTCGGTACGACTGACGCTGTCCTCCGTACGAGGACTCTTTGTTTTCTGTTTGTTTCTGGTCGCAGAGAGGATCAACTAGATCACGAACCGCTGATCCTCGTCCCGTGGCTCTGCCGTCGGGGAATCCACCACTCACAAGAAACGCCATCACGCAAGCGACTCGGCAGGGGACAGCAGCACAGAAAGGGGGTTCGATCGTTCTCTGTTGGTGGTTCTCCGCCAGGAAGTCTATTAGATTAAATCATTACTCGCCATGCACCGTATGCACGCAGCGACATCGATTTCTGGAATATTGGTGCCTGAGGTGATATATATCCACTCGATCGATGCCAATCCACTGTGGCTCTCATCCCTCGCATGATAGCCATGATTTTCAACGGCTTTTTTCACCGATTGGGAGCGTCGTAGGGAATTGTCTTCCGACCAATGCTACGGTAGACCTGACAGTCGGAGACTTTGGACTGCAGGGATAATCCTTCGTTCATGGAATGCCATGAACTGCTGAGGTAGTATCAGGACGGACAGGAACATGGACGCGAGTCCACGGTATGACCATCATATCCCAAAGATGGGGTGTCAATCGTAATGTCGGTTGATGTGCACTCAGATTTCCCTCTTAGTGACTTTCATCTACGTATTAACGTGTTCCATTGGAATGTTCCATCGGAGTGTCGACCTTCCATGCGATCTACCTAATTCTATGATCCTATGACTCGGATTATGTGGCCGTACTATCAAAGATACACATAACGAGTGCGACTTCTTAGCCATATCTTCGGAGACGCTCCCTGGCCGACATCAAGGACCCTGGAGGTAGTGCTACCACTATCATAACCCTCACCCACAACGGCAGAAATACCCACTCCGCTGTCCGGTGCTTGGCAAGATAGCCAGTCTGTCGTCTCTGAGACACCCCTGACTGCGATTATCTGCTGCGATCGTGCGATGGAGGTTGCGCGTCTCGGTGGGTGTGCACCGACACTCCAGATCTGCAAATGCCAGACAAGGCATGCAGTGGGTCATTCATTTTGCTGGAAATCGCAGGATTTGATGGTGTGATAGCGTTTTCGTGCAAAAGTCGTATGGTCGCATCTCAGAGTAAGAACTTTTCCAATAAATTTGGAGTGGACAGATCTTGCAACAAGTCCAACGGGGGACCGCAACGATATATCTTTCCGCCACCCCGGAGGTTTTGTTTTCATAAAATCCTCCTTCTTACGGCTATAATGTACCCCGTAGAGAAATCCCATATAACATCGACAGTCTTCCAGAACTTCATGGCAGTGCGCTGCAGCGCCCCGCAAACAGACTGATGATTCAGGGGTAACAACGCAACCATGGTTATCGCTCCGAGTTTTCCGCCGCAGCGGCACACCATTTTTGCTGCCTAAGCTTAACGGTCTGTTGGAAGGAGCTGTCTGTTCCATCCCCTCCTTACTACCTATTGGGATCCCCTTCCACCTGGAGTCCCTTGGTGAGCTCCGTCGCCAAGTTCACCGTACCGTCGAGCCCTTCGAGTTGTCCAGTCGCTACCCCATACAGAGGACTCGACCCACTTGACGCGCAGACCGCACGGTGTCCAAGGTCGATAGCTGTCAGTTGTCCTCTTCATAACCGACATTTGGGCAGGAATTGCAGCGTATTCGCATTGTGCGTTGTCTGCCCATCACCAGTGCCAAGTCGAGATTCTGGATGATTGGACCATACGCGACGGCTCCCGTCCCCGACACTCGGCTCAGGGATAGAAGCTGCCAAAAAAGGCGTAGGACAGCGAAGGATGAGGCTAGCGTGGAATTGGGGCGAGTGCCATACCGGACCTGCATTGACCGGGGGAGTGGGGGGATGAGGGGCTAGAATTGTAGGATTGCGCTGGTTTGTGTGGAAAATTTTCAGTGAATTGACCTTCACTTCAATCGCCAGAGGAATGCTAGAAGGAATGCATCGGGAGTGACGATGGACGGAGGCAGTTCATGCAACATTCTTGACGGAAGGAATATGCTGCGGCTGCATCTGTCAGTCAGTCGATCGAAAGAGCGGCGATCAAGACTCTCCACCGGAGGAGACTCTTCCTGACCGCTTGTTTGTAGCCGTAGTTAATGGGCCATTCACTAATCAGGAGCTTAGCGTACCAGAGACGGACGAGTCGTGGTGAAGCCGGAAAGGGACGGAGGGGGAAGGGTAGGCAACTCCCGTGATTGGAATTCCCGTGACTTAAATACTACCCCTCCATCCCTCCATCTTCTTCTCTCTTCTCCCTCTTCTCTCTCCCACCCAGTTTCGTCTGCTCGTCAATTCGTCACTGATCACTCTCTTCGAGGCGTGATCGCGAAACACCGTCAAAATTTTCGCCACACTTCTTAACTCGTGAGCAATTCGTCCCTTTCGTCCTGAACTCCATGCTAACTCCCGCAGGCGTCACCACCCGTTCAACGGCCGGCGCTCATCCAGCCGCGGAGGAGCACCGGATTACGCATTATACGTCCAGTAAATCCGTGCGATCTTGCTAGAACATCCTCCCGCCACTCTCCCACCCCATCGTCAATCCCCTGTGAGACAATGGCTCCCCACGCAAGTTCGGATGTTGCTGCCAGTGGCGCCGTGAACGGGTCGGCTCGTCCCTCGACCACCCCCCTGTTTACCGTCAACTCGCCCAATGTCGTCTACACCGACTCCGAGATCAAGAGCAAGTATGCCTACCACACCACCGACATCACCCGCACCGCCGACAACAAGTTGGTTGCCACCCCCAAGGCCACCGACTACCACTTCAAGGTCGACCGCCACGTCGGCAAGGTCGGTGTCATGATGGTCGGCTGGGGTGGTAACAACGGCTCCACCGTCACCGCCGGTATCATTGCCAACCGTCGCGGTCTCACTTGGGAGACCCGGGAAGGCACCCAGGCCTCCAACTACTACGGCTCCGTCGTCATGGGCTCCACCATCAAGCTGGGTACCGACGCTAAGACCGGAGAGGAGATCAACATTCCCTTCCACGACATGCTGCCCATGGTCCACCCCAACGATCTGGCGATCGGTGGCTGGGACATCAGCGGCATGAACCTCGCCGATGCCATGGACCGGGCCCAGGTGCTCGAGCCCACCCTGAAGCAGCAGGTGCGGAAGGAAATGGCCGAGATGAAGCCCCTGCCTAGTATCTACTACCCGGACTTCATCGCGTCCAACCAGGAGGACCGGGCCGACAATGTGCTCGAGGGCTCGAAGGCCTGCTGGGCCCACGTGGAGAAGATCCAGCAGGACATTCGCGACTTCAAGGCGCAGAACGGCCTCGACAAGGTGATTGTCATGTGGACCGCCAACACTGAGCGTTACGCCGACATTCTCCCTGGTGTCAACGATACTGCCGAGAACCTGGTCAACTCCATCAAGACCGGCCATCTGGAGGTTTCTCCTTCCACCGTCTTCGCCGTGGCTTGTATCCTGGACAACGTGCCGTTCATCAACGGTTCGCCCCAGAACACTTTCGTGCCCGGTGCCATTGACCTGGCCGAGAAGCACAAGGCGTTCATCGGCGGCGACGACTTCAAGTCGGGCCAGACCAAGATGAAGTCGGCGCTCGTGGACTTCCTGATCAACGCCGGTATCAAGCTCACCTCGATTGCCAGCTACAACCATCTCGGCAACAACGACGGCAAGAACCTGAGCTCCCAGAAGCAGTTCCGCTCCAAGGAGATTTCCAAGTCCAACGTGGTCGACGACATGGTTGCCGCCAACCAGATCCTCTACGCCGAGGGTGAGCACCCGGACCACACCGTGGTGATCAAGTACATGCCGGCGGTGGGCGACAACAAGCGCGCGCTGGACGAGTACTACGCCGAGATCTTCATGGGTGGCCACCAGACCATCTCGCTGTTCAACATCTGCGAGGACTCCCTGCTGGCGTCTCCTCTGATCATCGATCTGGTGCTCATCGCCGAGATGATGACCCGCATCAGCTGGAAGGCCGACGAGGCCGGCGAGTACAAGGGCTTCCACAGCGTGCTCAGCGTGCTGAGCTACATGCTGAAGGCGCCTCTGACTCCTCCCGGCACTCCGGTCGTCAACTCGCTCAACAAGCAGCGCAGTGCCCTGACCAACATCTTCCGTGCTTGCGTTGGCCTGCAGCCCGAGTCGGAGATGACTCTGGAGCACAAGCTGTTCTAATGGTCTATTAGACCTTTTGTCCAACTCTAGTCACTCGTTAATCAATTGATTGCTATCTACCTATATCTATCTGTTCATGTAGATTTGGGCGGCACCGCTCCAACATCCGAGTAGGCATTGAGGGCCAACTGCCCGCCCAGATGCGCGTAGAGCACATTGCCCGTAATCTTGCCCTTGCGGATCAGATCCACCATGCCGGCGAAGCTCTTGCCCTCGTACACGGGGTCGGTGATGAACGCTTCCATGCGGGCCGCATACTCGATGGCCTCCCAGGTTGCCTTGTCGGGGATACCATACGTGCCGGCATGATACCCTTCCTCGAGGAGGATATCCTCCTCGGAGATATCCTCCGCGGTCAGCCCAATCTTGGCTGCGGTATTCTTCGCAATGCGCAGCACCTGCGCGCGGGTCTCGTCCGGGGTCGCCGACGCATCAATCCCCAGGACCGTCCGGCGCGGCTCATCAGGGTACATCTTCTCGAGCAGCTTAAACCCGGCAACCATGCCAGCCATCGTCGACCCAGTCACCGCACACACAACAATCGTCCCAAAGCGTACCCCCATCTGACGCTCCTGCTCGCGCACCTCGACCGCCCACCGCGCAAACCCCAACCCACCGAGCGGGTGGTCCGACGCACCAGCGGGGATGTAATACGGCCTCTCGCCGGCAGCCTCACACTCCTCCCGCAGCGCCGCCAGCGTGCGCTTGTGCGCGATGCCAAACCCGGACGCATCCAGTCGCACGTCCGCGCCCATCAGCCGCGACAGCTGGATGTTGCCGACGCGCTCGTAGCCCGGGTCCGCCCAGTCCACCCAGTGCTCCTGCACGAGGCGCGCCTTGAGCCCCGTGCGCGCCGCCGCCGCTGCCACCTGCCGCGTGTGGTTGCTCTGCACGCCGCCGATGCTGATCAGCACGTCGGCGTGCTGGGCGAGGGCGTCTGCGACGAGGTACTCGAGCTTGCGCGTTTTGTTGCCGCCGTACGCCAGGCCCGAGTTCAGGTCGTCGCGTTTGGCGTAGATGGTTGCGGAGGTGTTGAGGTCGGCGGTTATGCGGGGGAGGGGGTGGATGGGCGAGGGGCCCAGCGTCAGGGGGGTGCGGGGGATCGAGGCGAAGGGTTCGGGGAGGGGGATGTCCATGTTGAAGGTATCTGTAGTTGTAGTAGTAGGAGGTTTAGTTGTGAAGGGAGGGTGGTGGTGGTGGTGGTGGTGATGTAGGGTTATATAGATGGGAGGTTTCCGGCGGGAAACTATACAGCATTATCTATCTGCATAGCTCCACTTTTGGAGTATATCATCGGTGCATGTCCGTACAACGAGAGTAGTAGTAAGATAAGCACTAGCGTTCTGTAAGCACTAACAGCAGCACATTAGTTATAAGCACCACGACATCCTCTCCGGACAACCACGACAGACACCAGATACCTACGTCCAGCAGTGAAAATGCCAGTACAAGTCCTCATCCTCGCAACCCGCCGCCCCGATCTCCCCCCCTCGACCTTCCGCACGCGCTACGAAGCGCACGTCGAGCTGCTGAAACGCCTCTCCACCTCGGACTTTCCCCTCTCCCACCGCCGCAGCTACATTGCCCGCTCCACCACGACGCCCACTTCCCCGCCGGAGAAGGCGGACATTCTCTCACGCAATGCAGCCACACCCGCCGCCGTGATCGTCGGCCAGCAGGCCGACTTTGACTTTGACGCCATCGCGGAACTGACCTTTGCCGATGACGCTGCCCTGCAGGCGTTTATGGGCAAGGTGTCGGCGCCCGAGGCCGCCGCGCAGATTGCGGCGGATGAGGAGGGGTTTCTTGATCGGGGGAAGTTGCGGATTGTGATGCTTGGAGAGGTTGTTGAGACTGTCTCATCTTGATTATCATATGTTTTGTTGTGTTGTGTATGGTCTATGTATAGATTGTGACAGGCAAGAGCTGTCAATTGAATATCTTGTTCTAGACTGTATACATAACGAGTGATTGCGTATCACTACTCAGACACGATCGCTTAGAACAGTGACGACAGCCAGTCCAGGAAGCCACCGCCCGATCCGCTGGAGCCAGAGGCCGCACCAGACGGGAATGCGCCAGAGGGCGCAGCACCAGAAGGCGAAGGACCCTGGCCGAGTCCACCAGGGAAGCCAGAGGGAGCCGCGCCAGAAGGTGAGGGACCACTGCCGAAGCCGCCAAAGCCGCCGAAGCCAGAGGGTAGGGCGCCAGAAGACATCGCGCCGGTGGGAGTAGGGCCCTCGCCCTCTCCCTCGCCGTGGCCGTGGCCCTGTCCACCATGGCCGGATTCACCATCAGGGAAGCCAGACGGAGCAGGGCCTGAGGGGACAGGGCCAGAAGGCAGAGCGCCAGAGGGAGCCGCGCCGTCCTCCCCGCCGAATCCCTGGGGAGAGCGGGCTTCAATACCCTGGCCCTCAGGGACTCCCGTGGGCGCGGCACCTGTTGGGACAGGACCAGACGGGGCCGGGCCAGAGGGCACGGGGCCAGTGGGAACGGGTCCAGTGGGAACGGGTCCAGAAGGCTGGGGGCCGCCATGGCCGTGCTCGCCATGCCCATGTCCGCCGTGGCCACCAGGGAAGCCGGGGAAGCCAGTGGGGAAGCCCGAGGGCCGCGGGCCCGGGGGGAATCCAGATGGGAATGGGAAGCCGGATGGAGGAGGACCGGGAGGAAACCCAGATGGGAAGCCGGTCGGGAATCCCGACGGAGGAGGTCCCGGAGGGAAGCCAGAGGGCACGCCAGAGGGCGGTCCCCCTGGGAAGCCGCCATGACCACCTTGAGTGCCGGTGGGCTGGATGTCGGTAGGGAACGCCTGGTTGTCGTCCTGGCGCTGGACGGGGGCAGCCAGGGAAGAGCCCAGCAGGCTGAGAAGGAGGGCAGCGGTCTGAGGCTTCATTGTGGAGTTGAAAGAGTGTTGGAAGATGAAAGATTGAATATAGCGGCAGCCAGGCCAAAAGAATCAAGAATGAAGGAATGGATGCAGACTTCAGTCACCGGGACTATGAGTTGGAAGCATCGTTTGATAGCGAGAGCGAGGCGGGTTAAATATCTTGCTCTCGTCTACTCGACTCTCGTCCATTGCCGTCCCCTGATCCATGTTGATGAACGGACAGAAGATCCAACACTACGGTTTCAGCCTCCAGCAAGGCAAAGAAACGCACGCGTCAGCTCCAGCTGCTCTGGATGCCGTGGAGCCTAGGGCTAGAAACCGACGATCAGCACTCTCAATCAGTCGACAGCCACATCCCGCTGATTGATAACCGGAGCCAAGCAACCCAAAAGGTATTTGGCAGTGTTGCTGAAGCCGCCAGTGCTTCAGAACGATACTGGAGTCTGGCCTGTGCTGGGATCGGCAGAAGCTGACGCATCGCGCCCACTGGTGGACTTTCGGCACCGGATGAAGCCAGCGACTATGAGCTGATCCTGGAATCTCCGGCGTCGGAGAGAAGGGTCTGAGGTGCTGTGAGGCTGGAAATGGTTTCTTCCGTCCCTGAATCGGAGGTCTATGGGGGCAAATGCAGCTGTTGTGTCAGTGAGCCGAGACAGGGGCAGAGCTCAACCTGATACAAGCTGCGACAAGCTATTTGGCGGCAAGTGGGACCGGCATTTCATCCTGCTGCAATGACCGGCTACTGTGGTGCAGGTGTCCATGGCAGTTGGGATGATTGTGATGTGTTTGAGAATCCTTGTGGGGTTGCTGTGCTGTCTCTAATGTCTGAGCCATTGGCTATACAGCGTTCTAGATCCATGATGATACCACCTCATAAAGATTCCTAGGAAAAGAGTCAGCACGTTCTCAAATCCGTGTCTTTGAGATAGACTCTTGAGAGGCGAACATCCCGTGTTTGACGTTAGAATATGCCCTTGTCTTCACGAGTCAATCTGGCCCTGGAATTTCGGATGCGGAAGAGCCCTGTTTCAGCATCTGATAGTTTGGCAGTCGATTTCCTGGTGCAGCCAAGTCGGAGAACTGCCCTTCCGATTAGTAAATTCGTTGTCTGGGTCTTGCGGGTAAATCAATATTGACTACAGAGTATGATCCAGGTACTGCGCCGCTGCGCAGATTGAGAGCTTGCCTGGTATTAACAATCCAGCAGGATCATAGATGTCATCATGCAATATATGCAATTCAAACTATAATTAAGTATATCCATCAAGTCATTATGGACATCAAGATCATGTGTATCTGTATAGGACTGCTCTCTTCTATCACGCGTTCACGGCAGCTCCAAGAAGGATCCGAGACAACTATCGCCAGAACAAGTCCCAGACCGTACTCACTGTCCGTGCCGCGGAGCTGTGTTTCTGACTGTCTATCACATTGGTCTGGCGTGTTTCACTTTTCTGGCCGCCGCCTGAACCACCCCCGAACACATTATACTTCTGTGGGCCTTCGGCCCAGATGTGGTACCCCAGACTGCACTGTGAGAACGACACCTTGGGCTGATTGGCGTAAAAGTGATCATAGGACGAGTCTAGTGCGTCGGCCAGACTGTTGACTTGCCCGCCGGGGTGAAGCTGGTGCCACGGGCGGCGACACGAATCCTCATTGCAGGATTTAAGAACCATCATCAGCGCGTCGAGACGAGGGAGGATCTGGTCCAGGGAGCGGGAGGCGATTGCATAGCTCTGGTGGCTGGAAGTATTGGCGGCTAGATTGACGGTCTGCGAGGGATCATCCTGTGTTGTGTTAACAGGGTTGAATGGGCAACTCCCGTGGTGGTTTACCTTGAGGTTGTAGAATTCTATGTCATTCGTACACCAAACGGAGTAGTACAGACTGTAGTCGTCTGACACCAAGCGAAGGCCTTTGTAGGTGTTGTTCTTGTAGCTGTTGCCTTCTTGCTGGAGCTTGTTGCTCTTGTATCCGTAGATGCCTTCTGGGACCGCCTGTCACAATGTCAAGAAGATGCTGCTTGTTCATTCGAGTGAGCTTGACTTACCAGCCCCCAGTATTCGATCGCCACATGCTCCGTCTTGTTGGCAGCCTTGCTGGCCTCCACTGTCGTGGGAAGACGCTTGCCATCGAGGCCGTTCCTGGTCGCCCCTGCGATGGACAGAAAGGTCGGCGCGAGATCTGTATGGCTGGTGACCACATTCAACGTCTCATTCTGGGGGATGCCAGGGCCGCGGACAATCAACGGCACATGGATATCGGTGTCTGCAGCAGTCAGCATGTATCCTCCAGGGTGTCGGCAATATACCCCACCGTATCCGCAGTTCTTCCCCGGCTGCATCGCATGCTGCCCGGCGTGGTACCCGTTATCCGTCGAGAAAAACACATACGTATTGTCGAGGACACCCGCCTTGTCCAGCTTGTCGATCAAGCTCCCAACCATCTCGTCGACCGCCCGCAGCGCGCGCAGCCGGCAGCGCTGGAACTCATCGAGATAGTCGATCTGCTTCTGCGAGAGCTCCTCCAGATCCGCCACCCACCCCACCGCGCCCTCAATCACCTTATTGAAGCTCTTGTCACGGGGGATGGTGTAATCCTTGAAGAGGTCCGCATGGCGCGGCGCATACTCGGGCTCACCATACCAGGTAACATCGCGCGACGGATCATGCGAGCCATTCGAGTGCGGCGCGTTCGGCGCCACCGTGAGCATCCACGGCCGGTCCGGGTTCGCAAGCGCCTCATCCAGAAAGCCCTCGGCCTTTGCGCGCAGCACGTCGGTCGAATACTTGCCCGCGTAGCTGACGGGCTTGCCGCCGTTGCGCGTCATCACGGCGTGGTAGTAGCGGTAGGTCCACGGGTCGAGCAGGAAGTCGGACTGGTTGAAGCCGCGGGCGTAGGGACTGTTGTAGTTCTTCTCCGTGTGGGCGTTCCACAGCTTGCCCACGTAGTACGTGTCGTAGCCGGCGTCCTGCATCCACAGCGGCAGGTAGTTGTCGTTCCAGCCGGCGCTGACCACGCGCGGGTAGCCGCCGTACGGCAGGCCGACGTCGGTGATGTTGGTGTTGTGCGGCATGCGGCCGGTCCAGATGTTGGCGCGGGACGGACAGCAGACGGCCACGGAGCAGAAGTGCTTCGGGTAGGAGGTGCCTTTTTGGACGAGTTTTTGCTGTTTCCATTAGATTCGAGGGTTGTGTTTTTGGGGGGGGCTGCTGCCTGCGCACCTGCAGCTCGGGCATGTATTCCAGCCCGCCGATATGGTCCTTGCCCTGGTCATCGGTGAGGATGAACAGGATGTTGGGCTGGTTGGCGGCCAGCGCAAGACCGCAGAGCAGTGACCCTATCGCGAGCTTCATTTTGCGATAATTTGCTGGGGTGCTGAGATGGGAGCCGGTCAGGCAGGTATATATCTGCTACCGGGCAATTTATGTCCACGAAATGCGCCTGGCTTGTATCATCTCCCCACACAATTGCAAAGCGTAGAATGGACGATCACTATGCAGACTTGAGCATACCGAGCGTTGAGAATACTCCGAGTAGAGGGTAGGATCATCGGCGCGACGATCACCGCGGGACACGAGAACGAGCCCGAAAGGGCAGTCTTTTGTACGTCGCAACATGTTTCCTAGTAGGCTCTGTATGGAGTCCCCCAGTGGAGATAGCAGTGAAGTGAAGATTGCGAAATCTGACCGCCGATGATGCTAGACGATCGAGGGATGATATAAATGTGGGTCGACATCACGTCTTCGCCATGGACCCGATGGAGTCGGCAGCATTCGGATCAGGGCAGATCTCTTGACCCTATGAGGCAGACACCTCCAATCGAGGTTTTACTAATTGTATATATGGAGGTCCACAGCGGGATGTGCCGGTTGCGTAAGTATTGCAGCAGAAGAGGGGTTCTTGGCTCTATGAAGTTATGCGATCTTGAGATCAGAGTCTTGTCTGGTGAGGGACTAGACACTATCCCGAGGATGACCTTCTCAATGATCGCCATGATCATCATGATCATATGGCTGGTTGTCTAGTGCTGGTTGCTTTCGGTCCTCTCCTGAACTTTGTTAAATATATGTGGGCCGACTAGTAGTCATCTATGTCATGGTCCCCAGCAGTGTGGAAGAAATATATTGATCAATCTTTGGAGCAGTCAACCGGGAAATGAACAATCCACTGCTGTAAGGGCAGGGGACTTTGCATCCATTTGGGCAGTTGGCTGAATGGCAAGCCTCAGGACGCAGTCTTGCTCTACTCTTCTAGTGCCCAGTAGTCCCATGGCGGCCTCAGCAGGGGAAAATCAGCAACATAGCCCCTTGTCTCGTTGGACTAACATCTACCTAGACATGCTGGATGTCCCAAGACTATACTACCCGCTGCATTACTGCTCGCTCAACGCCGCGAGTAACATCGTCACTACCAAGACGGCTTGCATGCAGCATGAATATCTGCTCCGTGTCCACCGAATATGCAGTTCCAGAAAGCCCGATTGGCTACGAGACGGTGGTAGAGCAAAACAGACTGCATGTGTTGTACAGGACGATATGTAGATATGCATCGCTGACCGCTTCTCCTCCACCAGCCCGAGACATAAAACCCCAGCCCAACTCCCCCACGCAGACATTCCCCAAACCCAACCATGACAGGACTAGGAAGTCCAGTGTCCCCCCTCCCCAGCTTCACCCGCTACATCACCACCCACAACGATGCCGGGCAAGCCATCATCCATTCCGAAGGCCCCGGCAACTGGGCCTCGTACGCCAACGGCACCCTCAGCTTCAACGTGGCCTACACCACCGCCGAGTTCCCAACCAACATGAACAGCGAGCAGGACATCGCGGCCTACGAAAAAACCATGGCGGACGGCAGTCTCGGCCTGGTCAAGCGCGGTGGCAGCGTCTGCCGCGTCGTGGACTTTGCGCCGGACCAGCGGGGCCTGATGCACCGCACGCAGAGCCTGGACTACGGCATCGTGCTGGAGGGGGAGGTGGACATGATCCTGGACTCGGGGGAGAAGCGGCGACTGCGCCGGGGCGACATTGCGGTGCAGAGAGGCACGATGCACGAGTGGCGGAATCCGAGTGCCACCGAGTGGACGCGGATGCTGTTTGTGCTGCTGGATGCGCAGCCGCTTGTTGTCGGGGGGAAGACGCTGGGCGAGGATTTGGGACACACGACGGACATCAAGCCGAGCAGTCTGTGATGGGCAAGGAAACTGGGAGTGGTATATTGACGATCTATCTATGAAAAATGAACCTACCAAGCTTAAGCTACCTTGATCACGACCTTTCCAAAGTGACTGCCGCTCGCGAGGAACCTGAACGCCGCGTCGGCCTCGCCAAACGCAAACACCTTGCTAACGACCGGGTGGATCTGGTGCTTCTCGTAGAAGGCGACCATCTCCTCGAAGCGATCGCGCGGGCCGTTGATGATGCCCTTTAGCGTCACGTTGCGCCGCAGCGCCAGCACGTTCACGTTCAGCCGGTCGTCCGGCGCGTCCATCTTGCCGGACAGGTACCCGATGCAGTCGATGAGCCCGCCGAACGCGATGCACTCGAAGCTCTTCCGCAGGGTCTGCGCGCCGCCCGTCTCGAGGATGATGTCGGCGCCGTGCCTGTCCGTCACGCGCAGGACGTCTTCGTCCCAGTTGGGGTGGGTGCGGTAGTTGATAACGTGGTCGGCGCCGAGGGCTTTGGCCTGCTTGAGCTTGTCGTCGGAGGACGAAGTGATAATCACTACACGCAGTCCACGGTCAGCACAAGCCCATTACGGGCATGTCGGGGACTTACCCTTCGCCCCAGACGCCTTTGCAATCTGCAGCCCGGCAATGGCGACCCCACCCGTACCCTGCAGCAGGACGTACTCGCCCTCCCCGCCACTCTGACCCAGAGGCCGCATGCCGTTGATGGACATCCAGGCCGTGACGCTGGCAATGGGCAGCGTGCAGGCCTCCTCGGCGGTCATGTAGCGGGGCGCCTTGACCAGGCCGTGGGCCGGGAACACGCGGTGGGTGGCCAGCACGCCGGGGAGCGGGTGTCCCATGCCCTGGGCCAGCTCCTTCTCTGTCACCTGGCCGGTCTGATGTTCGGGGAGGAAGGTCGAGAGCACGCGGTCGCCGACGGCGTAGGCGGTGACGCCGTCGCCGACCTGGGTGACCACGCCGCACATGTCGGAGCAGGGCACGACGGATTCGTTCTGGCCGACGGACTTGTGGTGGTTGTATTCGCCGATGCAGACTGGGCCGGATTAGTATGGGATTGATACGGATCGTCCATTGGGGGAAGGCATACCCTCGTAGTCGCGGTAGTTGAGCGACACGGCCTGGATCTCAACGAGGACCTCGCCCTTGCCTGGGGCCGGCATGGGGGCCTCGGCCATTTTGAGGCTGTCCAGGCCGGTGAGGTTGGATGTCCATTGCTTGATCGAGGGGGACATTGTGAGCGTCCAGTATATGGCTGTAGCGACTGAGAAAGAAGTGCGATGAAGTGGATGGAGAAAAAGCGGTTGGAGATGCTGATTAATGCTTCGACGTCATGTTGGAGACGCCCCACTTGCTTGAATAATTCGACAGAGTAACTACAGAGGAGTGTATACCATAAGATAGTATATGAAAGTAAAGATAGAGTGAATTGTCTATCGCAGCACGAGACATACAAACCCAACCATCCAGAACACCTAGCCAATAGTCACGAAACAGGGAGTGACAAGCGAAAGATAGTTCCACTTCCGACGGGGAGGCTCCTCCCACAAAGCAGGATCAGTGAGCACATACGCAACCGGCATCACCAGAAAGATCGACAGGATGATATATGTGAGAGGAGCAATAGCCTCGACGAACAGTGCCTGCGGGATGCAACACAACGAGAGAAGCAGCAACAGATAATAGAGAAAGACTGCGCGCGCCGTAGCATCGCGACTCTCTAGAGAAGCCTTGGTATCGTGGGTAGGGAGACGACCAGCACCCACCTGCGCCCTTGAGATAGTCATCGAAGCGGCCGCAGACGTCGTCCCGGCGGTTGAGGTAGGCCCCCAGACGATCCAAGTACTGGTCCATGCGGGCCGTGTCGGATTGAAAGGATGGGCGAGGAGTTTCATCCGCCTCGCTCCCAGCGGCCACAAGTACAAGAGGACGGGGTTGGGACCTCGGCGGCTTCCTCCATTCTCTTGAAAATCTCTTCTTGATGCATGGCTTCCTCCCTTCGCTTGTGCTGGTCTTGAAGCATGAGTCTCATGAACTTTTCGTGTTCCCCCGATAGCAGCTGTCGTGTCTTTTGCCTTGCCTCGTCAGACTCGTCCGAGCTCAGCTCCGGTGTCGGTCTACCCGGGGCGGTACTATGATTGCCGGCAAACCGCAATGCAGCGTTGGAGGGTCCTGGGGGTAACGGTGGAACTCATCTCGCTCTGAGGACGCCGGGTTATAGGGCAGCAACAGAAGCAGGGAGCACGGTGCTGGCAGGCGAACATGACAAGATAATGCCAATCTGTAGGTGTAAATGGTTGTAGAAGTAGAATGAAATAGTGGAAGCGAGTGAGCAGGGAGAGTCAGACTTGAGTCGAACAGTAATCATGAGCTACGTCCAGCAAGTCACGCAGTCAGAATGACGGAAGAGAGAGTCTGCCGGCAAAGGCTGCGGGCGAACACATCCTCGCTAATCATTCCAGAGCAACTTTCCAGCCTCAGGCTCCCTCCGCCGCATGGATATCGCCCGCGCCCACCAGCCCGATCGGCTCTTCATTGAACTCCTCGTCCCACGGTAACTGAACGTGATACTCGCCGATGCCCGCCGCCGCAAGCCGCACCTCCTCCGCCTCAAAGCCCATGACATGACCGCCGGCGCTGCGATCGTCCGACAAGAAATGCAAATGGAACCCGGCCACGCTCAACCCGCTCGCAAACGCTGGCGACCAGAACCCAAACAGCACGCCGCGCACCGCCTCCTCGTCGCGCACCGTCTGGCGCTTAGCCAAGTCCGCGAGGGACTCCCGCGGCGTCGTCTGCGCGGGGATGACGCGGAAGGAGATGCGCGGGAAGGCAGCCTCGACGCGGACCGACACGAAGCGGTTCTGCTGGGCCGGGAGGAGCGGCGCGAGGGCATCGGCCAGGGACGACATGGTCAGCGCGGCGAGCTGCTTGGTGAGGGTGGGCGCGAAGCGCGTGATCATGATGAACGGCATGGGGTCTGTCGGGGCGAGCTTGCGCAGCTGCGGGCTGTCGGGCGAGAAGTGGTAGGCCTCGCCGTCGATGATGATGATCTCGCCGTTGAGACGGGGCACGGTGCCGAGGCCGTGGTCGCCGTGGGTGAGGATGTCGCGGATGCTGGGGCCGGTGCGGCAGATGCCCTGCATCAGGGCGCTCACGATGGAGTATTGGTAGAGATTGTTGGAGGCCATTGGGGAGTTCGGGGTGTTCGACGGCGACGGTTAGGATCATGTCGTTGTTGGGTTGCTCCTGGTGGAGGCCCGGATGTACCGGGTGGCAGACTCTCGTCTATCCATGGACGTCATCGATGCGGTCGTCTCGCAGGTTTACGAAGCCTGGAGAGTGCATTCATGGATACGATACTGGTAGGAATTATGACATCAAGATGGGACTCCAATCTCTGGTCGTCGGCAAACAAGCTCAGGGGATCCATCCAGTGGCATTCGTGCCAGCGCAGGCGTGCCGAGCCATCCCACGTCCATTCCAATAGCGTACTCCGTCAGTACTAACTAAGCGCTAGCACTTGGAACTAAATCCTGCCAGTCGCCTCTCCCGTCTGCGCTCTTGGCCCTATACTAGCAGGGATTCTGGGGTTACTGTCCCGTCAGCGTGGTACAACCGTAGCATTACTGCACGCACACTCCATGCTCGCTATCGCCATAGCATGCAGAACACCCTGTATGTACCAACGTTCTACCGCACCTCAACGCAAATCCGGGGATCAGACCCCCACGGAGGATGCGGAGAAGTGGAGGACGTCGGGAAACGACGTGGGGGCGGAGAGTCCCCTATCCACTTAACTCTGGGGTTGGAGATTACGGAGTACAGAGTAGGAGAGCTCGGGTCAAATCAACGGAAACATTCGTGTCATTTCGTAATGCCAGACTACGGAGTACATCAATTGATTACATTATAGAAACCAGCGGAACTCGGGGCTGGCGGGCCCGTCGCGCAGCCGCTCCGTGGGCACATCCTGCGCCTTGACGCTGACGCCGGCGCGACGGTTCCGCCGCTTGTTGTCCAGCCACATGAACAGGCCCAGCGATCCGGCCAGCACGGCGCCCGTCGCTCCAAACGCAGCCACCGTGATAATCGCCGGCATGTACTTGGGCTTGTCCTGCTCGCGGAAGACGTTGCTCGCGACGAGACCCATCAGGTTGGCCAGCGGCACGCCGATACTGGTGAGGAGGACCCGACGGCCCTCGTGTGCGATGTTGTTGTTGTACCACGTGCTGAGGAGCACGGATGGGGCAGAGGTGCCCCAGGTCATCATAAAGGTGGAAAAGTAGGCGAGCTTGATCTGCGCCTCGATGTCGGTGATGGAGAGGTAGATCATGAAGCCGCAGAACGAGAGGAGAAATCCGAGCACGATGAACGGAGAGCGCAGACGGGCCGCGTCGGAGCTAAAGGCGAGCACCAGGAGCATGACGGCGCCGGTGACGTTGGGGGCGACGGTGTAGAGGTTCGTCTTGACGGTGGCGTAGCCGAGACGCTCGATGATCTGCGGCATGAAGAGCGCGACACTCTGGATGGGCACGCCCAGACAGCACTCAATGCCGAGGAAGACGTACGTGCTGGGGTGCTTGAAGATGCCGATGGCTTCGCGGAAGACAAACTTCTCGTTGACGACCGCACTGGAGTCGACCTGGATCCGGTGGAAGGCGAGTTCCTTTTCCTCCGGGGAGAGGAACTTGGCCTCTGCGGCGCTGCGCGGGAGGTAGAAGTAGGCAAAGGCGGCAAAAAGCACCGTGACGCCCCCCTCGATGATGAACAGGTAGCGCCAGTTGGGCAGGCTGGAGCCCTTGATCTGGAACACGCCAAAGGCGATCAGACCCGAGAAGGCATTGGCGATGTTGGACGCGGCGTAGAAGATGGCCAATCGACGGGCCAGCTCGCCACGACGGTAGAAGGTCGTCAGGTAGTAGATGACGAGTGGGAAGAATCCGGATTCGGCCATACCGAGAAACCACCGCAGCGCGAAGATGCCGCCAAAGTTCTTGGTGGCGGCGGAGAGCAGCGTAAAGGAGCCAAAGGTGAACATGAGGATGGGCAGCACGCGCGCGGGACTGAATTTCTTGCCCAGCATGGCAAACGGGGGAGCGAAGATGACATAGGGGACGAAGAAGATGGAGAGGAGGAGGTTATATTGGCCCGGTTTGAAGTTGAGGTCTATCATGAACGTGTTAGTTGTGTCGCCAATGGGCTAGTTGGATATAAATAAACATACCCTCTGTCAAACCATCCGTCTCTGCATTACCCAGATTGCCCTTGTCCAGTGCATTGAAGAGGTCTGTTGGGTAATCGGTTAGTTCTGGTCACTGGCATACTTCCCCGGCAGACATACACATGATCGCCAGCACCGGCAGCAATCGAATGTCAAACCGACGACACAATCGGCGTTCCGCCTTGTGATCGATGACCCTGACGACATCGTCTAAGACACCCGGCGCGGAGGCATACGATGCGATCTTGTCATCGTGGGGCAGCGAATCCGGACCAGCGGATTTGGAGGTATCATATTTGGACAGGCCGGCCGGTACGTCCGAGGAGGCCATTACAGCGGAGATTAAGAGAGGTTCAGAGAAGAGAAGGAGAGAGGGTAGAGGGAGAGAGATGTGAGGAGGTGGGAGAGAGACGCAAGGAGTTGGAGATGTCTATACAGAGGGATGTTCCACCCGGGTTATATAGCAGCAGGACCAGCAGGACCACCACTATGAGCTAGTCGCCGCGGAAAGCAGAGTACCATTGTTATTGTATGTAACAACGATAGGAGCGTCGCATCGATCGGCCGTTCCAAGCGACAGACAGCCGATGAAACCCCCACGCTAACCTCCGCATCGCCAATGACGGAAGCGGAGATAGGATTACGAGCAGGATCTTTGCCGACTATCTGTCGCGGGAATCGAGCAGATAGGTTTGGAGTACGGAAGTAGTCTTGTCGACACCTTCTGAGATACCCCTATTGCATATAGTTCATCAAGAAACTCCATCGTACTGCGGTAGGCACTATAGGTCCTGGATAGGAGGATCCTGATCAGGAAGGTCGCAACATTCCAGCCATGACCTCACCAACCTACAGACTTCACTTCGCTCTCCGTCGAGCAGCATCCGCTTGAATCGCCTCTTCTGCGCGTGCCTTCCAGCTGGCCTCCCATCGCGACAAAGCCGGCCGCCCGTCCATCACATCGTCGCTGGCCCATTGCATCCGCGCCTGGTCCAACGCCGCATCAGTCTCATCATCCGGGCAGATAATGTAGAACAACCCCTTCTCAAGTCCGCGAACCAACTCCTCAGCCACTTGACTGGGATACCACGCCCCCGGCCTCTTCTGCACCTCGCTCTCCGCGGTCGGCCCAACATTCCCCATCAGGCCCGTCCACGTCCACCCAGGCACCAGCAGATGCACCGAGATGTGCGCGGTCGCAGGATCCGATCGCAGGTCGTGCGCCAGATGCTCCGTCAGACTCTTGATGGCCGCCTTGGAGGCGTTGTAGGCCGGGTTGCCCCCGCCCGGGGGGTTGGTGATGCCCTGTTTGGAGCCGGTCACGACGATCGATTTCGGGGCCGTCGACGAGAGCAGGAGGGGGATGATCGCTTCGAGTCCGTTCAGCGGACCAAACACATTGGTGTCGAATGTCTAGCATCCAAGTCAGCGATATCCTCGATAGAAAAGAATACCGAGTACAGCACACACCCTCTTCCAGTAATCGACATCCCCCCAGGGTTTCACTCGCCCCTCGTACGGGCTGCTCTGGGGTTTGTAGCCCTTCCCCGCGTTGAGCATCACCAGATCCACCGTGCCCAACGTCGAGTGGATCTGCTTTGCAACATCAGCCCATTTCGCCCGGTCCCCCACATCCAGCACGTAGGCGTCGGTTTGCAATGCTGGGTCCATCGCGGCGAGCGTCTGCTTCGCCTTGTCCAGGTTGGGGGCGTCGATGTCCAGCAGCGCCAGATGCATGCCGCGGCTGCGGCAGATCTTTGCGGTCGCAAACCCGACGCCGGACGCGGCGCCGGTGATCAGGGCGGTTTTCTGGGGTTGGAGAGTTGCCATTTTCTTATGATGCTGGCAGATTAGGGAGATGGGAGTTGGAGCGTTGATGTCGGTGCTTGTGGTGTTTATATGTCTGGCTCGGAGTTAACGGCGATAGGCAGTCATCGTATTGCATTGCATAATTGCACAGGATAATAGGAATCGATTGTACAGTCATTGAGAATTGAAGATGAGAGATCGTGCATGGAGTATCGAGTATTGATGGATTCATTCTATTGCATTATACTGACAGATGGGGCAACTCTCCGGGGGAGCATAACGGTTAATATATCTCCTCAACACTATGATATAGCCTGTATAGCCATGGATTCATCAATCAGGGATCTTACCTGCTAAGGAAAGCTTCACTCGTATAGCTGATGTTAATTTCCCCAGAATTTCCGCCACGCAATCCACCGCAACGAGTACAGACGGACAGAAGGATTCAATGCGGAGATTCCTCTCCCCATATGGAAGAACAACCGTTTATCCGGTTTAGCCGTGCTGCAGGATGGATGCCCTGGCTCAAGTTTCAGGCGTAAATAGAATGCGGAGAGGGTATATATACGCTGGTCGCTGTCGTTGAGCACCATGGGACAGCCAATGGTGCAGATCTACCTTGAAAATGGCCCTATTGTACCAATTCATCGCGCTTCTCTTCTGCTTGCAGACCGCCTGGTCGTCTCCAGTGGCTGATCTCGTCTCACGCAACAATCGCAATGCACACTGGGTCAGCACCTGGGCGACGATGCCCCAGCTGGTAGAACCGTACAACCTGCCGCCTGCTCCATATGTATGACAGCGTCTGTCTATACTTCAGAATGACAGCTGATAGGGCCAGAATGCCTCCGACGCCGTCTTCAAGAACACGACCCTCCGCCAGACCTTCCGCATCACCCAGCCCGGCCAACAGATCCGTCTGCGTGTCTCCAACACCTTCGGATTGACCGACCTGTCCGTGACCAACGTCGCCATCTCCCTCTCGGACAGTGATCAGCTCGGCACACGCGCCATCCAGCACGGAACGACCAAGCCTGTCCTGTTCAGCGGCAACCCCGACATCCGCATCCCGAACGGCGCCCTGGCTGTCTCCGACCCCATCGACTTCCCCGTCAAGCAGCTCCAGACCGTCACCGTCGACATCTACCTGGAGCAGGGCCAGACCGGCGGCGCCATCACCGGCCACCCGGGCAGCCGCACGACCTCCTGGCTGAGCTTCGGCGACTGGGTCGGCGCAGCGAACATGACCGATGCTTCCACCTTGAGCACTGACCACTGGTAGGCCTCCCGCTCGATCGAACCAAGATACATACTGACCCGAGTAGGTACTTCCTCAGCGGCGTAGAAGCCATCTCGCCAGCGCGCACGCGCAGCTGCGCCATCGTCGGCGACAGCATCACCGACGGACGCGGCAGCACCACCAACCAAAACAACCGCTGGCCGGACCAGCTCCTCAAGAAGCTCGCCAAACACCCTTCCACCGCGAGCATCGCACTGCTCAACCAAGCCGCCGGCGGCAACCGCATCCTGGCCGACGGGCTGGGCCCGAACACGCTGAGCCGCATCGACCGCGACGTGCTGGCGCAGACAGACGTGCAGTACGCGATTCTCTACGAGGGCGTCAACGACATCGGGGTCGCGGCGCCGACCCCCGAAGCGCAGCAGGACATCGGCGACCGGCTGCTGGTCGCGTACCAACAGATCGTCGCGCGCATCCACGCCGCCGGCATCCCCGTCTACGGGGTGACCATCACGCCGTTCAGCGCGCCGGCCGCCGACGCGAGCATCCAGCCGTACTCGCATCCGGAGCGGGAGAAGACGCGCCAGCGGGTGAATGCGTGGATCCGCACCAGTGGGGTGTTTGACGCCGTGCTGGACTTTGACAAGGTTCTCCGCGACCCGGAGAACCCGGCGCAGCTGGCCAAGCAGTACGACTCGGGCGATTACTTGCATCCGAATGTGGCGGGGTACCAGGCGCTGGCGGACTATGTGCCGCTGGATTTGTTCTAGCCATAGGTCTCTAGGTAGCCTCTATGTACATGTTGCTAAAGGGCTCGAGCGAACCGACCGCGGACAGACCGCTTCTGGACACTTCCATAGTCCGGCTTCGCGCCCAGACTGCCAAAGATGTCCCCAACGTAGTTGCTCGGCTTGATACCCTTGGCGTACGTATCCTCCCACCCGGCCACAATCCCCTGGACAATCTTCACCCCAGCGCGGTACAGGTTCTGGACGGCGGGGTCGAACGCGCCCTGGTCGTTGACGACGAGGTGCTGCAGCGCGGGCACGCCGGGCGGGGGACGGTCAAAATCCGACGCGGTGCGCAGGACGACGATGCGCGCAAAGTCCGCCTTCCCATGCATATTGGCCCGGAGCAGCGCCTCCAGCGTCGCGTTATCCTCCTGGGCCGTCGTGCAATACCGCCCGGTCCCGTTAGTCCAGACATCGACGATGCGGGCGAACGCGGCGCTGAGGATATTGCCGCTGTAGTAGACGTCGCTGGTGGCGACGTCGCACTCGACGACGGATGGCGGCGCGGTGGCCGCAGCGAAACGCCCGTCGTGCGTCGCGTAGCGGCGGCGGTAGGCCTGCGCGACGGGCGAGTCGGCGAGGGTCGCGTTGCGGGCCAGGTCGGCAGCAAGGGCGCGCAGGTCGGCGTTGACTTCAAACACTTCGGTGCCGTAGACATCCCCCGGGGCCTGGAAAGGGGCGCTGCCGCCCTGCGGGAAGTACGAGGTGGAGAAGTTGGCGGGCAGCTCGCGGATGTCGATCTCGTACTGCAGGGCGACCTGCACGGCGAAGCGCGAGAGGGCGACGCCGGCGAGCGTGCCGGCCTCGGGGCTGATGCCGGCGATGCCGGCGATGAGGAAGTAGGTCTGCGTCAGGTCGAACTGGGGGGAGAAGGCGACGGACGAGACGGTCACGGCGGCGTTGATCTCGCCTTCGCCGGTGACCAGCTGGCAGATGGCGTGGTCGGCGGTGCAGTGGACGTCGGGGAAGAGCGGCGAGGCGCCGGGGACGGTGATGTTATGCGCCAGGAGGTTGAATTCGGGGATGTTCCACCATACGGCTGCCTCGGGTTCAAACTGCCATCGTTAGCTCTGTCGTCCAGCGATCCGACAGAAGCCTGAGCCTTGTCCTACCATTGATACGATGAACACTTTGGGAGCGATCTTGTGCGATGCATGCTTGGCGCTCTCGCCGGCAACGCCGCGCAGCAGCGCGCTGACAGACAGAACCACCGAGGCCAGTGAGCGAAGCTGCATGGTGAGGATGGTTTCTGAGCATCATTCTAGGGCACGATGCGATTTAAAAAAAAAAAAAAATTCTCTAGCTGTGGATCGAAGCTTTCCGAATGGGGTTTCGGAAAGAGTCCGCGATACGACTGGCTCCTTACCTTCTCCCAGCTGGAAATGGGAAGATCGGCATGAGGAGATAGATGAACTAATGGTATCATCGGAGTCCTATGGCATGTCACCCTGCGCAATTTGTTTTTGATCATATCCATGGCAACAATCTAGGACACAGCCTGGCTCAATGGATAACGAGGGGGAGTCGAAGCATATGTGAGGATTTGAGGTCTCTGCTGGAATGGGAGAATATCAGCTCCCCCCTGATCTATGAATTAGAGTAGGAATCTTATGATCTAACAAAGCTTGGTTGTCTATCGGTGCCCTGGCGTTACTAGCTGGTACAGTGGAGGAGCTATCGGAGGGCCCCGAAGACATCGCTCAGATATCTTATCTTCAAGCGTATCAATCAACCAAGTGAGAGATAGAGCTATTAATCCGGAATGCGCCGATCTATGCTGGTTACCGAGGTAGTGATACCGATTTTTCTGAGATGATGCGGTCATATACTCTGTAATCTATGTGATGTCCATCTAGATGGATGATGTGCATAAATCATCAAAGGACGAGATCCGTTCATTTCTAGTGCAAGATTATACTCTGCATAAGCAATGCAGGTCAGGTGACTGATGTACAGGTTCTCCCAGAACTAAGCAAATAAACGAATCGTCTCTATTCTGGGGACGGACAGTCAGCTGTGGCTCTGCGTATGACAGCTGATCCACCAACCAAACAGCCTTCTGACAGAAAATGACATCTGGCGTGCTGATCGCAGCAAGATTAGATTAAACGCCCTCCATACGGGGTGCCCTCCACGTCATCTGCCCGTGACGTCATGTCTACAGGCCCTTTTAAGATCCATGGACGCGCACAGTTCCTCACTGCTCCGGAGTTCCTGTGTACAATAGTCTTGCGGATCAAATAAACGTGATCAGAGTTACTATTCCAGTCAACAGGTAAGGCGATCGACAGATGTTCCCGAGTCCTACTCACTACTGACCGCACCAGCATGCCGCAAATCCACGATCGCATCCGCGACGATCTTCTGATCAAGGAACGCTCGCTCTGGACGGCCTTGACCTCGGCCAACCCCGGCCCCGAAGTCGAACGGCTGTCGAACCCCGAGGCCAACTTTCTCTTCCCCAACAAGCCCATCCTCACCCTCGACGGACAGCCGTCCCTGTCCAAGGAGCTGCGGCCGCCGTTTCACCATTTCGACCAGTTCCAGCTGGAGGAAGTGCGCGTCATCATCATCGATCTGATGGCCGGCACCGTGACCTACAAGATCAATGCCACCCGCGGGGAGGAGTCGTATGTCGGAACCGGCTCGACGACCTGGAGTCAGGCGTCGGATGGGGAGTGGCGGGTTGTGACGCACACAGAGACTTTGATGTAGGGGATCTATGCATGCTTTGGATTTCTGATGGTTGCATTCGATGATAATGATGTGATACGATGTTGAATACGATGTTGAATACGAGAACCGTATACGTCCTTTGTCCAGACGGCTCTAGCCAGAACAGAGATGACTACCAAGCTGACAGCCCAGAGCAGTGTCATCCACATTAGTTTCTGGATACATCAGTCGAGGCAACATCCAACCTAGCCTCAATGGGTATAGTTCACGGCTTGTATCTATTATGATAGAAATCCTCGTAGATGGCCGATCCAGATCGCCTTTCAACGGTTGTGGGGACTGATGGATGCATCATCCAGTGGCTTGGAAGCGTACCTTTGACTTTGCACCACCACCGACACACGGCTGAAGCTAAACCTTCTAGCATAGTGCCATGGCTGTCTGGCCTGGCCAGTCTCCTCATCTCGACAGTTAGAATTGTGATCTGGGTGGACTGTCTTCCCCATAACCCATAAAAGAGGAGAAGGTTTAGGAGGCAAATCGGAGACCGCATCTCTCTCTCCACGATCTAGACTGCCGCTAAATATAGCGTGTAGGATCGGCATGGACGTTGATGGCACTAAGATGAGACAGTGCACTTGATGATCGGTCTCCATCTTGATTGCGATCTACTCTGTACTCGGACTGGTCTGCGTACATTGCGATACCTCTTCCCCTGACACCATGTGCTGGGACCTAAGACTGGACGCATGCCCTCTCAGCAAGTTTGTTCTAGAAATCCACCATGGAGGAACCGATCGAGGGAACCAGGGTTTGATGATGGATACCATGGTACATACGGATGGGAGTCGGGTAAGTCGGACACTGTCTCCTCGACCAAAGGAGATGTCAAGCATCTGCATTATTTGTGCAGACAATATGACTGATCGACTGCCAGGGGTCTGCAAGAATCCGACAGTACTTTGTAGTGAAACCGAGTCTTGACTGTTCCTTAATCGGGATGGAGAAGCCGGCGACGTTGCTGTTTCGGGAATGGTGGCAACTGACTCAGCCATCGCCTGACACCACAAACCCTAACTCTTCACCTCCCCCCATCAGGGTACTTTGTACTCTACTTCTCCTGTCGAATGCATCTATCAATCAGATGTCATATCCCTCAAACACAACAAGTAAGTACGAGTCCAAGGCCGTCGTGATCTATCGCATTCACCCAGACTTTCGTCAAACTCGACCCGGGCCAAAAGGGGCCGGCGGCTCCACAGGTCTAGTACCGAGTGGCTCCAACGGCTAAGGTGGAACAATCTAGAGATTCAACTAGCCCATGACAGGCCGGTTCTTCCGGCCTATCACAGCGCCAGTCGGGAATGCCTCGGAGGCCTGGTGGGCCCGGAAGCTGTGCCATGATGTATAGTTCCTTGTGCCCATGCAGCGCCAGGAGTAATAGGGTGGAGGATGGGCCTGCAGAAAATTTTGCCAGCCTTATTGGTGCTGCATAACCACAACATGAACTGGCTTTGCCCCGAGCCCTCTCCATTCCGGCCGAGTTGACGTACGCTTTTTGATAGCGTTGAATTCCGGGACGATGTGACAGCTCGCAAGTGGCTTATATTGCCTTTGTTGCGCCATCCGTGGTTCGCCGTTCTTTTCGTACCTGAATTCGATCAGTCCAAAGCCACCGGTTCACCTGCAGCTTGTCAATCACCTCCAGTGCTCTGTTCACACCCCGCAAAGGATATCTATATCTATGCTCCTGTTGTGTCTCGACTGATATCCTTTCCGCATGGGTACGACTACGGACGATCCCCTTTCCATCACCACACCACCGACCCACCATGGACGTTGCCTACGAATGCCCCCAGCAGACACCCCGAGACTGGTTTGCGAGTGCCGCCTACGACGGTGAAGGCTGCCACCGCTCGCTGACCGCGCCCATGGCGCCGCGCAACATCTTCGTCGTCGGCGCAGGCATTGCCGGCATTGCCTGTGCGCTCTCCCTCGCCAAAGAACTCACCCCCTTCGTCCCCGACCTCCAGATCACCATCTTCGAACGGCACGAGGTACTCTCGACCAGCGGCGGTGCCATCAACCTCACCCCCGTGGCGCAGCGGCACCTCGACCGCCTGGGCGTGCTCGACGAGCTCAACCGCCTCGGCTCGGAGGGCGGTGCCGACGTCGACGCCATCGAGCTGTATTCCGCGCGCTCCGGCAAGGCCCTCGGCTCGATCGACTTTACCGACCACCACGGCAACGGCTTCGGCGGCTACAAGGGCCGGCGCGTGATGCGCATCATACTCTCGCTGGCGATGCTGGCCGTCGTCGAGCGCACCAAGAACGTGCACGTCGCCTTCGGCAAGAAGCTCGTCCGCATCGACGAGTCCGCCGACCATGCCACCCTGCACTTCCAGGACGGCACCTCCGCCACCGGCGACCTCGTGCTAGGCTGCGACGGCGTGCACTCGGCCACGCGCACGCAGTTCGTCGCGCCCAACAACCCTTCCGAGTACACGGGCATCTCGTTTGTGCAGACCGTCATCGACGCCAAGTCCCTGTCCGCCCCCGTCCACTTCGCCGCTACCTCCATGAACGTCTCCCGCTACGGCTCCCTCCTCGCCAGCTTCTGCGACCGCGACCGCGAGCAGATCTTCCTCGCCGCCATCGTCCAGTTCGCCGAGCACCTCCTGCCAAAGTACCGCCTCGACCACGCCCCCGAGTACCGCGCCAAGTCCGCCATCACCGCCGCCCTCCGCGACGAAATGCGCCACCGCTTCGGCCGTTCCGGCATCCCCTGCATCCGCGAGATGACCGCCCAGCCGGCGGACTGGATGCTGTACCCGGTGTACCAGGTGCGGCCGGGCGGACGCTGGCACACGGAGCGTGTACTGTTGCTGGGGGATGCCGCCCACGCCGTACGCCTTTCCCTCCCCCCCCCCCCCCCCCCCCCTCCATACCGTATAGAAACAAAGCTAACAATACCTGATAGATGCCCCCCCGCGACGAATCCGCCGCCTACGCCCTCGACGACGCGATCCTCTTCTCGCGCATCCTGGCCAAACACCGCCACGAGCCGCTCCACGTCGCCTTCAAGGCGTACGAGGACCTGCGCCGCGACACGGTCAGCGCGGCGTTCAAGGCGTCGCGCCGCATGTGGGAGAAGAACCGCGACCTGGGATTCCTGGAGAGCCGGCTGAAGGAGTGGACGCTGCCGTTCTACATCCGCAACTCGCGCGAGGCGCGCGAGGCCGCGTGGGAGTTTGACGCGACCAAAATCAGCATCCCGGTGCCGGTGGAGACGCAGACGACGTCGTCGTATTCGACTGATTCGTTTGAGAAGGATTTTAGAGTATAGTTTGGTTAGCGTTGGATGATTGGTGTCATTGGGTGGGTAGGTGCATTGGGGCAGGCATGCATGCATTGGAGTTTGGTGTATTGTTTGTTTGTTCTTGCATTGGATTGCATTATGAGCCATGATTACTTAGCGTTAGCGGTCGGTTGAGCATATATAGGAGGTTTGAGCTTCCATTCCTTGCTATCGCCTGGACTACATACATTCTCCCTTCTCCTCTCTTCCCAGCACGCATCCATACTCGGTAAGAATGTAAAGAAGGTAGTGATTTACAGAGTCTGCCCGGCAGTCCCCACAACAGCCCCCTTAACACTCCCCGATCCAACCAGCTCATACTCATACGGCACAGAAGTCAGCGTCCCCTCCGGCGCCGCATTCTCGCCATTCCCAAAGTCATTGTCACGCGCGACGGCGTACCCCTCATCGGTGGAGTAGAGCGGCTTCTTGACGCCGACGAACACGTTGCCCTCGACGAGGACCTGGGCGCCCTGGCGGGTGTTGATGGCGTCGCCGACGTTCTCGTAGTAGTTGTTGTAGATGTGGCCGGTGCCGAAGCGCAGCGAGGGCCCGCGCGAGTTGATGTTGGCCCAGTAGTTGTTGGCGTAGGTGACGCGCAGGTGGCCGGTGTCTTCGTCGCCGTTGTTGTCCGAGTGGCCGACCAGCGAGGCTTTCCAGTGGTCGTGGATGTAGCTGTTGGAGACGGTGACGAAGTCGGCGGCGTGGGTCAACTGTATTCGCTGTTAGCGGAGTTTGCTGGATTATGGGGAAGGGGAAGCGTACGTCAATCAAGCCGTCGTAGTAGTCCTTGTCGTGGTCCATGTCCGAGGACACGTCGCAGTGGTCGATCCACACGTTGTTTGAGTATTCTGCGTGATGTTAGTACCGTACCCACGCGATTGTTCCATGGGGGACGTACGAACGCCAATGGCATCGCCATTGTCCGCCAGAACCTTCTTGACGCCCAGGTTCTGGATGATCACGTTCTCCTTCTCCTTGACCAGCCTGTAACCGTCAGCACGTCTCAAAAGTATGTCCACATGGAGTGAGGGGCGTACAGTCCGAATCCCTCCAGCACAGCGCTCGAGTCCTTCCCGATGATGCTGGTGTTGCTGCCGACGCGCGCCTGGTCGGCCGTCTGCTTGATGGGCCCGCTCACCACGACGACCTTGGGGTCATCGCTGGACACGGCCTCGGTGAACTGGGCGTACGACGAGACGGTCGTGGTGGTGCCACCAGCACCGCCGGTGGTACCGCCGTTCAAGCTGGCGTAGCCAAAAGCCGTCTGCGAGGTCAGTACAGTCAAGCAACTCATAGTATCAGACTGATACTCACGCCGTTGGTGGCACGCTTGTGCATAGGAAAAGTCGCGGTGGGAACCGCAAGCGCCTGTCCAGACAGGCATGCAGCCAGTGCAATCCACTTGAGGTTGAGCATTGTAAGATCACAGAGAGAGAGAGAGAGGAAGTAAAAGATATATACAGATAGGAGAATCGAAGTTGAGGAAAGAAAGGCACAGTGCGAGTGATGAAGTGATGAAGTGATGAAGAGCAGACGTCTGGACGCGCTGGGGTTTATATACTCTCGTCGTGGGCGTTCACCTCCTGGAGCGCCAGCTGTGCTCCCAAACATCACAACCGGGGTGTAGTCCACTTGTCACCATAGGTGGATAGACAAGAACGATCGGCGTTACAGAAGAGCCATGCGCGTCCATGGTTGGAGCATTCTGGCAGGAAATTCTCCGTCCGCGCAGGGGAGAGTCAGACCAACCGCCAAGAGGAGTGAAGAACCACGACAAGGCTTGGCTCACAGACAGGATGGTCTGTATGGGCGCCTTGAGCTCGACGACGATCTGGAATGAACTGGGAGTTAGGGCTGCAGGCGGTCGAGACATGTTTAATTGAGACAGATAAAACTTCCACAAATGACCGGTGCGTTTCAGGCGGGCTGCCAAGAGCTCCGGGGGTTTGAGGCCAGCTTCAGGGGCATCAGATGTCAATTAAGATTTCCCGGCGGTTTCCTCGATGCATCGCGCAATAACGGTGGGCTTGGCTTTGTGATGGCAGAGGTCCTGCGGTGGGCGTCAAATGACCCCGGATCAGGGATGGAATATACGAGAGGCGGATTTGGAAGACACGACAGCAAAGAACATCCACCAGTGGGGTGCGAGCTGGATTATGTGACGGTTACAGATCGTTGAGGTGATCTCGTGGGTTCAGATGTTGTGATACTAGGTCTATGTCTGGTTGATGCATGAGACATACTAAGTCCATGCAGTATATATATCTTGCACAATTCATACGCATATACTATCCCAGCCACGTAACCGGCAATTTATCAATCCCCCCCAAGCCTGTCTCAGCGTAGAACCTGACTCGACAACATATCAACTACGGAGTACGGATGCTCTTCAGAGGTCCATCTGTCGAATGTCGGTAGAACTTCGGCAGCATCTGTATAGAGCTGACTCATCAGCTGTCGATGGCGCCACTTGTGATCCTTTCGAACATTTACTTACTAACAGCAAGTTATGCAGAATCGCGTTATTCACTAGAACTAGACTAGACCTCGGCTTTATCTTCCGAGCGATACCCATAAGGACTCTGTACTCCGTTCATCGGGGCTCCTTCACCCCGCATCACACATCCTGTCTTCGTCATGGCCGATACTTTTTCCTCCATTCCCATCATCGATTTCCGCCGTCTGCAGGATCCCCAGACCAAGGCGGAGGCGCTGACCGAGCTGCGTGAGGCGATCTTCCTGGCAGGGTTTCTCTACCTGACCAACCATGGCCTCGAGGTCAGTACATCGTATGCATGCATGTCGAGACACACCTGACATGTGCAGTCCCTTACCAAGCGAGCCCATGCGAAGCTCCCGGAGCTGTTCGCCCTCCCTTCGGAGGTCAAGGAGAAATGTAATATGATCAACTCGCCGTCATTCGTGGGATATACTCGTCTCGGGGCGGAGACCACGGCCGCTAAGACCGATCTGCGAGAGGTAGGCGTTGCTAGGACCTGCTGTGTTGTCGCTTGCTAATAAAGTGGTAGCAATATGATTTTGGCACCTCCGGGCTGAAGACCTGGACGGAGAAGGATCCGTTCTGGCAAAGGGTGGAGGGTGAAAGTCAGGTATGCATCTCGCCTGCGTCAGGACTTTTCTTCAACTTAACCCATGTAGTACCCCGACTGCCCCGGGGCAAAAGAGCTCGTCGAGGAATACATTTCCGAGTCTGCGAAGCTGTCGCAAGAATTCATGCGATATGTTTCCGAGTGTCTGTCCCTTCCGCCAGACACTTTCGAGTCGTTCAAAGGAAACATGGACCGTTTGAAATTCATCAAGTACCCCCAGGCGCCGCCGGGCTCGCAAGGCGTCGGTCCCCACAAAGACTCTAGTGGGCTGTTCACGTTCCTCTCCCAGGATGACACTGGCGGCTTGCAGGTGCTGAACAAGAATGGAGAATGGGTTGACGCCCCGCCGATTGAGGGCAGCCTCGTGGTGAACATCCAGCAGGGATTTGAGGCCATTACTGGTGGCGTCTGCACCGCAACAACGCATCGCGTGATTGTAAGGATGCTCCAGATCGTTCACTTAAGCTTCCAGTCTTGCTAATGAACAGGCACCTACTACCAAAACTCGCTACAGCATTCCCTTCTTCCTCGGTGTCCGACTGGATCTCACTCTCGCTGAGCTGCAGGAGTCTGCCGCTCACATTGTGAAGCGCATCCCGGCATCCGATGATCGCAAAAAGCGGGCAGTTGATGTGCCTAGCGAGTTTCTGTCCCCTTTATACTCTTGCGTATGTGAATATCCCCGCTGAAAAATCTCTCTAACAGATGTATAGTTCGGCGAGGCCTACCTGCGGAACCGGATTCTGAGCCACCCGGATGTCGGCCAAAAGTGGTATCCTGAACTCTATGAGCGGTACTCCAAGCAAGTTCTCCAGTAGATGGTGTCATGTCGCCAAATAGCGATATACGGGATCTTTTGTTCTTGCCGGTATACTCCAATCTGCATCTGAAGTGGCCAAGCACTTCCATCCTGCACCCTTCCCTCCGCACAGATACCAAGCATCGCTGTACATAGAATAACTGTCTTACATACTTCTATCACCTTCCGACACCTCGTATCGCCAATAACTGTTCATCCTGCCAAGGCGGGCGGAATGGTTCCTATCCACCCCCACTATTAAGATGGACCCGTATTTAAAGCTACCCCGACTCCTCCCACCTGCCCCTCATCCACCAAACACACCATCATCATCATGTCCCCAATCCCTGATTCCGCCCTTCAAGCCCTGCGGGGTGCTCTCAAGTCCTCCAACATATACACCCCGGGCTCGGATGGCTACGAGGCCAGCATCGTGCGATGGTCGGGAACCGGTATCAAGCCCGCGGTATGTTTCCCCCTCGGGTAATGCCGGTATAGCCGCTGACATACCACCAGGGCGTCGTAGTCATGCCAGTCGACGTCGATGACGTCCGCACAGCCCTTCTCTGGGCCCAGGAACACCGCCTCGATATCGCTGTCAAGGGCGGCGGCCATTCCGTGGCCGGCACCAGCTCTAGCGACGGCGGCCTCGTGATCGACCTCTCCCGCATGAACGGGGTGACGGTGCACCCCGAAACCAAGACGCTGACCGTGCAAGGCGGCGCCGTCTGGAAGGATGTCGACGAGAAGGCCGCGGAATACGGGCTCGCCACCGTGGGCGGCACCGTCAACCACACCGGTGTCGGCGGCCTCACCCTCGGCGGTGGATACGGCTGGCTGAGCGGGCTGTACGGCCTGACAATCGACAACCTGCTTTCTGCTACGGTCGTCCTAGCAGACGGCCGTGTCGTGACCGCCTCGTCTACCGAGAACGCTGACCTGTTCTGGGCCGTGCGCGGCGCTGGATACAATTTTGGCGTTGTCGTGGACTTTGTCTTCCAGGCGTACGAGCAGACGAACCCCGTCTATGCGGGTCTCGTCTCATTCACCCCCGACAAGCTCGAAGCGGTCATTGACCAGCTCAACGCGCTCATGAACCCCCCCGATCCCCGCGCGGGCGCCATCTGCATTCTGGCTCCGCCGCCCGGCGCCCCCGTGCCTATGGTGAATGTCATCGTATACTACAACGGCACCCGCGAGGAGGGCGAGGCCTACTACAAGGGCCTGCTTGCGCTCGAACCCGCGGTCAACATGATCGACATGATCCCCTATTCGCTGGTTAACTCGCTGCAGAACGCCATGGCGGGCTACGGCGGGCGCAAGGTGCTGAAGGGCGTGTTCTTCCAGACCCCGCTGAACACGACGTTCCTGCGCTCCATCCTGGACTTTTTGACTGCGACGAATGAGGAGCATCCGGAGCTCATCCCCGCACTGCTGCTGGAGTTCTATGACATGCGCAAGATCTGCGACGTGTCGCTGTCTGCCACTGCGTTCGCCAACCGCAGCGCCACGCAGAACGGCGCGATCAACATGCGCTGGACGGACCCTGCCAAAGATGGCGTGTATCGTGCCATTGCGCGTGATATTCAGGCTCGGTTTAAGGCGCAGTACGAGGAGGAGACGGCAGGGCAGAGCACTGCTGATGTGCCGCAGTATATCAACTATGCGGAGCGTGAGTTGTCAACCCTTTGGTAAAGATACGACTATACTGACATTATCAGCCGGTGACTCGGTCGTCAACAACATCTACGGAGACAACCTGGGCCGGCTGCAGGAGATCAAGGCCAAATACGACCCGACAAACGTGTTCCATAAGATGCATGCCATTCCCAAGAGTACATAGCCTCCCTTGACCGGACCTAAGCACCACAATATGTACATAAGACAGCCCATCACAGCTTGCCGGGTAGGATGCAATACTTGATCGATTTGACCGTAGTCCATCCCTCCAGCGCTTCCTCGCCCATGTCGCGACCGAATCCACTCTCCTTGACGCCGCCAAACGGCACGTTGGCGCTGAGCATGGCCCACGCGTTGACCGTGACCTGGCCGGTTTCCAACGCGGCCGTGACGCGATGGGCCCGACTGATGTCGTTGGTGAAGACCGCCGCACTCAGACCGTGCAGGGAGTCGTTGGCCTTGGCGATGACCTCGTCTTCTGTGGTGAACGGGGCGATGCTCTACAGACAGTCAGTAAGTGTAACTACTTCAAAAGGCAATCCTGTACATACCGCCACAGGACCAAAGATCTCCTCTTTCATGATAGTCGCATCCTCGGACACGTCCGCAAACGCCGTGTTCTGCACAAAGTACCCCTTGTCGCCGACCTTCTCGCCGCCAAACAGCAACCTCGCTCCGCACTTCTTGCCCTGCTCGATGTAAGACAGCACCTTCTGATGCTGCGCGCGGCTAACAATCGGGCCCTTGGTGGTCGCCGGATTGAGCGGGTCGCCCACGACAGCGGGCGCACTCTCAGCCATCTCAGCATACCGCCGCAGGAACTGTTCGTAGATGGTCTTCTGGACATAGATGCGCGAGCCGGCCGCGCAGATCTGCCCATTGTTGGCGGTGATGCCGATGCGCGTCCACAGCAGCGCGTTCTCCAGGTCGCAGTCGTCGAAGACGATCGACGGGCCCTTCCCGCCGAGCTCGAGGCTCACCCGCTTCAGGTTCGTCGCCGCCGCCGCCTTCATGATCTGCCGGCCCGTGGCCGAGGAGCCAGTGAACGAGATCTTCCGCACGAGCATGTGCTCCGACAGCGCGCGGCCGGCCGACGCCCCGTCGCCGGCGACGATGTTCACCACGCCGGCCGGGAACTGTGCCTCCTGGATCAGCTGGGCCAGCTTCTGCGCGTACAGCGGCGACAGCTCCGAGGGCTTGATGATTAGCACGTTGCCGGTGGCCAGCGCGGGCGCCAGCTTCCAGATCGTGATCATCCTGTCCGTCTACGCGTTAGTCGCGGCACCATGCGTGATGTGGTCCGAATGAAAGAAGGGGACATACAACGGCGCATTCCACGGCACAATCGCCGCACACACCCCCAGCGGCTCGCGATGGGTGTACGCCATGCCGCCGTCCATCGGCAGCGTCTTGCCGTCGATCTTGTCCGCCCACCCGGCGTAGTAGCGCAGGTTGGCCACCGCCTGCGGGATGTTCATGCCCATGCTGTCGGTAAAGAGCACGCCGGCGTCAATGGCCTCGAGCGACGCAAAGTCCTCGGCATCGCGCTCAATCAGATCAGCCAGCTTCAGGAGCAGCTTCCCGCGCACGGCGCCCGAGGTAGTTTTCCACGTCTGCAAGGCTGCGGTCGCGGACGCAACGGCCTTGTTGACATCCTCGGGACTGGCGGCGGCGATGCTGCCCAGGGTCTCTCCGGTGGTGGGGTTTTCGACCGTGAGAGTCTGCGAGGACACCGAGGGGGTGAAGGTGTTGTGGATGAATAGGCCAGTGGGGACTAGATATGTCAGTTTGCTGTCTTGCGCGGTGCTAGATTGGACGTACCCTGGATCTTGCGGCCCGCGGCACCGGTGAGAGTTATCGACGACATGATGAGGCTAGAGTGTGGGAAAATATGAAGAATCACGCAAAGCTGTCAAGATGGGGGCCCTGCAACACTATAAGTTCTAGCGCTCACGATCGGCTTGGACGCTAGTCCCGCCGGCGGCTTTCCGCAGTCGTTCCGTCAGGGGGTGTGGCCCGTTCCGAGATGGTTCCGAGGTGGTCGACTGTTGTATGCACTCCGTCTGCTCCTAATAATGGTCACTCTGGACCAGACAGTGGAATGCCAAGCTGTAAGAACCGTCAGAATCCACGTAAATGGTCCTTTGGCTTTCGGGTCCCGCTCACTGTGGAAATTCCCTGCCAATCGCACTTCTTTTCCCAATACAGTCGAAGGAGACAACAGAGGATGTCAAGTGTGAGACGTTCGCTTCGAGTGTAAGGGAAAAAGAATCGTTGAATATCCATGGTGACAGACTTCGTTGCACCGCATGTGATCTAGACACCGGGTCGAGTCCGCATATTGGACTTCAAGGTTCACATCATCCCATTCATGACAGTGTGGCTTGACATTCAAGATTGAACGTACCGAGCATTTCTCATTATCAAGTCTTGAACCAAGGATCATTCAAAATGTCCTTCACAGATGCCCTCGCAGACGGCTCGAATCGAAGCAGCTTCTTGATAATAATGCCTAGCCGGGCGACGTCCTCGCCCGTCAAGTCTGCTTTCCGCTCACCATCAAAGTACTTCTCCTCCAACCATTCCTGCAATCCAGGTCCGGAGCTGTCTGTAGCGCCACCGCTCATCGTTTTCCAAAGACCTAGCCATCTTTCGGGCAGCTCTTCATTTGTCATCTCTTGCATTTGACCTACGAGGATCTTGAGTGTTATAAGGAAGCTGTCGAAGGGTGGTTGGCCGACAAAAAGTTCAAAAAGCTGCGAATAGTTAGTAGAATAAAAAGGCAACCGGGGCCGTGTACACCTACCAGGCATCCCAGATTCCAAAGGTCCACGCGGTGATCCAGAGGATCTCCAAATATAACCTCCAGCGCTCGAACAGTCAGCGGAGTGTGAAGAGTCCGAGGCACATTCTGCTGCGAGAACGCTTCGCCAAAGTCGACTATCTTGATAGTGTCTGACAAATGTCATGAATATGTCTCAGCAGACCCGAGGATATATTCGGGAACTCCAGGGCCCAATTGTTTGCCGTCATTTCGCTGGACGTATCCGATGTCTGGTTTTCCCAGTGTTCTCATAAAATCATGCTCTGAAATATGATCTATAGGCGCTGTGGCAAACGCCAAGTTGCGAGTGCGGAGATCTATAATAGGTGAGAAATAATGAAAACAAGTCAATGTGCCAATGCATACCTCCGTGCGCAATCTTTTGATCATGTAGGTGGCCAAGTCCCAAAAGTGTCTGCTTCGCAATGAGTTTGGCAAGTTTCCCAGGAAGCCTCCCATCAGAAAATCGGGCATCTGTCAAGTCAGGAACAGTCGGCCCCCAAAGCTCGGAAACCAAGCAGCGATGAGTCCCGTTCGGCCCGTCTATCTCGAAGTCATCAAGTAGGTGAATGACGTGTTGAGAGCTGGCCAATGTTGATCTGGACTTCCTCAGAATCGCTAGCTCGCCTTGTTGCAGGTCATCATCTGCCTCTGATACACAGATCTTGATGGAAACATAAGTCCCCCTACTCAGATCTCTTGCAGCCCAGACTGTTGAGTAGCCTCCTCACCCCAGTTTGTGCAGGATCTTGTATCTTCCCTTGGCCAAAAAGCTCCCCAGTGAGATTGGGTGATCGCCGCCTCTTTTGTAGCGCTCAAGAGGCTCCGCGTCAATGGAACAGGAACATAGAAATGGATGCATTCGAGGTGAGATTGAAAAGGAAGAGATGGGGTAAAAAGTGATAGATGGGGAGACGCGCCATGGAATTACTGGACATTTCGATGCTATCTGACGCAGTATCTCTCATATGCGGACGTTGATTAAATTCCCTCCAAC
Source organism: Aspergillus sp. MEXU 27854 (assembly GCA_019721355.1). Classification (NCBI taxonomy): domain Eukaryota; kingdom Fungi; phylum Ascomycota; class Eurotiomycetes; order Eurotiales; family Aspergillaceae; genus Aspergillus; species Aspergillus sp. MEXU 27854. The sequence goes on from JAGMTT010000003.1 coordinate 1,250,828, forward strand.
ATGCCAACAGGGCCGAGTATTTGCATTGCCACAGGGGTAATCACGTGAGCTATCGTTGACCAGCCCTTCTATAACGTGAAGCGGAGTGTGACCCTGAATATATGGTTTAGGGTCAGGTTGAAATAGCACCGGTCTCTGAGGCCTCAAAAGGTTGTTGGTAGCTAGTCCTCTACGGAGTTTTGGAAGAGCTCTGTTGACTGGCTGTCATTCGGGTCTTGAGCTTGTAGCAGCACCCATGTACCTAGGGTTAGTCGCCTCCTACTCCGTAGATTGCGCCTCCCGTTGTAGATACGTTCTATTTGGTCTCTCAATCGGTAGTGGCAATGGTATGAGGCTTGCATAGTATGTCTTGGTTTGTGACTTGTATGAATCCTTTCTCTAGGGGGAAAGGACCATGCAAGGGAAGTATTGTACTACATGATTCGGGCACCGAGGGCCTGGAATAATGAATACGCAAACCTAGATGCGCAAGTCTAGACTATCAACAATAGAGAGTAGCTCAAATGGGGAATAGCTCAAATGCCAATGATGCTCGAGGCATGCGCCCAAATTGGAATTCTTTTGGTGACCACAAAATTATATATCAGGGGCCACCATCGCTCCTCAGGATCACCCATATATGCACTGGTTCTCCAAAGGAAGAATGCATACAACTCTCATATCTGCGGCTGTTGCTGGCATTGCTTCATATCTCGCAAATGTGGCGGAGGCAGCTGATCCACCCAGTTTCTCGTTCAATCAGCTATGGGCTCTGGAGAATAACCTATGGACAAACTTTCTCTATCCGGCCAATCTGGAGCAAGTCAATGCTACCGATTCATCCGTATTTGCAGATAATGTACATCTCCCCAATCTCATACGTCCGTTCATTCTGACCCAAACTAGGTCCAAGGCAGAGTCGACATCAGTCGGACATTCGACGGCCGCCAGCTCAACAACGAGTACATCTTCGGCCTCTTCTCACAACCGGATACATTCAGTCTCGTCGGAGTCCCCATAGCGTATAACATCACTCAGTTTGTAGCCAATCAGAACATGGCTTCAGCGACGACTGTGCTGACATTCAACGCTACCGCATTGGGTGTCATCATGCCCCTCACAATCGACACTTGGATGGCGTTCGATGCCAACGGCAAGATAGTACAATACGATGCTACATTTCGGTGGTTTGAATTCCTGGTCGATACGTTGATCCTCGGTCTACAGAAGACCTACAACACATCGGACCCCGCTGTAGTGCAATCTAAACTGGCCGAGACCATCGCTACAACAATTTGCGAGACGCACGACAGCGCCTGCAGCAATGAAAACGTGCAGTACTCCAGTCGAGAACAGTGTATGGACTTCTTGACCAAAAAGGTCCGATTTGGAAACGCCTACGAGCTTGGTCGGAACACCTTGCTGTGCCGAGAGGTGCATAAGCATATGGTGCGGTACCGGCCAGACGAGCACTGCTCGCATATTGGGCCTACTGGTGGTAACTACTGCGTCGATGATCTCATCTATGACCAGGTCGTTCAGCAGCGGTACTTCCGTCAATCGTGGGTGGCCTACGGTTATGCAGATGACAATATATGGGTCAGACAGTAGGACCACGTATGTTTACCTGTCTTTGACCTCTTCATGACGACTATCTGCTGACACGTGGTGATTGAGACTGGCCTCTTCCGACGAGTACAACGTGTTATCTAGGGTCCTAGGCTTGGAGCAACCACCGGCATATCTTGCCGTTCGTTCTCATCCATCAGACTTGAGTGGGGTGGACATTGGTATGAACTTTGAGTCATCTATAGATGCAACCTTCATAAATACTATACTTTGTTATGGCCCGGGCTTCTTTTCAGATTGCACTCGCACAATTCTAATATGAACCTTTTGTTGGTATAGTACAAGGACCGCTGTCAAGAAGGTCATCCACGTTCTAAAGATGTAGGGCGCAACGCCATTAGTGACCAATGCTAGCGGCGTTGCTCCTGGGATTGAAGCTTAATGCGGGTGTGTTTGCTCTATTCTTTCTTCCTTCAGTATTAATCGAAACACATTCAGATTGCCAACGTACGTCACAACGTACTATTGTTAGAACTAGCCATATTCTTCCTTATCGTTATCCCAGCGGGAAAGACACAGCGCCCCTGTCGTCTGGTGTTTGCCCTCCGCGCTCATCTGTGGTCAAGTCGTCACTCTTCTGTAGTTGATGTTTCACTTTCTTCGCAACTCAGGTCCCTAGGCACCGTCCACACCACCTCCCGCTCAATCACATATACGCCGTGACTTGACAATTTGTGAAGCCCCGGCCATATTGAGAGCCTGACCGAAAGATCACCACTTTCGAAACCCGTCCAGATCTCCATGGTGCGCGGGCCATATCTTCCTCCCAGTCTGGACATTGCTGTCAGCAAACAAATTCAAAAGGCACAGAGTACTACAAGGTGCATTTCGAGATCCACATGACCCCTAAGCCAGCTTCTATCCTATTTGAACCTGTAAGGGATGGGAAGACCGATGGGGCGGTCTGTGCAGAGTACTAAGGACCCTGATTTGCAATATGATGTCTTTTGAAAGATTGCTCCCTGCAGGTCAAGAAACCCTATGTTATATATGAGATAAAGGTATCTTTTCTCTCAGAAATGGTCGTGATTAAGGGCAATCTAAAGTGAAAAAGGCGAGGGACAGTAATAGTCTTGTCATCTATGGAAATCATACGGTCTTGGAGTATGTCAATCAGTTCGTTGGTTGTTATCATCCATGACTGCTCCTGTGCGTCTTCCCGCAATAACAACAAGGACGGCAATCTAATATGCGTGAGTAGATACAAGGCAGCGCATCAGCAGACCCATACATACCAGCGAGACATCCATTCCACGCGCTACTGTCACTCTCCATTTAGGCCGAAAGCGAAACGGCGGCCGTTGTCCCTCTGCGAGTTCTCCTCGGTCTGTAATGCGATTGATGTATGCCACCCGGCAATTCTCCAAGACCACCACTTGGACAATGTTCTCAAAGTCCAGCCGGTAGACCTCCATTTTGACCCAATCAGGAGTCACGTTTTTGCTCCCGCCGGTGGACTTGGATGTCGACTCCCTCCCTCCATAATTGGCAGCATTCTCAAACGTCACCACCGCACTGGGTGACTGGACAGCAACCCTCAACTTGGCGGATAGGATCTCTCTGCCTGTGCCACCGGGAAGGGTCAGGGACATGATCGACGAATTGTACCATGGACACTGTAGTTCGAACAGAGGCAGGCCCGACCGGTCATGGAACACCTTGCGCTGGCCGAGACTCCACGGCTGGCCACATACTGTAAGAATACTGGTCCCCTCGACCTCAACTGAATAATCCAGCGAATGCCATGGCTCCGCACGGTTCGTCACGATTAACGTTGTCTCGGCAGCGGCGATGTATTCCCGACGAATGGCTATTGATCTTGGAGGTGGTTCGAGATGTGGGTGTTGGGACGAGGACATTCTTCCCTGGAAGTATCATCGCACATCGTAATAGCGACATGAAAGATGTCCTGCGCGCGCCGAATGTGGACGACATTTGTTCTCTATATCGACTCCCGATGATTTCCACAAGGCATAATTCCTCTCTGCCTTATTTTACCCCTAGCCAGGCTCGATGTCAGAGATGTTGGTCTTTTGCTCTATGTGATTGGAGCTCGGCCAGAGCCGGTGCGGGACAGTGGAGGTGCCCTAACTGATTATCGATCCTGGGCTTCTCTTTGAAGGGCTTTGCCAATCGCGTCTGTTGGATTCCTTCCAGAAGCCCCTTTTCTCGTCGCCCCGTGCTTACTGCGTGGGTACTCAGGCAGCCCTGGGAGCTAGGGTTGAGAGGTTCATTTTCACACGGAATGGGGAAGGCGGCTTCATACAAGTTGAGGCATGTGGGACGGATGAATTGATGGTCAGGGCGAGTTGATGTGCAATTACGGCGATATGTTGTGACTTTTAGAGCCTGTTAGGCGTACTATTCCGAGTTTCTAGATTGATGCTATCAAAAAATATGTAAGCCCCAACATCATCACCAGTACGTCGCCCATTTGCTCTTCCCCTTGACCACCTGCACGAATTCCTCGGCGATGAACTTGTCGGTTTGCTCGGATGGGTGCAACGTATCGTACCACATGAAAGAGTCCTCATCGGGGAGCCGAGTACAATCTCCCCCGGCCAGGGTGCAATGATTGATATACCCAGTCACATTTGCCGGTCCATGGAAGTACTCCGCAGGATGGTAGTAAATATCGGACAGCTATTTGATCAGCATGCTACCACCAATATGTGTTCGGAGTCAACATACCAGTCCATACATGTCCATAACCGCAAAGTGAGCCCCAGGGTACCGCCGTGCGATCATCAACTCAAAGGGCGTCTTGTATTCAAACACCTGGTTGACGGTAGCAACCTGCTCCCACATGCGGTAGCTGTAGAGCGTGTCGTTGCTAGGCTTATCCGGCCAGTACTGCGACTTTCCCACGCCGCCGTTCTCGAGGGTCGCATACATGGGCGCCAGCTGCAGGGGAGCATTGTTCATGATGACAAAGTACCGTCCGCCGTTCTTATACACCTGGTCCAGCGCATTGTAAATGCAGTTGGCGTAGTCCGCAAGTGTCTTCCCCGCGACTTGGGAATCGGTCAGGAAGGCGTTGTTGCCGAGATCGTTGGTCCCGATCCAGATAGCATAGACCGTTTCCTGCGCGGGGATGTCGAGGAACTTCTTCCCGGACGCGATCTTATACTGGCTGTCGGCTAGGTAGGCCGGGACTTCGTATTCGAGTACTGACGGGAAGGGCGCGTTGATGGAGGAGAACGTTCGGGGCGTGATCTCGTTGGAGCACACGGCACCGCTCACGGCGTAGTTGTATCGGTTCACCTTTGCAGATTGCGCTACGAAGTAGCCCCAGGTGTATCCGCCCGAAGCCGAGTTGTTGTTCTGTTCACTGCTCAGTATGCAATCCTTATGCAGATGCGCAATGGTCGTGAGTACGTACCACTGGCTGCTCCCATCCCACTGGTGGTGCATCCCCATTGTGACTCCCAAAGTAGTTCAGCCGCGAGTCGTCGGTGTAGCTATCGCCAAACGTCACCAGCGATCTGAACTTTCGAGGTCCCCAGCCCTGCCCTGGGTGTGCCAACGCCAGGTCTAAGGCAAGGACGAGCCAGCTGAGCAGCTGAGCTTGGCGCATGATGACGGTTTGAGATGGATACAACAGTGCTTGGCTTTAGCCCTTCGTTAGAAAACGCGAGAGATTGCTATTTGCGCGGGCCCGCGTAGCTTCGATTATAGGAATGGCTCCTATCTGATCTATCTAGCATCGGACAATTGGAGACATTGCTTGGTTATAAACAAGTAGGCTTGGTCTTTCTTCTTGTTCCGCTTGTCCGGGGTATCTGCTAACGCTAGTATAGAGAGATGCGGGGGTGCGGAGAAGTCTGGATAAATGGGTAAAATCGATCCAGGAGAAGGACACGGCATGTGATGCATGACATTGGTGGAACGGGAGAGCAATATGCAGATTTATCCGGATTCCCTCCGTACCTGCCAAGTCGATGATGTCCTGGAGGAGCCTGGCATATATAAGTCCAGACCGGCTAATGCTGCCCATTGTATCCACTGAGGCGCAATTGCTTCAATCGTCCTTGAACCCACTGAAGAGGGGCAACAAAAGCCATCTGGCTCCATGAGAACAGTGTGTTCTTGCCCCCGAACACGAAAACTTCAAACCGGCCGGCGAACTGCCCATTCACCCAGACTCGACTGCCACCGATGATGTCGGTCCGGATGGTAATATGGCTCTTCAAAGGCACAGTGACCGTTTCATGCGTGGACGAAGTTTCGTTTGTCCAGATTCGGCCCGGGTACCCTGCGTCGAAGCCGTCCGTTTCGGACACGGAGCGAAGTGGATAATCCCAGCCGTCCGAGGTAAAGATCAGTGCACCCTGCGAAGACAACGAAAGGGTCGAGTCGTCGGAAGAGAGGGTAAATGGACCGGCAACGTCCAAGTCCAAGGTGTAATTCATCCCTTTGCTGCCGTATCCCAGATATACCTTTTCGTCGGTTGCGTTCTTCCCGGAGGTTGTCCAGTGAACGAATTCATGAAAGTTGTTCGCTTCACCACGGAGGTTACGGTCGAGGTTTTGTGCAACGGCATTAGAGGTGAGCAAGTTCATGGAAGATGGCAAACTAGACAGATCGAGGATCGGTCCACGATTCCCAGACCACGATCGGGCCGCGACAGTCGGGATCCCATTGCGAATGGCGTAGTATGCCTCCAGCTGGGTCGTTGCATCGGGTCCATTGTCGTTCCACGCGGCCAGAATAGCACCCATGACTGGCTTTTTCGCCGGCTGCTCGGTGACATTGTACGGGTTGAAGAGGGCAGGAGACCACTGCCAGCCATCCCTGTCGGCAAAGTTGAGCACCCGCGAGTTGTTGAAAAGGTAAGGATAGGGAGCGGGCAGGATGGGCATGTGGTCGTTTTTCAGTGACATGTACGCCCACCAGTCTTCAGAGTTGATGAGCTCGTATCCGTCATTCGCCAATGCAACGGGATCTGACTGGCCATACTGCCAATGTTGGATAATGACATCCTTAGAAATGGTGCGGGTGTCGGAGGGCTCATACGTTCCCCAGATTCGAACCTTCTTTCCAGAGGTTTCTTTCACGAAGTCGGCCATCTCATTCACAAAATCGATGTAGTCGTCCGCGAGGGTCGAGTCATACTCATCCGCCCCAATGTGAACTTCCTTGGTGTGGAACCATGGGAGGAACTCCGCCCAGATCGACTTGACAAGAGGGATGGTCTCCGGATGTGACAGGTTCAGGAGATCTTTTGTCTCCAGAGCCAATTCAGGCTTCCACTTCGTAACGACCAGGCAGTGGCCCGGAGCTTCAATCTCCGGGATGACTGTGACGCCCCGTTGGGCACAGTGATGCTCGAGATCCTCGTAATCGGCACGCGACAGTGTCTCGTTGGCTCTCTGGACCAGCTCGTACAGCTCAGGGTTCTCCGGGTGCAAGGAAAACTGCGCATAGACGTCCTGCCAAGTCTCGTTATGTCCCCGACTCAGCGGGTAGTTGTCGCTGGTGTGATAGTGGAACTCGGACATCTTGAAGAACGAGGCATAGGTGCAGAGATCCTTCAGAAACGACGGCGAATACCACTTTCGCCCGGCATCCAGCAGGAACCCTCTGGTAGAGAACGATGGCGCGTCGACCACCCGTCCAGCTGGAATCCGACCATTGTTCGCAATCAACAGCTCTTGTAGCAAAGTGCGTGTCCCCCACCACATGCCCCGAGCACCGGAGCCGCGGATGAACACCTGATTTCTTTCCACTTCGAGTTCGTAGCCTTCTTCAGTGGGCTCTCCATCCTCGTAGGTCAATCGCCTGTGGGATGCCTCAAGCCTGTCAAGGAAGATTCCCGAGCGATGTTTCGGGAATGCATCGACACTGTGCACGGCCCAGGTATGCCCAGTTACCTCTTCGAGATCTTGGCGGAATGTATCGGCAAACTCGATCGCAGTGGGCGGGATCAGAGTCAGTCCATTCTGATCTCGTTGCGATGCAAAGTCGTTCTGGATATAGATTGTGCGGTCGACAGTCGCGATGTCGAATCCACCGTGCGCACCATGATTAGAATGCGTCCATTGGACTGGTGGAAGCGCCTGCAGGGCAGATGCGACTGTGAGCGAGGCGAGGAGTACTGCAGACCGCATGATGGAAACTGAGGCTGGCGATCGAATGCTCCTCGTGTCTGTCCCACGGGGTTTTATAAACATCGATCACTCCACATTCTCCATATCATCAAATCTCGGCCGTTGCATTGTGTGGGGGTGCATTGTTGACGTTACATAGTGAGATAACAAGCCAAGCACAGAGCATTGTTCATCATCGTCACCGCCCACATTGGGGTAGCATTCCGGTGGCTTGGGGGGTCCCGAAGGATTCGCTACCGCAATCATAGTGCCTCACTAGTCTTTGCCGACTGCCGATCCTGATAATGCAATCGATTCGGCAATTCCATCCGCTGGTTGATGGTGACATTTTTCCCCACGGGGCCTCCATGGTAACATTTTCAGGTGACGTTGATCTATACTCCGGAGTAATGCTTTGGAGAGTGGTGGATCGAAAGAACTGCAAGGAGAACGGGGGAGCACTAAAGTGCTAGCAACGACATATATCTGGGCGCCATTTACACCTCGATAAAGGTCAATGTGCCAAAACACCTTGGGATGAAGCTATTGCAGTAGATAATCCCCTACATACCATAAGTGCTCTGCTTCTCTCAAATTGAAAATACTTACTCGTTAGTCTCGCGCATGTCAAATGGGCTGATGCCATACTTCGGATCATCCTCCAGTCTACATCATCCACATCACACGTTCCTATGGAGGCACCCTTTCTTGGAAGACCAGATGTCCTTAGACTTCCGAGTGCATGGACATTTACCCGGTTGATATCAGAATGGCGTCAAACCCAGTCTACATGCCATGCCGCTCACATCACTACACATACAAGACTACCTGCCAAAGCTATAAAGTGTCTTATTAGCTTTTGGCTCTTCTGGAAGCTGAGAGCAACTTGCCTCCACTCACAACAGCCGTCGAAACCCCAGCCGCAACGTCATTCGCCACCCCCGTTGCTGATATTTTGAACATCTCCCCGAGCGTCTTCCCCTCATCAATGAGCTCACGCTGAAGATGAAGAGCCGGAGCGCTTGATTGGAAGGATATGTGTCGGACACCGCAATGAGTCTTGATTCCCATTCGATAAACCCTTGGACCAGTGTTCATAAACTCTTTCATCTGTAGGCGATTCTGCGTCCGAAAGCAGCGTGACCAGCACGACAGATCTTACCGACTAAAACACCGAGAGCTTCCACGGTGGTCGAGTTCCTGGGTAAGTTGTGGAGAGGGGAAAATCACCGCATGGGGCTCTCAACTCATACTACCAGTCCGAATGATGTTTTTATCGCCGTCATGGGTGTGACGGGGTCGGGAAAGAGCTCGTTCATCGCGAAATGCTCTGGTAAGGCTGTCAAGGTTGGCCATCAACTTGAGGCCTGTAAGTGGTTTCGATTTCTCTCTCTCGTCGAGAGCCGTGCAGAGCTTGATGGCGGTATAGGCACGGCGACCGTGGACGTGTATGCATACGACCTGTCCCCATCGCATACGATCTACTTCATCGATACCCCTGGATTTGACGACACCAACAGGAGCGATACCCAAGTTCTCCGCGAGATCGCAGGTTGGCTGGGCGCCTCATACAAGAGTAAGATATGGTTGCACGGGATCCTCTACCTCCACCGAGTCCCTGATGTCCGCATGCAAGCCTCAGCGAGGAAGAACCTGATGATGTTCAGACAACTGTGTGGCGAGGAAGCGTTGAAAAAGGACATCCTGGTTACAACAATGTGGGACAAGGTCCCCGTAGACGAAGGGGTCCGCCGCGAACGGGAGCTGATTGACACTCCGAGTTCTGGGTTTGGATGTTGGACAAGGGGAGCACCTCTCGCCGTTACGACAACACGGCAGACTCGGCCAGAGAGGCTGTTAGCCGCCTGGCAGGTCACGAGGCTCCTATCACCACTGAGCTGCAGCGACAGCTGGTGGACGAGCACAAGTCGCCAGACCAGACGTCTGCGGGACGGGAGTTGCACATCGAGCTGTTGAACGAGAAGGCCAAATGGGCCGAGGAGAAGAGGGAGATTGAGCGACAGCTGCACGAAGCCATCAAAAAGCATACCACAATGAACTTACGAGCCAGATGTGCTTTCAAAGTTATATCTCGTCCGATGAGAATCCTTACCAGTACTAATGAATGGTGGAACAATTCATGAGATGCCAGACTTGAGATGGCACGAGACCCTACTGCTTGGGGCACACCACCTTGGCTTGTTTTCCATAGCACAGTGATTAGAATACTATAGTCAAGGGGTGGGTCGCGTGATTCTATGAACAATGTTCTCTTCAGTACTACGAACCACTTCTCTGGTGATCAAAAGTCGCCCACAGCATGGAAGTCTGTGCTGGTAATATTTATGGCGTTCAGAAGTTTGGATATGTTGATGCGTCGAGAGCTGAGTGTTAATACTACTTGGGAGTCATTGTGTTTTACAGGGAGAAACAACCGACGGCATGTTACAAGGACTAATCCGTCCACTTAGTCATAGAGTACTGGTTTGCCTCAGATCCTTTAGCCTCATGCCCTGCAACTCCCGAAAGCTGTGACAACAATGGTATGAAAAAGTAGCATCTGTCTCTCTTCACCCACATGTGACAGGGTGCAACACAGGGGTGAAGAACACCACAACCCCGACGACATTGAGTCCTGCAGCTCATTTTAGCCGTGACAGCTTTGCATGAGTGGCTTTCGACAGCTTGGCAGGCGGGCAATCAGTAGGGCTGAGAATACTCCAGAGCAATACTTGGCATTGCAGACGGACACATTTAGTAAAGATGTGCAGACGGCCCGCACGAACGGCAGTTGGAAGAGGAGCTTACTGCCTAAATACTTTCCGGCGACGTATCTGGGAGGAGTAGATGATGCTGGAGTCCAGCAACCCCTGGCGGAACACAGCAGCTTCATTAGCCCACAACCTGGCTCTTGAAACCAGCTGACTTGTCTGTGCTTTAGTACGGGGTGGATGTCTTCAAGGTGCCGCCGGCCTTGGCTGTCGGAAGTTGGAACATGCAGGCTTGGCTAGGATCTATTACTCGCCAAGGTATAGACAACGTTTCAGAATCAAGAGCGATGGCAGTTGCTGGATACTGTATCTACCGAGAGGGCATCATATCCTTATAGCGGAAGCCTCCGCTCTATATCCGGAAAGGATCTATCAAAGACAGGAGGTCTTAACGGAGAGCTATATAGGATCGGCGGTGGACATTGACGGTATATAACAAGGGCACACTCCCAATGCTGGAAGCTTGACAGTACTCTTCGCCATTGTTCTACGCCAGCCTCATACGCAAAGCGGATACCTTATATCTTTTTTTTTTCTCCTCTTACACAATGGCTATCCTTGCTCGCCTTCTCACCACTGCCACGCTGGGCTCCATGTTCACCGCAGTGCTGGCCCAATCGCCCGGCTGCGGCAACCAGCCTTCTCTCGCCAACGGCGTGCAGACCATCAACGGCCGCGAGTACTACCTGCAAATCCCCGAGGGGTATGACAGCAACCAGCAATACAGCCTAATCTTCGGCCTCCACTGGCTGGGCGGCAGCATGAACGACGTCGTCTCCGGCAACAGCATCGAGCCCTGGTACGGCCTCGAGTCGCGAGCCCAGGGCAGCGCCATCTTCGTGGCGCCCAACGGTCTCAACGCCGGGTGGGCCAACACCGGCGGCGAGGACGTCGCCCTTATGGACGCCATCATCGAGGCCGTCGAAGCCGACCTCTGTGTCGACCAGACCTCCCGCTTCGCCACGGGCTTCAGCTTTGGCGGCGGCATGTCGTATGCCCTCGCCTGCGCTCGCGCCGGCGACTTCCGCGCCGTGTCCGTCCTGTCTGGTGGAGTGATCAGCGGCTGTGATGGCGGCACCGATCCCATCGCCTACCTGGGCATTCACGGCATCAATGACCCCGTCCTGCCTATTGACGGCGGCGTCGATATGGCCAACACGTTTGTCCAGAATAACGGGTGCCAGCCGGCAGACGTTGGACGCCCCGATGCTGGCAGTGGCACCTCTGTCCGCACAGACTTCGAGGGCTGCTCTCGTCCGGTCTCTTTCATTGCCTATGATGGCGGCCATGATGGTGCTCCGCTTGGTGTCGGTAACCCGCTCGCCCCTGATGCGACCTGGGAGTTCTTCATGTCGGCATAGGTGTGAGGTGAAGATATGGAGTATGTAGGGCCAGCCGCTGATTGGAGAATGAAGGGCATACATGCACCGTATTGTCCCTTCCCGTACTCCTACTTTGTTGTATATACAATTATGGCCTCTGTTTGTGTACTCCCTGGACAGAAACTGCTCCAATTGAAAATAAGCCGCTCGTTGCAATTATCTGGTCTTGGAATTTTGGCTCGGGGTGGGTGATATTGCGTAGGGGCAGAGGTCGTAACGTAACGTCCTTTAACCCCTCGGAGAGCGCTGATGTGCATGGAAAGAACACGACATGGGAACTAGAGCCTCAGGTTGAGGGCGTTGTAAGGGCTGAGGAGCGTGTGCTCCTAAGGGCGGGGCCGGGGATCTGGACTCTACCAGGACGATGCAAGTCTGATATGTATTCCCATTGGCGTTGAATTCAAACAAGGTATTGATGGTGCTGGAAGACAGCTAGCTAGGAAGAGGAAGCGGGAATAAGCAACCCCCCCAGCAGTTAATCTCACCGGCGATAGATAGTCTGTCAGCGTGGGTTGAGGGATGACGATTGCTTCTGGGGACTCAATGACTGGATCCTTGCCATAGATGGATCTCGCAACATGAATAACCAGCAAACAATCATAGTGAGCGGCCCAACGACAAAAATGCCTAAAAGCTATACATGGTACTCGTTTGGGTGATTCGCTCACCAGCCTTCCGGTCGTCCAGAAGACGCCGATCAGGAGGGTGGATACGCATTTAGCGAGATGGTTTTGCGAATAGCGTCTCGCGTATCGTGAAATGTAGAAACAGGAAAGTCCTCGCCCAATGCAGAGCTCTAATTGGCTCGACCAGCCGGATAACCGCAAAGGCGAGATGCATCAAAAATTCCTACATTGGCCTGGGCAGCAAACGGAAAGTAATACCATTGGGGGGGGGGGGGGAGGGGGGAGCGAGAGAGGCGAACGCCCTCTGCTCCCCTTCAATAACGAGACATTGCATGTGCCAGTTTCGTCATTGGTACCACTGAAACAGTAAAAGATATTCGCTCGTGGGATATAAAGTCGGAGTATTTCATCTCTGAGCAAAACATGACTTGCACGCCGGTCCATCGCTCGCACAGCAGTCCATCCTATCCGGTACAAGACGTTTAACTGCCTTCCGTTCATCATGAGCCAAGCTCTTTTCAAGGGTGCAGCACGTCCGAGCTGCCGTTATCAAATGCGTTTTCTATCAACTCAGCTAGGCAAACTCAGAAGCCATCCAACCTCCATCCGCCCAACAACCACCGAGATCCAACACGCGCGACTTTCACCCCAGAATCTAGAGGTTGCTATGCGGAGCCTTTATGAGGACGGCCTCGTTGTTATTGAGGATGTTGTCCCTCACGGTAGCCTGGATCGGCTCAACAGAAAGATGGTTGAGGACGCATACATTCTCAGGTCCAAAAATGAAAATAGTCCGTTTAACTACAACCCCGGAAATCTCCAGCAGGATGCCCCACCAGTGAGAGACTACTTCGATTCCAGCATCTTTCTGAGTGAGTCCACCGGGAATACCATGGCATTTTTCCAGTACGGAATTTCTAACTGCCTCCAAGACCCCATTGCAACTCAAATTACTTCATCAGCGTTGGGACCCCGCCCAAAATGGACATTTTGTTCTGGCAACACCGCGATGCCACCCACCACAGAGCACCCTCCTATGTCCCAACCTGTGCATTCAGATGCAGACTTTGCACACCCGTGCCACCCGTTTGCGTACGTTATAAATGTGCCTCTTATTACAATGACACCTGAGAACGGCTCCACTGAAGTGTGGCTGGGCACACACACAGACACTGGACTGCATGTTCAAGAAGGACTACATGGTGAGCGGGCAAGCGGTCGGATTAGGCTAGATGAGCTTGAAAAGCGCCGTGCTGTCAGAGCTCCTTGCCAGCCTATTGTGCCAAAAGGCTCTATTGTCATCAGAGATCTGAGGCTTTGGCATGCTGGAATTGGGAATCAAACTGAAATCCCCCGCGTAATGTTAGCAATGAGTAAGTCATTACTACTGGTGTCCACTTAACAAGTAGTCCTAATATTGGCAGTTCATTTCGCATCATGGTACCGAAACTCCATGAAACTCGAGTTGGCAAATGATTTACGGCCGATCATTGAGGGTCTGACAGACGTAGAAGTCCCGGTGGACTGGGTGACCAAGTCTGAGGCTCTTTCACGATACTTGAACCGCGGATTTGGTAATGCGTACGATTTCAACCAGCAGGCATAGGCCAAGGATTGGTGGCTACGGCGCTTTTTCCGTACTTGAAAGACCTGTTACGCCATCGGTTTCCTTACTGGCCCTAGGACTGTGTATCAAAAAAACCCAACAGTTCAAAATAGACTTGGGTTTGTTCCCTTTTGGTTATTCTCTTCCAGGTCACACCATTTTGCACCGCCGGGGCAAAGAGTCCAAATCCGCTACCATATTTAGACATTCTCTACGTCTTCATACAGAGAGCTTCTGTGGCATTTTTCTTGAATTCAACAAAACGATCAGATTATTCTCCGAAAGTCGCTGAAAAATCTCAAATTTCCGCTTCCACTGCTAGCAATGAATCCCAGGGTATTTTTATGAGAGAAAAATTGCGTCTTACTCAAACTAATGAGTGACTATACTACAAGAACATTTTTTAGAACCCTTTGCCATCACAGAAAGAAGCAACCGTCCACATTCCCGTCCACGTCCATCTGTGCGCCTCTGTAGGCGGTTCTCTGCTTTCCGGAGAGATTCGTCTTCGCCTTCAGCACGGCCAACCACAACATCGCTTTTACAGGTTCATAGTGCCAAGGTGCGTACTCCTGAGCCTTCCCCTAGAGAATGTGACTTGCGTTCGACCTTCGCTTATAAATCTGCTAGTCACCGTGGAAAACCCACAAACATCCTTTGGAAAAGAGATTTTGGCTATAGTGAGAGTTGCTTTGAGAGACGCAATTTCTCATTATTACTTTATTCGTTTTGTAATAATAATAATAATAAAAGAAAACGGTGCAACGGGTCATTTAGGATTGGGGCTTTCGCTAGTGTACGAAGTCCTTTACTTGAAGTTAACTAAGATACCCATATTTTCGCCTTTCGTTTCTCGCCTTTCGCCTTTCGACCCCACATCTTCATTCCGCTTTTGGCCGCAGCAGTCAAGCACGTACGTCATAACACGGCTGGCATTTCTCTCGGTTAGCATCTGCCACCGTTCAAGTCTGCTCGCGAAAACCTCGCCTTTGACTCGAGATCGCACTGTCAATCGAGCAAGAGCCAGTAAGGCGTCGCAGTTTCCAATCGCGTAAATGCCGCGACCACTTGAACGAAATCGTAAGTGCTCTGCCGATAAGTCAACCCCACAGGTATGTCAGTGGAATTCCGGTATTGATGCATCATTAGGCTGGTAAAGGGCCCCTGGATCGAGCCATCAGACCTCTTGATTTACAATGGTGCAGCCAAGTATGCAGGTCACGGAGAATCAAATGTTGGTACCCCATTGTACTAGATATTGCTTTATTGGCAGACGTGTGACTCATGGAACATATAGGTGATGGGAGAAGACCGAAATGTACGGCGTGCCAACGAAGTTCCCGCGACTGTCATTGGATTGAAGTTGGCCAAGCAGCTTCACCAAGCAGCCCTGGGCATCAAGTGAGCCCGTCCAGCCCAACAGTCCCCCCTGGACCTGAATACCCATCGACGCAAGTACCTGAGCATGCACTGCAAGATCCACTAGTTGCGAAGATATTCCGCTGCTATGTAGAAAGCCTTGCTGCGTGGTATGATCTGAATGACAGCAAGCGCCATTTCAAGGACGTTGTTCCGATTCGAGCACGATATAATTCATTGTTGCTCAGTGCTATCCTCGCCTTTGCGGCTGCTCATCTACATCGCACACGGGGAGATTCCATCTACCTGGAGCTTGCGGAATTTTATCACTATGACAGTGTTCGGAGACTGATATCTCTGACGGAGAATGTCGACCAACTTCCCATTGGAGAGTCCCTCGCCGCTGTTTGTCTGCTGCGTTCTTACGAAATCATAACTCGTCAGTGGAACCTCCGACCCTGGTGTTATCCAAATCGTTTCAACTGGAGCTGAGGCTGGCCGGATGATGGCTATCATGAAATTAGGAAACGTTAGCTCCCAAAACCACCTCCAAGGAAGCTATTCTCTCCTGGCTAGTCGGCATGTTCACATCACGGCGGACCTACTCAGTGCCGGCTACTGGAACTACCTGCGCGAAGATATCACCGTCGCTCTTATCGAGAAGCGCGGCCTTATGATCACTTTATCGGATCAAAATGCGCCCCCAGGACTAACTGAAGACATGGACTTTGCAAATTATGTTACCTTTCTTCTGGGGAAGTTTATTAACCGGTGCTTGTCTGTCAATTCCCTGCCCTTGGGCGTCATGGAGTGGGAAGCCATGAAGGCCGATCTTGATCGCTGGAGATCTTCTCTTCCCCCATCGTTTGATACGATAGAAACGCCAGGGTTGAGGGCACCCAGCAACTTTCCCTCTATATGGGCTCTACGAAGCTGGCACGGTTGGAACCCTTCACACGACCGGTTCGCCTTTACCCGCTAACATGACCAGTATCGACGCTTCATTACTACCATACCGCCATGGGCATTCTTTGGCTTGCCCAGCCGGCACCTCGGCCCTTGAAAGCATTGCAGCGTATAGACGATATGGATTGCTTGCGTCGAAAACTCGATTACCACGCTACCGAAATCTGTGCCTTGGCGTTTTCAAGTGAGAGTGCTGCTGTCTGGGTCAACGCCTTTGGACCGATTGCATTTTGTGAGTGTGGTTGGTCGCTCTCATCACATCGAGCCTAATATGTTCTGCAGGTGGACCCTGGATCCAAGACGCACGAAAGCGTGCGGAAATGGTAGATGAGTTGAAAAAATGGGGGAACATAACCGGGTGGCCGGTTTCCAGTATTGCAGATGCGCTGTCTCCGCCTACAGAAACACGTCCAGTCTAGTACCTAATTGGCTCTTGTTACCGAGGTATTTCCCAGATTCTTATTGTTTAGAATGGCTGGTTAATAGACCTCTTTCCAATCAAGCTTTTGCTTGTCCCATTCCCTCCACCAGGAAAGTCTGGTCGTATCTAACCGATGAATCATGGCTCCCTCGCATTCCTTGTCATCACTATAATGACAGGACAATTAGCTCAATCCCATACTCACCATTGTTTCTGTATCAGAGGCCCCGAATTGACCGAGAACAACAACATAGAGAGGAACCGCCTTAACTTCCTCTGGGAGAAAATCGCTTATCAGGAAGAGGTCACCCTCTCAGACGATGTGGTCAGCGACAAAGAGCTCACTCAGGAAATACAAAACCACTCTCCAAGCGCATGAGTTTGAGAACCTAGATGACGAATCTTATAATCTCAGTCACAGTCCTCATATCCTCTTCATGCCTATGCCACTCGAGAAACTCTGTGCCCACTCTTTTGAGTCTCTGAGTCCACCCAAACTAAGAAGCTCAGAGGCTACGCCCCCGACGGCGGTATCTTCTGAAAACCAAAGGACTGTGCATCAAACGCCTCTGGTGGCAAGATCAAAGGCGAGGAAGCGGGAATGGCTTCCAGCACTGATATGTTGGACGCTATTAGGTGTCGCCTAAGGAAATGCAGATGGAGGATGAGTGAAAATATTGAATGATACAGCCACTACGCTATCCGAACAGTGCCAAAGCACCTAGTTAACAAGGCTTTTTTCCAGGTCGACAAAAATCTGTCAATACGCCCGTACTTAAAGTCCACACTTCCGCTACCTATAACATTCAAAACACCCATTTCCCCGGCCCGCGCATTAATCGAAGTTCCACTGTGGCCCAAGCATTAACTTCTGATTGTTAGCTCCAATATATGCGGGTGTCAAGCGACGTAATTCTCCTAACAATATGGCGTCTAGAGGGAGTTAGATCTCTTGATATCCTCACTAGGCTACTGTGCCTCATATCGCTCTAAGTTCTGTCGGAGTACCAACCAGGGGCGCCTGTCAGGTAGTGCAATCTCTCATCACGATGATCACAATCAGTATCGCAGCTACTAGTATCTGGTTTATCGAGTCATTTTCGACTCCCTAATACTGACACACGTCAGGTGACAGACTGGATGTTTTGAAATGTCCACCTTCAACATGGTGACCTCAACATTACATAGATGCCGGGGTCTTTTCACGCGGCCACCCTGACCTTCTGCACTGTAGGCTCTAGCAACCTAGCAACTACCACTGCCTAGTTCTTGTTATATACGCAAACATGGCATCGCGCGTTTTGAGAGGTCGTGTAACGAAAAGCCGCAGTCACTCTTCGGGTATGTGATTTCACCTTGGATGTAGATGTGAGGCTGGAGCACCACAGGCTGTGCCTCACTCCAAGATCAGTTCTCAGACATTTGCCTTCGCCGGAGCACGGCTTTATCCTTTTCAGACTTTACGATTCCTGTGCTCGAGATCTGATACTATTTGGAGAGCTATCCGGGAAGTTCATATCACAGACGCTAACGTGGATAGTCCTAGCTCCTCGAACGCATACATTTGATCACCCTATCGCCGCAAATAGTTCTTCTGCGTCAGAAACCCACGATCAACCGCCCGCCTGGGCGGATGTAGGTGTTCTGAAAGCTGATCCTTGAGTGTGTTCCGAACTAACCTGGCTTTAGTGCCGCCCAGAGCTCTCTGATACGCTTCCGTGGTTTCGAGCTGTGCAAGGCGGCGCCTATCACAATGGAAACCTGTGCTGGGGATTCCTTCTTGACGCTGATTGCGGGATACGCTCCTACATCGACGACGAAATTGTAATTACCAGGATGTATGTTCGCGAACGGCCTGCTTCACTGAAAGAGGAGTGATCTTCCAGCTTTCTAACGTCTGCAGCGGCGGCGGTTGTACCAAGGATGCGGCGGGAAACCTCGTTCCTCTCAAGGATCAGGACACCGACAACTCGATCGTGAACAGCATGGTCAAGAGCAAAGAACTGAAGGTTCCCGTCGGCCTCATCATAGGTGATATCTCCAGATAATGCAGTGAGTAACATGGCATAAACTGACCAACTTTAGGGAACCGCAACACACTCCTTGGGAGAAAGCTCCCACATCGATATAATGTCATGGCATACTTCCGCATCACGGATGTCTGGTTTGAAAAGATCGGACAAAAGGTAGGAGGGAAGGTCCGGTTTGAGAAGTTGGACCTCTCCACTAAGAGCTGGTGGGCTGCGAAGGGTTCACCCTCTCCCATCGCCCACCAAGAACGGAGATTCAAAGCACCAGAGAAAAGAATCTGCCGTGATTGTGGTTTTGAAAGCCCTCGTATATATAACGAAGTATGGATGTGCCTTGAGACATCCTGCAAATCATTCTGGACCATCGACAGATCGGTTCCTCCTGCAGATCTGACATTCCATCAGCAGTTTCTGGAGTATCGGGCCCCATATGATCCTGCAATGGAGCCATACCATAGTCTGATCCCAAACTTATTGTCCACGATTGATGCAGACGATCCAAGCCTCAGCTCACTCCGTATAGCTTGGAAGGGGATCGTGTGCCCGCGGTGCCAGAAGTGCATATCGCGGCGGTTCTGGAGAGGATGGAAATGCACAGACGATATAGGGGGGAGAGAAGTACATCAGGGTGAACCATGTTCCTTCGAGAAGTTCCTTGAGATGCGCCCTATCTCTCTACGGTCTGTGATAGAAGAATTGGAACTATCTCCAATCAAAAGAATCCTCCACTTTGACCCGAAATTCGCCATTCCAGAGGTCGACGACACATCTCTATATCCGTATAGGAAACTGACCTACCGCATTCCTGGCGTTGGTCACATAGTCCACTTTGTTTCTAACAAAGCAATCAATAGCCGTCCCAACGGACCTGACGACCTTTTTGGCCAGATGCAGGCTACTGATCTTGGATTGCGACGCTATCCCTTACAGCAGAGCGTCGGTAAGTGATTCCCTAAACGTTTAAGAGCTATCTTAATTGTGTATCTATAGTTGCCGGAACTCTCACATGTCATTTCGCAGTAAACTATGTGGGTGATTCTCCCGTCCGTTTAGCACAAAATGGCCTAACACAACACCAGGGAATGCCTTATAAATACGTCGTCTCGGTAGACTCGAAAGGCTTCGATGAAGCCCCCGACGTCGTTCTGCGGGCTTTGGGACGTTTAGCATGGGCTACCGAGAAAGCCGTGCAGAAGTCTGGTGATCCGTTTCTGTCACCGAATGAGCTCCTTATTCTCGGATACCTGGAAGGCATGAAGATTGGGGTGCGTATATCATATAAATATTTCCGTGTCCGAACGAAGCCTCACGGTGCTAGTATCATGATGACGGCGAATCCTCGCTCGGCCCCACGATTGCTACGCTTTCGCTCGGGGCAAGATCAACCATGCTCGTACGCATGAAGCACAAGTACTATCATGGGTTCAGTAAGGCAAAAAAACTCCTGGCCGTTGACCCCGTGCTCCCTGGATGTCACATGCAGCGTGAGCGGAAGGAGCTTATGGATCGGCTACACAACGGCGAGATAAGCCCGGCTGAGTATGACAAGCTCCGATATAGTACGCTCAAGAAAGCCAGGAATGCTGAAGCGCCGCCTATCATCAAAATGGAGCTGAATCATGGTGACTTGGTGGTCATGCATGGAGAGGGCTTGCAGAAGTACTACGAGGTATGTCCACCTTCATTGTTGGTTGATGCTATCCCTAATCAGATGTGTGCAGCATTCTGTGATTCCTGAGAAGAAGCTGCGGTTTGCTTTGACCGCACGCTATATCAAGCCAGAGCATGTCGACGGGAAAGAGCTCACGAAAGGGGAGTTTTCTCTTACCGCTGATCAAATATACGATGGCAGATAACCTATTCCATACATATCAAAGCACCTGAGCTGTCGCAGAGAGTTCATCCATTCCTGATGGCTCCATATTACAGCGTTGATTCCTATTGTGGCTCTCTTGGGACTATAATTATGATTTTGCAGCCGGGCCAGGCAGTACACTGCTGGCCAAGTGGCCTAATTTTATTCTGACTTCCTGCTTATATGAAAATATATACCCAAGAAGGCCATGCTTCCTACTGCGTAGTTTCATCACAGTCCGTCCCACCGGGTCCACCCCCAAAGCCTCCCTCCCCTCCATGGCCTGATTTAGAGTCCTGGCCCCAAGGAACAGGCGCAGGGGTTGGGGGAGGCATGTTCCCTAGCGGAATAGTGATAGTAACTGGTTCATCATCCTGCTGAGACCCCGAGCTTCCCTGGTCCTGTTGCTCTTCAATCTGCCCCTGGACCCAGTTATCGAACCAAGAGCTACCCCCGGACTGGTCGCCACCGGTTGTGCCCGTGCTGCTAGAGCCGCTGTTGTTATCCCAGAGATGGGAAAGCCAGTCTTTGAGCCATTGTGGGAGTTGGGAGTCAATATCACCCGTGCCGTTGCCGTTGCCGTTGTTACCCTGACCACCTCCAGCGTTGTCTCCACTGGAACTTCCGTTATCATTGCCGTTATCGTTGCCAGTGCCAATGCCAGTGCCACCATTTCCACTGTTATCACCAGTAGAGCCGCCGGTGTTACCGCTGCCATTGTCGCTACCGTTATCGTTGCCAGTTCCAGAGCCTGGATTGGCATCACCACAGCCAAGATAAACAGCTACAGCCCCCGGTCAGTATACAGGAAATAGTGGGGGATGGTCAGGAACACAACATACATGAAGCGTAATACGCGTACGAGTCAGCATTGTTCATTGCCTGGGACGAGCTGAGACTCAAAACAGCCGACGACCCATAGGCCAAATCCTCCGTACCAGGGGAGTAGACTGCCGTGGCATGGGAGAACTCATGCAGACTAATGGCAGCCTGGTCGAGGTATCCGCACGTGTTGGACACAGCCTGGGACTGGTAATACCCTGGACAGTTCACCACTTTATTTGACGACGGATAGGTGATGGCGGCGACGTTGCTGGCACAGTAATCCTCTGCGGTGGGCTGACAGAAGTACGACAGTTTACCCTTCGTGGTTGCTTCGGTGGCAATTGCCTCCATTCGATCTGCGACGGAGTTCCGGTCGTCCTGGTTGTTGGTCATAAAGTATTTTTGGAAGAGGGAGCTTTGGCTGTTGCGAGCGTCGGATGCCGCTGCGAGGGCCATCTCTGCTGCGCGGGAGAGGGCGTCCTGCACGATCTGGTTGTATTCGTCTGTGCAAGAGATAAGGGTTGAACGAGTGGACAGGACGTTTTCATGTGTCTTGGGAGTGGTGAGAGTTATAGTGTTGGATACGTAAGGGAAATAGGCAGACCCGGAGGTATCGTTTCCAAGGTAGTACTCCATCGACCCTTGGGCTATTGCGGAGTACTCTGTGCTTGGGGAGAGCTGGTAGGAGTCTGCAGCGTCGAAGACAGTCTCCACAGTCTGCTTGGGAGCCAGGTTCAGGAAGCCGTCTTCAGACAGATGGCTAGTGATGTATTCCACCACCACCCCGGTGAAATCGGGTTGTTGCCCTAGTAATTTGTTAGGCACGTCCATGTACTGCCACAAGGGATGACCCCGTTGTGAGCCACTTACCATCTTTGGCCGTCAGGCGAAGCTTCTTCGTCGGAAGAGGATCAAATATACTACCACTCTTTACCAGACGAAGCTGTTCGTTCATAACATTCGTGACTTCTGCTTTCACAGTCGTGTTTCCCAAGGAGGACAGCTTGATATCAACAAGCTGGAGACTGCGACCGACCCGCGGTGTATCCGGAACCTGTCTCGGAATGAAAACTGGCTTGCCAGCAGCCAAGGTCAAAAACGCTAAAAGTTGGAAGAAGAGAAGGAAAGACATCTTGATGGATGTAAATGAAGGGAAGAAAGGAAGGGAAGAACTGAACGAGCGTTTTAACCCAGTGATGGTTGCACCGGGGGACGATATCAGTCTATATACCCTGCTTCTTCAGCTGTCGGACAGCGTAAAGCTCTAGGCGTTTCACATAGGGTTCTCGCGATCGTCATGTGGCCCATCACAATGCAGTTGTCCGACAAGGCGCCGTCTAGGCAGCTCAGTAAGACATGTTTGACTTGGCGGCGTGCCATGTCGAGTCCCACCGTTGTATACCGACACTATCCCGTATTGACTATCGAGGTCATAGACCGAGAGTCATATTATCCCGCCTGCTGACTGATATTGAGTCCATCGAGGTTCAGTCGATTTCTGCTGCCGGGCATCCGAACCTGGAACGAGGTTCATGAACCGAGAGCCGCGGACTCATTCTACCCGCAAGGAGATGTTGGCGATATGGATCTCACTTAGCATGCAGGGAAATCGGAGCCAAGCCTGGTGATCGACCGTTGTGACAGGGCGACGGAGTTTATTAAGGAGCCGAAGTAAGCAGATGTGACATCTTGGCGTGTCAGATCGCACCCTTTGGTTGCAATAGGTTGAAGACCCATGGGTACAACAGATAAACAAGGCTCCCAAAGCTTCATAAATTAAAAAACCAGGGATTGATTCCTAGGGCTGGAACGGACTCTGATGAAACACCTTATTGACCTGAGATATATTGGAAGCGCTTCATGGAACAGCCACCAAAGAAACTGGTGGGTTCACATGTGGAAAAAGGGTCTTGAGGAATGGAGAGCAAAATGTTTCACATTAGAAACAGTTTGTTAAAATGGTATGGCCTGGCTAATGGTGGTACCCTCGGGTACTGTGATCACGAAGCATCCCTGAAGCGACCATGGGACCATATTGGTATGGAATACGACCCAACGGGCTTTTTATTTATTATGCATGTATGGGTGTTAAAGGCCGGGCAAGTCTTGCGAGAACGCAGAGTGGAAGGTGGTGGCGACAGACTGGTTGTCCAACATGTCCAGAGATTCATCTGAGACAGGTGGACAGGCATCTCTCCACCGTGCGAAATACCTAGGTCTTTCACATGTGTCAGGTAGTTACCTTTCTGCCTGTAGCTCTGCGATCCATCATGACAATAAGAACCTACAGAAAGACGCGTGCTGCTCTAAAGGCAGCCATCATGAGTCTACCCCGAGGACTGGGATAAGCCCACACATATGCTGATCGCAGACAAGTAGTTGGCTGCGCATTCCAAAGAATGTTTGTTTAACCTAACTTTGTTCCTGAGCTCTCCTAAAGCCTGGTTGAAAGTCAATTTGAATTCCTATTTATGTGTCTGAAAAAGTCTCAACCTCATCATCGATGACCTCTAGTCACCAGGAAACCGTCCTGTTCTTCAACATGCCGAAGCAGGCTCGGAGAGGTCCCGAGTCGGAGAGATTAACGTGGTCGGCGTGATCGTCGTCCCAACAATGTGCGGGATCTCCTCGGCTGTGAGATTGATATCCGAGAGAACATTGGGGGTACGGAGTACTCGATGACTCTGTCGACCACGGAAGAAACAGTTGGGAAAAGGATGTGGGAGAGAGATGATGAAAACAATTTACATGAGATCTCGCGAGGTTCAATCGCCAAAATCAAGGAACCGCTGAACAAACGAGCGCAAAGGCCGTGAGCTCGTGAACCTCGGAGATGGCGAAGGGAGAGGAAGAGGAGAGAGCTTTCCCCGCACTCCGGCGACTTTTGGGGTGGACGCTGATTCGCTCCCCCATGTTCGGAGGGTGGTCTAGGTATATTCGTCCGCAGGCCCTCTCTCTTCTTCTTCTTCTTCTTCTTCTTCTTCTTCTTCTTCTTCTTCTTTCTCTCTTCTCCTTGTCCCCGTGAAACCCGATCTTCTCGTGACTCACAAGCATCCTGCCTTGTCATCATGGTCTTCACGCCCCCTAGCTACCTGGGCGAACTGCCTCCCGTCCCGGACAACATCCCCATCAGCGAGTTCATGCTGAATGATGCATACGGACGCCATCCTCTCCGCTCTTCGCGGGACCCCTACACCTGCGGTATCACTGGAAAGAGCTACTCAACTACAGAGGTAGTGGACCGCGTCAATTGGCTGTCGCGTGCCCTGGCGAAAGAGTTTGGATGGGCGCCCAACACGGGCACAGAATGGGATAAGACGCTGGCTATCTTCAGCTTGAACACCGTAGGTCATCGAATTACTGCAAGGGGAAATACAAACATCGCTCACCATAATATGCTGACAGATTGACACTTTGCCCCTGTCATGGGCCATTCACCAGCTGGGAGGGCTGGTCACCCCGGCCAATGCGGCGTATTCCTCCGCAGAACTGAAGCACCAACTGGTCGACTCCGGCGCAAAGGCCCTCTTCACCTGCCTGCCTCTCCTTTCGACCGCGCTAGAGGCTGCATCAATGGCCGGGCTGCCAAAGGACCGCGTTTATTTGATCGATATGGCCCCTCAGATCGTCGGCGATGCTAGGGCGCCGGGGCACAAGACGCTCTCTCAATTTGTGAAAGAGGGTAAATCCCTCCCGCAGCTGGAGAAGCTTAAATGGGGCCCTGGAGATGGTGCTCGTAAAACCGCGTTCCTCTGTTACTCTAGCGGAACCTCCGGCCTGCCTGTAAGTGGACGTTTGAAAGATTGGCAGGGGTATAAACTAACTGATAGATACAGAAAGGCGTCATGATTGCCCACCGTAACGTTATTGCGAACGTCCTGCAGATCGCGACGTTCGAAAAAGCATGGAGAGACACCCTGGGTGGCCCCGGACAGACTTACACAGACGTATGCCTTGGTCTCCTCCCACAGAGCCATATCTATGCCTTGGTCGTGATTTGCCATACTGGAACATTCCGCGGTGACCAGGTCATTATTCTCCCAAAGTTCGAGATCAAGTCGTACCTCCAGGCTATCCAGGATTTCAAGATTGCATCTCTATTCCTGGTCCGTGATACCATGTCTAAAGAAACTGGACCCTTGCTGATTCTTCCAGGTCCCTCCTATCATCATCAACATGCTGCGGAACCAGGAGCTCTGCTCCAAGTATGATTTGAGTTCGGCCAGAACGTTGTTCACCGGTGCAGCTCCACTTGGGGAAGAGACAGCAGCGGATTTCCAGAAGGTCTATCCCAACATGATCATTCGTCAGGGCTATGGTGCGATACCCCCCTCCGAGCGCAACGTGCTAGATGCTGATGGAATGTGCAGGCCTTACAGAGACATGTACCGTTGTGTCCACAACCCACCCCTTTGACGTTTTCCTCGGATCTTCCGGCTCCCTGGTCCCTGGGTTCGAAGCCCGCCTAGTGACCCCGGAAGGGAAGGAGATTACAGAGTACGATACGCCCGGTGAACTTGTCGTTCGCAGCCCAAGCGTTGTCCTGGGCTATCTGAACAACGAGAAGGCCAACAAGGAGACCTTCGAGGATGGATGGATGCGAACGGGAGACGAGGGCGTTGTTCGCCTCAGTCCCAAGGGCACTGAGCATATATTCATCGTCGACCGTATCAAGGAATTGATCAAGGTCAAGGTCCGTACATCATTTCCCAGGCAATGGTATTTGCAAAGCTGACCAGATACACCAGGGCATGCAAGTCGCTCCGGCTGAATTGGAGGCCCACCTCCTCACCCATCCAGCCGTCGCTGATTGTGCCGTGATTGCCATCCCCGACGAAGCTGCTGGCGAAGTCCCCAAAGCGATTGTGGCCAAATCCCCGTCTGCGGGCACGGACGACGAGGCGATCATCAAGTCTATCCAGAAGCACGTGCAGGACCACAAGGCTCGCCACAAGTGGCTCAAGGGAGGAGTCCGTTTCGTCGATGTCGTCCCCAAAAGTCCTAGCGGTAAGATTCTCCGTCGTTTACTCCGTGACCAGGAGAAGGAAGCGCGTCGGCGGGCTGGAGTCAAGCTTTAAAGTGGGGTGTCAAGTGTGATATTGTATATCTCCCTTCCACGGAGCAGCCTTCTCTGGCAGCCGTATTACATAGAATATCTAGACAAGACAGAATAGCGAATCCATTCAATCACATACAAGGACCATGGCCTGATATGTTTAGAAAATAGAAAGCGGTGAGGGGCAGTGTTTGCACTGTTTGAATGTCGCGCGGGGGAGAAATCGAATTTCTAAGCGGGGGAATTGAAGATTTCCTGCACTGAGAAAACCGCCTTCAGATCTCTTCCATGTCATTCTTTGCCCTGTGACTTATTTTGCACCTCGCAGAGCTTGATAAAGAGCTCTCAATCCTTCTCTTTCCACATCTCAGTTTACTCCTAAGAGTCACCCTTCTACCTACCTAATATCCTAAGCCCCGAGATGTCTTCGTCACAAGATCCTCACCGCGAAGGTGAAGAGGACGCCTACGTGGGAGCCGACGAAGCAGAGGAAGTCTTCCAGCGCGATGAGGACCACCCGATGGAGTCTGACGGCGAAGAAGACCAAGAAATGACTTTCGAGGATCAAGAAATTACACTCGAAAACGATTCTTCTGCCCACTTCGACCTCCACAACGACTCCGTCTTCTGCATTGCTCAACATCCCATTCACAACTCAATTATCGTCACCGGCTCCGGTGACGACTCCGCCTACATCTTCGACTCCACCCCGCAGACCGAACGGCCTCTCCTTCCCCAGAGTTACGAATCCAACCCGCAACCGAAACAGGAGCGCAAGTCGCTTGAACCCCTCGCGAAGCTCGAAGGACACACAGACACTGTCAACGCGGTGGCTTTCACAGAACCAAAGGGAGAATATCTCGTGACGGCCGGCCTGGACGGCAAGCTGCGCGCCTGGCGCGACGCCTCCCCGCAGCAGAACGGTCTGAAATGGGACTTTGTAGCGGAGACCCAAGAAGTTGAGGAAATCAACTGGGTGGCTGTCTGCCCATCCGAGAAAGATGATGAGGAGAAGCGCAACGTCGTGGCGTTGGGCGCCAACGACGGCAGCGCCTGGGTTTTCCGTATCGACCACAAGGACTCCGCCGAACCCATCAGCATCATCCAGACCTTTTTCCAGCACACCGCGTCCTGCACCGCCGGTGCGTGGTCCCCCGATGGAAACCTCCTCGCGACAGTCTCAGAAGACGGTAGCTTCTACGTGTACGACGTGTTTGGCGCGGCCGCCGCGGCCGGCATCTCGTACTCGGCCGGCACCAGCGCCGTCGTCGGCCTGACCGCCGAGGACCAGCGATTCGCCGTCGACGGAGGTCTGTATTCCGTTGCGGTGGCTCCCTCTGGCACCTTCGCCGCCGTCGGTGGTGCTGAGGGCCACATCAAGGTGGTAGGTCTGCCGCGTCTCGCCGCCGGCAGTGCAGCCGGCAAGTCGAAATCGAGCGCGTCGCAGGCGTCCGCCGCGGGAACTCTCCTCGCCTCTCTCCAAGCACAGTCTGACGGCATCGAGACGCTTACGTTCTCGTCCCCGCCTCTGAACCTCCTGGCGGCGGGCTCGGTCGATGGTTCGATCGCCCTGTTCGACACCGCCCACCGCTTCGCCGTGCGTCGGCACATCCGCGAGGCGCATGAGGGCGCCGTCGTCAAGGTCGAGTTCTTGCAGAGCCGCACGCCTGCGACGCCGCTCGCTCGTCCGGGTCCCATTGCCGCAACGGCGGCTCACCAGGGCCGGTCGTATCTCCTTACATCTGTGGGTATGGACGGCGTCGTGCGACGCTGGGATGCCCGTGGTGGAACGGCGGCGGCGGCGCACGGCCTCATGAAGGAGTGGAAGGGACACTTGGGTCTGATTGAGAACGCCGAGGGTGAACAATCTGGTGGAATCATGGGCTTTGTGCAGGGCTTTGATGGCAAGCGGATTGTGACTGCTGGTGATGATGGTATCTCGTTGGTTTTTGAGGAGTAACTTAGATAGAGCTTTTGTATATATGCGCCTGTGCAAAAGAAAATTTGACGTTTCATGACATGAGATTTATGGTCGATGTGCTATTCGGTGTGGACAGTAGGTTGTAGTTCGGCTCATCAAGAATACAATGCAGGTTTTGTAGAATAAAAGAACAGACTATGTACAACACACAAATGAAAGATCCCAGGCGCCGTGTGCAGAACTAGGCCCGTGGGCCCGCTCATTCGAAAACCGTCTTCAACGGGAGATAGCAGCCGTGGTACAGTACAACGTCCATCAACACAACCACCTACCGCAATCACGTCTATGAGAGAACCATCCGCGACAGCATCGCATCTCTTCCGTCTATATCCTGCGGGTATTGCATCGGTGACTGGTGCGTCTCCAATCGCTCTCAGTCGTATGTGGCTGGCTATCTTCGCATCCTCCACCGCTCGTCAAACTCAAAACATCAATGACCTTAGTGGTGGCCGTCACCGTGGTGGTGGTCATCCTTGAGGAAAAAGTGCTCGTAGGCGCAGTAACCGGCGAACGCGACGCTGGCGATGCCGAAGCCGGGGAAGATACGCTTGAAGCGGTTGAAGCGGCTGAAGGGGCCGGTGTATCTCCAAGCCTCACTGCGAGGGGAGTTAGTATGATGATTCCTGCTCAATAAGAAGTAAATCATTGGGCAATCGTACTATCGGGCCCAAGGATCGCGCTTGGCCCAGACCGACCGGGGAGAAGCGGCGGCCTTGAATTCGTTGATGTCGAAACCGGTGGGGTTGGAGGGCATGATGGCGGACGTGAGGGAGGACGGGGTGGATATGAGCGGAGGAAACGGGAGAAGGGAATCGACGAAGAGGAGGACGTTCGAATCCGTCGACACCGGTTGTCAATTCAGACGAGAGGAGAACGATTGTGAGAGACGAAGACACTCGCAGGGCGCGGGAGGGAAACGAAGTTCGAAGTCGAAAGCTGGAGAGAGGAGGGCTTGGCGGCGCTAAACCGCATACGGAGCTTGTCCGCCTTCTGGTCTCGGACCTGCGCAGGATTGATTCCTCGCACCCATCACCACCATCCCATCCCATCCATCTCCTCCCAAGACTCCGATGCATGACCGATACCCCACGTAATAGACGTTCCACACAATGCCACCTCCTGTCGGCAGATACGGCATGGGCGCCGCCCCCTTCGCTCATTTGCAGCAGGCCCATCTCCAGCAACAGCAACAGCCCCAACATCATCCCCATGCCCAGTCGGCCAACACAGCTCTCCCGCCGCCCTCCCTTGGCGGCCATCCCGGTTTCGCCGCTAGCACCAACACCAATATAAACCCTTTCACATTATCCGGCACGGGGATCGCGAATGGCATGTCGGTCGCTGCGTTTGGCGGCGATGGTGGAGGCACGGGCCTCGCCAGTCATGCCGCGCAGATGGGGTTTGCGAGAGGGGCACAGATGCAGCAACAGCAGTTACATCAGGCCCACGACGGCCGACTAGCTCTCGAGACCAAGGCCGGTGCGGTCAAGACGCGGATACGAGACGTCTGGAAACATAATCTGGCTCAGGAAATGGCGATCCTGAGACAGCTGGTCGAGAAGTATCCCTACATCAGCATGGTGAGCCTCCGGTCGTTGGGATAATTGGCTCCCACTCAACAGACTGATCACTCTTTATGGGGTTGGTTGATGCGAATCGAGTTAACGACAATTTAGGATACCGAATTCCCCGGCATTGTCGCTCGTCCCATTGGCGCCTTTACGAACAAAGCAGACTACCACTACCAGACCCTTCGATGTAACGTCGACCTGTTGAAGATGATCCAGCTTGGAATCACCCTTTTTTCATCCGAAGGAGAAGTCCCTCCCCCCAATGCCACCGATGCGAATGGTCAACCGCTCGGAAACAGCCTGGTGCCTGCGCCGTGCACCTGGCAGTTCAACTTCCGGTTTTCGTTGGAGGATGACATGTACGCCCAAGAGTCCACGGCAATGTTGGCAAAGGCTGGTATCGATTTCGCCATGCACGACAAGAACGGAATCGACCCGTTTGAATTTGGTGCTTTGTTGATCAGCTCTGGTCTCGTCCTCCTCGATGATGTTCACTGGGTTTCGTTCCACTCCGGCTACGATTTTGGCTACTTGATGAAGATCATGCTCTGCAAGCCTCTCCCAGAGAGCGAAGAGGAGTTTCACAGGCTTCTCAACATCTTCTTCCCGTCGTTATACGATATCAAATATCTGATGAAGCATGCGGGTCGGAACCAAGCCGTAAACGACTCGCCTCTGACACCAGCTGCTGCGCAGATCTTGGCTAACCTCGGACAGAAGTCGGGATTGCAAGATATCGCGGACGAGCTTGGCGTCAAGCGTGTTGGAATTGCGCATCAGGCAGGATCTGACTCGCTCGTCACGGGCGAAATCTACTGGAAAATGCGCCAGCTGGTCTTCAACGGAACCATCGACGAAGCGAAATACTCTGGTCAGATCTGGGGACTGAACGGCCAGATGCCGGCGCTGCTGTATTCGATGCAGCCCCATCAGACCCCAAACCTCAACGGAGCCACCATCTATTCGGCCGCTGGCACCCCCAGTACGCCCAACGCTGTCCATTCTGTCACTGGCAGCCACACCCCCCAGCATGCGTTAACACCCGGTGCCACTGGCGGAGTGTTAGGACAGTTTCAAGTCGCAAAGTCATAGGACGTGCTGGGACCACCAGTATATTAACTCATCCACTGGTGTTAGATACGGTTGTTGGAGTCATGGTAGGCTTTGTTTGCGGATTCGTTTTCCCTGTCTTGTCCTGTCGGCTGTATAGTCTCCTTCTTCCGCGGATTGGGCGTTCTTTGACGACTATTCAAAGACCTTGTCTTGGTGGGCTCTCCACCTCCGTTCCCTCTTTTTCTTTGTCTCTCGCTTTCAAGGCGACGGTATTGTTTTCTTTTGGCAAGAGGGATAGGGAGCGATACGATATGACGGATGTACATAGCATAAGGCACTGTCCGGGTGTCTCGTTGGTTTTCCTTTCTGCATTTTCCTGTGGTTTATGCCTCATTCCGGTTAATGACTGGGGTTTGTCGCCTGAAATCCGTGCCATCGCTAGGAGGCGGATGTTCGCGCAGGGTGTATGGTGTTTATTACTATGGCTGGAATATGATATTACTTTTTCGATTAGAGGTCCTTTGGCTGTTACCGTGGGAACGAGCTCTGCCAATAGGTTGGATGTGAATATGATCTGCGACCCTTGACAGTTGTACTCCGTAGTAGCGGTCAATTATCTCCTTGCAGCCGACTTCGGCCTTGCGCATCCAAGCGCTGGAGATCTGTGTTGTCGTAATGCAAGCACGTAACAATCATCCTAATCACCCCCCCGGATAATCGACCATCCAAAGCTACCGTGATCCAGGTAAAGACATCCGATAGCCTTTACCCCGCCGCTCTCCAAAGTCTCGATCTCCGCGACTCGGAAACCATTTGAGGCACCGTTGGAGCAGGTTTGCATTGCCCGTTTGGGATTGAGGGATGGCAGTAGGGGCGCTAGTCCCCAAATGGAAAGGGAATGCGACGGGCTTATCGATCTATCGGTTATCACTGGTGGCATCTGCTTGCGATGGGAGCTGCACGATGCACCTTATAAGCAGGAAGCTTCTCTTGTTGGTGTATTCTCCTCAGAATTATCTTTTTCCATCTTCCATACTAGTCGGAAGCCGTACATCGTTCAAGTAGTGGTGGTATCTATTCAAAACACTACATCGCAGCTTATCAGCGGAGCGATATATACTTCGCGATATCGAGAGCTACCTCCTGCATTTCTCTCTTCTTCTCGCAATATTTCCCAGCAACCATGGTCCTCGACCGCCTCCAACAGTTGACTCATCAGGTCACCGCGACTTCCCCTCCTCCTCACCCGTTCGACCCTCTCTCTACTACCGAGATCGATACCGTTGTCGCCATCATTCGCAAGGAACATGGCAAGGTCAACTTCAACGCCGTCAGTCTCTATGAGCCCCGCAAAGCGGAGATGATGGCATGGCTTGCGGACCCTGAGAATGCTTCTCGTCCTGCGCGTATGGCCGATGTTGTTGCCATTGCCCCTGGCGGCAAAGTCTATGATGGAATCGTCGATCTTGACCAGAAGAAGATTGTCCAGTGGCAGCATACTCCAGGAGTGCAGCCATTGATTACTATGGAAGATCTCCAGGAAGTCGAACACATTGTCCGCAAGGACCCCAAGGTCATTGAGCAGTGTGAGATTATTGGTATCCCCAAGGAGGATATGCACAAGGTGTACTGTGACCGTAAGTATAGAAGCATGTCAATGACCTTGGAGAATGATCACTGAACATAATTACAGCTTGGACCATTGGATACGATGAGAGGTTCGGAACGAACGTTCGCTTGCAGCAGGCGCTCATGTACTACCGGCCGCATGTCGATGACTCCCAGTACACCTTTCCCCTTGACTTTTGCCCCATCTACAATGCCGAGACGAAGGAAATCATTCATATTGACATCCCACCCGTGCGACGACCTCTCAGCAAGGCTGCTCCCAATAACTACCACTCCGACTCCGTTGAGAAGGAAGGTGGCTATAGAACGGATCTGAAGCCTATCAACATCACTCAGCCGGAGGGTGTCTCCTTCAAGATGAACGGACGTACCATCGACTGGCAAAACTGGAACATTCATGTTGGTTTCAATTACCGCGAGGGTATCGTCCTCAGCAACATCACATATAATGACAAGGGCAATGTTCGCCCGGTGTTCTACCGTCTCTCTCTCGCCGAGATGGTGGTTCCCTACGGCAATCCGGAGCACCCTCATCAGCGCAAGCACGCCTTCGATCTGGGCGAGTACGGAGGCGGTTACATGACCAACAGTCTGTCTCTGGGCTGTGACTGCAAGGGTGCCATTCACTACATGGACGCTGCATTCGTCAACCGTGCCGGTGCTAGCACCATCATAAAGAACGCGATTTGCATCCACGAAGAGGACGCTGGGATTCTCTTCAAGCACACCGATTTCCGTGATGATTCCACCATTGTGACTCGTGGCCGCAAGCTTGTCATCTCTCACATTTTCACTGCTGCCAACTACGAGTACTGCGTGTACTGGATCTTCCACCAGGACGGAACTGTCCAGCTCGACATCAAGCTGACTGGTATTCTAAACACCTACTCTATGAACCCTGGTGAGGACACCAAGGGCTGGGGTACCGAAGTTTATCCTGGTGTCAACGCTCACAACCACCAACATTTGTTCTGTCTCCGCGTGGACCCCAATATCGACGGCCCCAACAACACTGTCTTCCAGGTTGACGCAGTCCGTGGCCCCGGAGAGGTTGGTAGCGCTGAGAACAAGTACGGAAACGCCTTCTATGCCAAGAAGACGAAGTACACCACCCCTCTCGAAGCCATGTCTGACTATGACGGCTTCACGGGAAGAACGTGGGAAATGGCCAACACCAACAAGCTCAACCCTTACAGCAAGAAGCCCGTGTGCTACAAGCTTGTCAGCCGTGAGGTCCCTCCTCTTCTCCCAAAGGATGGTAGCCTGGTGTGGAAGCGCGCCGGTTTTGCCAGACATGCTGTCCATGTCACCAAATGTGAGTTCCCCTGTACATGATTTAGTTGAAAGTCGTTCTAACCTGATTTAGACTCCGACGACCAACTTCATCCCGCTGGTCGCCACGTTCCCCAGACCTCTGGCGAGCCCTCCCAGGGCCTGCCTGCATGGATCGAAGCGGACCCCAATTGTTCCATCGACAACGAGGACATTGTCCTCTGGCATACTTTTGGCCTGACGCACTTCCCCTCGCCTGAAGACTATCCTATCATGCCAGCAGAGCCGATGACTCTTCTCTTGCGGCCGCGTAATTTCTTCACCCGCAACCCGGTCTTGGATGTGCCTCCCAGCTATGCTCGTACGCCATCCCAGATTGCTTCAGGAGCCAATGCATGCGCTTGCAAGAAGGGCGATGGCTCGAGTGTCCTGGCTTGAATTTTGAGTATTTGATTGACACGACTATGTTACGGCGTTGCTGCATTGGTGTATGATGGATTGTATATAATTATGACTGCATTGCAATGAATTTCTTTCAGTTCTTACTTGCATCCTTCTGGTCAATCTGGATGGAGCCCGCGGAATAAACATGGTGGGGTTTCCCGGGCGGTGAGCAGCCGCATCCACAGGCCGTTGTGTTTTCTGCCCCGAAAAAAGAGTCGCCGCCCGCCGTTGATTTCACTTTTCCCCGCCGACTTTTTCTCTGATGATGTGCTGCTCGTGATTATCTTTCTCCAAATCCCCATCGCCATGTCCCATTCACTATAAAGTTCGCCCTTCTTCATTCATTTTCTTTTGTATAACCCAGCTGCTCAAGCGGTCCCAGCCAGCCTTGAAAGATTCCCCCAATTCTGACACCCCCCTCCTCCGAACTATTACTCATAATCAATTCTCCACCATGGTCTCTGGATCTTCTCCCCCTCATGGCCCCAAGCCAAAGTCCGCCGTGCCATCCCGTCTATTGAATGGGGGCTCTCCTCTTCAGCCGTCCTCGGGCGGTCGTGCTGCTCGCGAACGGGAAAGCCTTAACTCTTCCATTCGCTCTTCTTTCGCGCCGCGCATCCCAGCTGAGTTCGACCTCCCGGAGCCATCCGCTCAACCAGTCATGGCGGATGGCCCTGTCCACGACTCTGACGCTGTCAAGTCTGTCTCCCCATATCCGCTTAATGGCCAAGATTCCTAACCCGCCTGAGTCTCCAGGCCGACATTGAATGATCCTCCGCGCGATCCAAGAGACGAGGGTGGAGCTTTGACTCCCCCGTCTGCCGTCAGTCGACCGGCGAGCCCCTACACTCTGTACCCACCAATTGACTTTGATGGGTTGAGTTGGCCTTGTGAGTGGCATGGAGACCTTTATTGGGACGTTATCACCTAATGTCTGCCCCAGGCCCCGGTACCCGGGCTCGACTGGAGTCCTCCCCCGAAGAGACGGAAGAGCGGATTCAGAAACTGGCCGGAGCTGTGAGGACTATTCTGGAGTGTGTGGGAGAGGATCCAGAGAGAGAAGGTCTGCGCGAAACTCCTGAGAGATACGCCAAGGCGATGCTCTATTTCACCAAGGGGTACGAGGAGAACGTGCGAGATCTGGTCAATGGGGCTGTCTTCCATGAGGACCATGACGAACTCGTCATTGTCAAGGACATCGAGGTTTTCTCCTTGTGTGAGCATCATATGGTTCCGTTCACTGGAAAGGTAAGAGCAAATTGCAATTGTTGGGTTCATCGACATGCGTGTTGCTAATGTTATGCTACCCGTCAGATGCATATCGGTTATATTCCCGATCGCCGTGTCCTGGGTCTGTCGAAGCTGGCTCGTCTTGCAGAAATGTTCTCTCGAAGACTGCAGGTCCAAGAGCGTCTCACGAAACAGGTTGCTCTGGCGATCTCGGAGGTCCTGAAGCCTCTCGGCGTTGGGGTGGTCATGGAGTCTTCGCATCTCTGCATGGTGATGCGTGGCGTGCAGAAGACGAGCAGCACCACGACCACAAGCTGCATGCTTGGGTGCATGCGGTCGAGCGCCAAGACCCGCGAGGAGTTCCTGACCCTCCTCCATCGGAAGTAATGTTCTTCTCAGTGTTTGGCTGACTGATCTGTGACGTATTGATGCTTTTACCCCCGGTTTAACAGTGGACGGTATTTACTTGATTTTCAGGAGTTCTTTGGCGGCTACCTCTCAACAGGTTTTGGGCATTTTGATGTTGGACGTTTATTTTCTCATACTGCATGCTTCGAACCCTTGCGGTGTTCGAATAATCATTTTCTTTCTTTTGGCGTACGCCATTGTATACATTGTCTGCTTGTTTGTATACATCTTCTGACGCGATATTCTCTGTCTTTTACGACGACCACCGCTCACCCATCAACTTGGATGCGACTGGGTAGAGGGAACACGACTCAACGAAGTTGACCTCGAACCACTATGAGTTTTGAAAGGTCTCCTGTGTCTTGTGGCTATTAAAGGACGGCCTAATCTTTGTTCCATCTATGTAAACAACCCATCTGGAGTTGATTCAACATATTGCTCTTCTGAATATATGTGAGGGGAATGAATAGATACCACTCTCGTTTACGTTGTCAACAATCGCATTGTAGGTAGATCTAACAAAGCACTGTCGTTGTAGGCCATGAGAGACGCTGTAAGACAAGGTCTTATCCATCAGGGAATAGCTTGTTGCCCTTCAGACCATAGAGAGGGCATTATCTAGACAATCTATGAATGGTTCACTCGTCCCTGATGGAACTGGGCAAGTTGCTTTGAATACAGGATACTCTCTGATAGGGATCTTGCTTATATAAGTCTAGCTTCACTCTCGATCATGATAATAGAGAATCATCTCAGGTTCTTATCAACACTTCACTGATGATGAGGAAC
This sequence comes from Aspergillus sp. MEXU 27854, assembly GCA_019721355.1. Taxonomy (NCBI): domain Eukaryota; kingdom Fungi; phylum Ascomycota; class Eurotiomycetes; order Eurotiales; family Aspergillaceae; genus Aspergillus; species Aspergillus sp. MEXU 27854. Next base: position 1,287,799 of record JAGMTT010000003.1, read on the forward strand.
CCCATGATCTTAAGAGCTATTGTTCACAGAGGAGATGATTGAAGCGTACGGACAATGCCGTCAAGTCTTTCTGTTACTCTGCTCGCTTAACGACGACCATTTATGAATATTCACCAGTAGCCTGTCTATCTGCTTCTACTCTTCCTCCCCGTAACTAGATCATACATGCTTCATTCTTAAATATCTTTCGCACCTTCTATCGATCCTCTCTTTCATTCTTTTATTTTGCTACTACCGATGTTGTGCTGAAAAAGATCTTTGTACTGATAAGGTGAGTCTCCTGTTTTACTTCCTCAAGAAACAGTGAGAGAAAATACATCAATATAGATATAGAGAGCCTTGCTGATTATGATCGTCTATAGCTGTTAGACCCTTTAGCTTGTATAACTTCTGTGGCGGAGATGGACATTACTGAGGAAGTGAACGCTGCTGAAGGTCTGCTCCTCCTCTCCAGAGTGTCAAGTCTACAAGATACCAATGACACTTATTCAGTGAGATCTTCAGATTCTACTATCACTATGGATGACCCCATGGACATCAACACTCCTGAGGAAGACCGAAAGGACCGCTACCAAGAACAACGCCCCCCAGCGCGATTGGCTCCATCAATCGCCTCTCGCAGAGGACAAGTGCGAAACGGCGATCACCAGAAACCGAGTGGAAGAACCCAAGCAGCATACGCTGGGCCCGCTCAATCTACCCAAATGACCTCTTCCCAAGCTGCACGCGAAATGGATCCGGACCAGGCCCTCCAGGCATACCTCATCCACCAACAGCTTTTAGCAGGGATTGCACCAGAGGATGTGATTCCTATGAGAGGCCAGCGTCGAGGTCAGCCTGTCGTGCCCCGAACGAACCAGCCCACGCTATTGAGGATCAATAACGAGGGAATTTTCGTTCCCAACATCCCCCCTGCCAGGTTTACCGGTGTCATACAGCCTCTTCCAGTGAATGTACTCCGGCAGGCCAGGCGCCCTGTCGTTTCCACCATCCAGACGCCACCCACAAACTTCACTGCCAGAGCCGCGACACCTCCCGCGCCAGCACAGCCCTCCCAAGCCCCTCGAACGCTTCCCCAAGTTCCATCCCATAAATCCGCTGGACCTGCGAGGCCTTTGAACTCTCTTCCCGGCACCCAGCCAGACTGGGACAGCCGTATTCCCCGTATCGCAGAGTTTCACCCTCCTTCTCCTATCAGAAACAATCATATCACCTCAGAACAACCAGCCAACGTCGTCCTTCCGAGCGTCAACGAGCTTTTACAAGGCGTGCCAGCTCCTTCTCAGGTGATGCCACAGCCTCCAGCGTCTTCTATCCGCGATCGAGAGTCTGAAGCAATGCCAACTACATCTGCAGTCAACTCAGACGTGTCTCCGTACAGGCCCAACGGTGAATCCGAAGCTGCAGTGTCAGGTCTCATGGTTGAGGATATCGACTCCAAAGTCTCGTCACCACTCGCAACATTGAGCGTTGGAGGAAACAACAACATTGAGATCCCCTCGGTGCCGGGTTTCAACTTCCTCCAGGCCTTCACTGCCAATACCAAGTTCGCCATGGCATTGACTGACCACCTCGATGTCCAGGATATTATCAACTTGATGGCCACTTTCAGGCCCTTTCACGATTTCATTAAGACCAACGAGTCGGCTGTTGCCACTCGCAAGGCCTACAATGAAGCTCGTCAAGCCGCGCGTGCTCATCCCCCCGTGTGCTACCCCAGCCTCTGCGTCGTCGCCGCCACCACGGAACCCTCGCTTCGCTGGCTAGCCATGGTCACCTACCGGGAGCAAGCGGCCGAAGAGATCGTGGACATCATGTGTGAATCAGGATACGAAATGCCGCATGCCTGCGCAGACGTGCTGAAGAAATTCTGGTTCTTGTTCGATATCCCCGACAACAACCGTCGCGAGTGGACCGCGCAGAACGTGAATCTCTGGCCGGACATCGACGTCTTCTACTTCATGTACTTCCTCGTGAAAGCTGACACCTTTGTCCGCACCAAGTACGACAACCAAACCGGCGGTCTGCGTCGTCTCGCGATGGCCCAGCCAAGCCTGAGCTTCTTCCTCGACGTCTTGAAGAACAGACGATTCGACACCCAGCTCGACATCCTTCAGACCTTTGTCCGCTGGCAGTACCAGCCCGAACCCCACGAAGCCGGCGGCATCATCTTTGGCGTGTCTCCTGATGAGGTCGGCCTGATTCAGTATGAGAGCTACGGTCGTCGCGGCGAACGCACTGTCAAGTTTGTTCGTCCCGATGTATGCCTAGTGAAAGAGATGGAGAGGCGCGGCCTCGATATGCAACAGATGTGGCTTGATGTCTATCACAACGAGCCTCTTGAGGTGGACCACTATAATAATGCCACCGTGCAAAATTCCACTTGGGATTACGAGGTTAGGCGTCACGCCGCGCAGGGTGATGCTCCCGACTGGGTGAAGGCTCTGCATATGAACTTGGAGACCTGATTTGATGATTGTCATGAAATTATTGATCACGCTTGGCGTTGGGAGGATATCTGGAATGCACCAGCGCATGTAATCTGGAGGAAATCGGGATGTATTTAATGGGTTACCTACAACGGACAGATGGGTTACAGCATGTTAGAGGAGACGTGACAATAGAGCTCTGACCCTGTTCATACTCCAGCTATGGATAACTCATGGGATTAATGAATCGCGTTGTTCTTTTTCGTTCTCTCTCAGTCGACGCAGTAGATATCGGTTATGTAAGCGCCATGTATATCACGTGCTGTCATCTGTCGAACGATGTTGCGGCAACCTGCGGGAACTTCGACCTCCCATCACCACCGTACCGGGTGGAGATAACAAACCACCACATGCTTTATCCGGCTTTCCCGCTGGATCATAGATGCCCATTACAACCCTTCTATCCAGATATGATTTCGCGATGCCATTTGCAGACACTGGGAACCGTTGCTTGGTGCGTCAAGACCAGGTCAGATAGCCGGTCGCTGAGGTTTATCGGAACATCCTCACTCCACCAACCATCTACATGCCCCCGGATATCCCGACTTCAGATCCGCATACACCTCCTTACCGTTTATGGGAATGGAGAAAACAGTTTCGCTAAGGACAACGGATCTTGCTTCATCTCTGATTTCCCCCGCAACTCTCAGATACTGCCTAGTTACCTTCCTTTTTCAGTCCACAGGTGAGTCCCTCTAGATCTAACTCAGAATACCCTGGGGCCCAGGCGAGCAGTGATTGCTTGGATGGAAATATCCAGCTCTCCTCGAACGAGGAGATAGCTGCCGATTTTGGTAGATCTTACACTCCGTTGTCACCTCTGTCATTTTTCTATGAAAGACAGCAACTTCCGCGGGGCGTGTGCTCTCACTTGTCAATATCTCCAAGTAAAACACAGTTGAGCGGGTTGACTCGTTGTCATTGAGTGAAGCGAGATGCATCCTCGGTTGGAGACTGCGAGACTACTTGGCAGCTCATGGAATGGCTACACCACTTTCAACTTCTTGCCGTCATGTGGCGCCTCAGTGGCCCTTGATGCTATCATCAGTCGCCTTGTTTATGCACCTGACTTTCAGATGGAGTCTTCAGGGCCCGAAGGCTGGAGTCCGCTCAGTTGTCGTGATCTTAACCGCGACTCTGCGGTCAACGGTCCAGGTCGAGAATGCCGGGACCAAGGTGATTTCGATACCCGGTCCCCAAGAGCAGTTGTGGGCTCCCTGTGGCCGGTCTTGTCAGCTTCCTCGTGATGGTCTACTGTCGTTTGTCGACATCAGCTTTCGTAGATAGCCCGTGGGTTCCCGAAGCCGGAACTTGTTCATGCCGCCTCATCAAGGCAAGGGGCTTCGGGAAAGGAGGAGAGGGATCTTCCAACCAAAGATGCCAGACAAGCCGATGAGATGATTGGTATAGCACCATTTCGCGCCCTCTGACGCCTGCAGCGACTGCACAGAGACATGGGACACAGAAGCGGGTTGATGGCCTCGACGATACCAAGCATAAGGCGTGCGCGTTATGCACCCCCTTCAAACAGAGAAACGGCTTGGGACATAATGTCCAGGTCAAAAGGGCTCGCGGAATTCTCCGCGTCGTTGAAGCTTTTCTACCTTTGGCCCCTCGCGGGCTAAATGGTGTCAGCGACATTCTGACTAGGTACCACTCACTCAGTGGTCACCCGTTTTCTGTGGCTTGTTCGGCAATTCTCGAGCATCATTCGTAGAAGAAACAGAAATGCACGCGGCTGGCGGAGCGAAACTGTGAAGGGAAGCAGACCTTCCGAGTGCCCGGCACCGGACTGACTTGGCCATCACTTAATCCCCCATTCTGCCGCCAGAGTAGTTTCCCGTCACCAAATCTTCGTATGCAAAATTAAAACAAAACACAGGGAAAGTGTTGGGAGGAAATTACAATTGATACAACACAGGTGCGTCTCCCCTCAGGATTAGTTTACTTATTTTCCCTTTATTTATACGCTGTCGTGCTAATTTCAGAGGGTGTTGTATACAGATCGCTTCCACTCAGTCCGGAAAAACCGCCCTTCCGTGCCCCCCGACAGAGAAAGCCTTCCAAGAAACGCGGCCGAAGCACACGCCCTGACTTACTGCCCGGAAGAATATCAACTTCTCTCACGCTTATCCTTCCATGCGATCCCTTTCGTGTTCCAGTGGGCTGGTCTGTTAGATCCCTACTGCCTTTTCCCCATCTTTTCTTCCACCAAATGCGGTCGACGCAGTTTACATGGCTGGATCCCGTAGGAGTCCGGTGCTGAGAGACCAGTGGAGTCCTACCGGCGACGCGAACGACCACGGAGACCGGGAAAGACATCGGCCTCGAGGTTCACATCGTGATAGAGGGAGAGACAGATTTCACGACAAGGACCGTCGTCGCCGTCAAAAAGAAGGCAGATCTGATCCCGCGTTACGGTCGCCGCCACCGCGCGCTTTCGCCAATCCCAACCACGAAGAACGGCGTCCCCATCGTGGATTTTCGCCGAGTGCTGCTTCGACTCGCGGCTCCCCTGGCTATCCTCCTTCGCAAAATCTTAACATGTCACCTTCGTTAGACATGGACAGATCTTTCGATAGAGAACGCCGAAGAGGGGATTCCCCGTCCGCGCCTCCGCCATTCAAACGCAAGCGAACTCGCAGTCCCTCGCCTCAGGGTCATCCCAATTCAAACCCCAACCATCAGCCCATCCGCCGTCCTTCCTTCAAGCACGGCGATGACTTCGATCGTGGCCCGCCACCGAAGAGAGGTCGAGGTCGGTTCCCTAATCGCGGAAGATCGGGTCGAAGATCGCCTCGACGAGGGAGAGACCGACGCAAAAATGACCCCGGTCGGCGAAACACTTCCAGGCAGCGACGCTCTCGGTCTCCCGTTCGTGGCCGTAAGCCTTACAATCCACGCCGACGATTTCACAGCCCCCACCCCGAGGATGACTTCGACGACGAACCACGCTATCGATCGCTATCTCGCCATTCTGGGCGGTCTGTAGACTCCCGGTCGAGATATTCTAGTCGTTCACGTCGTGGATCTGTCACGATGGATGCAGCCAGGCCAGGCTTGTCCGGGGCGGAAGGCTCATTCAGATCCCCATCTTCACCTCGCTTTGATGCCGATAATGCCAGCGTCTCGGCAGATGGTGATCCTTTACGTGAGGCGTCGTCGCTACGGGGGCAACGACCATCTGATGATCATGGTGGCCGACGCCCACGACCTCGATCGCATCGTGAAAGAAACCAGTATTCTGCATCACCTCAACGCGCGACTCCATCCAACTCATACCATGATTCCCCTCAACCTCCATCTCCATATACTGCTGAACGAGACGGCCGGGGTGGCCCAAGTTCTTCATACCATAGGAAGCAAGGGTGAGCCAGTCCAGTCCATGAATGATTGCCATTGGATGATACTGATACTTTACACCTTAGAAACGCGTCACCCCATCGACACTCAGGGCCTTATCATCAAAACCAATATGATGAGCCGCCGGACTACCCCCCTGGACCAACATATAGAGGAGGTCGTTCAGGCCGGCGCGGAAGTTATTCCGGTGGTCGTCGCTTTTCCGGTACCGAGTCCCAGTTATACAGCAACGGGCCCTCTCAACGAGGGGGTCCTGGGTCCTGGGACCGCGCTCCTCGTAGTCCTTCACATCGTGGCCCATCATCGCAGAGTCCCCCACCGCCTCCACCAGATGACCGGGCATCGAAGGCTTCCGAAGATAGCTCCCGTCGTTTCCAACCCACAGCTATGGGTCAACAAAATGAAAATTCCGGGCCCAATTCACATCCCGAAAATGGTGGACCTCAGGATCCTGCTCAATCCGGGCCTTCAGACTCTTCTGCGCCACCAAACAAGGGCAGCAAGATCAGTTTTGCCTTCAAAGCAAAGACAACGCCGGCTCCGGCACCCAAACCTGTTCCCGATCTTGCGCAGAGAATGTTAGCTCGCGAACCACCTCCACGTGCCGCTGAACCCCCTCCTCCCCCTCGCAATCGCATGCCTCTCGGCCCACCGCCGAAGTTCAAGCCTGACAACCGGTTTGACCGTCGAGACCGGGACCGGCGCCGTGATAGGGACCGAGACAGAGGCAGAAATGACAGGAGAGGTGACTTTCGTGATTCCCGTGGGTTCCGTGAACCTAAGGATGGGCGTGACAACAGAAGGGAAGATCGCCGGTATGATGGCCGCAACGACAAACGAAGAGGAGACCGTCGGCAAGATTTCCCATCAGAGCGCCGCCGTGAACGCTCTCTCGAACCAGCGAAACAACCTAAGGTCTTGACGCGCCCAAAGCCGCGTCCGACACTCCCAGAGGAGTTTGCTAAGTCGGATTCTGTTTATTACCGAAAGCCCGGGAATGAGTCTGTGATTGGTGCCGGTACATATGGAAAGGTTTTCAAAGCCATCCACGTCTATACCCAGAAGAAGGTGGCCCTGAAGAAAATCCGTATGGAGGGCGAAAAGGATGGTTTCCCGATTACAGCTGTACGAGAAATCAAACTTCTCCAACACCTACGGAACCACAATGTGGTCAGCTTGCTTGAGGTGATGGTTGAGAGAAATGAATGTTTCATGGTATTCGAATATCTCTCGCATGACCTCACTGGCCTCATCAACCACCCGACTTTTACCCTTACTGCGGCCCACAAAAAGGACCTCGCGAAGCAGATGTTCGAAGGTTTGAGCTATCTGCACCATCGGGGCGTTCTGCACCGTGACATCAAGGCCGCCAACATCCTCATCAGTAACCGCGGTCAATTGAAGTATGCCGATTTTGGCTTAGCCCGATTCTTTTCCAAGAGCCGCCAACTTGACTACACCAACCGTGTCATCACGATATGGTACCGACCCCCTGAACTTCTCTTGGGTGAAACTCGCTATGGACCCGCTGTCGACGTGTGGAGCGCTGCATGTGTGTACGTCGAAATGTTCACGAAAAAGGCCGTCTTCCCCGGTGAGGGTGGGGAGATTAGCCAGCTGGACAAGCTATACAACTCGCTCGGAACGCCAACCCGGGCTGAATGGCCAGATCTTACCGAGATGCCTTGGTTCGAGCTGATGCGACCCACGGAGAGGAAGAAAAGAATCTTTGAAGACGTCTACCGGGATGTTTTGTCCCCCGCTGCCTTGGACCTCGTTTCCCAGATTTTCCGCTATGATCCAGCGAAGCGACCGACCGCTGAGGAAGTCCTCGCTCATCCGTACTTTGTTGAGGAGGAGCCGTTACCGCAGCAGGCCGTTGAGTGAGTTTCTCTGCAACAATGTTTACAATCCCGTACATCTCTGACTGACGCATCCAGGCTGGAAAATATCGAAGGCGATTGGCATGAATTCGAATCCAAGGCTCTTCGCAAAGAGCGGGATAGGGAAGCCCGCCGCGCGGAATACCAGCGAGACAAGGAGAAACGCAAGGCCGAGTCCTCAGCCCCTCAGAGTGACAGAGAGCCTAAACGGGTGAGGCCTGATGGAACGGAGGATTCGCAGCCTTCTGCTCGGCCCGCACCGCAGTAGACACCCCTTTCTCTTCCTATCATGTTGATTTTACCATTTACTTCTGGATTTGCTCTCTTAGCTAGAGTGGCGGAACCAGCGCACGAACAATTTACTTCTGATACTCATGTTCAAGTGGTTGGCGGAGGGGTCACGACGGCGTCTTTGGCAATATATGATGCAGTGTCTTGTGTATAGGACTTTATTTAGTACCTGAGAAACGGTCTCACTTCTCTCCAACCATTGAAATTTCTCGATGCGTAGTCTCCGCATTGGAATGGGGCATTCAACCCAAGGCAGTATGAGATTGAATGGTCGGTTACGAGGCTGTATCGCGCACTGTGAGGGACATCGCATTCTATTACACCACTCGGAGACCATCGACTATGACAGTCGATCTGAAGGTTCTGTAACTCTGGCGAAGTAGGAGTTGGATACGAAATAGGGTCGGTTCTTACACTACATCTCCATTCGTTAGCAAAGCTCCAAAGCCAAGGCATGCGAACAAATTGAACAATTTCTTGAAAGTAGGACGGATCAGACTTTGCCTTTGCACCTCACGCTCGACCAGCAGAAAGCCATATTCAAGGCCAGTGTAGACAGCGGTTGAGCAACTCGGCTTACCAGAGTATGAAGCTTCTTCATATGGGTGGGGGAAATGAAGTTGAGGGAGTGCGTGTAGCTCGAACGCGTGGAAGAAAAGAGAAAAACGCACCAGAGAAGTCTACAAGAGTGTGATGTATGCACGCAGTATGAAGATTGAAAAAGTCTCATTGAACACGTCTAGCTGACTGGCAACATATAATAGTGCGAATGGAAAAGGAGTGTCCCGTCTATCAGGTCATCACCGCATCATGGGAAGCCTGGTAGAGCCCTCGTGATGATGGTTTTAGAAGCGGGTTAGGTCATTGGTTATTCTCGACACACGCATCGGAGTCGCCAGTGCAGTGAAGAAGGTGAAAAACCAGTTGCAGCTGGCGATGATTTGAGTAGGTGGTCTTGGGTTTTGTGGAAGAAGAAAAAAAGAAGAGAGGAAGGAAAAAACGAGATGGGCGAGTTTTAAAGGGAAAAGATGGAAAAACGACGGCGCGGACGGCGAGTCCGGCGGGACGGGCGCTGATTGGCTCGAGCTCGGCGAGTGGAAATCGGTGATGAACAGTCGGAACTCTTCTTCTTCTCGCTCTTTCTCCTCTCTCCTCATCATCCCAGTACCAACGACTCTTCTTCCTCCATCCAACGACCTCACCACCTACCCGTATATCACACTCCTATCTTCTCCGCTCAATTCCCTCTTCCTGTCCGGTTCCACCCTTTTCCTCTCCTGTCTACTCTCGGCTTAACGTTCACGATCACGATCACGACTTTTTTCCCCTCCTTCGCTCCAACCGAAATCGACCGTTTTTTGCATCGCGACGTTTGAGGTCTTCGGGTTTTTTAGTCTTTAGTAATTTTTATTGTTTTTTTGCCTCCTTTTCCGTCCCCTTTCGTTGGTCTGTTTTACAACGTCGCCTCGACTGGTCACCGATCTTCCTGTATAACAACGATTCGGCCCTTCGAGATCCTCCTCCCGCCACTCGCTCCCTTCCCTCCGCCTGATGACCGCTCTTTTTCTGAGCAGTCGCAGCCTCTACCTCCATGGATAACGCAAACTTGTGGACTCGTCGATCTAAGTACGTTTTGTCCCCCTTCGCTCCGGCCTTTTTGCCTCGCGTGATACTTCCGCGTCCATTCCTCACCCCAATATACCATACATTCTTTCGGCTAACCCCTCCCCAGCCCCTCTAAGCTGTCTCTGTCCATGTCGGGGACAGATGGTAAGGAGGGCGGCGCCAGAAGCGAGCTTCCCCGCACGTCGAAGCGGTTTGGCCCAGACAGCTCCCACGGTCGATCAAATCCCTTCAATGCGCTCTCCCCTCTCTCCGGCGGTGTGTCTTCTCCCTCGACCAACGCCTCCTCTGCTTTCGGTCTGGGGTCCGGCGCATTCGCCTCCTTCGGCGCTCCCAAGACTCCCGGAGGTTCCGACGTGAAGACGCCGGGCGAGAAACGGGATTCTGCTTCGGAACAGGACTCGGCAACATCGAAGGGTCTGGCCTCCAGGGAGCATCCGCTCAAGAACACCTGGGTGATCTGGTACCGTCCCCCGACGCCCAAATACTCCGACTACGAAAAATCCACTGCCCCTCTTGCCTCCATCTCTTCCGTCGAAAGTTTCTGGTCGATATACGCCCACCTCAAACGGCCCTCGCTTCTTCCCACCGTCTCCGACTACCATATCTTCAAGAAGGGGATCCGACCCGTATGGGAAGATGACGCTAACAAGAAAGGGGGGAAGTGGATTGTGCGGTTGAAGAAGGGAGTTGCGGACCGGTACTGGGAGGATCTTCTGCTGGCGATGATCGGGGACCAGTTTGCCGAAGCTGGTGACGAAGTCTGCGGTGCGGTTCTCAGTGTTCGCAGTGGGGAGGATGTGTTGAGCGTGTGGACTCGCATTGACGGTGGGCGGAACATCAAGATCCGGTATGTTCCTTATTTCGTTACGCCTTCTATGGCATGGGTGGACTAACGTCACGCAGGGAAACTATCAAGCGTCTTCTCGCCTTCCCCGCTGACACCAACATTGTCTGGAAGAGTCACGATGACAGCATCGCTCAGCGCTCGGCCATCGACCAGGCTCGTCAAGAGAAGGCTGCCAACAATGCAGGTCACCACCATCACCATCACCACCATCATCATCACAACCACAACCAGCAGAACATGGGCGTCGATCGACGAAGAGCTACGGGTAATGATGACCCTACGGGAGATAAAGGCAAAGGGACGTCTACGTGATTTACATAAGCCTGGGTTTTATGGTCCTGTATAGTAAAGAAAACCAAAAATGGGACTCATTGGGATCGGGGCATTGGGGCGAACATCTGATTTTGAATTGGGTTTGATGAACTCTTGTCTTTTCTTTCTGCGACGTTCTTGTTGTCATGATGTCTTGTTTGATCATGCTTTGCTGGTAAAAGGCAAAGTCCAACACAGCTGGCGCCATGTAGTGTACCAAAGAAAGCCACAGGCAGTCAATGTTGACCCATGATGTTTGTGTGAGACAAGCCAACCAAGCGGTGTATACTGAAAGAACTAAAAGACCCCATGTAGCTGGTTGCGGGCTGCCGCATGACGCTTGGCAGAAAATCACCGACCGCCTTCTTGCCATCCATGATCCATGCACCCTCACCACTGACGTTCAACCCTCGTGCTGAGGAATGACGACTCTTTAAACCAGACCGGTCATGCAATGACCCCCATCGCGTTTATATGCCACTCTTTGACAAAATCTCCGAGCTGTTCACTGCCTGGGCACCGCGTCACTCGTCCAATCCGCCGCACACTAGTTCTCCTCCATCAGATGCGACCTCCGATCACATACAACGGGCTCAGACGTCCGCTGCGAGGGATATCGTCCGTCCGCCTATAGATTCTCAGTACGGTCTGAGTGCTTTTGACGGTGCTGGTCCAACATTCTCAGAAGTGGGTTGCCCCTCCCGCATGTCACGTCTTTTCGCCCATCCTATCTTTTGAAATGCCCGTGTTGATACGGACTTTTGCTCCTCTGTGTTGAACCTTCATATCCTACGTGTCCTACATATCCTATACATCCTATATATTGTGCTGACGCTTCTTTCCCTGCAGGATATCCACAGCTATGCAGAAGGATCTTGGCCTCCGCACGCCTCCCGATCTGTACGTTCACTAGCACCAGCCGACCAGACCGTTCCTGCGCCAGGATTAGGGATGAGTCGCTTGTAAATATGGCTCCTCAGTCTACACCGGTGCCCTACAATGCTGATCCTACCTGTACCAGACCCCGGAAGGGTAAATCGTCGCATGGCACGGAGCGCGCCAGCCGAACTGCTGCCGAGGACGAGGCCAGATTGTTTCCCCCGGGAAGCTCCAAGTACGTCCGGTCTTACTGACTGCACGTCGTTATAGCAGAAGGCTGATATGGTATTAAAATTAGGGAACCTAAAGATGGGGTGCCGATTTTTCCCTCAGGGTCACACCCTATCCCGAAGGCGAAACTCAAGGTACGCACTTGCGACAACGGTCGTCATACTGACACTGTCTAATCGAATACCAACAGAACGTCTTTGGTTTCAAACCAGTGGACAGAATCTCCACCAACGCCCGAGAGAGCGGCCCTGCTCGTGGCTTTGGAAAGCAAAAGCAACCGCGTGTCGACCATCTCATCGCGCCATCTCCCGACAATGCCAGCATGCACGGAGGCGAGAGACCTTCCAAACGTCAGCGCCTGAACAGCTTCGACGCACACCCCTCCAATAGCCCCATCGTCATCCCGTCCGACGACGACACGGGCCCGCCGGGCATGGAGTCTTCGTCGATGGCCGGTCACTCCGCTCGCCGATCTTCCCTTTCGAGCCAGCTATCGAGCAAGGCACGACGGGCACTAAAATCAGGCCCGCGACTCGGCGCTGTGTCTGAGTATCGTGACGTTGAAAGGAGTATCCAACCCCGGCGGACGCCTAGCAAGCTCCCTTCCAAACGCCAGCACTCTCCTATCGATGATGACATGGACGAAAGGTTCACCCAGAATGCCGCGCAGGAGCGGCGATCCCAGACCTCGACGATGGGCTTATCCGACATGAAGCACTTGTCTGATACTGAAGTTCCTGGCCGCAACCATTCCACTTTCTCGCAAAACGTCTCTGTTAGCCCATCTAGAGATCGACTCGGTGCAATAGACGAGGGAATTCTCTTGCCAGATGTTTGGACAAATGGCAATGGAAGATCTCTTAGCATTCGGGACATATCCCCACCTAGACAGGACCCTTCAATAAGTTCGCCTCAAGTCCGGTCCAAGAAGAAAATTAAGAGACCAACGTCTGATTGGGGCGAGAGTTCCGACGAACTCCAGGGTGAAGTAACGGTGAAACCGACACCATCGATGCTCGCCAGAGATCATTCGGGAAGCGCTTCTGGTGGGGCCAAGACAGAGGAAACTCGCAAAGAATCCGTTCGGTCTCCGTCTGAGGCGTCTGAGTCGCCCCAGCTGTCAAGTACGGCAAAAATGTCTCATCAAAAGCGGGGGAAATTGAGCAAGAAGAAATCCAAGGAACGTAAAAAAGGGCTTCGGGTGTTCCAAGCAACTTTCTTTCGAAAAGGTCACGATTCTCCACGACCGCCAGATGGTGAGAACATCCGACTTGAGGTGGATACACAGAATAGAACGATGAGAGTCCATACGACAGCATCTGTCGATGCTCACACCGAGCTCGATCTGAATAAGATCGACTACATCCACAGGGGCGATGGGTCCAGTCGCAAGATTTCCTTGTACATGTCCAAGTCGGGGACAGATGACAACCGGGTAGACATTGAGCTATTGTCACCTGAAGATAAGGATAGCCTCATCAGCGGGTTTGAGAAAAATTTGGAGGCCAAGGTGTATACTAAACTCAGGTGGGTTTTCTATATCTGTTGTTCAATTTGCGCCTGCCTCTGTTCTTCGTTTCCTTCCCTCTACGAGTGAGTGCTAATTTCTAGAAGCGATTGGATGGATAGTGCGTTCGTCAAGAAAGGGAAACAGTTAGCTTCCCAATCGAATGGGTCAAAGCGTCCTTCAGAAAGCGGCGCGCAAAGATCATCTGACACAATGGTGATGGGCGTTAAACGACAGAGACTTGCAGATTCACTGAAGGATTATTCCGAAGCTCAGGACAGGGAAGAACGTTCGCCTTCTGATAACGAGCTCCAACCGCCTGCCGATCCCTTGCCTCCTGCAGCCAAACAAAACGGCTCACCCGCCCCCGACAACGACCAACCTCCTTCATTGTCGAAGTCGCCGGGAATTGCAGTGAATATCCCAGTGAAGAAGTATATACCAAAAACACCAACTACAGGACGAGCAACAAGATCAATGTCGCGCCGTGAAGAACCGGCTACAGTTGTTTTGTGAGTCTCCTCCACCCAAGAAACGTGCTATGACTAACGTCTATCTTCAGCGACGACGATGATGAAAGTTTCCCCACCCCGAAGCCCAAAGGGAAGCTTCAAAAGTGGGATAAGTATGTCTTTCTTCCATCTACGTCATACTTGAGCTAACAAATGGCAGGCCATTGGTATATCCGCGTTTCGGGAAGAAGAAGGCCGAGGTTGACATCCAAGATCTCGATCGCTTGCGCGAATCTGAATTCTTGAATGACAATCTAATTGGTTTCTACATACGATTCCTGGAGGATCATCTGGATCGAAGAAATAAAGAAGTTGCGAAGAGGGTCTACTTCTTCAATTCATACTTCTTTGCCACTTTGACCAACACCCCCAGGAGGCAAAGGGGCATCAACTATGAAGGAGTCGAGAAGTGGACCCGAAACTTCAATCTGTTCAACTACGATTATATCGTGGTCCCTATCAACGAAAATGCGCATTGGTATGTTGCTATCATATGCAACCTTCCGGAGCTCCAGCGTATTTCTAGGGAAGATGCCGCAGAGGACGAGCCGGACACACAGGACAGTAAATCTGCACGGCCTGAGGCAGAACAGCAGGTGATCCCAGGAACGCCAGAGCTTGCGCAACCTTCACTTGGGAAAGACGAGAGTAGCAAGCAGGATCCAGATCCTGCAAAGGAGGAGTCCGCCAGGCAAAGGCTCGCATCGATGAGCTTATCTGACAAAGATCTCCCTCGTCACGGTGATTTGGAGGAGGAACCTGCGGAAACTGATTGGCCAGCTCAAGAAGAAAACTTGACCTCTTCGCCGGCCAAATTCTCAAGCCCTGTTGGCAAGGCTCGTCAGGCCTGTCAGGGCGATTCCAGGGGTTCCCAAGGGTCGAAACGGCCACCTCGAAAGCCCTTACGGAAGTCTAAACGGAGGCTGCCCGGTGGTATCAGACTCGAAGACCAACCTGTCATAATCACTTTCGATTCGCTCAATGTGACGCGTACGCCCACCATCAACGTTCTTCGTGAATACCTGTGCGCGGAAGCCAGGTCCAAACAAGGTCTGGAAATCGACAAAACCCTAATCAAAGGCATGAAAGCTCGCGAGATTCCTCTCCAGCCAAACTTCTCAGATTGTGGGCTGTACCTCCTCGCATATGTGGAGAAGTTTGTACAGGATCCGGATACTTTTATCCGGAAACTTCTTAAGAAGGAGATGGACGAGAAGGCCGACTGGCCTCGTCTTCGCCCAGGTCTTCTCCGTGCCCGACTCCGTGATTTTCTCGATGATCTTTACGATGAACAACTCAGTCTCCAACAGGCGAGTCAGCAGGCACTAATGGTAGACCAACAGCCAATCACTCATCTTCTTGGATCCTCGGACCACGAGGTCGAGGAAAAGGGTGATATAGTTGAGACACCAAAATCACCTTTGTTGCACAGTTCACCAAGGGCACCAGCCAAGTCGGACCATAGTCACGTTGCATCAGCCAGTCCACCTGCAGAGCCATCAGATTGCCAGAAAAACAGCCATGACTCTACTTCGGAGCCTGAACGTACCAAAGCTCAGGAAGCAATGCCGCATGGTACGGAAGATAACCGCTCTGAAGTGAGTCAAGCGCCTGAGTCGGACGAACATGCCCTGGGTAAAGCGGACGAGATAGTTGAGGTCCCTGACAGTCAGGACCGAGATTATCTTCCTGTCCCACCTCCGTCACCACCGAAGGTCCTTATCAACAACAGAGCTAAGGCTCGGCGGGAAGCACATCAGCAAGAGAGTCCTCAGCATAGGGTCAACTATGATGCCCGTTCTAAGGAAAATCAGGCGGAAGAAATTCCGGAAACGAACCCTGGGTGCCCTCCTAAAAGCAGCAGGGTAGAAGTGCAGGTCCCAGAGGCCCCAGAATCCCCTAGGACACGGAGTGCTGCGAGGAAGAGTCCAAAGTCTTCCAAACATAAGCCGAAGCATACATCGGAATAGATTCATTTCGTTTGTTTTCCAATTCTCTTTCCTTTCATGTCTTTTTTGTCTCGATTTCGGTTGTTAAAGCTATCAGTGGGTATGGGTGTTCCCTCAGGCGTTAGGAAAAGAGGCTTTTGTTATTGCGTCTGCTTTCAGTGGCTGCATAAGATACCAAGCATTGCATATTTATTTAAGAATTGGTGACGAGAACGTTGTGTGCGTGGGATTGTACATAGTATTTTCCTTATCAACTAATCTGCCGTTTGGCATTGAACTGAGACCATGTGAACGTATTGAATTGAACAGCCTGTGAATAGGCCGCAGCAGCAACTTCGCGGATGTCATCAACATGTCAACTTCATCATATAATGAAACATTTACCAAATACAGAATAGATTTCGGAAATCTGTCCTTAAATATACGAGTATCAGAATGCACTCCTCAAATCACTGGTTCCCGCCAATGGATCGAGTCACCAGATCGCTGAATGTTGTTAGACGCCATCAATGTATTGCCAGAGATGCGGATGGCGATCACTGGCCTGTCCATGTAGGCTTTGATCTTGCCAATCTTATTCTCGTCATTGAACTCGCAGATCCAACCGTACTCGTGGGAAAACGGCCGATTAGCCTTGCAAGTCAAATTCAGAGCCCCCAGCTCGACAGCGGCCTGTTGACCATCACAGATGATGTTCTGCACATCCGGGTGCAATATTCCCTCCCTAACAGCGACGAGCGGCGTGGTATCGGCATGTTTGAAATGTTCAGGGGGTAGACAGAATGTTCCTGTAGGAGTTGGCGAATAATCAGCTATCTCATTCCAGGTGTAGGGGCCAGACAGCCTGCGAGTGTATCACTGTACCTTTCAGGATCCATTCTGCGTCGTACACGACATGCTTGCAGAATCCTAGTCCGTCGCCTAGTATGAGGGGGCGGAAGATTTCTTTGACTTCTTGGACGGTTGGCATTCTGGGTTGTGTTGTATTTGGATTGAAGATTGTCTGTTGTTATGGAGCTTGGGGTACGGGGTGAAGTGTTGTTAATGGGCTGTCGACTGGGCCTCTGGCTAGATAATATGGGTGGAAAGTATGGGACTAAGCAAGTCTGCACTCGACATGTGACATGATCCGCGCACTCTCAGTGAAGTGAGCAGTGAGAAGTTGGGTTCGTGTTAGGGGTGTGTTCTGGTAGTTGGCATTGCGTTAATACTTCTTGAGATATACTCGTCGTTGTCCTGGTGTCTGCAATGGCCCGCAGTCGATATACCCCAGGCATGATGGATGCTACATAGCAGAATGTCTCTCGCTGAAGCTGATATCAACTGTTGATTACGGTAGTGCCGAGCTAACATACTGCACATACTGCTCCTGGGTTCTGACCAGCTTTAAATGGAAACATCTCACGCAGACCCCAAACCAGCAAGGGAACGAAAAGACAATCTATCTTAGATACCTATCACCATCTACCAATCCCTCTCATCCGCATTCACCCACCACGCCATCTTATTCTTCTTGAAATCCTCAAAATCCCACTCCGCATCCTCCAGCTCCTCCCGTCCCGCAGCATACACATACGTAACCGCCTCGACCATCTCGCCCTCGTCCGCAAACTCCGCCCCCGCCGCATCCAACACATCCCGCAGATGCTGCTCTGTATCGGCCGGCGCCTGCGCCTCGTCCGCACCGCCATGCTGCCCCAGCGCCTCGCGCAGCACGCGCACCTTCACCATCTCCTTCTCGTACTCTATCCCCTCGAAGATGTCCAGCCGATGCACGTCGCCGTCTGTGAGTCCGGACACGACGGTCCCCAGCACCGAGCCGTTTGCCTCGCTGACGATCCCGGGGTAGTCGGCCCCGCGCACGCGATGTCGCCGGTAGCCGTGCAGGATGGCCGGTTTGAAGGTCAGGAGGGCGCGATGCCAGGGTTCGGGCGTCGCGCTGCCGTGGATCACCCGGTGGAGGATCTGAGGCGCCATTAGGGTCCCTGGGAATTGTTAGCAGTGTTGATAGGTGGTTGCAGGCGTGGTTGTGGTCTTGTGGTGTGGTTGGGATCGGGTTGACGGAGTGTGGGGTTGATGAGGGGAAGTAGGTGGGATGCGCGGAGTGTAAGGAGATGATTTTTGGAATGTGTACTCTAGAGGAGTATGACATACCATAGAAGAATAAAACGTGGTCGCCCATCTTGAGCTATCAACGAGCGTGATGGTCTGATGTCAAAGCTGGTGTAGTTTCGAGGTGGGGAGTAGCAGAGTGGGGATTCAGAGAGGTCGGGAGTCGAGGAACGCGAGAGCGAACGCGAGTCAATTCACAAAAGCTTCACAGGATGTACAGATAGGAAATCAGCCATCACTTCCAGGTGAAATCCCGCTGGAACCCTCACGATGGATATAGTGTCGGGATATAGTCCGGTTTGTACCTCCGAGGAAGCTGAGCTGTCCCAAATGGGGAGGCTTATCGATAAGCTCCAGCCCTCTCACCGCCTTCCAAAAGGCCCATGTGGCTTCAATCATTCATCGTCAACAAAAGCGCTCTCCTTCCATTCGATTGCACCGCAGTCTGGTTCGGGAGATCCCTCCCTTTAGAATTGCATTCTGACTTTCTTCACTAGACACTCTATTGTCCTATACTTTTCACCCATATCCTCCCCCAGACGCAACACTCCCATCAACATGCATTCGGCTCTCAATCGAGCGCAGGCCGTCTTTGGCTTTTTCACCACAGTGGCTCTGTTCGTGGCTGGTTTCGCTGCTCTGTCTGTGCTGTTATATCCCACAGATACCGCGACGGCCGAGGTCGCTCTGAAAGACGTCAAAATGTAGGCCAATCCGTTTGTCTACATCCCTCGAGTCAAGGGACATCCACTAACCAACGAACACAGAACAAAGGGACGGCCCCATTACTATTCAACAAAGAAAGAGGAATACGCGCAGATCCGGTTCGACTTGGACGCCGGTGCGTCTTCATACCCCCAAGCCCTCTAAAGCACCCATCAGGACCCAAACTGACCACTCCAACCAGACCTCACCCCCCTCTTCAACTGGAACACCAAGCAACTCTTCGTCTATGTCTACGCTTCCTACTCCTCCTCCGACAAGGAATCCACCCTCCTCCCCAACTCCGAAGCCATCATCTGGGACACCATCATCGAGGCCCCCGAGTCGCCGTACTCCTTCGCCGCGCTGCGCGAGCGCTTCTTCCCCGAGAAGCTCAAGGCCGGCAGCAGCGCCCGCAACAGCCGCGCGAAGAAGCGCACCCCGACCAAGAACTCCAAGAAGGACGCCGCGCCCCCTGGCGTGCTCCGCCTCCGCGGCCAGAGAGCAAAGTACCAGATCGGCGATATCACCGGTCGACTCGCCGAGCGGTCCAACGTCACCCTCTCCGTCGGGTGGAATGTGCAGCCCTGGGTGGGTGCGCTGTGGTGGAGCCCCGCGACGGGGACGGCGCCCCGGACTGGGGGCTCGGTGGTCTCGAGTAAGCCGTTTGACTTTCCTGCGCTGAAGAATAAGGCGCCTCCCAAGGAGGCGGAGAAGGCGTCTGTTTAGGGGAGGTCGGTCTGTGTTCGTTTGATCGGTTTTTTATGTGAGCTATACTGGAAAACACACTGGTTTCATGACGGCATGTCTGCTGAATTGGTCTACTAGATGGTAAGAACGTGCTTTGGCTTGGCCCAGTAGCGCAGGGTTGACTTAAAACGGTCGTAGTGCTGCGATATTATTATTACACCGATGTATTCCTATACTCCATGACTGAAAGCGGATCTCTCGTGACAATATTAGGATCCATGTACATCACATCCAGTCCAGGCAGGTATGCTGCCTCGGCCTTGCCTCGGGCGGCGCATGCGCATCACGCCATGGTGCCATAATTCATCGACCGCTGCTCGCCCCGCTGGATTCGATCCGAATACACACCAGGGGCACGTCGCGATGCCATCGGACTGGTGTCCCGCGGGCTATAGTATACGTATTCCAAATAGAAGGCGTGGATATGGCCGGGGAAATACCTGCGCCGTTAGCGATGGGTCGACCCGTCACTTGAGGGTACAAAACTCACCCGAGGATGGTCAGCAGGATGTTGATGAAGAAATCCGCACTGCAGCCTGAAATAAGGAACACGCCGAGAGGAGGTACTAAGTTCAAATCAGAATCGGAGCAAGCTAAGTCATGTCTGCTGGTTCTCCCGCCGAGGATCCAAAACCTACAAAACAGGGTGATCAGAATCATGCAAAGGATAGTACATGCTCCCGCCATTTTGAATGCGTCGAGCGAAATAGCCCTTGTTACGACTGGTTCTTGACGGCGGTTCGCACGGTACGTCTGGAATCGTCGAGATATGTGCCCAGAAAACTCAGAAAGAGGATTGCGATGAGAAGGCCGAAGATGTAGATTGGGACGTTGTCATCTTTGGGGGGATTGAGACGATGCATTTTCTAGAACAAGGAAGGGAGGGCGGCGTAGGGTCGACGTCACAGGCAGATCACGCTCAGATGATGCTCAATCGATAGGTACCAAACCTTCAAAGCGGGAGATCAGCTGGCTGGCGCGGGTGAATTATTTTCTGCCACCAGGGCCACAGATAGGGCTGGGCAGGCGCTATCATGCCAGGCAGAACAGTTGTGGAAGGGCCGGAATTGCATACCAGCCAGCTGACGTCATCCCGGGCCATCCGTTCGTTCGCCAGTGGTGGTGGATTCCTGCAACTAGAAAGAAACGTCCATAGCACAAGGACGCACCGGGGGCGTATTTAAAGTCGTGCGGAGTGGCGGGAGGCTGTGGGCCGGTTCCTGAGAGGAGGATATAATATAAATAATATGGGAAGCTCTCCTTATGTATGTACCTATATTCCATGAAAGCAACGTAGTCATCAAGTCCCTTCCATATCCGGAGGACAACTAGACGCCCTCAAACGGCATCAATCGATGCACGCGTGGTGACCTGTTCATTCTTGTTGCCGAGCTTTGAGATCTGTAGGAACGCATCGACGCCATACCCTTCCAGGCTGTGCAGTTCCAAGCTACCGGCCCAGTACTCCGCATATACTCGGCTCATGGGGAGCCCCATGCCCAATCGAAGATTGGGCGGCCGAGAAGTCAGCGAATCCAGTGATCCCTCACGGAATGTCTCTTTGTCTGCGCGCTTTCTCTCTTTGGGCACCGTGAGCTCCTGCATCGTAGCCGCCATGGCAGGGACTTGTTCCAGGTTCTGAAGCCGTGCCTTGCTGTGAGGCCCTTTGTTGAAGGACCATAAATATGGGAGAATCTCGCGTGGGATTCCACCACCTTGGTCGGAAATTCGCATGATCACATGCTGCGGCGCTTCGCAGATAAGGACTTCAATGGGCGGTGGAGAGCCTGACGAATCGTGGTATTTCTCGCTGACGGCCTGAATGGAGTTGCGCAAAAGTTCACCAATAATGTACTCCAAGTGGCTCAACATGTAGGGAAAGGTTGCATCCAAATGGCCCTGCACGGAAATCTCTGGGATCTTGTCAGATCCCGACGCCTGCCGCATCATATCCTGTGCCAGCTTTCCGCACCGCTCAACAACCTCCTTCGCATTGCATTTGAGAAAAACCTCCCCGACAAAGTCGGCGTTCAAGTCGGTCCGATCCAGAGAGTCGGGAAAGTGCCATGGCGAATTGAACGTCTCCGTTAGTGCCAGGTGCTGTTCAGCAATTACTCGGCGAGAAATCCTCTGTACAGAGTGCCAATTAGTTCCATGTCGATTCGCGAATCCAGGCGTGGGCATTACCGCGCGAAGCAGGGTGTTCATGAACTGGTCCATCACATGTGCCGGGAGCAGATCACGGCACTCCAAAACCCCCATCGCCAGTTTCGGTATCACCACCAAGTGTTCTTTTAATGTTTTCCGCAATAGATCGCAGAACCGATCATTATCGTTTAGCGTCTTAATCTCTGGAACTCTTCGAAATCGCTCGAACGCTTTATAGTAGAGTTCATATACAAGGGAGAGGTGAGGGTTCGATACGACCACATAAGGTAGTTTCTGGATATCTCGTAGCCGATGGGCAAGTCTGTTCAAACATGAGAAAGAGTTCTTGCGGAGCTATGTTGTTGCTCTGGGGTCAAGGGCGAGCTCACCTAGTGGGAAGCTCTGTTCGCACGTAATTCGCAGAGCTGAGGAGTCGTGACTCGGTTAAGGTCCGTCCAAAGAAAGTAAGCTGTCGTAGACTGATAGGTTTAATATCACGTTCGACCCATCTTCAAGAAAGAGTGTTAGCAAGCTTTCCCCGGATTTGGATTCATGGAGGAAGGAGCTCCGTACTCATCTAGGGCTGACACTGGTCGCCATGGTGGCGGACTATGGGGTGCACTATGGCTTCCCGTGTGAGACCGTTGGCTCGAGGTCCGGCTGACTAGCTGTGGGAGAGAGCGCCAGCATCGAGCTGCCGGTCTCCGCAGCATGTTGGTTTGTAGTGGACCCTGTCAGAAGCAGATCATGGGTTGCAGCTGTTTCCAGGATCGGGATGAAGAAAGCTCCGACCGTAAGGTTCTACCCAATATCAGGTCTGAGTCGAAGTCTCCATGCATGGTTCGCACGAAGAACACATTGAGACAGCAAGGTTGTCTCGTAACGTCCAGCGGAGGGGGTGCGCGTGGTGGTGGAGGAGTCAATGCGGGCGGAATCGAAATCACCTTGCTCGGGCGGTGAGGATGGCGTTTAGCATGTGACTTGCTCAGGACCGGTTTCTGAATGGGCGGCTGTTCGTATAAGACATTTGCTTATTTTATTTCACGGTCAGTCGAGTATCAAGTATAGTACTTAGTAGTGACGGATGGTTTTTGTGCTACTTTGACGCTAGTGGGAGCACTGTAGTCATAGTCTGACAAGATATATATCGGAGCAACCTCTCAATGTGACCGGAGAGCCCGAGACAGAAACACCAGATACTGATCCAGAAAGATGTCCCTGCAATATTGCCATAATAACAATATTAATTAAGTAGTACCAATCCTTTAGCTAACCTCGGCATGAATATGGTCCTTCAGTTCTTCAGGTTGATTGCTGGGCTCGTCTCGTGCATGTGCGGCATGTGGCGATATGTAACATACACCGTATAAAGAAAAAGCATATAGCGTCGAGATATATGACGAATACTCTTCTACTCCTGGTTGAAGAAGACATAGAGAAGGATTGTGGAAGGACATACTGGTGAAGTTACTCGGCATGATGTATGATCGAATGTCGATGCCTGAGGAACAAGGCGGACAGACAACGACAATCCCCACGTCACCTTTCGCTCAATTCAAATAAAAATCTGAAAACATTGAGAAGATTGTCTAAAACAAAGAACGCATGATCGGTTTGATTCGCGGTCAAATATCATTGCAATCCCAACAGCTGGTGTCTGTCGTGCAGTCTCAGGCCGCGAGATCTTAATAATAACCCGCCGCAGAAGAACCGTTATTATTGGGCTTTGCGAACTCCGCCACTACCACCACTTCCTTCTTAGCACTGCTCCAACCAACCCAGAACTTGTTTTCGGATTCCCTTCATCTCACCCGGGGAGTCTCTTTCACTCCAGTTTTCACTTGACGGCCTCTCTTTCTGAATTCCCTTTTATTTCTCTATCGAGAACCTGAATCGAGTGTGGCCTTCGCTTCGGGTGCGCGAGCGCACTTTCGTTACTAGATGGACAACGTGAGTCTTTGTCGTCCATTCCTCCCATTGCCTCCACGCAACCGGAATCCCTTCCTGCCACACCGCCGGACATCACAATAATTACTGACAGCGATCCGCCTTCTCCCGTTAAGGTCGCGGATAATGAGATGCTCGTCGACGAATACGAGCAATATCACAATGACAGGACCGATGATGTCGTGGTCTCTCGGTCCGGTTCGGAGGAACCGGAGCCAGAGCCTCTCGCAAACGACTGTAAGGACCTACTCCTCGCAAAACCTGTCTTCCCGATCCATCCCTATGAGTTTCACGATGTCTACGAAATGAGGCTGTTTTGTCCCCGCCGCGGGGCCGAGACCTCTAGGCAATCAACCCTGGCCCCGCAAACTCGCAATCGCTTCTGTTTGTGCCCTTCCTAACTGGTCTTTTCGTGATACAGTTCCTGCCATGATGGCACGTGTCCTCCCGAAGGACCCTGACTTGGAGACTGAAGCCGAGGCGTGGCATACATGGCACATTCAGGATTGGCGGAAACTGAAAAGGAAGGAACATGGTCCGACGTTCGAATGTGGTGGTTTTCCTTGGTTGGTTGCAACCCTTGTCACTGTTGGGTAGGAGGGAGAAATATCTAACTCGGGCTCACAGGCGGATTCTCTTTTTCCCATATGGCAACCATGTTGAACACGCATCCTTTTATCTGGAACATGCCTGGGAGAACGAGCCTCCGGAAAATTGGTATGCGTGCGTCCAGTTCGCTCTGGTTTTATGGAACGTCAACGATCCCTCCATCAAGGTGTCTCATTGTATGCTGCCAATGTCCCGCAGAGCTGAACCGTTCACTAATTCAATGAAGTCGCGACCCACCGGTTCAATGCAGACGAGGGAGATTGGGGCTTTACCAGATTTTGCGAATTACGGAGGCTTTTCAACGTGCAGTGGGAAGGCCATACAGCTCCCTTAGTTCAGAATGACGAAGCAAACATCACGGCTTACGTTCGCGTGGTGAAGGACCCCACGGGGGTCTTGTGGCATAGCTTCCAAAAGTATGTACATGTCGGCATTTTTGCTATATGGATACTGATTTTGTCCAGCTACGATTCCAAGAAGGAGACCGGTATGGTCGGGTTAAAAAACCAGGGTGCAACATGTTACCTCAACTCCCTTCTCCAGTCGCTTTACTTCACCAACGCTTTCCGGAAGGCAGTCTATCAGATCCCGACTGAGGAGGATGCCAAGAAAGACAACAGTGCTTGGACGCTGCAGAGACTATTTTATAATCTGCAAACAAGCGAAAGCTCTGTTTCGACCACCGAGCTCACTGCTTCATTCGGCTGGGAATCGCGGCAGATCTTTGAACAGCAAGATGTTCAGGAACTGTCTCGGAAGCTGATGGAGCGGTTGGAAGAAAAGATGAAGGGCACCCCCGCCGAAAAAGCGCTTCCTGATCTGTTTGTTGGGAAGTCGAAAACCTACATCTCCTGCATTAACGTGGATTACGAATCGTCTCGCATCGAAGACTTCTGGGACATCCAGCTCAATGTGCGCGGCAACAAGACTCTGGATGACAGCTTCAAGGATTATATCCAGGTGGAGACTCTGGAAGGAGAGAATAAATACGACGCGGGCCAGCCGTATGGTCTTCAAGACGCCAAAAAGGGCGAGATCTTCGAGAGCTTCCCACCCGTCCTGCATCTCCACCTCAAGCGCTTTGAATATGACATCAATCGCGATGCGATGATGAAGATTAACGACCGTCATGCCTTCCCCATGGAATTCGACGCCACCCCTTACCTGTCGAATGACGCCGACAAGTCGGAGCCTTGGATCTATCAATTACACGGAGTGCTGGTGCACAGCGGTGACTTGAATGCAGGACACTACTATGCGTTCTTGAAGCCTACAAAGGATGGATTCTGGTATAAGTTTGATGACGACCGGGTGACTCGCGCTACAGATAAGGAAGTCCTTGAGGAGAACTATGGTGGCGAATATGAGTTGGCTAACGGCGCACCTGGGGTTCGACAACCGTATACACGAGGCTTGTCTACGAAGCGCTCGATGAACGCTTACATGTTGGTTTACATTCGAAAGTCAAGATTGGATGATGTCCTGCTCCCCATCACCAAAGACGACATCCCCTCTCATATTGGTAAGACACACTGCGAAATGACTCCCCGTTCGAAGAGCTAACAAAAAGCACAGAAACCAGGCTTGTGGAAGAACGTGCGGAATTGGCGCGCCGCAAGAAAGAGAGGGAAGAGGCGCACTTATACATCAATGTTGGCGTGCTGACGGAGGAGTCTTTCCGATCTCACCATGGATTCGATTTGACAAGTGCCGACTTGCCAGCGGGTGATCCAGCCCTTCCGCAACAATACCGGATCCTCAAGACTACAAAGGTCGGTGAGTTCGCTGAACAACTTGCGGAAGAAAAGGGCATCGACGCCAGCCGGGTCCGATTTTGGGTGATGGTCAACCGTCAAAACAAGACAACACGCCCGGACCAGGTTATCAAGGATCCGGAAATGACCGTTGAAGATGCCTACGCAAGGTTTGGCACGAAAGGAAACCCTTTCAAGGTCTTCATGGAAGTCGGCGAACCCTCTGCGGATGGAACAGTTTCGTGGCCAGACGGCTCCAATACGGTCCTTGTCTTCCTAAAACATTTCGATGTGCCATCGCAAACGCTGACGGGCATTGGTCCCGTGTATGTTCGCAACAACCAGAAAGTTGGTGAGCTTGGGCCAACGATCCTGGAAAAGATGGACTGGCCTATCGGCACAGAGTTCATGCTGTTCGAGGAGATCAAACATAACATGATCGATCTCATGAAACCTAAGCAGACCTTTCAACAGTCTGAGATCCAGGACGGTGATATCATCACGTTCCAGAGAATAGTCAAAGATACGGAGCTGCCTGCGACTGCTTTGTACCAGGATGCGAGACAGTATTATGACTACCTCTTGAACCGTATAAACATCACATTCGCCCCTCTTAAAGCTGCTGACGGTGATGAGTTCAACCTGACTCTCAGTCGCAAGATGACCTACGACCAATTCTCCAAGAAAGTCGGCGAACACTTGAGTGTTGATTTCACACACCTTCGTTTTGCTCCAGTCCACGCAAGCACAGGGAAGGCAAAACAGTTCATCAAGCGGAACCCTACCCAGGCGAACCAGACCCTCTATCAGATACTCAGCGGGCAAATGACCGGCTATGGGTACAATATGAACCGTCCGGACGCGCTGTACTATGAAGTCTTGGAGACGAGCTTGAGTGATTATGAGTCGAAAACTTGCCTCAAGGTGACCTGGCTGCCCGAGGGCATTACTAAAGAGCAAGTCGTTGAGGTCTTAGTACCTCGGGATGGCACAATCGCGGACCTTCTTTCTGGACTGCAGAAAAAGGCGAATCTTGACGATGAGACTATTCGTGATGTTCGCATCTACGAAACGCATGCTGGGAAGATCTACAAGGAATTCCAACCTGAATTCAAGATTGCGGGTATTAATGAGTTCGTTACGTTATATGCCGAGAGAATGCCAGAAGATGAAATCAACATGGCAGAGGGCGAACGAACAATTAATGCCTACAACTTTGATCGAGAGCCCAGCAGACCGCACGGAGTCCCTTTCAAGTTTGTCGTGAAGCCTGTAAGTGATCCAGAGGTACTTGGGATTGAAAAGGTCACTGACCAGTTACAGGGTGAGATTTTCAAGGAAACGAAAGAGCGTCTGTCGAAGCGGACTGGTATCAAGGGCAAGCAGTTTGAGAAGATCAAGTTTGCCGTCGTTCCTCGTTCTTTGTACTCGAACCCACGATACCTCGAAGATGGTGAGTTTAGCAAGTCCAACAAAAGATTGGCTCGAAAACTTATGAGATGCACAGATGACATTCTCTCTGATATTGTCGGTGATGCCGACGATCTCCTTGGTCTCGACCATGTAAATAAGAGTCGGAGCTTTTGGAACCGCAGCGAGTCGTTTTTCATCCGATAGACTCCATTCCAGTGTTGGTGGCGGTACGGGACTGGTCCCCTCACGATTTGCAGGCGGCCGATATGGAAGCGCTGCATGCCTGTCCATATGACACTGCTATGAGGAAAATATAATTCGTCTGAATTTCGTGAGCATCTGTTCATTCACGCGTTTCGTGTTCTCTTTTGTAGATGGGCAGGTTTCGCTATACTGCTACCCTGGACTTTGATTGCCAGGACAATGCACCCTTGCGTGGCTAATTCGCGGATTGTCTGCTTGGTTCTCGTTCATATAAGTTACCAAGAATAAAAAAAAAAGCCAAAAAGCTCAATTTTGAAGACGGTGCATATTGGCAATGTCATTTTGAATAGAGGGAATTCTCATACTTGTAGAATTGCCGTGTTAGAACTTGTGCAAGTGCCACCACGAACCAGCAACGTTTGGCGGATCTATCTGGGCCTGCCAGGGTTTCCTTTCGAGATAGTCAAAAGACTGTTTAGCGTGACTGAGGCACGATATAACTACCTACTGGCAACTTCTCACTTGTTTTTTGTGTGGGGCGTTTTGGGCCTGAGACTTACAGCCGACAATCTATACTTGCAGGGATTGCTGCTGTGGCGTGACTTGCAGGAGGGGTGCATCACATGTTTTAAGACTGCTTGACCGAAGACATCGAGCCTCGATGGCAGACCAAGACTGCACAGGCAGTGTTCCATGGGGCCAGTCAGACGCAAGGTCTTCGACAGACAAGATATCTGGCGGGCTTATGGGAGGACAAGTTGATTTCAGACCTCTATTGGGCGGCGTTGGATTATGTGGTTGTCCCCTTTGCATCGAGACAGGAGTCCAAGGTCTCAAGGTTTAGCGAGCGTCCAGCTGGTCGTAGGCATCCACACGGTCAGGAATAGACTACTACAATATTTGTCCGGACCGAAGTCTGCGCGCCGGTTGTATGGATAGACTGTTTCTCGGAGAGGGGCATTTAACTGTTCGGCGTCGCGCCAAGTTCACTTCTCACCATTCGGGGTCAGATGATAGCAGCGACTGTCAGGCAGTCTGAAACAAGTCAGATACCCTGGTACCTGAAAGAATGGTCCAGCCTCCAAGGAGACGCGCTTCTGCAGCATGTAGTTGAAATGATGGCGACGAGTTAGGCTTCTACCGAGACGACAATCTTCGCCATCGAGATCTTGAAGATGGTGCAAGACGTGTAAAAGCGAGAATACTATCAATTCATTGGTCCTGAGATATATTGATGTTGAGGGCAGGCTTCCGCGAGGGTGGGTATGGGCAAGCAGCATGTCTACCAGAAGGAGGTTCACGATTGGTACGAAGATGTCGCAGAGTCTATCACCAGGATTTTTGAGTATGAAAAAGAATCTCTGGAGTTTTCTGTTGCATAAGAATCATTCGGTTTATTGTCGTCTCGATGGGGCAGTTTGTTTGGTTTGTCACGGATCGGAGTGCAAACAAGACAAACACGGCGGAGTTCAACAGCTGTCCAGAACTTGGACTTCGGAGCCACGCGTGCCTACAGATTGCAACCCCTGGAGAGTGCACCCACCTGAGCTTCTGGGTCTCCATCTCTGATCACAATGCGTTTTGCAGCTCTGGTAATAGGCCTTCTGGCCACTGTCGTGTCGACGGCGACAGCTACGGCTTTGACCTACCGGCTGGAGGCCAACGAGAAGGCCTGTTTCTACAACTATGTCGACCAGCAGAATGCCAAGGTTGCGTTCTATTTCGCGGTGAGTGCCCCAATTCCGATGCCTTTACGCCATAAACGTCGTAGAAATGGAAGTGTGCTAACTGCGTTCTCTCCCAGGTCCAATCCGGTGGTTCTTTCGACGTTGATTACTCGGTGATCGGGCCCAACGGACGGGTGGTTTTGGATGGAACAAAGGAGCGACAGGGCGATTTCGTTTTCACTGCGCAGAGCGTCGGCGAGTACCAGTTCTGTTTCAACAACGAGATGTCGACTTTTGCCGAGAAGATCGTGGACTTTGAGATTGCGGTAGGTGGAACCGGAGCTTGCAAATAGGGGATGGTCCAGCTGGAGAAAGCGTCACGCACGACTAACGCACATCCACCGATCACAGGTCGAGAACGAACAGCGCGCGCAACTCCCCTCCAAGCAGGGCGCCAGCCCCGAGCAGGCCTCCGCCCTCGAGGAGTCGATCTTCAAGCTCTCCGCCCAGCTGTCCACCATCTCGCGAAACCAGAAGTACTTCCGCACCCGCGAGAACCGCAACTTCAGCACCGTCCGCAGCACCGAGCGCCGGATCTTCAATTTCAGCGTCATCGAGGGCTTGATGATGGTGTCCATGGCGGGGCTGCAGGTCTTCATTGTCCGGTTCTTCTTCCAGGGTGCCCGGAAAGGTGCGTTCCCCCGATCATCCCATCCCCCCGCCTGCTAGTCGTTCTCGGTGACGTTATGCTTTTTCTGTTCGCCGGCGTCATAGGGTGTGTTTACTGACCGATGGACGCAGGTTACGTGTGACGAGTGAGCATGAATGTTATTATAAGCTATGTCATTGTCGATTTGGGCGTCTACTGTTGTAACTACATCCCCGCGGATTTAGAAATTTTCGTATTGAGCCGTTGAATTAAAGAATTCACAGTGTGATGAAAACTTGCTTTAATAAGTGGATTGCGGCGCGTCTGGGCTGTGTCTCGGGCCCGTGATTTGGGCTGCACCAGGCCCTATCGTCCACCTTGAGTTTAGCCTGCCGGAGACGCATTCTCAACCATGTCACGCATGTGGATGCGGCGCGGTCGCTAGTCAAAACCGGTTGGAAAACACTCGAGGTAAGAGCGAGAAGACATGGCTGTACGAGTCGAAAAGGCACCTAGTCCAAGATGACCCTCTTGTCAACGTCACTAGCTTTACGGGACTGGCTCTATACTCCGTATTCATGGCGACAACCACGACGCAAGGGCCGGGCCATTTTCGAGGACGAAAACACATCCCTCTAAGAAGCTAGAAGAGTCTGGAAACGCGACGAATGGGGCGCCATGTTCACCCTCAACCTCCCCCTTTTGATCCTTTTAAGGAAACCGGTACATGCGCTACGAAACGTGTGGATCACATCACAGTCTCAGCGGGGATCTTCGACATCCCCATATGACGTTAAGGTGCAGGGGAGGGCGTCTTACGGCGTCAGAAAATGTCGATGGCTAGGAACACCATTTCTTTCTGCGTCGTGGGATGATTTCACAGCGCCTCCATCAGCCGACTGTCCATGGTCCATGGGGGGTGGGAAAGGAGGGAGTGATCTCATCTGGAGCCGTGGCGTTGCCCCGTTCCTGGTTGTGTGCTACATTCTCCCCTGTTCCCATATTTCGTTCCCGAGGTTCAGTCATATAGGGGAGGTTTATTGTTCGCCTCGCTGTCACTTACTGATTGTAGGTACCATGGCAGCTGCTCTGCTCGTCGGAGATCTCCTAAAGCCGTTGGAAAAGGCGCTCTGGGCCTCGCGGCTTCATGTCGCCGCATGTCGAACGTCCTTGCGTGAGCAGATGCACCAAGAGGCTGGCGGACGGCTACGTGTTGGTCAACTTTGGGACCTACGGTTCACCTACTCGGAGTACATAGGGAGTCCGCCAGACAAAGCGGGTAAATCGGCGCGTGGAGAGCAGTGTCTTGGGTTTGTCTGGATCGTGGTGGGTTCGGCATGGACAGTAGTTGCAGGAGAGATCCACCGCATGCAACGGGTAGCTTCCACACCAGCCAGAGTGTCGGTCTCGCAAAGGATCAGCTGTCGAGCTCGGCGTCTGGTCGGACATTCGCATTGGTTTCTAATTTCTCCATCTGAAATGCACGGTGCTTTTGTTGGCGTTGCTGAAGAATGTTCCGACGAGCCCACGACGATTGCGGTTAAATTAAATGGAGTGGCGAAAAATCCTTCTGATCTGCAACAGGCGTCACTAGCATTGGTCCTCTGGGGCTTGATGATAACCCGCGATGAAGTTGGGGGCGCGGATATGCACCATTGAGCGTGAACATATAGCTCTTTTTAAGGTTAGGGAGCACGGGAGAGTGGAAGCAGATCGTTGTCCATGTACGCCTGGCGTCTCCATATAGATGAGGCACTGTGTCTTACCGAACAGTATCTGTATCATCGGGGGATGATCGTCGGAAGAAGGTTCCGAGTTGGATGGAAGGGGACATGAGTCTGGATCATGAGTTCATGACATGTTCTCATCGATCTGAAGTCGGAGATTGCTCGTATTCCACACCTCCTTGAGGAGATGGCACAGCCATTGGACGCTGAGATGCGGAGGATAACTCCCTGGACGGTGTATGGCGAGTTAAATGAGCTGTCGATATCGATCAGGGCTTCGGCGGCCACCTGACGTCACCGGCCTCAGGCACTCTTCTTCCATTTTCCCGTTTGGTTCGCCTCTTCCTCGATTCTCCCACGGCTCCAGCAATCCTTCCAGCGTCTTGAATGGTTGCCGACTCATGTTATTCAACAATGATACATCATCGCCCGTCGTCTTCTCCCTCCAGGTGACTCGGCGCCCGAACCTCTCTGGTCGCAACCCCGAACAGACAAGCCTAAGGCTGATTGAAGGTCTTTCAATTCCGTCTTTCGCTTTTGGCCATGCTGGATTAGCCATCATATTACGGTTGAAATCTTCCTCGGTCGAACAAACTTCGGCGTTGTTGCTCATGATCTCGGTCCTGCAGGGGGGCCAAAGAGAATAGCTTTAGACGACGGGGATCCATCCAGCATACCGATGCATGCGAAACTAAGGAATTAGCCTGGACTTGGACCCATTTATGACACATTGCGCTGCTAGCGATTCCCCATAGACAATCGCTCCCCACCCACCCTCAGTCAGTGTGGACGCTGCAGGACGTTCGGCGGCACTATTCGCTATCCGCACAATCTCCTCCAGGACCTCACCCACTGGGGATGATGCGATGTGGAGATCTGCAGGGACGAGACTTCGTGCTGGGTGTATTGATCGGCAGACACCATCGGCGTTGCCATGACCCAGTTGGCATCCTGCAGTGACCTCATCCGAGTCCACCAGAGGGAAGCCCATGGTCCATCCGGGGGATGCTGACCCATAAGCCTATAAGCTTGTGGAGTGCGGTTATTTCCGATCATCCTCTGATGTCTTGAGCTGCCCCAGTCCCAAGGATGCGTGGGTGGACTTAGCACGGTCATCAGTTAGCCTCCTCTCCGACTAACTATTTCATCTCCGCTCCTGGACCCATGATGTCATATGGGTCGGCCATAGTCCTGCCACTTGGCGAGCATTGTGTCTGCTGTATCAGCAATGCTGGTGGGCTAGAGGGATCATGTTAACCAATCTCGGTTCCTTTTTTATTTTATTTGATTTTATTTTCTGCTGCTCTGATCTCATCCCAAATCGTTGGGCCCCATCTATCCATGGGATGCGGCCTTTTAAATTATGGCTCCCTCGACGGGAGCTATCTCATCCAGAAACCACGTCTTGACCGATTTCCATCTGGAGGATCATCTCTGCAACTCAGAC
The DNA here is from genome assembly GCA_019721355.1 of Aspergillus sp. MEXU 27854. Lineage (NCBI taxonomy): Eukaryota > Fungi > Ascomycota > Eurotiomycetes > Eurotiales > Aspergillaceae > Aspergillus > Aspergillus sp. MEXU 27854. The sequence continues at coordinate 1,320,817 of JAGMTT010000003.1, forward strand.
TTTAAACCGTTAGCTTCGAACCCTTTGTCTCTCGACCAAGTCTTTTTCTCTCCCCAACTAGCTTTCTCTGAAACTTCCACTGTATCGTACTACCACGTACTTCCTTGGTCCTCAGGTGAGCGAGCAATCCGGTCTGCCGCACTCGACTCCCATCGATATGGGTTTCCTGTCGCTTGAATTACTTTCTCGGAGCCTCAAATATAGTTGAAATCCTCCGACCACGTTGACGATACGGCCGGCGTCTGCGGCGTAAAGGACTCAAGTGACCATATGTGGTGATTTCAACTAATGTCTTGTTCATCTCCCAGATTACCGGCGAACATGTCTACCATGCAGCAGTCCAATGCCGCTGAGCCCATGGCGCCCACCGACAGCGGAAACTGGCGGCCTCCCGGGGAGAAGTCTCGATCTCAGGTGCAGACAAAACGGGCGACGGACCCTCGTACCTCTATAGAAGACTACAGCCGCGTCATGCTGGAGTACACCCACCAGCGCATGTCCAACTTCGCCGACTTGGACGACGACCGAGGATCCTCCAGAAGCCGCAGCAGCAGAGGCAGTGGAACCAGCGGCAAGAGCAGCGCTTCGTCGGACACCAGCCTGTCCAAGGGCTCCGTCCCGACCTCTGCAGGCGTCAGCCATCACGATTTTGCCGCTCCCAAGACCAAGGCGAAGTCGAGTCAGGACACCAGCAATTCCAATCAGCAGTATTAGGTGAGGCCAACACTCCGAGTTGGCCTTCCCTGACCTCTCTCTCCCTCTCCCTCTCTTTCGGTCTGCAGGAAGACCAACTCGCCTAAAGGGTACCGGATGCCCTTTTACAATGGTTACGTGCTTTTTCGAGTAAGGTGTTGGCAGTTTTGGAACTAGTGGTCCCGGCCACTAGTTCTCGGCGTTTGACGATTAGCGAGAGTGCTTTACAGACAATGGCAAGCGAAGCGATCAATTTATCAACCAAGCCATGGACGTACTTGAGCTGAGCTGAGCTACGGTGGTAGTTACACTTTTGTTGTCCGATCTTGTTTTCCCCTTCCCTTTTTCTTACCCTTTTCATTCTCATTCCTCCCTCGATTCTAGATGGTTCTGGGGTGACTTGATTCGTTCTAACATGGAATGCTATCCGTTCGGATTACTATTCTGTCGTTGAAAGCGTCTCGTTTACTCCATCCCATCAGAGTTGTCTTGCCCTGGATGTGGCTGGAGCTTGTCTTCAGCCCGTTTTTGCCCTTACCTTCTTCATCCATGCTGTTTGCTGTCCGTGATTAGTCTCGGGCAGTTAGCATCAATACAGTTTTGAATCCGTCAGGCCTATCGGTATAACGGAGCTGCGAATGCAGTGCGCTTTGGTTTCTACTCGTGTATTATCTACTGCTTTCAGCGACATGTGCGGCGGGTTTCCGCTCTGTGTTTGTATTACAACAGATTTATGATTTGACGATAGTAGTTGATTCTTAGAATGACAATGCTTTGTTAGTCCTGCGGTTTGCTCTTCCTGTATACCCGGGCTAGAATCGAAGAATATCCTGGATTGGATTAACGTGGTTCTGGAATTCAGCATGGCCGGTGTGTCATTGTCGAGGAACGCGGTAATATGCAGGCCCCTTGCGCCCCTGGATCCCTTGATATGGACCCTTGGATAACCACACCCTTCATCCACAATATAGCACCTACATATACATCTACGCAGTACTTCTTTCAACTCGCAAAGAGGCACGTCCGAAAATGACACCCATCCAACCTCTCTACCTTATACAAGGGTCAGATACTGGCTAGGACCTTGTCTGCACAGCTACCTCACATTCCATCTGGCGACATGGAACACGTCCTACATTCCAACAACCACCAGAGCACCAAGGGCTGTTGACAGGACGCGTGCTCTGCCCTTGGCCTATCCCTGGGGAACCACTGTGTATCCGGCCTCGCGGACCAATGCTGAGAACAGGCGCAGGACACGAAGCTTGTCTGTCAGGGCGGCACAATCTCCTGGATACAATCCTAAAGTTCAACAACAACATCCATCTACCGTTATATGCAGCCACCCTCCCTACCGTCCGCACACATCCATTCCCATCACCATCAACCACCTAAAACCACTGTGATCGTGACCTAAAGAAGGCAAGGTAAAATGCGTCTCCTCGCCCTCCTCACCCTCGCGGCCCTCACCACCGCCGTCCCCATGGCTTCGTCCAGCCCCGGCGCCAGCTCCAGCTCCACCCCGTCCGCCGAGGACCTCTTCACGCCGCAGCCCGCGCCGACCTGGACGCCGGAGGAAGCAGCCCAGAACCAGGCACTGATCGACAAGAACGCAAAGGACACAGCCGATCCCACCAAGTGTCCCATGAACCACCCCTACCAGGCCTGCTGTCGCACCCTGTCCAGTATCGCCGACGCGCTCTTCAAGCCCATCGGCGAGATCATCCCGCAGCTCAAGGGGGCGAATCTGGCGTCGCCCATGTCGTTTCACTGTATGTTTTCCTCTTTTACCCTTTCTGTTCTGTTTGCATGCGATGGGTGGAGGGTGGTGCTAAGTGTTGTGTTTGCAGGCACACCGATGACGCCTGGCGATCCGCCAGAGAAGTGTGAGCATCAGGCGTCATGTTGTGGGTCGGATCCGAAGGAGGTATGTTCTCTCTCCATATATTTGTTTGCTTGCTGGGTTGTCGGGGGTGCAGCTGACTGGTGTAGGCTTCTGCGATTGATATCAATTCTTGTACGGACTACAGGGAGGAAATGAACAAGACGATGGAGGCGTTGCAGCGCAACAAGGAAATGCATTCCAGGGCCGTGGCTTTGCCTGTCGATGTGTAGGGTGCTCAGAAGATGGTGTTGTCTATCTATTGGTTGGTGATATTGATACTCGAGTCTGCGCTGGGGGTTTCGAAACTGTCGAGTGCTTCTTCTATGTCAATTACTTATATAGTAGGTTTGCTGGTCAGTGCGCTGTCTTCAATGCGATCATGTCTATGTTCATAACGTCTGGCGGAAGTCGTCACATGGATGCCATATCAGCGATCTAGTCTAACGAGATATTCATACATTAAATTTATGATCATAAATACTTGCACTTAACTACCGCCACCGTCCCGGTGGATACCCATGCTGCCCCCAGCCTCCCCCACGCCCTCCCGAATGAGGCGGCGGGAAATGATACGACCCCGGAGGCATCTGCTGCCCCGGCGTCACATGTACTGGAGGAAACTGTCCTGGGGGGAACTGAGGGAAGCCCCCCGAATTCGAGCCGGGCGATCCATACTGGGGCATCGGAGGAGGTGGCGGTGGGGGCCAAGCGCCCTGGTAGTTCGGAGGAGGTGGAGGAGGCGCTCCCGGCATCCCAGGAGGGAACGGGGGAGGCGGACTCGTCTGGGAAGCGGGAGGAGGGAAATGCATTGGCGGAGGCGGAGGGGGAAACCCTGGCCGTGGATGGTTTCCGTACTGATTGTGAGAGGGGGGCCGCTGGTACTCCGGGGGAAAGTGGCGCGGCGCCGACGGCGCCTGTGGGGAGTAGGATTTCTCTCTCGATCGTGACGCACTCTGAGAGCGGGAGCGAGACAGAGACTCGTACCGGCCAAGGCCTTTTCTCCGTGGGGGCGTCCGGCTCCGCGACCTCGACCGGCTCCCTCTGCTGTCGTCGCTGGCCATGCTGTCGCTGTACCGCCGCTTGCGCGGGCTGCGGCTGCGGCTGCGGCTGCGGGAGTCGGTTCTGGTGTTCCGGTTTTTCATTTGTTGGCAGAACGTCCGCGACCAGCCGTAGTAGGTGTCACCGTCAACAATTTCGCCTGTGTCGCTGTCGCGGATGACGGTTTGGCCCAGTTCATCGATGTCGATTGTCTCGCTATCCTTATTATTGGGACTGTCCCTCCCGTATAGCCGATCCACGTCCTTCAGGAAATCTTTCAACGCCGTCACAAGCTTCTCGTCCGCTGGGCCGGCCAGGAATTGCAGTGGTTTGATCGAATCGGGGCGGAGAGGAACGGTCGAATTGGGGATGATGTGGGGGACAAGGTTGCCTGCGGGGAGGTCGTAGTATGGCGTGGACGGATCGCCGTGTGTCGACGGCATCATGAACGGGACATCTTTACCGGAAAGCTTGTTCGCCGCCGTGTTGCTCGCCTCGATGTCAATGGACGTCTTGACTGGTCCTGACAACGCCGAGTTCTTGACCACCTCTCGGAGCTTGTTGACGTAATCGCTGCCATAGTATCCATGTACTGTCCAGATATCCAGCAGATCCTGCAGGCGCTTGTGGTGCTTGGGGTGTTTTTCTTGGCCGTAGGACGCCGCGTAGCTCAAGAGCTCGACGATGGAGGGCTGGAGTGAGGAGGTCAAGGTGGAAAACGCAGCGGTCGATTCGAGATGGTATCTCGTATGGTGGAAGAGATCGTTCAGGAGGTAGAGAATGTGCAGTCGTTTCCGCTTTGTAGATATGGCAGGCCGTCGCTCTGGCTTGTTGCTTTCTTCCCCGAACGACCCAGCCAGAGCTACCAAGTATTTCCCCCAGACGCCCACCCGGTTAGATGATGAGACGACATTGTTGAGAAGCCACTGTTTGCAGGTCTATGCGAGTCGCGGAAGATTTAGTCTCTCTGAGGTACCGAGCCCAAGGGTGCGCAGATCAAACCTGAATGTTTGCTGGGGAGCAATGCAACAGTGCCTTGTCAAGCGCTGTATGGAATGTGTTGATCTCATCACGAGGAACCGATGTAGGATCCGGCCGGAGGAGTCCAGCCGAGAAGGACGCTTTCGCAATGGCAAGATGGTGGGAAGCCATTGCCAGGCGTGGGACGGTGGTTGTTAATGAAGTTTAAGTGATCCGCGATATTGCGATTAGATGTCGGCAAGCGGTATTCCACGTGATCTTGAGGTCCGCAATCAACACAAAATGCCTTTCGGTTTAGACATTGCTATGGTTACTTAAAAAAAAGAGGTAGAGAGCTCTTGCTGGTAGCAAAGCTAATGACGCTCGTCGGAAAGAGAGCAAAAAGAACATGGAGTTGCGGGGAATCGAACCCCGGACCTTTCGCATGCGATTGCATGCTAAGCGAACGTTATACCACTAAACCACAACCCCTTGCACGTGATGGAGTGTCTTTATAATGACTACAAGAGTCACAAATAATCGGGACTACTATACTCGACGTAGTTGGATAGGTTATCATGCTAACATTAGCAATACAACCATGGGTAATACCGGAATTACTTAGGAAGAATATAAATAATGCAGATCGGTTGGAGAAAAGACCGCTGGGATAGTATGATCGTCCAAGGTACACTAAATATGTCTAGATATATATTTGTGAAGATAGAGAAACGAAGGAAAAGTTGGTGAAAGATTGAAAATGGCAGCAAGCCGAGCCCAGAGGGAGTGAAAAAGGGTAGCCTCGCTGGTAACCCGCCGACTATCCACTAATGCCATCCGTGTCTTCCGTGGCGTCCGTGAAGATGCAAAGAAGGAGCAATAGACGACGAGCTCGGTGTGACAGACGTAGACGGCGAGGAATAGGTGGTCGTAGTAGTGTAAGGAATTGATGTGGACTCATAGGACGATGGTGAAGGATACGACGATGTTGGAATAGCACTGCTGCTAGCAACCGCACTTGAGGATGGTGTCGGCCGTGCGCTGCTGCTGGGAATCTTGCCGGAGGATGGCCTCGGGGAAGCACTGCTGCTGGGCGTTCCGCTACCAGTTGGACCAAATCCATAGCACGCACTGTCCATGGGGAAAGTGATCGACTACCAAAGAGTTAGATTGCCCGTACAACACAGATACTTCTAGTCAACTTACCGCAATATTGACCTCTGCAAGCGTGTCCCCGCCGTCCGCCTTCGAAATCTCGGCATCAAGGCTAACGCCAGCCTTAGGTTCCACGGATACACCCATGGAATGATGTTCTGAATCATCCTCGCAGACACCGCCCTCGGATTCTATATAGGTCAGTGAATCCTCAATAGGCAGCAGGGATGATCGCAACTCACTCTCCGAAACAGACAAAGTGGCGCCGTAGTATGGCTTAAACTCAACTCCAGCCTCGAATCCTTGTCCTGAAAGAGGAGTCAGACATGTGTTCTAAAATAATGATCTCAATCTTACCAAGTGCCTCAGCTGTGAGCTGGAGGCCGGCAGTGAGAGCCAACTCCATGCCAGCCTCGATCTTAGCCTCGATCGTCAAGGGCTCGACTTTGACCTCTGGAGTCCATCCGGAGGCTGATACATCGGGAGAGGTCAGGACAATCTCAAGCTCAGCAGAGTTTGAGAGGCTGACGGTAACACCGGATGAGACAGTGGTGGAACCTGACACTGGACCAATGGAGCCAACCAGCTCGAAGGCGATCTCTGGCCCAACATCGAGGATACCACCAGGGATGCTAATACCTCCGATAGGAATCGACCCAAGGGGAATCTTCTTCTCGTATGTATCGGTGAAGTTGCCACTCAGACCGAGCTTGGGGATGAAGGATGCAGAAACATCATTGGGAGCTAGTGAGAACGATGCTTCTTGAGGAATCCCCCACGACGTTTTGATATGAAAGCCGAATTCGAAGGACCCTTTCGTGCCACACTCCTCGCAGGAGTATGTGATCTTGAGATCGTCCACGGGGGTATCGAACTCCATGGAGCTCATTGGCAGCTGGTGAGTAAAGTCGACGCTTAGATCCTTGTCGAAGTCTCGCTTTCGCGACACTGAGCGAGATCCAGGAATGTATCCCACGGTGAGCTCGTAGTTCTTGACGGCATGTCTCCATTCGGTCGATCTCCCGTGAAGCCTGGCGGCGTGTGCGCGGTCGTCGAAGACAATCTCGGAGACGTTAAAGGGAAGGCGATGGGTGTTCCAAGCACAGTCGCCCGTACCAGCGACAATAATGAAAGTACGGTCATCAGCATCGTTGACCCACTGCCACTTACGCTTCACATATGCAAATGATGCGTGGTCCTTGAATCCCATGGTCAAGCTGCTGTTTGTACAGTGGACTGAGTTGAGCATCCTGCGGAACTTTTCTATCGACACAATGCTGGTTTTATCCTCGGCGGTATCGACGGTAAAGTTCGCCATAGCTTCGTGACCATCCTTGTTACCTATCAGAAGTGTAAGAGCCTGCATACAACGAGGTCCTGACAAAAGCTGTATACATACCACCCCAGTAGAAAGAGTCCTGCCTCTGAGGGTCCAGGCCCGAGTAGTAGGATGCGTTGTGATTCTCGGCCCCTCTAACGGTCAGGCGCTTGGGTGCTAGCTGAGGTGGCTCAATATCCCGAAAGACGAACGCTGAGAGTCCTTGTTGAGCGAGTAGCGAAAGTAAGAGGCTCGAAGCCAGCCATGACCGCACGAGGCCCATCATGTTGGGCTACAAGAGGCGAGCAGCAATGACAGCAATGTCCGACACCTGCGCCAATCGTAGCAACTGCGACGTAAAGAATGACTTTTGTAGTTCCTGAGCGAAGTCACCATGTCGGCTGGGCTTTTGAGCTTTATTTGGGTTGAGGCTCGTATTTCGCCGAGATCGATCATCCCGGTGTCATTCGAGAAACTGGAGCTTCTCTGAACGTGTCTTGAATGTCTTGCCCAATGAACTATCGAGGAGACCATTGTTAGAGATGTTAGTTCAGGTACAAGGGTCTAATTGTAGGATTTTCCTTTTCAGGGGCCAGTAAGTTGGGGGTTTTGAAGCGCAAATCCTCGTATTGGCGCGGGAAGAGGTCCACCATGAGACGTGGAAGTAATCCTCATTTGATACTATCCATCGCAGCAGCCCTCAGTCAGACGATCTCTTGTCCACGATGCTCATCGTAATTTGTGGCTCGTATCCAAGCCGCAGTGCTCGCAGTAACCACCCTCTTTTGAGTACGACCTGTAGGGCATCTCGAGGCTCGCTTAAAATAGAACGACCCCCCCTGCCTGCTCAATTTGACTTGTCTTTTTATAATCTTACCGAAGGTCTGGTTGTTCAGGTAGCTCATGATAAACATCAAGAAACGGTATCCGGCAGTTTGCAAAGCTCATGGTTGGATAGAGTTGAACGCCGTCACCTCAGCGAATTGCAGATGTTAGTAGCTTTGAAATCATGACAGGTACAGAATTCTGAAAGCATGGCATGGATATTCAAGGAAAGTCTGGGACGAGAAGTTTTTGATTCTCGATCTTGCATTAAAGATTGTATTCTTCAGAATTGAGAATTGGAACGGGGGGCCAAATAGGTAGCCTGCCACTATCCTTGAAGCCAAGGATCTGAGATCAAATCTTCCAAGCTGGCTCGATCCTCTGGTCAACAACGCAGCATCCGCGATATTAAACCGATAAAGATCTGTTTGTCACAATCTTCGATGAAACCCGGCGCCCCTCCCCCCCCCTCTCCGGGATACACCTATATACGATCAGTAAAACCCTATATCACTAGGACAAAACAATATCATCAGCATCGAAGTATCGAGGACCTTTTTTTGATTGGTGAATTACACCCACTAGTGGAGGACCAAGTATCGATCATACGCGGGCCAAATGTTTCTCATAAGAGAACGTAGAAGTGTCAGATCGTGGCCGATCAAAAGGGGTCACTTTCGTGCATGAAGTCCAACATCTAAGGTAGCTTATTATTAGTTAGTTTGGGGATCTAGGCAAAGAGAATAAGCCATACCATGACACTAAGATTCTAGATCTTGACACTGCAGCTCCAACCTGCTCCCATGATCACTCCGGGAGCTCGGTGATCGTCAGGTTGAATGGGATGATGATGGTTCCGGGAACCATCAATAGACAGCCCAATATCTATTCACTGATCTCCCCAGCTGGCCCACCGCTAAACCGCCTGGTTTCTCGAAAGGTATATAGTTCGAACTTCGAGCTGTTTCCGAGACCGGGGATCCAGTTAGTTCATCTATAGCAACAATATCTAGTGCGGACCAACCTCAGAGAGACATGAGAATATTGTCGCATTTCAGACATTGTCGATCGATAAGCAGGGTCGTGTTCGTGTTCACTTTAACTGTCGCCATAGGGAATGCCTATATGAATGATGTAGCATTGGGAGTGAAGATAGCTAAGACCTTCCACTATCATTTTGCAACGGGTTTGAACACGTCCAACGGAAGCACATTCCCATGACACGGCATAGCCTGGGAGCGTGGTCCTGTAGGCATGGTAGGGACTTTGGCATAGAGCCATATGTAAGTGAACACGGGCCGAGCACGGGCCGTGACCATCGGATAAACAACGCCCAGTCCCGCATTAATCTCACCTTTTGACTCTGTATCTTGTCCACAAGAACTGACAATTAGCCACTACATTCAAGGCTATCATTGGATTTTTAAACCCTGACATCAGACAGCATTAAAGTGGGGAGGTTGTCTCTTCTCCAGAAGTGGGGAAGATATACTCCGGAGTGCCTGTCTATCTAAACAGATACCACAAACAGCGAAGCCCGGCAAATCAGAACAGGGTTGTACCGACTTTTCCGAGTTGGGGGATCTCACAGGGACGGGAAGGAGTGCTGACTGGGGTCAAAAAGAGGATAGAAGAATGACGTCAACGGCTATGTCGGCCTGAGGCTGCCGACATTTCTCAAAAAGGCAAGGGGGGTGGCATGATCGGATCGGCAGCGCCGCCACATCGAGTGCAACAATCACGCCTTTGCACGCCTTGTGAGTCAAGATACATACCAACCAGGAGGTAATAGCTTCCCTAAAGAGTACTATTAATATGTCACTCATGACAAAGATGCCTAATGGGCACACCGCTGCCTTCGGATCCCAATCTCCCGCCATCAGGACAGTGGTGACCAGATTGTCCCTTTTGAACGGGTCGGTCTCGAACCATCCATGAGAGAGGGTCTTTTCCGTCAGGCGCCTCAGTAAAAAACCAACTCCCGCAGCCCCCACCCGTGTTCCTGGATGGGGCGTAATCGGCCCCGCATGTTGGGTTCGGCCGGATCAGGTGCAAAAAGCAAAGGAGGACATTGCTTCCTCAGATGATCAGCTTCCGACAGAGCGGAATGCTGGTGAAAATGATTTAGCCGCGTTCTGTGGTGGTGTCTGCCTCATGATCGGATAGTGGGCCGAAGCGACCCCGCAAGGCGGGTCCCCTCCGCTCCACTCGCCGCCGTTCTTCCTGCGTGAGGTGATTCTATACAAGTGTGTTGCCATCCTTTTAAATACTCGCCCGAGTCCCTTTGCTCGGATCCTCTCTTTCATTTTCTTGTCAAAAATCTACAGGACCTGTGCCTCCATAAATATCATCCCAAGGACAACAACGTCTTCGTTCTCCTCATACCACCTCTGACCAACACCAACTCCTCATCGGGCTTACTACTATACACGACGATCAACCTCACCAACCCCGTTCCCTGCTTACAACATGACCTCTGCCCTCGCGATTCAGGTGGTCCGTCCAACCATCCGTCGTTTCTCCGTTCGTCGTCCCCAGCCGGACACGCGTACCTCGCGATTCGTCACCAACTCCTGCCTTTTCTCCGCCGTGGTACTGCCGTTCATTCCTCCGGCCTTGGAGAGTTCTCGTGAGAAAAGCCAGGGCTATCCGACCCATAATAAGTACGTTGCTTTGACTTTCCCTACATTGCATTCTCGGTACCAACATGAGGTGTATCATACCACAAGAGATCAACATGTCATCATTATTTTAAATGCACCGCCTAACCTCTTATATTTGCAGACCACATCCCCCACTTTGCTTCCACGCTCGCTAGATCCTATGTGTCTGAACACCACAAGCGGACTGGATCCGTCAGATGGTGCATTTCGAACGACCTTAGTATTGATGTGACGATTTTTTTCTTTTTTTAGCATTCCCATACGGCACAGGCGGTTGTCTTGGGATCATACCTTCGGGCGTTTTACGCAGATACATGTAGTAAACACACATCATGGCCAGGTGGATTGGCAGTGGTACAGGGGCATCTATTTTGGAGTTGGGTGTTGGTCATCTTCATTTATTCCCTTTGTCCTGATTTGTTCTCATCTTCATAGCATGTCTCAGTCCGATAGACTGGACCCTGAAGATCATATGAAGACCTAATCGATATTTTAAGAGAATATCGCGTGTATGCGTATATTAAGCTGCCTATCGGTCTACAGCGCGGTGTGAATTCCTTAATACCCCTTAATACCTAGTTCAACTTTCTGAGTCAGACAAACATATCTAGGGCTTATGCTTTTTGAATAATTTCAACTGGATGCAACTTCAACAATAGAGATGCGATTTTTAATTCCAGTTTGGTCGGTTTTTTAATATGTATGAATTGCAACAGAAGCTGCGATAAGAGGCAACATACCCCCAGGACGTATGATACAATTATAAGTCATCCCCCTCCCTAAACGGCACCACTCATTTTTATACCTCCTCAAACCCAAAGATCGTAGACCTCAACCTAACTCAATCGGTTTCCTCTAGGAGGCCGGAACGGCTGAGCCGCCTCGTACTTCCCCTTCTCCAGCACGCGTTCTGCTTCTGTTTCAGGCTCGTGGCGCGTCGGTGCCGGGTCATGGCTAGCTTCTGTGCTGGGCGACGCTACATCATCCGCAGCACTCTGGTACCGTGCCATGTTGGCTCTCTTCAAGCTGGGGTTTTCGGACGGCGTGGGGACGGGCTCAATGACGGCGGCCTGGCGTCGATGTTCGGCCTCCATCGCGGCGAGCTGAGCCTTGCGCTTCATTTCTGCCTCAAATCGCGAGGCGCGGTCGGCGTTGATCGACTTCTTCGCAAAGTAGTAGGCTCCGCCACCGGCTGGCGTCCAAGATACGTTAGCGATTGGTGTTCGCCTTCGTGTGGCCCATTGGGAGTTTCGGAATAGGCGTGTGATGACATACCGACGCAAAGAGCACCCCAGCCCACCCTGTCAGCGCGATCGAGTCGGGTCAGTCTTTCTCCTGTGGTTGCTCCATGATGTCAAATTCGGTCGCTCACCAGGTTGATCGGATCTAACGGGAGAGTCGGCCTCAGTCAGCATAGCTGCAAATAAATTTTATGAGTAGCGCGGCGTGCTTACCGTATTCATGACTGCTAAGTGGAAGGATGACTGCAAAAGGAATTTTCGAGGAGGAAACTCGCAGCGGCAGTACCAGTGAACTACGTCAACGCTCGGGAAGGTCTCACGTTCTCCGAAGCTCCGTGTTCAGCCAATCAGATCGCTTCCGCCACCGGTTGATTCCTCAGGCTATCAACATCCGTCGATTTGTCTTTGTCGATCTCTCATCGCATCTCAGTTCTCTCACCTCTCTCTTCGTCATCCCCGGCCCACTCTTCCCCTTATCCCCGCCCCTTCCAACCCCAGGGATCGCGATATCAACGAAACGGTCTTGTTCACTCACCGGAGAGTGCACATTGCCGCCACTGGTTCACCATACTGCTCCGGCAGGCGCAGGTAGCCTTCGAGCCTCTCACTCGTTCCTCGACCTTCGAGATCCCTTCATCGCTATAGACGATAGACAGCACCCCTAAAAGTTTACAATACGAAATACATTCAAAATGCCTACCAAACGGAAGGCAACTGACAGTATGACTTCACACGTCTCGCTAAGATAGTTGGCAGGCTGACCCCAACTAGGTGGTCGGTCCAGTAGAGCGTCGAAACGCGCAACTCCCGTTCCCGATGTCCCGGACATCGACAGTAGCGATGAATACTCGGAATATGAGCCGGATGCAAAGGATGACAGCCTGAAAGGTAGCCGTGGTTGTTCCTGACAGCTCGTTCCCCGGCAGAGTGCTGACTGGTTTGTTGTTGAAGACGTCGTCGACAAGTTCTCGCTCGAAACGTTCAGCCATAAGAAAGACAGTGCGGTGCAAAAGCAGGATCCCAACTTCGGATACAAAGACTTCTCCTCCCTCCCGCTGAAGCCCGACCATGCGAATCGTCCGCTCTGGATCGACCCTCTCAAGGGCACTATCACTCTCGAAAGCTTCTCTCCGCTGGCGCCCCAAGCCCAGGACTTCCTGACGACCATCGCCGAACCCCTGTCGCGTCCTACCCATCTTCACGAATACCGATTGACCGGAAATAGCTTGTACGCTGCTGTTTCTGTTGGCTTGCAGCCCCAGGATATCATCAACTTCCTTGACCGGCTGTCGAAGACGCCACTTCCTGATACAATCAAGTCTTTCATCATCGACTTCACGAAATCATATGGAAAGATCAAGGTGGTGCTGAAACACAACCGGTTCTTCGTGGAAAGTACCGATCCGCAAATGCTGCAGATGCTGCTCCAAGACGAAGTCATCGGACCCCAGAGGGTGCAAGGGTCAGAGGGCATCATTCAGCAGGCGGCTCCCAAAATGGGCGGTCTTGTTATCCCTGGTACGAAGGACGCTGCTGGCATTAAAGAAGCTTCGGAGCAGAAACCGGCGGAGGAAAATGCGGAAGCTCGTCAAGATGATGCCTTGCTAATGGCCATCCGTGACGATGACGACGACGATGACCAAGCTCAGGTTCACAGTTTTGAAATTCCCAACGAGGCTGTGGAACCGGTGAAGGCGCGCTGCCAGGCTATGGGTTGCCCGGCGTTGGAGGAGTATGATTTCCGGAATGACGAGATCAACCCGACTCTGGATATTGATCTGAAACCCAACGCCCGTATTCGAAGCTACCAGGAAAAGAGCCTGAGTAAAATGTTCGGTAACGGTCGCGCGAAAAGTGGTATCATCGTTTTGCCGTGTGGTGCAGGCAAGACGCTCGTCGGGATCACTGCCGCTTGCACCATCAAGAAGGGAACTATTATCCTTTGCACTAGTTCTATGTCTGTGGTGCAGTGGCGGAATGAATTCCTGCGGTGGTCCAACATTGACCCCGGGGATATCGCCATCTTCACCTCGGACAACAAGGAGAAGTTCCGCAGATCAACCGGTATCATTGTCTCCACCTACTCGATGGTTTCTCAAACGCGGGCTCGCTCCCATGACGCTCAGAAGATGATGGACTGGATCCAATCACGGGAATGGGGTCTGATGATTCTCGACGAGGTGCACGTCGTTCCAGCTTCCATGTTCCGTAAAGTCACATCGGCCATTGCCACGCAGAGCAAGCTTGGTTTGACTGCGACGTTGCTGCGTGAAGATGACAAGATCAAGGACTTGAACTTCCTGATCGGACCAAAGCTCTACGAAGCCAATTGGATGGAGCTCGCAGAGCAAGGTCACATCGCCAAGGTCCAGTGTGCCGAGGTTTGGTGTCCAATGACCACGGAATTCTACTCGGAGTACATGAGGGAGAAGTCCCGGAAGGCGGCTCTTCTTTACATTATGAACCCGCGGAAGTTCCAGGCCTGCCAGTTCCTCATCGATTACCATGAAAAGCGTGGTGATAAAGTCATTGTCTTTTCAGACAATGTCTATGCCCTTGAGCGGTACGCACTTAAACTGAACAAAGCCTATATCTACGGTGGTACCCCTCAGAATGAGCGGATGCGCATTCTGGAGAACTTTCAGCACAACGAGCAGGTCAACACTATCTTCCTGTCTAAGATTGGTGACACGTCGCTGGACTTACCAGAGGCTACCTGTCTCATCCAGATCTCCTCTCATTACGGTTCGCGTCGTCAGGAAGCCCAGCGACTTGGTCGAATTCTGCGGGCAAAGCGTCGAAATGACGAGGGCTTCAATGCCTTCTTCTACTCGCTTGTATCAAAGGATACGGACGAAATGTTTTATTCGTCTAAGCGTCAGGCCTTCCTTGTCGATCAGGGATATGCCTTCAAAGTGATTACCCACCTCCAAGGCATCGAAAACCTGGAGGGTCTGGCATATGCCACCCCCGGAGAACGCCGCGAGCTACTCCAGGAGGTCATGCTGCAGAATGAAACGTCCGCCGAGGTGGAGCATGTCACCGACGACCTCTTCTCTACAGGCGGGGCCAAGGGTAAGGCCAAGGGTGCTGTGCGACGCAGCGCTGCAACGTTGAGTGGACTTGCTGGTGGCGAGGATATGGCCTACATTGAGTACAACAAGAGCAGGAATAAGCAGCTGAAGGACAAGGCTGGTCATCATCCCTTGTTCAGGAAGATCGAGCGGGACCGCCTGAAGAGAAAGAATCAAATGGAGGAAATGAGGCAAAGCGGAGACCTGAAGCGCTGATTGGGGCTTGGGGACATCTACACCGGATATCCCAGAGTGTTTCTGTTGATCCATCTTTGGTTGTATCTTTATGGGCATAATATAAATCGCATCTACCAGAGTATAGCTTGGGTATTATAGCGCCATGGTAGGCCCGTGTTCATGCATGACCAATACATTGAATCGAGACACAGCCAGAACCTCCACCTGTTACCGGATCTTACTAATTGCACGCCAAGCTCCGTGACGAAATGCGACAGCTTCAACCGGGTATAGTTACCATTACATATCAGATCACGAGGAAGCCGTAATATCTTCTTGGTGATTGGATGGACCGCAATGGATCTGCAGATGACTTCGGTTAACGGAGCCTGCAAACCACCGAAGGCCGAACAGATTGACTGCTACCCCGGATTTTGGAGCATCGCGGATGTCTCGTATTGCAGTGCCTCGCTGGGGCTTATTACAAATGAAGTCATCGCAGAATTGGTCTAGCCAAGTTCTGCCTGGCTCGTATCGAGCTATAAAGACGAGCTTGACGTGAGGTGTGGGGTAGCTCGGAACTTGGCTCGTTTCCACATGCTACAAGTTATAAGGAACTACCTCCCTTCGATCCACGGTAATCGTCGTCTCTTGCGAGTCTGTCTGAACATCATGGCAACTGCAACGAGAATCCAGCTGTCTCCCTCCGACACGGGGGTCTTTTCTCTCAATGTGAGAGACGACTCCGCTCGCGTTGCGAGCGAGGTCCTGCAGGAGAATATGGAACGACACCATATCTACTTCAACGACAAGGGGTTCCATAGTACGTGACAGATCGCTCTATGATCTGATTATCCTTCTGGCTGACTGGCGCAGACCATATCGTCCACCACATCCTCAGTATCTACGCCTTGGGAGCGACCCCAGCGGAGATCCGAGATGCCTACGACAGAAACAAAACCTACCAGAGACCTGCGTTACCGGCGGATGAGAAGGTGATCGAATCGCTGCGCAACGACGCGTGTTTCGAGGAGTGCCTGAGCAAAGAAGAAAACTATCCCAACTTCCTGGTGTTCTTCCAGCGGGAGATTGATGAGAAGGGCGTGGAGAGTGTGTTGAACCAGTATTTGTTTTCTGGGACGGAGGTTGCGGAGCAGATGTTTATTCGGCTGTTTGAAGGTGAGGATATATTCAGCCCTGCCGGTTTTACTTGATGAATTACTTACGTGTGGCTGGATTGGTTTCTGACTTGCTCTCCTAGGCCTCATTCATCCTTTGATTCACTTGGGATTTGGCGTCGAGTTCAACCAACCTGCTGTCATTGCAGAAGCTCTGGCGCAGGCTGCCGTGCACAAGAACCGGCTGGGCCATTTCTTCCACCGCGTTGAGACGGTGGCTGGCGGAATCGGTCAGCCAGGGGGCACGCCGTTGCCGGAGATTCTCGCCCAGATCCGCTCCTGCGAGAAACTGGCTCATTCCGCCCACTGGGACGACAACATCCGGATCCGTGACGGTGTTCTCGTCCGAGCCTTAGATGAGATGGTCGAATTCGCTGCAAAGTTCAGAGTCTCTGCAGATAGCCTGCAGATGAAAACAGCTGAGATGATCAGTAACGTGGGTATGTAGTCCTGTCAACAGAGAGAACCATGTCTAGCAAAGACTGACCAAGGCCATCCCGCACAGTTCATTACACGGCCGCGGCGCAGCAGCCGGGGAAGCAGGCGAAATTCGATTTCTTCTTCATCCACGGCGTGAACAGCTCCATCTTCTTCCCGAAGCTGATGTCCCTTTCATTTGTGGATGTGCGCTTCAGACAGCGTCTTCTCGAGTGGAAGGGACGTTTGGATCTTCTGCTATACGTGGCCGGCGGAGCGCCTCCTGTGTACGAGGCTGGACGCCCGAAACGGCCGCAGTACTCCGCGTCGAGGGATCTGCAGTCTATTTTCGCGCATAGCATTGCGCATCCGCAGGATGATGGGCATCTGCCCAAGTTGGTGAGGGCGCTGCTCTATGGTAAGCAGGTTTGTGCGCCGCTCGCGAACGATGTAGATTTTCCTGTCAAAGAGGATGATTGGCTGAAGATTCTTAACATGGGTGAGTAGATCTTGTCATTGGAATGAGTCTTTGCTAATATATCATAGTGTACGACTCCACAGCGTATACGAAGCCGGTTATGTGGATTCGGGGAGCTGGATTCAAAGACGCATGGGTTGATGTTGAGGATGTGTCCAAGCTTTGAGCTCGACATTTTAGTTGTAATAACTGATACGAATCAATCATAATGGCAAGAAACCAATGGAAACACTATCACTTTAAACCACGGAGGCTATAGTAGTTGGCTGGCTGGCGTCCACATGCTCATGGATGTAGGCGATGACTAATAATTGCATACGAGGCGCCTATGGACGCCCGCACCCCAAGAATCAACCAGAACAAGTGGGGCGGCCGCGCCCCAACAGCTTCAACGTTAGCTCCCTTTCTATACTTCTCTCTTTTTCCACCGCCCTCCGCATCGCCACTCCGCCGCACAATATCCCTCCTGCCTTGCTCCCCCACGACAATTGTACATCAGACCTTTTATACCTCCCGTTACCGCTCATAAACGACTACCTCTCAACTATGGCCGGGGACGACGAACCCAAACGCCGTCAAGACCAGCCCTCCCGCACCTGGCCCGATGACGACAACCCGTTCGTCGCTTTCCGTCGCTTCGCCGACGAACAGCTCTCCTCCATGCTGCAATCCGTGATGGGTCTCCCCTCCATCGTCTCTCCCCCTCCCCCCGACCACTGGGCGATTTTCGACGACCCAAAATACCAGCATGCGCAGTTCCATCGGAACAACGACACCCACGACGCCCAGGACTCGGAATCAGAGGACCCGCGGTGGACGCAACGCCCCGGACGCCACCACAACCACCCACCCTCTGACCTGTTCGACATCGATCTCTTCTTCGACTCGTTCTTCGACCGGTTCTGGTTCGACGACCGCTTCTCCCACCGCTTCTTCCACCCCTACCACCGCCCGATGTTCTCCAGCATGGTCAACGATGAATCACCCGCCTGGCCGGTCTATTACCTCATGTTCAGCCCGTACTCGCCCCTGCACCTCGAGCGCCAGGCGCAGTACCGGTCCCACCGCGATAGGGGCGTCTTCTCCTCCATCATGTCCTCGCTACGCCCGTCCGCCGAACGCGACCCCGCGGAGCCCCAGTGGCGCGAAGCGTTCGAAGATCTCCTGCGCCTCGAGAACGGGAAGCCGATGCTCGATCGCGACTCGTCTGATCTGACCAGACGGGAGACCGGAAGGGACTGGCTGCAGGGCCTGGCCAAACGGGGCAGCCTGGGTGACCGGTGGAAGTGTGTCTCTGGGACCGACGGCAAGCCCTGGTCTACCATCACGTACGACGCTGGTTCGGAGGAGAAAGTCGATGGGGAAATCGGCAACAATGTGAAGGCGGAGTTCAGTTGGAATGAAAACGACAGCGACTCGGTGACGGAACTGGATGTCTACGATCGCTTCCTGGCGGATATTGAAGCCCGCGAGCGGGAGTTTTTCAGTGGAGCCTATGAAAGCCCCCTGTTGCGTCTCATATTCGACGACAGACGCCGAACCAGAGACCAGAGTGACCCGTCCCAAAAGGAGCCCGAGAAGAATTATTTGGACAGCTGGGCCGGTCAAGTAACTGCGGAGCAGCAGAAGCCCACTCCACAATCTCCTCCGAGTTCAGATACACCAGCACCCGTGGATACATCGCAGGCGGATGCTGTCGCAGAGCAGAAGCCATACGTGATATCTACGTCAACCTCTACACAGCGTATCCGTCTTCAAGATGGCTCCGTTCAGACCAAGACCACCAGGACCAAACGCTTCTCAGATGGCCGCGAGGAGAGCAATGAGTCTGTCGAGGTCGTCAATCCACGTCAGATTCATTCGGATTCTGGTAGTCAAGAAGGCTCCGGGTCTAACCAGAGCAAAAGTGGCTGGTTCTGGAAGGACAATTAGTCAACGAAAGTTTCATGTTTATCCATTTTATGACGACTGCATTCTTTTCGCCAATTTCTAGCGTTTCGATGGCATTTTCTTTCCTTCATCATCTCTCATATCTCATTTTCGATAATCTACATTGTATCATCTTAAGAAACCAACAATTCGAGCTTACATTTCTTCGAAACATAGTCCAAGAACCTGTTATTTAGCTACTTGAAAGATTATATAACAGGCAACATCTACACTTCTCCCTTAGTTTCCAACCACCCCCACCCTCATCGTCCTACGTAACCTATAAATCTCAAGTTCAATCATGATACAGTCCCCACTCAACTGTCTGGCCCTTGACAGTTCCCTTGCAGGACATCTCACCCTTAGCACCCACCTTCCCAGACCCGCCGAACTGGCGCACCGAATCACTGATGATATCTACAATATCCTGAGCACCGACATGGTAGTCGATGTTCCCATCCTTGCCCTTTCCCTGCACACCAAAAGCGCAGGAGCCAAACTGGACGAGCTGATGCTGGGAGCCAGACGCGTTCTCCACCTCCCATTGCCCGTTTGTATTGGCGATGTTCTTGACAATTCCCATGCAGTCCGACACGGTCGGTGACGCATCACTTGTCTGGTCGACAAACGTGGAGGTGCCGCAGTAGTCCGGCGCCGGATAGACGACGCAGGGGTAGTTCGGGGCGTCGGTATCGGGGCTGTCGCCGTGGTCCCAAGCCCGGTAGGCTGTTTCAGCGCTACAGACAGGCAGGCGGATCAGCCCTGGCGTGGTGATATCGGTGTTGTAAATGTCTTCCATGGTCTTCTGATCAGTTGGGTCGGGTGCTTTGCCGCCGTTCGTCTCGCCATTGGCCAGGTACGTGCGGACCGCTCCGATGATAACCTCCTCCACGGTCACGTTGCCGAAGTCTGGCCCCATGTCGTCCACGCCGGGCAGTGCAGAGAAAGGGTTATCCATGCACCCGCCTTCAGTGCAGGAGAAGGGTTGGCCTTCTGGCGAGGCAAGATAGTAGCGCTTATTGTTGTAGCAGGCTTTGGCTGCTTTCATCGTCTCCTCCTCCAAGTAATCGCCCATGTCATCTGCATGGTCACATGAATATCCCGCGTCAATGATGAAGGGGAACCGGCCGGACGTAGCCCATATGGAGGGGATGGCGAAAGCAAAGAAAGTTTTGCCGATGCTTTCCCGTAACGCTGCCTCGCTGTCCCACGGGAGGTTGTTTGGACTTGGAGGAGAGGCGTTCATATCTTGGGGGGCATCATCTCTCAACCAGCAACCATCAATGAACTTGCCGTCAGATATGAGCTCTGTCAGCATTTCGATCGATCTGGGAGAGCCATCGAACAAGGCTGCTAGTGAGCTCTCGATCATTTCGCCCCATCTCTTTATACATCGGCCCATATAATTGGCGAACTCATCCTGCTTCTCGGGAGTCCAGTCTTCCCTGTTCGCCTCTCGGTTAGTAAGTCGTTGGAATGGCCGTGGACAACAACTTACAGTCTAGAGGGCTCTAACATGTCCTTCGCGATGGTTGTACTCTGAGAGATAATGGTCATAGTGGTGTCTTTGACGTTGTTGCCGAGAGACTCGATTGCAAAGTAGGGCAGCTTCGATAGGACTGTACGAGCCAAAGGTTAATATCCCATATACTGCTTGACTTGGGTCATGGCCTCTGCGCAGACATACCGGAATTCCATAACGGAGCGAATGTTCCAGCGGCACCAAAGGTAACAAGATCGATCAAGAGGAGAAGCCATCTGTCGTCCGGAGGTTCTGGTATGGGCGCGAACTTGTTCTGGAAATCATCAAGGGCATTGGTGATGACCGTCCCAGCAACACTGTCCAACGATTTACGGTAGGTATAATACACCTATAACTGTTGTCAGTATACGTCCATTAGCCACGTGGAACACCGCATCCATACCTGATGAATATAGACAAGGGAATTATAAATCATGTAGCCTGCTGGGCCCGAACCTTCGTTGGCCCACCCAGTGCACTGCGAAGTACCCTGACAGTTAGATGAATCGATTATGCCACACTGTACATTGTCTGGACCGTCGAGAACATCAAAAATGGACTTGGTAAAATTGATACCATGACCCTTATCAATGTTTTCCCACACCTCAACCACGTCGGCCCAGGCATGAGGAGCATCGATCCGGCCCCATCGTTCCGATGGACACAGCCAGCGTTTATCCACAACCGCTCGGTCAGTGCACTCGAGCTCCGTCCAATTTCCCGTCCGGTTTCCGACCTCCCAGCAGTTCAGGTCCTCCTGAATGCACCCTTTCCACATGCGCCAGTCCTCCGACGGTTCGCTACCTCGCGCGGGAGGATCGTTGTATTTTTGGAGATCGGTGGCCCAGTCGGTGGTGCCGCCCATGTTGAGCCCCTGGTAGAGAACCTTGCGTGACGCTTTGGTCGTCGGGCTCATGTAGGCAACATATTGGTCATCGTCGTATATGAGGATGTCACTGTCGCTGGTGGGGTCGGTATAGTGCTGCTTGACTCTACCATCGCGTTTCAGAATCCCGTTGGTAGTGGACCCTGCCAGGATCTCGTTGATCTCCGCATCGGCTATGTAGCCCCCCGTGCCCGTACATCTCCCAGGGGTGGCCTGTGAGTCGTAAGGACCACCAGTAAAGAAGCAGTCGGGTCCGGCACAGCCAGGGTCGGCCATGGCGAAGGATCGACCGTAGCTAGTCACGCCAACGACAACTTTGTTTGAAGGAACCCCGGCTTTGGTGATCATGACTAACGAGTTGATCGTCTCAGTTAGGTTGACCTGGCTGCGGAGGCAATTCCCCGTAGGGCAGCCGATCTGTGCATACGGATTCTCTGCATCCCACTGGGAAAACAAAGGTTAGCCTGAAACATACGAGGGATGGATGATGGCTACTTACTTGCCCATGAAGGTCGTAAGTCATGTACACTATGTAGTCGATGACTTTGCTGATCTTTTCGATGGGGAAATGCTTGAGGTAGGAGTAAGACGAGGCCGCTGCAATGGAGACCGATTTTCCGGGGAGCAGATTCCTGAGAATCGCGAGAAAGGCCAGATAATTGTCGCCAGAGTCCGGGTCATCGGGAGGAATACCTGGGATATCAGGAGCCTATGGGACAAAAAATGTTAGTGGTGTATACTAATTCTCCCGCGGGTCATCGTGAACATACCCCGGGATACTCCCAATCAATGTCGACTCCATCCAGATCCTTCTCCTTGATGAAGTTGGCAATGTTCGTAGCCATGGTCAGCCGGTTGGCGGGCTTGACCCCCTGGCGGAAAATGTTATAGGTGGCGGGCGAGGCCGAGAAGTCCCAGCCTCCAAAAGACAGGATCTTCTTTGGCCCAGGGACTTTCATGAACGCGTTGAACTGGTATTCCGTCAGGACGTCCTGGAATTTGACTTGATAATCGGCGGTGAGTTCGCCAAAGGCGAAGTGTAAATGAGTGTACTTGGACCCGTCTATCTGGATGCCATCCTGATAGAGACACTCGCGACTACCCAAATTATATCCCTCAAAGTAGGCAATATTTCGGAAGACTGCGGGGGCTTCGCCACGGACAAGCTGTGTGCCACAGTTGGAGATGCAACCATTCGTGCCTTTTTCGGCGGACCCTGGGGCTCCGGTGCTGGTATCGATACAGAACTCGTCTGTTGTACCACACTATATACAAAGCTGGTTAGGACGGACAGCATGACCAGCTCCGGGGAGAGAGAAAGAACTTGCCTGGCCCCAAACATTGCAGCACGCATTCAACGGGCAGGGATTGAGCCCTGTGAGGTTCGTGGTGTCGGCAGGCGTCTCAGTGCCCGGCACTTGGGGGCCGCATACCGCGTTGGCCACGGGGGCGGGCATCGGCGGGCTTCCGCTACTGAGGCAGATCACCGTATGGGCCCAAACATTCGAGCAGCCATTCCAGCCCCAGGTCTTCTTATTGAAGTCCTCCAGATCCTGTTTGGTTATACTGTACTGCGCAGCCAGGTTATCACAGTTGTCTTCCTCTTTGACCGTATAGGTCGCACACGATCCGTCCGGGTTGGGCTTGGGGGAAAAATCCGGGAGTGTGCCGGATGAGCAACAGACATGCTGCCCTGGTTTGAGTAACCAACAGAAGTCGGGATCGGGATTGTACTTTTCAAGTTCGGCTACGGTGATTCCACACCTTGCGGCAACAGCTTCACAGAGATCTCCGAACTCCACCTGCGTCGTGCTGCATTCCGCCCGAGCTACAAGAGTACCTGGTGTTGAGCTCGGACGTAATGCCGACGATTGTGAGGCGTTGGTTGAGGGTTTCACTTGAGGCGTGGTCAGAATAACCGGTCCGGTAATATTGTTCGTCCTCTCAAAGGAGAGGCAACCTCCGTCCGACCATGTTTTCATCGCGTCCTGCACAGGGGTAAACGTTCCGTTACTCGAGGCAAAGAGGCCAAATGTGTGAGCATTGTTGGTACTGGGGTCGCACAGCTGCATCGCCACGTTTCCGGAATTGATATTCAGAGTGCGAAGATTGTCTGATAGCGCCTTCAAAGCAAAGGCGCCGACCTTTTCGCTCTGAAGACCCTTACCGATGTAGAGCCCAACAGCAGCCGGGCCGGATCGGGCAAACAAAAAGGTAGCACGCTTGGTACTTTTGGCCGCGACGTGCTGGCTCTTCAGGTACTGGTGCATCTGTTTGGAAACGGAGCTGATATCTGAAACCGCGAGGGCACCCCCAGTCCACCAGCCGAGGGAGTAGGTTGAGTTCATCGACTCGACCGCCACTGCGGCTTTGGCCATGGGGGGAGGAAGGCTCGACCAGTCGGGGCCATATGAGGTACAAGCATAGAGGCGGTGCAAAGAGTCCGGATCATCGACGTGATCATACAAGGAAAAATGGTAGAACACGGTGTGATGGCAGAACTGGAGCTGGTCCAAGTTGTGGTAGAGAGACCAATTGGAGGGATCCGGTCCGGCGACATTGCAAGCCACTGGACATGCAGCGTCCTTATTGCGATACCCGGGACTAACTGGCATCCTCAAGGAAGGCTTTCCTCGCCATGCCAGGGCTGAGTCGAGGGAGAGGAAGAGGCATAGAGCCCCCCATACTGGAAGAAGCCAGGAGGGGGTCATCCTGCCAGGTTGGAAAGAGAGTGGCAAGTAAAGAGAAGGAAAGGAGCGCAGGAGTCTGGCAATGAACGACAGTGGAAACGAGTGACAATGATATCAACAAAGAAAAAGCCTGGTTCTCCCATGATGGCGGGTAGTTGTGTTGGGGGTTTTATACCGGGTACTTGGGCTGTCTCCTGAGAATCGCAAGATCTTTTCCCTGAGCACTATGGACCGACAAGACTAGACTGTCATCCGAGAGCACTATACGGAGTACCTGGTCAGATAGTACTCTGTAGGTAGTCACTGACTGCGGATGGAGGACAAGGAAATGAAGGTGGCGTTTTGCCCAGACCGGGAGGAGCACTCTACAGGCTTGGCTGCGGCGAGGATGTAACGTTCCTGCGGTAGTCGACGCTAAAACAAGCCCCGGGGGGCCGCTAATCAAGCCCCGGCCATTTCATCCTTAGGGGCGCCAAGCCCTACAGGATAAGAAGCCAGCGGTGGCCCCTCTCACTCGCTCGGCTTCCTGGCAACCTCCTCTCTCTCCTACCACGGCTAGGGCCAAACATGGGTCTCTTTCGGAACTGGTTTGTTCTCATCCTCATGCCGGGCCTCGCCTTGAGCGCCAACCAGGTGACCGAGGTAGACTTGGTGTTTCCTCGCCCCAACGAGACCTATGCGCCCTCGCCTCTGACCCCCATTGTCTTCGCCATCCAAAATCCACGGCTCCTGTCAGCCCTCAAGCCAACCCTTTACTATCATATTGATTTGGAAAATGTCAGCCGCGGTGATAGCAACTCCACGGTGAATTTGGTCCATTTCGAGGAGCTCAATTATACCAACGGCAGCGATCCATACCTACTCTCCTTCAGTACGACATTTCTGAATTTCGAAGGGGACTTTTCGTTCTCCTGGGACCTTGATGTGCAAAAATGCTCCTACGACGCAGAGACAGACAAAGTCAATTCTGAGTGGGCTGGGGCACGCCGCTGGATGTTTCATTTCTCTACAAAGTATGGTGCCTCGCTACCGGACTTGACCGCGTTCACCGAGAAGGGCATCTGCAATCAAACCAGGGCCCTGGCGGCACGCGTCCCGGATACTGTCGAGCTCCCGCCAACGAAAACCGCCGATTGGGGCGCTGCATCCTGTGCAGTCAGTCCGGAGATGACAACCCCCAGTCCCTGCAACGTCAAGGTTGATGCGTCCGCGGCAGAAAGCATCACGGCCTCTTTGACTGCTGCTGCCTGTAGTGTCCCCCAACTCTGGACCGACGTTAGCTGCCCAACTCCATCCTCGGAGAATTCCGCCTCGGTGCCGCAATATCCGGTCACCAGGGCATGGATCTTGGCGGTCGGGGTGTTGCTCGCTTACAGCCTCGTGTGATCGATTGTACACCATCTTTGTGAGACATGTCCATTTCCGCCTGCAGAGCTAGTTTAGCTTGTATGTTAGTTGTCTAGAAGTCTTCCAATAGTGCCTTACCAATTTCTGCGGTTCCTCCGATCCAGGGGCGTTTAATGTGGGTGCCCCCGTAAGGCTCAAGCCTAGTAGCTCTTGGCCCACGCTAACACGGAGCCGAATGTGACAGCGATGGAGAGCGCTTTAGCCGAGCGGCTAGAGCCGTGACCGATCCAGTTAGAAATGTTCCAGTAATATAAAGCGAGTATCTTATAGGCCAAGATTCGCGATCGCCAAGTAATGGTTGTATGTCGATGGCTTGGTCATGCCCCATGGACTTCATCTTGGTATTCGGCGGGATGGACCCGTATGCCCTCGAGTTGCCTGTTACAGGTTAACACCCATTCCTCCATGTTAGTATGCAGTAGTGACCTCCATCTAAATGCGCTACGCGACCAGATGGAATGATATTAGCCGAGGAGAAGGATTAGCCATGAGCCCGTCGGATGCCCATGTTACATCGACGACCGAACAATAGGAGGACGTGGAAGACCCCGGGTTCAGGATAAATGGCCGCCAGAAGCCGCCTGATGTGAACCACGATCGACATCCCACCTTCCTTTTCCCATCTATTTCCCTCTCTCGATCTTGTTTCATAGACCGTTCCTCCACTCCAGCAGAGATGGGTTACAAGACTGCCGTCATCCTGGGATTGCTCCCTCAACTGCTGTATGCCGGCGTGACCTGCAACTTCTCCGCGGCCGCTTCCAGCGGAGACACCTGTTCATCCTTTGCGTCCGCCTGGGGACAGACCGTGGATGATTTCAAGGCTCTGAATCCCGGTGTCTCCTGTCCCAACCTCACTGCGGGCCAGAGCTACTGTGTGGTTGGCGTCGTCACGGGTCCGACCAGCACGACGACGAGCACAACCGTCACCACGTCGAAGTCTACCACGACGACCACCACCACTACAACGTCCAAGACCACCACGACCACCTCCACTACTACCACCACGGGGTCCGCACCCGGCCCAACCCAGCCCGGTATCCCGGCTGACTGCGACAAGTTCCACCTGGTCGCCTCCGGGGACCAATGCGACACCATTGCGGCCAAGTACAGCATCACCGAAGCGCAGTTCAAGTCCTGGAATCCCACGATCGATGCCAGTATGTCATGTCTCCCTGCACTTAGGTGTTCACTCGGCATTCTCTAACCCATCGGTCCTGATAGCATGCTCCAACCTCTGGCTCGACTACTATGTTTGCGTTCACGTCCCAGGCGCAGCCACGGGGCCGCAGCCGCAGATGCCCGGGATTGTGAGTAACTGCAAGACGTTCTACAAGGTGAAGTCGGGAGATAGCTGCTACACAATCAACACGGCCGCGGGCATCACGCTGGCCCAGTTCCGGGCGTGGAACACGCAGATTGATGCGGGTTGTAGCAATCTGTGGGTGGGCTACTATGTTTGTACTGGTGTTTAGACATGGGGAGAGGATGGAGTTTACAGCAAAGATTTGGACCGATAGAGGAGTAGAAAGAAGGAAAAAAAAGAGAGATATTACCAGCTTGTCAGCCATAATAACATAGATATCATTGTTTATTCACTTCCCAGATAATCCATGTACAATAATGCACGAGTCGATTGCACAAAACTCATCCCAAGGGGTAGCCAAGAAAGGCTTGGACTAGTGCCGTGCGCCCCGTCTGGGGCAGGGGTCCGGGGCAGGGACCCCGCCGCCACAGGGCTGACTGGGCACCACGCCAAGCGTTGCCCTGCCTCGTTCCTCGTGCCCGATTCATCCGGGGGAGAATGGCGGCGCTGACTCGCCCCTATATATAGGGCACATTCTTCCCATACGTCAATAGTCTATAGTACATGTCTCCACTGTACGTACATCTTACAAGAATCCACACCCCATGGTCCAGCTACCTTACCAAAGATGATGGTATACCAAACTTTGCTTATTCTATATCTATGGATGTGGACTCTCCTACTGAGTTCGTATACTACATACATACATACCCTACACACTTCCGCTACACAGAGCTAACCCTCTCCAGACACCCTTGCCCTGCCACATCCAACAGACTCCAACCCTCCATCACTTCTCTCCATGAAAGATACCGTGGCCTCAACGCCGACAGCCTCCACAAACACGCTTTCTGCTCGCGTGGTTGCATTGCCGTACCCAACGTACGAATCATCGACTCCAAAAAAGAAAAGCCGCCCGGGCATACCACCAATAGTTGCGATCTTGCTCCCGCTCATCATAACCTTAACAGCTATTACCGGCCTCACCATATGCGGTCTCAGGAAGCCGCGACGTGACACCCAGACGGGGTCCCAGGTCTGGGGCGATTCGGCGGTGGGTACTAATCCATCCGGGCCGGGCGAAGATCAACTACCACCGCTACAGTCACCGCTGCAACCACCGCAACGGCAGCTACAGCCGGAGCTGGAGGTGAGCGAGGTAGATGAGCCGCCTCCGCCATATTCGAGGGAGCCGCCGAAATGAGTGAGCTGGCGACGGGAGGGGTGTCCACTTTGTTCCATATAGTAAATAGGAAGAGGCCCTTGAAGTCGATATAAGCTCAAACCCTGATCCCCACCACGGTCATCCGATCAGCGAACGATAGGGCAGCGGGGCCGAGCAAATTGTGGCGTGAATCCCTTCCAAGCCAGGATGGCTCCCGCCCCCTGTTTATTAATTCGATTAAATCATTTTATTTTATTATATTCTATTTTTTCTTTCTTTTTTTAAATCAATTTATTCATTCATTTTTTATTTTATTTTATTCTCTTGGTTTATTTTCTTAATCCGACCGCAATTGTAATCCCCCTACCAGGATAATGACTTCCCAACAGGAAAGGCTGCTTTACCCACGTTGTATACCTAAGCTTGCGATGCACAAACTCAAGCGTCTGCCCTATTTCCTTACAAAGACTGATCGCAGCCCTACTTTCTTCTCACCTTCACATCTAACTCAATAATAAGTACAATCAAAGCGATTCAGTCAGAAGTCCTGCAGGTGATGACCATACTAGATAACGGGGCGATGGACGCGACGATTGAGATACTAAGCAGTTCATCTAATAACATAATTGCACAAATATCCAGCATGACCTGAACCAAGCTATCGATCTCTAATCTGCCTTGACGTTCTTCTTCTGCGCCTTTCCAGCAGTCCATCCCTTCGACTCCCAATACTTGACACTTTCCTCCATCTTGCTGTATGCCCAAGTAAAAGGGGGGTCTATCATAGTGTCAGCGACAGCTTATTCTCCTCCCATGAGCCAGATACTTACACAGGAACTGCCGAAGATCGTGTCTGTTGTCTTCGGGACTGTACTGTTCCGCGTGGTCTTTAAGACGTTAGAAATAGATCACAAAAAGAAAGATCTCGACAGGGCATCCGTATGCAAATGTTCACGGAGGGAACTTACACGACGGAGTGAGCACAGTCATTTTGTGCCTGTTAATGCTGTAATTGTAGAAGAAATGTCTCGTCTTTTCGTAGATCTCTCTCGGACTATACTCATTACCCCAGAGATGGAGCAGACGCTCGTACATGGACCAGGGACCAAGGCGCGCCACCTTTCTCAAGTAACCTAGAACAGATTAGTACCGGACTACCCGATTTCGTGCAGGCGTGAAGTGAGCCTCGAGAGGCTTGGCTCTTGGTACGTGGACAGAGGGTCTTACCGAACGTGCCGAGTTCCTTATAGGTCACTCCCATATCTGCTTCATCCGACTGAACGTACGTGGCCGTGATAGGTTCCAGTTCGGCCGTAGGAGTGGCGTCCAAGAACTCGTGCAGGACAGGTAGCTCAAAGTTGACTTCGGCCCATGCGATGAATTTCTTCAGATCTACCTTACTGATCGAACCGATAGGGTTCAACTATACAGCTCGAGGTCAGATACAGGCTTCATATGGGAGGGTGAGCTTGGACGCACATCGGCACTGCTAGCATCATACTTGGTCAAGTAGCCACGCAAGCTGTCACGGATGTTAGTGAGATGTCTCAAGCCGCGGTACATGAATCAATTCAAATACACACCATTCTAAGACAAGTTAGTAATCCTCTTCCAGTATAGAATAGAAGACTTACCGTCGACATTAGAAGATCCCAGGACGAGAAGGCCACCACCT
This sequence comes from Aspergillus sp. MEXU 27854, assembly GCA_019721355.1. Lineage (NCBI taxonomy): Eukaryota > Fungi > Ascomycota > Eurotiomycetes > Eurotiales > Aspergillaceae > Aspergillus > Aspergillus sp. MEXU 27854. The sequence goes on from JAGMTT010000003.1 coordinate 1,350,499, forward strand.
CCCGGCCGCTGGCGGACCGTGGGCAATAAAGATGCAAACAAGTACGCAAGAACCATTCTCAGTCGCGCCTGAATGTTTTGCAAGGCCTGATTCTCAGCCCGGCTGCCACCATGAACCTTGAACTTGGGTTGAAAGTTGGTAACCACAGTAAACAGGTTAGTAATAGAAGTTACGACCGTGTCGAAATTGAAGTCAATGTGATAGGACCCGATATCGGTGGCCAGCGCTTTAGCCCGCTCCCGCGTCTCCTTGCTAGAATTTTGCGTGCCCATGAAGCTAGTATGGAAGATACGACTGGGGAAGAATTAGCCAGTGCAGCGCTCACCGTGAGATATCAACTTACTTGCAAACTTCTTGACTAGTAGAGGGGAGCCATTTTGAATCTGCTGGCTCAGCGCAGAGCCTTCGCACATCCTTGATGACCTGCTCATTTCCTTGAGAAACAGCTTTGATAACCTCCCTGCACATCGAGTGAACGATAACAGCTGTAGCACAGCTATCGATACCGCCACTGAGTGGGACGAAGTATCCGGCAGCACCGCTTCTTCGGAGGTAGTCCCAGAGCCAACAAGCGGGTCCCAGAGCAATCTCCTCTTCCGGTGCATGATAGCGCGGCGAGATAGTGTCAGAAGGAGCAAGACCAGGGTCCGCCGCTATATCTTGTCTAGATAGTCTCACGTCTAGGTCCAGACGAACAAATGGAGGTTGTTTACTAGCCTGCATGTTGCGGCTAGAGCTGGAGCGATACGTCCGAACCTGGCTAGGATAAATGTGTGTCTTCGGAAGACGACTAAGAGACTTACCTCTTCGATATCAACAGTGGCAGTGACCACTTCTACATCATTGAGGGAAAACTGCGAGCCCTGGGCCACAATATTCCCGTTGACCACAATCATCGCGCAGCCATCGTAGTACAGCCTATCACCATCACATCCCTGCTGGTTAGCGTATAGGTAGATTCCTCCGCTCTGGATAGCAGTTAGTATTGCGACTTTGAGAGGGGACGGTGAATGCCTACTAGTTTGGTGGCCTGAGTGATCAAGTTGATTCTCGTATCAAGTTTCCTCAGCTCGTGGTGGCTCCCCGAGGAGTTGGAGAAGATTTCGACACCTGCGAGGCCATAGGGGATGTGTGGTCTATGTGTGGTGAGCATCAGGACTTTGTGATAGATAGAGAAGACCTACCCATTGGGAGTGAACAGTTCCTCGCATGTCTCCAATCCTAGACAGGTGTCTCTGGTGCTTATTACTGCATCGCCAAAAGGAACCTTGTACTGCCCAGTGATTTTGCCCACAATCTGCTCCAGATAGTAATCCTCGATCTCCTGAGGGCGCTGCCAAGGGGTGAAATAGCGTAGCTCTCTGTAGTTTCCGTCTACATAGTGGTCGAGCTCGTTAGCATATCTCACTGTCAGATTAACTCAGTGAAAGAAGAGAGCCACGCACCATTGGCAAGCCACATCTTAGGGCGGATCAAGATAATCTTCCGGTTATAGAAGATGACACTTTGCAATAACTTAGTTCTCTCTTCTGAATATAGGAGGTAGGCTAAGACTCACCGACAATTATATCTGCAGTTCCTGTGCCGAATGGGCATACCAACCTGAGGTGGTCAACGATTGTCTCGATAGATGCAAGTCTGGGTCACTAACATCAACCACAATATCCTGGCAATCAGGGTGGTCAATTATCCGGGCGAGCATTTCCCACGAGTGCAGAAAAGTGTCGCCCTCGTGGAATCCATCGAGAACTCCATATCCTTGGAAATTGTCAGCACCTCCGGCGGGGCTGGATTCGTGATCACGCATAAGTACCGGTTATCTCGAGCTCAGGTCCAACCCGCAGTGTGGCTCCGGCAGCTTTGGCTTGACGAATGCTCTCAATGATACGCTCAGCATTGCCCTCGAAGTCCAGAGCCCATTGATTGAGCGAACTTGAATGATCGCATTGTTAGCGGGCGAGAAGGTATGAGTCACAGGAAGTTGACATACCATGTCGCTAGAGTAACAAGGTGTCCCATTATGGAAGCAGCACCGGATAACGACCTCAGATTTTCGAGCGATGTTGCGATAGAGAAAGATGGAATTGGAGATCAAAATTGGGGAGCTCAACATGACGCACATCACGTGTGTGGGGAGCTCCCCTCCTTCCCCTCCGGTCACCGCATTACCACCAATACGGGATCTTTCGGCGGATAAAGCAGAAAGAACTGTATTCGGCTGACGACAGCCCCCACCGCCTTGATCCTCGGCCATCGGCGCTGCTGATTAATCGGAGGGGAAATCGGAGGTTCTGCGAGAGGAAGAAAAGGACAACACGGACAACCCCCATTCCTTTGGTCATCTTTTCGTTCACCGTACTTGTTGAGATCGTCTCTTGCATACTCTGCGCCTGTTACGACATTGTAAAAATTTGTTCTGTCGTCAAGCATAGATACCACTCCATTATGGGCGATTACCCTCAGATCCCCGCCCCCGCGCATACGCTGGCCGAAACAATGATGTCTCGACGATTTGGCAGAGAAACGGTCAACTACTTCTCGAGTAAGTTAAACACAACCCGATTCATTGTCGCCTTATACTGAGACCCTAGGCTCTCCGTTGAACCGGCTCTCGTTCTTGCGTACAGAGCATCCGTTCCTTTCGGCAGCAATCAGGCACCCAGCCACTCGTTTCGTCCTCCTGAAGGATCTTGCGCCGCTTACCAAATCGCCATCGGAGCTGTACTATGCGAAGCATGATGAGGTCAAGAAGCTTGTGCCTGACACTATCTATGACAAGTCGGAGGAGGATACAATCAAGGAATTCGACTCGCGCAAGACATCTCCGACCCTGATCTTCCTCGGTATGGACGAGAGCCGTAAAGAGGATGGCCTGACCTGGAACATCTACAAGGGTGCTCCTTTCTTTGCATTGGATGTGACACCGAAGGGGTCAGAGGAGCAGCAGACCAACACTAAAGACGTGATCAGCGCCATGGAGGCCAAGGGACTAAGCTTTTTGCAGGCGAGAGTGGTCATGAGCCTGCCAGCTGATGAAGGTATGCACCATCTCCAAATGAACATAATCACCTCCCAAAAAATACCTTGTCTCATTGAGTATCAGCTGCAATCTATGCCCAAGCTCGTGCTTTAGTCGACTGGAATACCCGGAACACGTTCTGCGGTACATGCGGTTCCCCCACGGTGTCTGTAAACTCGGGCACCAAGCGCGCCTGCCCACCAACAGATGCCGCCCTGGTAGCAGAGGGCAAGTCTGGCGACCGCCCAAGCTGCAACACCCGTACCACCATCTCGAACCTGTCGTTCCCCCGCACGGACCCCACGATCATTGTCGCCGTCCTCTCCGCAGACGCCAAGCGGATCCTGCTCGGCCGTTCTAAGCGCTTCCCTCCCAACTGGTATTCGACTCTGGCCGGCTTCATCGAACCAGCAGAGTCCATTGAGGATGCAGTTCGGCGAGAAGTCTGGGAAGAGGCTGGCGTGACCCTCTCGCGCGTTGTCATCCATTCTTCGCAACCCTGGCCTTATCCGGCTAATTTGATGATTGGTGCGATTGCGCAGGTCAGCGACCCCGAGCACGAGAAGATCAACCTCGAACATGATCCCGAGCTGGAGGATGCCAAATGGTTTGAGGTGCAGGAAGTCGAGGAGGCCCTGCAGATCGGGACTAGTGCGTTGGGTGACAACGCCGGCCCGCAGTACAAGGAGGGTGGTTTGAGACTGCCTCCTCCCACTGCCATTGCGAACCAACTGATTCGCGCTGCGGTCAATTTCGGGCCTACGAATCCGAAAATGTAGAGGATAGACTAGATCTCACGCGTGCGTTAGTGGTTGACCTTGCCGTCCCCCCTTATATAGTTGGCTGGTCTGCTCTGTATATACAACGTGCCTACACGGTCAACGATATAGATTATGATTCTGCTGAATATGACGACTTTACGCGCCAGGACGTGGATAAGATGATCATGTCATTAAAAGCATCTTTATATATGCAATTATAAATACTGGACCATCGTGCATATCAAAACCTGTCAAGTTTATGAAAAGGGGTAGTTAAACAGTCAAAGATTCGCGTACACTGTCCCATCGCGCAGTTCATGGATACCATTTTTGCCAGATGGCGAGCCAACCTCAGTGTATCTCGTTCCATCTCTAAGCTCGTGGATCGTTATCCTCCGGCGAGATTTCCTGCCTCGTCGCGAGCCCCGCGTTGACACGGACGATTCAGCACGAGTGTCACGTAGCAGGGAATCGGGACTCCCGCTATCGCTGAAAACAGCACTGCTCGCAGGCGTCTGCTCTCGGCTGGCCCTTTCGATAGACGTCTGCAATTGATTGTCTGCTACCATGGCCACGCCGGTTTCCTGGTACCACTGACGTAAATCAGTCGCATAGGTTTGTTCTTCTGCGCCATATTCAACTGGTGGGCCATCAACTTGTGCGTCAGTTTTGGAGCTGCTGAACACCGCCCAAGAGCTGGTTTCACCGCTGACAAGCACCATCGAATGGTTGTAGGCTCTGACCATGAAATTACGCAGGAGGATAGCGTGGCCTTCCTCAGGAGAGGGCAACGCTCCCTTGTAAGGCCGAAAAATTTCGGCACTCAAGGACGTACCAGCCATGGACGGATCAGTCACTTGGAGAGTCAGGAGGTAGTCTTTCTTTCCCGAGGTTGCGCGTATGATGGGCCGAACTTCAGACACAATTGATAGGGTATCAGTCAAAGAGCCGAAATGGTCAACAAGGGTGGCCAGCGGAGCGAAATAGGAGAGCTTGCTACGCAGGCCGGGGTAGTGACGGTCAACACTGAGAAGATGGACGCTGTCTATTGTTCCCACTGAGTCGCTATCATCATGGCGCTGAGGCTGCAGAAGCTCATTTTGAGCCACCCGAGCTTCCGTTGTCTCATGCACATGTGTCTCCTCGACTGCCGGGTGTTGTTCCATCTGAGGAATCTCGACATAAACGGTCCTCTCGCTAGTTACCTCAACGACCGGACTGCTCTCTCTTGCAGAAATTGCCGGAGCCGAGTCCACCGTCTGTGCCGCTTCGAGGAGGTCGTAGTCTTGTCTCAACGTTTCCTGCGTGTGGAGCGGAGTTGGTAGCGATTTGCCTGTTATGATATCCACATGAGCAGGTTTATCGCTTAGCTGAGAGGGGCCCGAGGTTATTATTTGAGGTCCTCGTGGCAGAGTAATAGGCATGCCACTGATTGCATTATGTGGCCCGGGTGATAACGGCGAATCAGCTGCTCCGTCCAAAGCAAATGTCATTGCCCTCGCCGTATCTTGTTCTGGGTCGTGAAGTGACGTCTCTTCGTTCACGCGTCCTTCGTCTTCGTGACCTGGGTGCACCTGATCGGCCTCTTCGTTGAATACTTCCTGGACAGGAGCTGAACTGTATAGCTCTGGATCGATGGCCAAGGGGAGACTAGATGTCACAGGTGGTGTGCCCATATCGCCATGGTTGGCAGGCTGTGCAGGAGAAGCATATTGGAGCTCATCATGGTGGAGTAATAATGACGCCGAGCTCGCGGCGTTAACGCCGGCAGAATCATCCTGAAAATGTTGTGGCTCTTCTACCACATGGTTTTCATCATCTTGTTCGGCCAAGGTAACGGGGGGGTCCTTTGCTTCCCCTCTGGGCTGCTGCTCAGCATATGAATCGCCCATTTGGCCATCTACCACTGCATTCCCAGCCAACAGGCCTTCCATATGTCCATCCTCCGGCCATCGATCTCCGACAGCCTCAGAATCTGAGGTTCGATGCTCTATGTCTCCGCCTTCTATCGATTCAGTATGCACACGTCGCTCGTCTCGCTCAGGTTCTATGCCGTCATCTTCTTGGAGCTCATCCGCCTCAGACGAATGATCCACGTCGGTGGCAGGCTCGCTTTCATAGAAAAGTGACTCCTCTTCTTCAGAGGCTGCTGTTGACCGACGACCATACACAATGCTGTCGGCGTGTGATTGTTCAGAATGAGACGTTCGATAATATGGCGGCGCTTCATCTTCGCTATCACTGTCAAGCACAATGACTTCAGGGGGGCCGGCCTTGGATGGTTGGGATGATTGGACATCATCGATACTCATGTGGTCGGACTCAATTTCGGACTCGGCACGCTCATCGTACTCGTCATCAATGCTTTGCGCTTCCTCGTCACCGGAACCAACGCGATAATAGTCTTCCTCCCCTATATCGTCTTCATCTTCATCCTCCTCATACTCATACGCATCCCTATCCTCGTCGGCCTCGTCCCGACTGGAATATTCATCGCTTTGGTCTGAAACGGTGCGATCTCCGAGCTCAGCAATCCGGGTCTCTGAATCTCCAAAGTCTTCCTTCAACAATCCAGATATTTCGGAGTTTTCCTCTGATTCCGCATCTGAGTCCGAAACAATAGACTCAGGCATGTTTGCCGAGCCTCGGTCTCGAGCAGTGGGCTTTGACCCTATCCTCTCTTGATCCCGTGCTTCATCTTCCCTGTCCGCTTCATCGGATTCGGATTCTTGGGACTCATCTCCTTCCATTTCACTCCTTCCAGGTTCGTAAGAGACGTCATCTTCATGAACATCATGTATCTCTTGAACATCATCTTCTTCAGGCGGTTCTGTATTGGCCACTTCGACGACCCCACTTTCAATATTCTTTTCACCCTGCTCTTTCAATGCACTATCCTCAGAATTTCGCTCGATTCGCTCAGTGACTTTGGTAGATTCGCTGATCTGAACTGCTTGCGGCGCCGTGCTGATCTTGAGGGATTCCGCAACAGTATCATTGTCTTCTAAACGATGTTGACTCTCTGCTGAGACAGGATGGGGGATCTCATTCGTCGTCCCCCAAAATTCTTGGGATAATTTTGAGGCCACAGGTTCAAAATGGGCATGGCTCGTGATCTCTACCGATCCAAAGTATCCCTGACTACTGGGCGCAGTGACAAGCGGTGAAGGAATAGGAAGCCCAGGAGATGGAATGGGATTCAGGCGCGGTGTGTCGATAGAAATATGAGCAGACAGGTCGGGAAACGGCTGTTTTTCGGGTTGACGAGAGAGTTCCTCTGGGGTCGTATGTGCGGGACTTTGGCTCGGACCGGGAGAAGACCGAGTTGTTGGGACGTCGATTTCTGTATGTGCGAATTCCGTGGTGTCTGTCGGAGCAGGAAGAGCGGTATCGGTATTTTCATCCTTGTCTCCATCCGACGATACTTCAGCTTCGTCAAATATATGTGTCCAATCGAGTGGCATGTCGTCCTCCCCAGGAACTTCCGGTTCATCAATAATACGCCAATCATTGTTTCTCATGCTGAATCTCGCGCGTTTTCTTCCTTTCCCGGGAACATATCCGTCTTCTTCTGCAAATGGATCGAAGGCCGAGTCGATGAGGGCGCCAAAAGAGGTGCGAGATCGTCCCACGAACGCAGGAGATTGCCATGATTCCGCATGTGTAACCGGCGTGATTCCTTCAGGGAGGGGGCCGAATTTAGGCGCAGGAGTGACTGGTGTCGGACTTGTGACGCGGATGTTCGGTACCGGAGATGAGGGAGGATCGACTTTGACGGTTGAGAGGCATTCAGAGGCTCGAAATACCTGAAGTCCGTTAGCATATTCCGGCTTCTTTGTAGGCCTGGGTAGAGGTACCTCGAGGAGCACGCAATCCTCGAAATGCAAATCCCATTTCACGCATTTACTAGGTGTCTGCGTCGTCGCTTGGTTGTCCACAAACCGAGCCCCCTCGAGACTGAGGAGCACATCGTCTCCGATACCGAGTTTTGAAGTCGCAACACTCTCAGCGATGTGGCCGTGGAATATTACTTTGACTTGCCCATTTGAGAGACGCAGGCGGAAATCGGGCTCCGCCAACAACAGGCCGAGGGACTTAGTGGAAGACGAGTAGGGCCAAAGCAACGAGACGGTCGCGCGTATCGAGCTCCTGGACAAATTATCGAACGTCGGGGAGAGCTTCGCAATAGGTATTTGATCTGGTCGCTGTCCAGGGGGTTGCGACTGGTTGGCGTCCATCACTGCGGCCGGAGGTCAAGACGTAACATCTGCATATTTCGGTTCATAAATGCTGCATCCTTTGGATCGAGCTGGAGCGCGTAGGGAAAAGCGCTGATAAAGTAGGTTTTCGCGTTGAGGACCCTAGCGTGGCTGGCTTGGGGTCGACTTGTGTTGAAGAATTGGAGACTGAACGGGTGACAGAAGAAGCTTGCCTACTCACATACCTGCCTAGACAGGAAAGGTTGGCTGGAACGGGGAGGCGTACTGAATATGTAATATTACATGGAACTGTCAAGTGTTCCGCCTACAAAGCTTGTTTTTTATGTAACGACATTGAAAGCCGTAACGTCGACGTCATTTTCCAGCCTTGCGCAGAACACATCATGTAAATTGCATCTTCTTTCAGCCATCATATTGTATAGACACTGATTATATAGCTCTCATAGTTCTATGTCAGGAAGCCTGAGGGGTCCCTTAAGTACCTATTGCCTCGCTCGACTGAGCCCGCGGGGTTAGTTGCGGGGGCTATCAGCACAGGCGGAATCGGAATCCCCTTGATGAACCTGCTCCATCACTTCATGGTCTCGGACGTACACATCCTCATGCAGTTTGATATCTCATATCAGAATGTCAATGTCAAAGGAAATTCGTCGAGTAGCCATTATAGGCGCCGGACCAGCTGGTCTCAGTGCCGCAAAGTACGTTCACATCTTAGCATAACATTTTGGCCACTAACCCCACATCCTAGATATCTCCTTGCGGAAAACTATTTCAAAAAGATAGATATCTTTGAAAAAAGAAGCTCCGCTGGCGGCGTATGGAATTACACCCCTGGAAACCTCAAACTGGGTTTATCAACACCGGTGCCACAACTTGATCCCAATTATCCAGCGGAGAACCCGGTCTGGCAACCCGTAAAGGATGCTCACAGGAAGCACGAGGAGCCGGTGTTTATTTCCCCTATATATAGCACCTTGGACACGAACATCCCCAAGGAAATCATGGCCTATGGGGAAAAGCGCTTCCCCACAGACTCCCAAGTCTTGCCTACGCATTCGACGGTGAAACAGTATCTGGATGAGTACGCTGAAGACGTCAAACATCTGATCACTTTCGAAACAGAAGTCTTGGATGTCAAACATCTCCAACACTCCAAGCAATGGGACATCACTACGCGGAACCTGCGGACGAATGGTACCGAAACCAATTCCTACGACGCTGTTGTTGCGGCCAGTGGGCACTTCGACGTTCCCTACATGCCAGATATTGCTGGGATTAAACAATGGAATGAGCAATGGCCAGGAGTAATCAGTCACTCCAGGCTCTTCGATTCACCGGATGATTTCCGTGGGAAGAAGGTGGTGGTTGTGGGAAGTTCGGCCTCAGCCATCGATATTGGTAACCAGATAAATACCGTGAGCAAAGGCAAACTTCTTGTCTCGCAACGGACCAAGTCCTTTCTTATACCGCACAACGATCCGGATACTTCGGATCGGATCAATTACCCTGAAATCGTTGAATTTCTATCACCTGCGGAACACGACAGGGCCATTCGTTTCGCAGATGGCAGGGTCGAGACAGAGATCGACTCGATCGTTTTCTGTACTGGCTACCTCTACTCATTTCCCTTCCTGTCGTCTCTCGACCCACCGATCATCACGGACGGGCGGAGGACCCTGAATACTTACCAACATCTCTTCTACATCTATGACACGTCACTCGTGTTTCCGGTTTTACCGCAGCGGGTCATCCCATTCCAACTCTCTGAAAACCAGGCAGCTGTCTTCGCTCGGGTCTGGTCTGGAAGGCTTCACCTTCCTTCCGTGCCAGAGATGAAAGCCTGGGAGGACGCCACTGCCATCGAGAAAGGAAACGGGACCTCATTCCACCTTCTGCCTTTCCCTCTGGACGCGAATTATATGAATCTACTTCATGAATGGGCAGCGAAAGCCGAGCCGCGCCCCGGGCTGATCAATAATGGCAAAGGCAAGCAAGGGAATTATTGGGGAGGATATGAGAGATGGATCCGGGGTCTCTTTCCGGAGATCCGGAAGACATTTGTCGATAAGGGAGAGGAACGACATGGTATCACCAGCCTCAGGCAGCTTGGATATGATTTCGGGTCATGGGAAGAGCAGCAGGAGCAAGATACTCGAGGATGAGATAGTGGCATGCTGTATATACGCACACGATAGAGTAGACCCGATAGATTCTAGACCTCGATACAATACAACCCCCGGCAGGAGTAAAAGCGGCAGTCCGAAGTTACCAGTTGACTCGAGGGTGTGGAGTTGGGCACTGATAAGATATCACGTGCGGGCGATCATCCGCGTCGAGAGCTAGCTCCCCGTCGCCCGAGTTCATACATCTCTCTTCCTCTCTCTACTCCGCATCCGCGCCACAACCCACTCGACCTGTACCACGCTGGGGCTGGATCTGTGTCTTAAGCTTTCCTGATTGTTTCTCTTGCGGAAATCTTTTTGTTCCTTCCATCTATTCCAGCCGCACCATTCTTAACTATTCATTTGCACCATGGATCTCGTCTCGGCGATGCTCTCGGGACGCGCATAATGGAGCGCAAGCGCAAAGCTCCCTCACCAGTACATATATACCCATCAGATAACCCCAGAAACAAAAGGTGGAGAAGAAACTACGCCGTACTATCTAGCGACGACGAAGACGACCAAAACAGCTCCAGTCTCGGCGAAGACGAGTATCTTATCAACTGCATTCTTGACGAATCCGACTCTCAGTATTTAATCGACTGGGAGGGACCTTGGACTCCAACCTGGGTGCGTATCGCTGCTGTGCATCGCTCCTAGTGTGCACGTTAATCCCAACATCTCTCAAGTAGGCCGGTGTTCTCTAATAAATTCATCCAAGCATAGGAGCCAAAGGAACACGCCAACGACGCGGCGGTTCAAGCTTGGGAGGAAAAGAAAAGGCATCGCTCATCGAGCAAATCGCCTCTAGCAGAACACTCAACCGAGAACGATATCGACGAAGGAAGAGGGCGTTCGAGATCGCGCCCGAAGTCTCCATTGTTTGTTCCACTCTGCACCACTCCTCCCCAGGAGAATAGCGGTGTCTTCGAGAGGTCATTGACCAGTATTGCAACACCCCCCGCGAGACTCGATATTCCTAGCGCCTCGATTCATCGCTTCGTCCGTCCTAAATACTTGGTAAAGCCATCTTCATCGCCCCCTCTATCCGTCTCTCAACACAGTGCCCGACATCCAATTCCTTCCTTTCATCAGCCCCCTAGGGAATTTCAAGCTCCGTTTCTTGTCCCGGGGGATACCGACAGCTCCAGAGAGATCACTCCTATTCCCCAATCTTGCGAGAACCTACCTCAAGACATTCCGGCGCCCGTGACCGGAGACGCAACCCCAAGCGACGAACCATCTCTATCCTCCGCTAGTCAGCCTTCGCCTGAAGTTCAGATAGAAAGGTCAAATCCGGTATATGAAATAGCAGAGACGCCCCCAGATACTTCAACTGCACTTGGTGAACCATTCCAGCCTCCACATCCGAAGGCGCACGATTCGCAGATTTCCTTGAATTCGGCCAGCCTTCGCTCGAAAGCGGATACACTAGTGTCACAATTCTTTTTGAGCGACAGCGAATATCTAGCAAGTTGTTCTCCCTCTTGTATAGGGTCACTAAGTATGTCCTAACTGTTGAACAGGCAGTGGCCTTGCTGGCCATATCGCATCCTCGGAACCTCTTTTTGTGGGAAAGACGCAGGTTTCTGAATCCTGTATAGAGGCACCATCGCAGTCTACGTCCGTACCCCAGAGAACAACCACCTCCAGCGGGACGAAAGCCATGGACGAGCCGAACCAACAGAAGCAGCAGCCATCTTTGGCAGATACCTTGGAAAGGTATAGCCAGTTCGAAGGATCAACTCCAAGGGAGAAGATAAGAAATGCGTACGCCCAGTTTCAAACAAGAGCTACATCTGTGGCTCAGCCTATTGAACCCAGCGCCACGCCATCGTCTACTGGAGATATCGAGCCCTCCGTGCCCGTGTCAATCCCGGAAGCGGCACCACCCTTGAGTGTCAGGGTAGACAGAGACGCTACTCATCCCACAACCCACCCTCAAATGGTTGTGCAAGGGGAAGCCCCCGGAGAGCCCCTCCAGGGTGATGTGCAGACCATTCAGCCGAGTGCATTAACCTTTGCCCACACAGAGGAGCCGTCTCTTGGATCTGTTTGTCTTGGCCCGGCAGAATTTTCCGTGCCACTTCCAATGGATTCGAGGGTTAAGGATGACTATGAGCGAGTGTTAACAAACGAATCCCATATCATTCAGGACTTCCTCGCAAGATCCAAGTCCGGCCACGAGATGTCGGATCCTGAGGTACGCTACACTATTTTCCAAGGTTGCTACCTCTGGCTGACCATTAATCAGAATAAAGCTCTTGATACAAAGCTCCGCGAGGTACTGGCTCATCTCAGCAATGTCGCGACCCATCCTGATCTCAACATTGCCGAGCATATCAAAGACTCGGATTCGGATTTGGCAAAAGAAGCAGCATGGGCCGAGTATTCCAGCGCCAAGTTTTTATTCTTGGGCTATCTTGTGGAGTTCGCTAGTAGTCGCGACATTCACCTGGTCATCATGGTGAATGGAGAACGGACGCAAAAGGTCGTTGAACGCTATCTCATGGGGAAGGGTCTTGTGTATACCCGACCCCGTGAGGAAATGGGTCTCGGCACAAATTTGGAAGTTTCTATGGTGAAGGGCTCATTGTCTCTGGGCATACAATCGACACAAAGCGACGGCGTTTTGGAGACATACAAAACCCCCTCTGCCATTATTGCACTGGATTCATCCTTTAACGGCAAATCCCCCCCTGTTGAACATATGCGAACCACTTTCGCTCGCCAGGGGACTTTACTCCCAGCTATCCGACTGATCGTATCTAACTCGAGTGAACATGTTCAACTCTGCTTTCCCAATCTTTTGGATACCCAGGCGCTGCGTACGACTATTCAGTATACGATCCGGCTTCGGGACATGGTTGGGGACTTACAGGACGATGCGCTTGGAGTACAGGAAGATGTAGAAGAGATTCTATCTTTTCTACTCTCTGACAACTTCCATGCGAGCTGGCCGTTACCACCAATTGAACCAATTCCGATTGTCAGCGCCGAGGAGCTGGATGCCACTTCATTCGGAGGTGGGTTGCAGCCTAGTGGTATTGACAGTGCCCCTTTCCCAGAAAGTTCACCACAAAAACGCCAATACGTAAGTGATATTTACCAGGGCTCGGTGTGCTTTAACGAGCTCAACGCTAACATGAAACAGATTGAGGAGGCTGGCGAGCAAATTGCGAAGAGAATACGAATGGACTTATCACAGGAACCTACGCAGTTTACTGAGTCCTCTAAGTTTCCCAGCCAAACTTTGAATGGTGATTTGCAAGCCCTGGAACAACACATGATCCACATGAGGACTGCGCACGCAGCTGAACTGGAAAAACTGCAAAAGGCCCTATCAGATACCCAGTCTCGTCTACAAGAAAGAGAAAAGATCTTGGAATCTCTCCAACATCGTTATGAAAGCCGGACCGAGGATCTCCACAAGACCCGGCAAGAGAGGGATCGGTTGGCTGAGTCTAAGGCTACTTCGGAGCAAAAGGTTGAAAAGCAGAAGGAGGAAATCTCCAAATTGAAGGACGAACGAACCCAGCTGAGGCACGACCTGGAACAAGCTCGGGAAGAGTTGAAGGCCGGCGGTGGCAGTGCCGCAGAGCTTGAAACGGCCCGAGAAGAAATTCGTCGCCTGGCCAAGGAGAATGCCAGCCTCACACGAAAAGCCGAGTACGAGAGCAGACAAGCTGAGTACACTCGTGAGCAGTACCAGACTGCTTCCAATGTGGCAGCACAGTCTGGAAATGAAGTGCGGCAGCTCCGAGAAGAGAACGAGACCTTGAAACGCAAAGTTGCAGGTGACGTCACCCATCTCAGGGAGCTCAACATGAAGAATAATGATGCCCGACACTTGTCTCGCATCAGCGAATTGGAAGCAACTCTTTCATCTCGCGAGGATCTGTTACGTCGGAAGGAGGACGAGCTGCGCGAGATCCGGAAAAACAGACCATCCACTCGCTCAACGAGCACTCAGCCCCGTAGCCCCAGAATGAATGCTGGCAATAGCCGTCCGACGAGTCCGGGCTTTGGAAATAATGGGTCAAATTTCCCGGGGAGGGGAAGTGCCTTGAGGTTCAGTTCTGAAATGTCTCTTTGAGGGCGGTCATTCGGCCGCTCACCAAGCGACATTTTGTTATGTCCATAGTGCGCTATACGATAGAGGACATATTTCCTTCTGGCGTTGTCCTGTCTCCCTTTCATTCATGATTTTCAGCATAGACAAGGCTTGGTTTAGTGTTGAGTCAGGAGGTAGACGAGTAACAATTCAGGGCCATTTGTTTCGAAAGCGCAAGTCGTGCACCACGCCATATATGACTTCATTTGTAGAATCTTGTCAGGTCCTACGGGGCGATACAGTCTGCTACTATGTTGGCTCGCACAGTCAAAACCTAGATACGAGTCCCAATCACCTCAATCCCCAGGTAGAGATCATAAGCCGTCTAGTGGTCGAAAGACTTTCATCCAACGCTGTTGTCACAGGTCACGTCAGTACTATTCCCATTAAAGGCTCAATTGTATTATACTGACCTTGTCATAGGGCTTAGTGGAGTCGACAAATCGCAGGTCTGTTGCTAAGCGGATACGCCTCGCCGGGTCTTTGTTCTTGCAGCTGGCATGAACCATCCATGGGTTATGGAAAATGACATCTCCAACTTCATACTCCCCGATCAACCACTTTCGGTTGGCCTTCTGCCCATATTCAACGGTATCTCGGCTGAGGAACCCACCGTCATTCATATTCTTGTTGAAAGCAGATACTCTCTCCTCGTCTGTGAGGTTGCTGGCGTTCCTACTAAACTCATCCTCCGTCTGTTGTCCTATATCGGTTGACCGTTCGAGGTACATCAGCCCACCCCCTTCGAGCGAGATGTCCCCAATAGGAACCCACGCCGTCAGGCTAGTAGGCGGTCCAGCACGGAGATACATCTGATCGAAGTGAACCGGCGTCAGCTCGCTGCCAGGGACAAAGGCTCTCAGCAGAGTGCGTTGCAGCATGGTGATGTGGTCCCAGTCCTTGAACTTTCGGACAAAGTCACGCAGTTCCTTGTTCTCGCAGAAGTCGAGGTAGAACTGAGCCTCATGGGCCTTGATCATGAGCTCGAGGTATTTTTCTGACTCTTCATCATCTTTGAGTCCGAAGAGGCGCCGCAGGTTTCCCGGAGGGAGAAACTTCCGGCTGTCCTCTTCGCTGAAAATACCGTCCACCAGCGGAGTGCCGTCTTTGAGCAGTCCGGACGGGGACATGTATTTGAAGTACTCGCGTCGACATTCCAGCACGCGCTCTCTCGGGAGGAGGTCTTTCACCTTCAATATGTCAGTAACTTGGTCAGCTGATATGTGATTTTAGCCTACCAAGAGATATCCGTCACGGCTGAACCTCTCTCGCATGACCTCAAGTGGAGTGTCTTTGGAAGTAGGCTGCAGATACCCGATTCGATCCGGATCCATGGGCCCGAAGTTGGACTCCAGGTTCAGGTGCTTAGGGTGAGTAGGATAATATTTTCCGTAGTTGTCATTTTCAGGGATGCCCTGTGGTGTACCGTTTGAGGGTATAGCAAAAGCCGCTGGCTCGACAAGTGTAGCCATTTGGAAGGATTCAAACAATCAAGGATAGCTCAGAAAAGTCTCCCTGCTGGAAGAAACATGATGTGGAATTCATGACAGTCCTACTTATATCCCTATGGTGATGGTGTCGTATGGTCAGAAGGATGGCCGTCTACAGCCGATCTCCAGCCGCCCACGCTATCTATAGCCGATGGGGGGAAACAACCTACCGTCGGCTGTAGCGGGCCCCGCATGTTACATGCTTCTCTCCATTCCATCAACAATCAAGTAGAACAATTCATTGAACTGGCCATGACAAGAAGCACCGGGGAACGCCTGTATCGAGCCTGTGTCCGATGCAGACAACGAAAAACGAAATGTGACCTGTATGATGTACTTCCTAGTTTGAACAGTATTATTGTCAACTAACCCATCGCAGCTAATACACTAACGAGTTAACCCATCGTCCTTGTTCAAAATGCGCTGCCCAAGGTCACAGATGCATCCCGGCCACGTCTCGACGGGGCGGCGATTACTCGCGGTTCCGAATCCGGAGGACCCAGGCGCGTCAACAGAGAGATATTCAGGGGCTTGGTGGCGCACCGGACAAGATCAACCAGGAAGATGACGGGTCGCAACATGCAGGCCCAAGAGATGCGCCAGCCCAATCCATTTATGGCGTTCAGAATCCACTCGAGGCTCTTCAAATCCTCGCACAGACGGCTTCAAGCGAGAGGTCAATGAGCCAGAGGAACACCAATGGGCCCCGAGGTCGTAATGGTCAAGATACTTCTGTGGGCCTCTATAACTCTTTCCGAGATGGCATTATGGATAACTTGACAGAAAATAACCCCAGTCTACGTACTAGTGAGTTGATCCAAGAAAACATTGTCGATGCTCAACTGTTAGAACCCTTGTTACAATAGTATGTCTCCATCACCTTTGCTTTCCAGTTAGCTAACAATCCCAATAGCTACATTCAAAACTACCATCCTTATCTTCCTATTGTCCCAAGCACGCTACTAGACTTAGAGCGTATCGAGCAGTCCTGGGCAACCGAAACGTTTCTCCTTACAGCCGTGCTGACCATAGCAACAAAAGACCGTGTCGGCCTGGAAGCATTGCATGCACGAATGCTAGGATACATGGAGAAGCTTCTACTTCGTGTGGTATTGGGCGCCATGAGCGTTCGTCATGTCGGCTCAGTGGAAGGTCTCCTGTTACTCGCAGAGTGGGTTCCACATGCGAGCTCCGATGTACGCACGCAATATGTAACTGTGGATGACGGACCTTCTTCCCGTCTGCAAGCGCCGGATGAGGACAGCGCTGCCTGGAATCTCGTTGGGCTCGCAGTGAGACAAGCATACCTACTGCACCTGGAAAAGTATTCGTTCCGCGGAGAGACCAGAGACGAGTCTACTACTATGTTTTATCGCAAAAGATTGGCATGGTTCTGTGAGTCAGATGCGTGTTTGCTGGAGTCATTGCTTACGCGTCTATAGTCACCTATCTTGCTGACCGCCAGATCTCAATCCAAATGGGACAGGCGTTTTGGTGCCGAGGTCCTGGTTTATCAGCTCGATTCACTGTGGACGACTATCCCTCCCTACGCCCGCAAACCCCAGGTGAAATTGATTATGCATCATTCGTTCAAGCCCAAGTCGAGCTGACAACCATATTCGGTAATATCCATGATATATTATATGCATCCCAAACCCGCACTGCTCAGCTCATGCTCATGGGAGACTATACAAAGTATCTTGATGACAGCTCCAAGGCGCTGGTCATGTGGAAGGAAACATGGGGAAACGCTGATCTGCCGCCTCAATTAAATTGTCTCCTTGTTCTGCAGTTTGAATACCTCCGTCTTTACATCAATGCGTTCGCCTTCCAGGCAGTCCTTCATCGATCTTCGAAGAACACTACAGGGTCGGAAGTGGGGAAATCTACGTATTTCCCTTATAGTGCCATGGCTAGCCCGGATGGACGACATATATACCTCGCTATTGACGCTGCAAAAAATGTGCTTAAAGGGCTTTTGGACAGGTTGAATCCTGCAAAGCACCTGAGATACCTTCCTGTGCGGTTCTACCTGTAAGTATTACGTCTTATCTTCAACCACCGCTCTGATCAAGAGAGAAATGATACCAACACAGCAGAGCTACGAAATACATGCTTCCGTGTTTCTTTTCAAAGCACTTAGTGTCGGGGCACTAACTTCAGGGGAGCACCAAAGCTGCTCAGTCCTGGTTCGACAGTTCGTCTCCATGCTGAAAAGTGCAGCCACGAGCCCATCTCATATCGCATCGAGATACGAAAAGCTCCTTACCAACTTATGGTTTCAAGGACAACTAGGACAACTAACGCCTGAGCACGGAAGCGAGCTTGCTCATACGAGAGGTCATACGCAGACCATTCATGCCGGTGCCTCGAATGCAATGCGGGACCAAACGGCTCTTCAGGGACATACGAGCCAGGAATCATCAGATAGTATAGTACCCGGTCATTTGTCATTCGCCGAAGGGCTTCAGAGCGCCGTTCAGACTCCATACGCGGACCCGACGGAGATATTCGAGGGTCCAGATGCCTTTTTGTCCAATTTGCCTTTTCTTCGTGGTGGTTTTCCTGATTTGGATCTCAATGGGATGGGCCAGCTTCTAATGGACTTATGATGCCTGTTATGTTATGACCCTAGACTGTATTCTCTAACTCCAACATTCTCGATCGATCCATTGTTACTGGTCCGGTCATCTATAGCCGACGCTAAGTTCCCCGCGTCTTCCCCACGTTTGGTAATCCGGGGTATGACCAGCATGATCCTTGATCCTTCATCCCTGAACCACTGCACGTCCAGTAAAAGGTATGCCAAGTGAGGTATCGACAAGAGCTAGGCAAAAAAAAGACCTTCCTGAAGTATTATGCTCGGAACAGATCGATGGGCTTCAGTGCCCCGTCTACAGCCGCGCCCTCGACTGATGTTCTCGTCACTCAAAGGCAAGCCTACTTAAGAAGGACATTTGGCTTACACAATGAAGAAATTCCTAGTATGAGTAGGAAATCACCACGATGTTTTTCTGCCAGAGAATTATTCGCAACGATGCAATCAAGACCGATCCCCCAGAGATCTACAACATCCGAGTAGTCACCATCAGTCTTGCAGTATGAGCTTCCCCAGTCGTCGACATGAGCACCCAGTAATGCTGAAGTTGACTAGGCCTGTGGAGCTTCTATGCTCTTTGGATTCGATATGGGTGTTATTGGAGGTGTTCTCACAATGGGATCATTCATACAGTACACGCTCCATTGCTTTCCCAGGGTTCAATGAGCATACAGTTGACCTTGATATAGAGACTATGGGTTGCTTGAGAAAGAGAAAACTGTCCTAGCGAATCTCGAGTCGACCATTGTCTCGGTGATCCAGGCGGGCTCATTCATAGGCGCTCTAGCGTCTACCTGGCTTGCGAACGCTGTCGGACGTCGGGGGTCCCTGATTCTCGCGGCATTGGTTCTCTTCGTTGGGTTGCGATGCAAGCAAGGGCTAGTGGTATTATTGGAGTCCTATATGCTGGGAGGTATGTTACATCTTCATGACCCTTGTCATCGGAAGGGAATGAATCACAATTAATGTGTCTGCAGGTTCATTGGTGGGCTATCGATCGGAGTAGCCTCATCGGTCTGTCCGATATATATCTCGGAAAACTCGCCACGCGGGATCCGTGGACTACTCACGGGGTTTTATCAACTCATGCTAGTATTTGGCCTTACTGTAAGGATTCCAATAGCGATCAACCAACTACCCATTAGCTGATTACCACTCCAGCTGGCTTTCTGGATCAACTATGGCTGCGAAGGCCATCTATCCGGGAGAAAACAATATATCATCCTCTATCTCTGCAGGCATTTCCGGGGGTAATTCTTCTCGTTGGGATGCTTCTTGCGAATGAATCTCCGAGATATCTCGCCATGAAAAAACCGGACCAGGTATTGCCGGTACTCGCAAAACTCCGGGGACTGCCAGAGGATCACCACTACGTTGTCGCCGAACTGGCGAACCTGAACAACCAGCTGGAACAGGAAGACTCGCCCACATCGGTCTCTTCGCTCTGGGTCCTCCTCAAGGAGTCGTTCTCGCGAAAATCGTATCGGAGACGATCCATCTTGTGCATCACGCTGATGATGTGGAGTAACATGTCAGGTACAAATGCGATGACATACTACAGCCCGACGATCTTCGCGAGTGTTGGGCTTTCATCTGCGTCCGTGGGCCTGTTCGCGACGGGCATATACGGCATTGTGAAATTTGTGGCGTGCGCTATTTTTATTACGTTTGTCTCTGATACTCTCGGTCGTCGCTGGTCGTTGTTGTGGACAGGTTTCGTACAGGTATGGGCTTGTGTGACGTCTATGCCGCGATGGTAGCTGACCAAGCATACGTAGGGCGTTATGCTCTTGTACGTTGGCTTCTATGTGAGATTTGACACTGTTTCAGAGAATACAGCAGTTACCCCTCAAGGATATGTTGCTCTTGTGGCCATTTATCTGTTTGCAGCGGTGTATCAATTTGGCTGGGGACCCGTGGTGTGGTCCTACTGTTCGGTATGGTCCCTACCCCGATGAAAGTCGGATTTGTGCGGGAGTTTGGTTGATCATGAAAATACTAGGAAATCCCCCCAGCACGCCTCCGAGGGTTGAACATGGGCATGGCCACGGCTTCGCAGTGGTTGTTCAATTTCGTTGTCGCAAAATCAACACCGTCGATGTTTGCTACCCTTGGTAAAAATGGGTATGGGACGTACTTTGTCTACGGCAGCTTCTGTTTCGTCATGGTTGTGTATGTTTGGTTCTTTGTGCCGGAGACGAAAGGTATGATGTCGAGTATCCAACCTTTGGGCACAAGAGGACTTTTGACGACTGATTTTTGGTTCTTCAGGACTGTCCTTAGAATTTATGGATGAGTTGTTCGAGAGAGACACGGTACGTGGAAAGTTCGTGCCCACACAGGATGTTGAAGCAGCAGGCGGAAAAGACGGAAAAGAGAAGGAGAATGATGTCGCAGTAGAACATATCGAACGACAGGCGTAAGTCGATGGAATGTACGGGATCATGCGGACATTCGGAGTTCTCCAACGTGCCTGTCATAAGTTGTTTCTCCGAAAGACGACAGACATCCTCATGGCTCTTGGCAGGTTAGTATATACTAGCCAACCCTCATTTGCTCTCAGATAAGGCGATTCATGCTATTCAACTCATCACCTTGTTCTCCTGCACCCTCTTTCGCTAGATAGCCTGGTATGTTGCTTAGTTGGAATGGTTGTCATGGCAAATATCGTGGGAGGTTAATACACCAGGGATCGTGTAAACAATGCAGAGAATGTCAGATTGTGGGGTATGTCCCGGATACAGCATGCAAGGGACATGCATGATCACCTGTTCGCCTGAACTGGGGAATGCGCCGATAGCACATGCGGGAGCGCCTTCAGACAGATAACAGTCATGACAATTTATCAGAGAATGATTGATGGGGTATCGTCAATGAATCGTCTTAAGAATGACTCGTGGACGTCGGTTAGATAGACAGACCCATAATGCGTTGGATTCGTCTGATGTCTGCAAACTGAAACAACGCATGGGATCGGCTCAAGGGAGAAACAGCCCCTTCACGCTATCCAGTCAACAAGGTTTCTGCGGGTACGATATCCCAAGCAACTGGCTCAGCTGAGTCCAAGGGACAAGGAATGAGAAAGTAGCGGGTTGTATCCGAGCAAAAAACGCTATGATTGGAAGTCCAGGAAGATTGTGTCCATGGATGATGGTGCGGGTAGCGGAGACGGAAAACCATGGATCTGGTTAGAAGGAGGCTGGGAGCTGATCGTAGCAGGATCTCGGGATTTAAACAGAATGGGGGCGGGACAGGCGAGGGAGCTGACACAATCACCCTGGCGATGCGAATATTTCTCCGAAGGACTGTATACACTCTGTTCAGGTTCTGGAAGAAGGAGAACATCTGCAAGACAATTGAAGCTATCCAACAGACGACGAGAGGGTGTTGGATCGCGAGATCACGGGGACAGTGCGCATTAAGCTTATCGATAAGCCCGCCCGCTAAACCTGAAGAGGCGCCAACGTAAACAACCAACCCAAAGCCGCGATCGGGCCTCACCGTTCACCTCAGCTCTCCTCTCTCTCTCTCTCTCCTCTCTTCGTCTTCTTCTTCTCCAACCTCTTCTCTCCTCCTACCCCGGCCCACCTTGTGTTATCTTTTCTTGGGCAGGGTATTCCTTTGGTCCATTTGATCTCGTTTGATTTTCTCTTTTTCCTCCCCTCTAATCCTAATCTCCTCCGCTGAGTTGTTATTTTCCGAGATCATGGTCCTGTTTGTTTCGTCGCTACTCGGGTCCTGATCGTTCCTTTTCTGCTCCTTACTCTTTTACTGTGCCATTCTTTAGCTGGCGCATAACCACTCAGATCTCTTCATCACGTTCCAGAGGAGTGATCAAAATATCCCGTCGTCAATTCCCCTCAACACGCACAGGTGCTCCAACACCAGCCCGTCCGTCACCGCGCTAGCTCCGGTCTCCTTATTGCAATGGCCACCGATGCACCTCAGTTGCCTACCCGGTTTCCCTGCTGGTGTCGGGCAATTTACTCATGGGGAGGAGAGACCAAGCGCGATCTGGGCATTATCGAAGGAGACCTCATCGAATGCTTAAATGCGGGCGATGGCAAATGGTGGATGGGTCGGTTGCGCCGGGACAGGCGCATGGTGGGACTCTTCCCCTCCAACTACGTCGAGGTTCTTGGGGAAGACTTCGTCCCGGTCAGTCGCACAGCAAGCCCAATGATTCAAGCCGCCGCTTCTCCCATTACCAATCCCACTTCCGCCCCCAAGAAACAAAAGACCGTCTTTCGGAAACCTTTCCAGGCCCACAAGGAAGCACTTGCGCCAGCTGAGCTTGCCCGAAGCTCGACCTCGTCCTCCCCGCTCGCAAGCTCTATCCCCCAGACCCCTCCTCGCGATGGCAGTGTTTCCCGCAAGACAAAACCTTTACGTACCCCGACGAGTGCAATCAAGCACCAGAGTTCCACAGCTCGTCCTTCGTCGCGTTCCCGACCGCCGTCTCGTGCAGTCTCCCCACGACCTCCCCCAGAGCCGAATCGCTCTCCAGCGCCAGCGCCGGCGCCACCTGCGCATGATATGTATCGATCCCGCCCTCCGTCTCGTGGTGCCTCGCCACGTCCACGTCAAGATACTCAGCTCGTCTTGCCTTCCATCCCACCTACCCAGTCGTCGCGCCCAAGACCGCCATCTCGTGCCGCGTCTCCGCTTATACCACAAGAACCGAACTATTTCATAGCACCAGCCCCGATGACGCACAACATGTCATTGTCGCGACCCTCGTCTCGGGAGATATCACCCCTCCAGCTTCAGGAGCGAGAGGAATCTCCACCCCCGCCTCCGCCTCCTCCCCACCGAATTGCTGTTAACCGTGCGCCGTCAAGAGAAGCGGTACCGTCACGTTTTGATATGAACGACCGCTATGTCGTAATGTCGCGGACTCCGTCGCCTGCTGCACATTCCGACGCCAACGATGGACACACCCCTTCTCCTCTCCGAGACGCCATGGAGGACGTAATGACTTCATTGGAGGATATGGGGATGTCCCGTGGAACCGCATCTCCATCACCGCAGCCCGTTTTCAACAACCCATGGTCCCCGGATGCCTACGATAGCTTTCGCGATAGTCGGCCCTCGCAGACAGTCGGTCGGCCGTTGACATCTTTAGGGTTTGAGGGCGATAAGGAATACCAGTATCCCCCTGCGCCCCCTCACAGGAACAGTGTCTATTCCCACGAACAGTTCCTTGATGGACCTCCGCAGCTGAACAACTATGTGCAGCGAATGGAGAGTCGCCTCCGCCAGATGCAAGAACAAAGTCGGAGAGGCTCGGAGGATATACAGCCATCAGAAGACGATGAGGAACCGCCCCCACCACCCCCGAGAAACGTTCCCTATCATGCCAGGCACAACTCAATCCCGGCACATTACCCGCATTTGCGGAGTCGGCGATCGGGACAGGATTTGAGGGATGATATGCTCAATCGGACTTACACCACCAAATCGAGCACCACGAACTCGTCCAGCGGAGTGCAGAGCACCAGCACCAACATGACTGTCAGCACGGAAAAAACCAGCCAAAGTCTGATGAGCGGTCCATCCGCTGGCGGGTTCAGCGCAACAAGTGCGGGTAGTTACGCACGTCGAGGCTTGGGAACAAGTGAGCGGCCAAGTACCGCCATGGATACGTTCCGTAGCAGAGGTTTCAGCGATGTTTCGCGACTATCACGACCAGAGACACCGTTGACTGGTATTTCATACCATTCAAGCCACAATACCTCGCGTCAGGGTGCATCTTCTGCCATTCCGTGGTCGTCATCAGCAAGCGGTCCCGAAGAGCCCGCCGGTGTCTTTGGTGGTCTCACCACTCCCAAGGCCAAAAAGCACGGGTTCTTCAAGAAGATCTTTGAAACAGCCAAGACGGGTGCGGCTAATGCCAGAAGCAGCATTGCGGTTGGGCAGAGCGGCGGTTCCTACTCCCCCACGAAAGGAAGAGCAGTGTCTCCTATTAGGTCCTTGCGTCGTGATAGCGCTCGTGACACCGGCACGGGCGGTAGTGCCATAGATTGGGTACAAGTGCGGCGTGATGTTAATCGCGCTAGCTCACCGAGTCGGAACGAGAGGATTGAAAGGGCAGAGCGGTGTCAAATGATGGATAATCCAGTCATCTATGCGGTAGAGGAGTTGTACGACACCGCCGAAGGCGACGAAAGCATCGACGGTCTACCCATAAGTGAGCCAACCAACTTTGGCACCGTCAACCTCAATCTGGTGGACAAGAGCGCCCGCTTCGTCAACAGTCTCCCTCCGATGACCAACCCCATGAGTCTCGCCCAGGGGTATATCTGCCGTCCATACAAGAGCGATGTCCAGAGACTGCGTGCTATCTTTACCTGGGTCAGCGAGAAAGTCGCGTGGGATGAGCCTGTTGAGGAGATTGGTGTGGACTTGAAGCGCGTGGTGCAGACCAAGAGAGGAAGTCCTCATGAAGTGGCGTTTCTGGTCAAGGAGATGTGTGCCGCAGTCGGTCTACATTCCGACGCAGTGAAAGGATTCCTCAAGACCCCCGGTGAGATGTTCGATTTGGACAGCCTCTCGCGGCCTAACCATTGGTGGAACACGGTTCTTGTCGATGGTGAATGGCGGGTCATGGATTGTTCCTTAGCAAACCCAACGAACCCCTGGCGCAACAAGTTCGTTACGACCGGCTCTTCTGCCGCAGAGAGCTGGTACTTCCTTGCGCGTCCAATGGAGATCTGCTATACGCATGTGCCTCTCTCTCCAGAAGATCAACACATCTGCCCACCAATTTCGCCTGATGTTCTGCTGTCTCTTCCGGCTGTATGCCCAGCCTATTTCAAGAACAACATGCAGGTTCCTGACTATGATACAAGCGTCTTCCACATTGAAGGACTAGAAGTCATGCAACTTCGGCTTCTTGTTCCTCCAGATGTGGAGTGCGTTGCTGAAGTCGAAGCCCCTGCGTTTGCGTGCGACGCGGATGGTGACTACTTTGAGAGTGGAGAGGTTGTGCGCAAGCGTGCCTTAATCCAGCCAGATTGGGTCCAAGGCCAGAAGCGCTTTACTGTCAAGGCTGTCCTCCCGGGCGACGAAGGTCAGGGTACAGTCAAGATATACGCTGGTAAAAAGGGCTTGATGCATTCCAGCCGCGACATTCCCCATCCATTGGCACTCGCCCTGCCAATTCTGCACACCGGGGAGAACCCACCGTACGATTTCGTGCTGCGCCATCCCACCCCTCATGCACAGCGCCATGACTTGTACATTATGCAACCCCAGTGCGCACGACTTGCCGTGAACAACACGTTTGTTTTTGCGGTTCGCCAGCATCCATCATCTCCGGCGGTGCCTAGCGGAAATGAGTCTAGCATCAGCGGACGCGTCTCTCCCTCCGTATTCTCCAGACCTGCCAGTGCGCTCAGCATGGTATCCAGTTCCGCTGGCGGATCTTCCGTCTCAACTGTCTCGAACGAGTTTTCCGCGTCCACCTCTGCTATCTCCTCGACCCGTTCGGCCTCAGGACGCGAAAAGCCCGCCAAGCTGGCAATCCAGTCTCCGTCCGGCAAGATTCTGCGACTGACCCGGAAAGCTGATCATATGATCAGCACCAACAACAATCCCGAAACCATCACCGATGCCACAGCTGACGGCAGCGTCTGGGAAACAGTCATCAAGATTGGTGAACGTGGAATCTGGCGCGGTTTAGTTCTGGCTGACCGTGTTGCACGGTGGTGTGTGTTTTGTGAGTGGGAGTGCTATTAATCTGGTATATCTCCTGCGTGCATCAGATGTGTCATGATCTACTGAATCATGTCTGTACTATCTCAACTGTGTTTTCTATCTGCCTATGCACGGGGGCATTTGATCCTGGAAGCCTGGCTACAGGATACTTCTATCTCATGTCTCTTTGTTTGTTTCCTCTTGCCTAATCGTTGCATTGCATCGTCAGCGCCGGGTTGAGGCTTTGCATTATTCTTGCATAAGACCTGTTTCTTCTGTCACTGCTGACTTGGATGGCGGCAGTACATGCACCTCTATTTGCTACATGCATGGCGTTCTGGGGTACTTTGGCCTGGAATGGTGTCTGATGTCTGATTATTTGTTGTTTCTGTCTGATGTTCTCTTTGCATTACGTGGCGGGCTGGATGATCTTGTGACATAGTAGAGCATAGATCGACGCATGCTGAATGAACTGTAGTTGCGAATACTTGAAGAGATTCCTGCAGTACAAGAATACAAGGTAACGCTTGCAAAACAACCACCTCAGGAGTCGCAGACCTTCCTATTTGATACCCAACGTCCTACCACCAACCGTCCCCCTCTCTCAAGCCGACCAAGCAGGCAAAGACCGCAAGACACTCTCCACATCCTGCACCCAAGCCTCACGGTTCTGCGGCAGCACCATGAGCGCCATGACCAGCGTCCGCAAGCGCGTGCCTCCGCTCCGCAGCGCCGCCACATCCTCGCCAAAGCGGTTGTGCATCTGCACAAGCTCCTCGCCGGCTTCCGCAGGCGGTTGGAGGATGAACCGCACGCATTTGCGGTGCACGAGCGGGAAGTACGCGCGGGCGACGCTCTCGTCGCGCAGCACCTGGTCCAGGCCGAGCCGCACCTCCGCCGACGAATCGTACACCACGCAGCCCGGCGCCTGGAGCATCTCGACAGCCTGGCCCAGCTCCTGCTTGTATTGCGCGAACGCGCGCATCGACTCCTCGTGCCGGGCTTGGATCTCGGCCACGTACGATTTGAACATTTCTTTTTCGGCGGGACTCTACACTGCTCAGCATGGTTTCTCTAATTTAGAGGAAGGGGAGGGGAGGGGGGGAGGGAGGGTACTCGGGCCCGGCACGTCTGCGCGTCCGCGATGAGCCGCCACAGCGGCGCGTTGAGGTTGTGCAGCGCCACCTGCGAGACCTCAAAGTACGGCAGGCCCTCCTCGACGTGGAAGGTGATGTGGCGGGGGTGGACTCTGCTCTCGGGGACGAGGTCCGTCTTGTTCGCGCAGAGCACGACCGGGATCTCCTCTTGCGCGAGACACGCGACCACCTCGTACCACTGCTCGACGCCGTAGTACGTCTCTGGGCGGGTCACGTCGAACATGAGGATCGCGCCGTCGATGGCCCCGCCTAGCGTGCTCGCTGTGTAGTCTGTGTAGGTGTATAGCGTGGAGCTGAGCTCGTGGAGGACGACGGTGAAGGTGGTGAGGGCGTCGTCGACTACGACGGACAGCGTGGGGGGGTATGGCGCGTGGTGTGAGTGGTATTGTTCGATGAATGTTGTCTGGGGGCGGGTTTAGTATTATGAATGTGAATGAGGGCAAGGGCTGCGAGGCTTACCTTTCCTACTCCCTTGTCTCCGAGGAGGAGGACGTGGAACTCGGGTGCACTTTCAGAGTGCATTTTTTTTTTTTTTTTTTTTTTTTTTTTTTTTTTGGAAATAGTATGCAGTTCTGGCTCAGGAGTATACAGATTCACAGTTAGCCCTGTTGTATGCAATGTTCAGTCTGAAGGCCTGTCGATAGGGTGCTCAGGATTATTTTAAGAGCTACGTTCTCGCAGGCAGATTCCCACTTAAAAGGTATTGGCTAGGTAACTCTGTCGCGTCAATATAGTGTAACTGTGAGGGTATATAATTGTATAGCGATCCATGGTCGGCGCCCAAACCCTTCAGAGGCTCGTCATCCTTACCACCTGGAAGCCTCATGTATGTACATTCAAAGCGAGGCGACAGCACCCCTCATCAACGGTGCGACCTGTTTCCGACTCTTCGTGACGTCTGTCTGCAGCCAAATGCGCCGAGAAGGTTCATGATCGAGCGTCTGCTTAATGGTCAGGATATCTGCCTCAGCACCATCCAAGGCAGACCACTCTTCAAGTCCGAGTTGCGACGCGGCCTGCGAAACAAACGACTTCAATGCATCAGTCGCAAGACCATCGTCCAGGGCGCAGACAAGCAACTCGCGACAGAATTTGCCAGATGTCTTCGCGGTAAACGCCGTCATAACGACGACAATCCCCAGCTCCCGCTGTGCAGCAAACGCACATAGCTCGTCAAGAAAGCCCGGCGCACTCCCCGCCTTCTGCACGATCCAGGAAATGGACTTCACCATCGAGCAAAAGCCAATGTGGAGGGGCTTTGAGGGCTGGAGGGACGATGTTTCGGTCCACTGCTTGTAGTCGCGATCCAGCATTTCCCCGACTGTCAGCAGGTCAAGACTGTTCTGCTTAGTCTCGAGGATCTGCGCGTAAAAGTCGTCATGGCTCGCCGAAGAGGCCTGGACACCAGCCTGGTTGTTGATCTTGCGAAGAAGAATGCCATGTGCGCTGATATCGTGGGACATCACCTTGTCTTTTGCGGTGAGGTTGGCCGTGTCGATAAGTATCGGCGCCAGACCGAGCTGTGCCACTTGTGCTTCTTCCTTCGTCGTTGGTGACGCGTCTTCGCCCTCCTGGCATCCCGGCCAGGCACCCATCGAGCTGAGCGCCTGAACCACCAGTGACGCGCATGATCCAGATGTGGTTATGAGCAACGGGGATGTTCCCAGGGCACAGAATCCCTCGTTGGCATGGTGATCAACACACCCGATCACGTTGAATTCGACGGTAGGAAGCCCATCCAGGCTCCCCTTGCCCTGCTGGCCGTCCGCAGATCGATTCGGCAACGAGTTCCAGTCCACCAGGACCGCATCCGCGACTAATCGCTCTCCCTGTCCGTTACCGCGCTGCTTGAGATGCGCCGCAAAGTCAGCGACTGTGAGGATGTGTTCTCGAAGGAGCGGACCGGCAGACTCGGCGGTCTCATTCCACGCTTCATCTTCATTAACAGGTGGGTGAGTGGACAGCCACAGCGCTTTGACAAACTCCGGGCGCAATCTCCACAGCTCCGGACCAGAGGCGACATTGGGCAAATTCAGCAATGGGACATGGCGGCGCGACGTGGTGTTGGCGAAATAAGAGTATACGAGGGCGGAGATGATGGAGTCCAAGTCCGCGGAGGGATTGCCAATGACGTAGACCGGGGCCTCTGCTCGCGATAGGCCTCCCGCAAGAAAGCGGCGATGTGTCTGCAGGGCCGATCGGAGGAATTTCAGCAGACTATGCTCAGGGGAATGGGTCATGGTGGTTTAATTGGTGCGGATGAAGTCTGAGAATATCGGTTATCGATAACGACGTCTAGTCGGCAGAATACTACCACCGCCATGCACACCGCCTATGATGCCATCAACAACCCCCCATATTAACATCAACATCACTCTCATCACCATCACCACGCCTCAATCCCACCCTCATCATGTCCCTCTCCCTCCCAGAAGCCCTTACTAAACTCCCCCGCCATTCGCTCTCCTACCCGCACCCCTCCCCCATCCACGCCCTGCCCAATCTCTCCACACACCTCCATCACCACCGCCCAACACCCACCCGCAAGGTAACCCTCTACGCCAAACGCGAAGACCACTCCTCGCCGCTCGCCTGCGCCGGCAACAAGTACCGCAAACTCGAATACCTCATCCCGGACATCCTGAGCACAACTCCGCGCCACAACGACCCAGACTACCCAGGCAAGCCAACCACACTGGTCACCGAGGGCGCCTTGCAGAGCAACCACACGATCCAGGTGGCCACCGTCGCGAAGCACCTGGGCCTGGACGCTGTCGCAATCCTCCACAAAGGCACCGGCGGTGGGCTATCGGCCGCCCGCGACAAGGAGGCGTTCCTGCGCACGGGGAACCCGCAGATCCTGCGCCTGCTTGGTACGGATGTGCGCGTGCTGGAGCCCGGGTCGACGGCCGGGGGTACCCGCGACCCGGTCAAGGAGGTCATGGACGGGGTGAGGGCGAGCGGGCGCGTGCCGTACTGGATCTCGTCTGGGGCGAGTCTGCATCCGCTGGGCGGGGTGGGGTATGCGCGGTGTGCGTTTGAGATTGCGGCGCAGGAGAGGGAGGTGCTCGGGGCGACGGGGCGGTTCGATTATGTATTTGTCGCTTGTGGGAGTGGGAGTACGGTGGGCGGGTTGATCGCTGGGTTTAAGATGCTGGAGAAGATGGAGGGCCGGCGAATTCCGCCGCGGAAAGTCATTGGGGTGGTGGTTTCGCCGACCAAGCCGCGCGAGTGGCATGAAGGCCGAGTGCTGGAGTTTGCGCGGCGTGCTGGCCGGTTGATTGGGATGGAGGATGCGGATAGGGAGATCACGATGGATGATGTGCGACTGGACTTTCGTTTCGTTGGGACGGCGTACGGCGTCCTGGATTCGCAGGCGAAGGAGGCGCTCGGTTTGGTGGCCCGGCAGGATGGCATCATTCTCGACCCCGTCTACACGGCAAAGGTCGCCCGCGGTATGATGCATTGGGTACAGCAGGGGGAGATCGCACAGGATGACTCTGCTTCCGACGGGTGTGATGGAGTCAATGCACTCTTCATTCATACTGGTGGCCAGGCTGCCCTCAGTGCTTACGCGGACATGGACTAGATACAGATACCCATACTGCTTCAAGACGTTCTATTCATTAAAGATACATGATAATCAATTCCAGTAGTGGTACAGCCAGTGCGCAATCAGGGAAATAAACAGAATAAGCATCGCGAGGTTCAGCGGCGCACATGAAGCTGGTCAGGCGCAATTATATCATAGCCCGTGCCAGAACAGAGAGGAGTATGAAGCATCGTCGGGAATAAATATAGCGCAATGAAAGTCAAAACAGGTGATCACCGCTTTCTTCATCCTTTTAATACACCTCAGCAAAGACGGCTCAAACGTAGTATTGGGGGGGGGGGGGGGGGGGGGGGGGGGGGGCAATATAAACGACGGAACAGCAGAAAGCAAAGCACAGTCAAAAAACACATCTCAATCACATCGACACCGTAACCCTCGTAAAGTCAATCGGTGACTCGTTAACGCCGCTGAATGCCGATAAACCGTAGCGGAGTCGCTCACGACTCGCACGAAAATCTTTGAAAAATCTTGAACCTCATAACTCCCGCATTGTCGTCGAAGTGAATTGTGAGACAGAACACCAGGCATCGAAAAGCTTTATATCTCATGCAGATCTTTAAACGATTCCGGTTCCCGCATCGACCTCGATCTGACCATTCATCTCCCCACTTGCTTTGTCCTCAGGGGGTTCTTCGTCGCGCATGGATTCCGAGTGATCACCGTTGCCAACATCGAGAGCCTCGAGAGCTTCATTAGCATGGGTGTTGTCCATCGGCTCCAACTCGGGCTCCGGCTCAGGATCCGCGTCCTGATTGGTCAGGTCCGCGAACATGTCGTCCAGGTTCTGTCGAGGACTGCTGCCGAGGGGGTTCGGGTTGTAGACATCAACCCCCAAATGACCATCATTACTGTCTCGGTTGAATCGTGGGGAACTGAAGAGCGCTGTATCTGGCCCTTGGCGATGCGGGGAGGGCGAACGAGCCGGGAACGAGGGCGAACGCCGTGTGGGAAGGAAAGCTGAAGAGCCAGGAGCAAACGCGGGTGTAGGATCATGCTCTGGAAGAGAATAGTTCGCAGAAAAGGGGTAAGGGGGGTTCTGCGTATCGGCCATCGGAGTCAATGTTGGTCCATTTCGACCCGGCTCGGGACTGGGGCCATCGCCTGGAGTTTGCGATGGATGCTGAAGCCCAGTTGATTTGGTTGATGTAGCATCTATTGACTTGCGAGAGGTCTGTCGAGGACGAAGATGAGGTGGAAGGTCTTCCGGGCGTTCAACGCCCAGCTGAGCCATGATCTTCTGTTGCTTCGTTGGCCGAGGCTTTCGCGTTGACAGCGATTGCTCTAAGATCGGTGGCGGTTCTGGTGCCACCGGAGCCCATTTATGAATTTCTTGTCGGAAGAAGTTGGTTTCGTATGCTAACAGGACTTCCGCGCCTTCTATCTTGCGCAAGTAGAAGAGCAATGTAGGCACTTCTTCGGTGGTGGTGCAAGCCGCATTGGTGAAACTCTGTAGGAAATCGCGGAAGGTGGTTGCTTGATTGACGATATTCTCCAGGATTTGTTCCTCGTCCGGCTGGAATGGCAGGTTTGCAATTTCCGCCTGCCACTCCTGAAGGTCTTCGAGCTTTGGACGAGCCGCATCCCGGGGAATCTTTTGGCGCCAGTCGCAGATCGGGCACGTATACTTGTCGAATTCCTTGACCTTGCCCCGGGCAATCTTCAAACACTTTCCGTGATACCTATAGATTCGGTCAGTAATTCGTAGGCCGTTGAGACGGCGTAAGACAAAGCTCACCATTCATGACAAACTTCACATTCAATCATCATCCCAGCCTCAGAATGTCGGCAAATGCAAAAGACATCCCGCTTGCGCGATTTTCCACCACCCCACATGCTGGTTGTGTTGGTACTCTCGAGCAAGCCATCAGGGGTGTTATCTCGAGATGCGGGCTCAACAGGGGGTCGACAGCGGTCTTCCAGATCAAAGCAATAAGAGTTCCTCTTTTCCACATACTCCATATGGGACTTCAGGATATGCAGCGGTGCATTTGCCTTTCCGAA
Source organism: Aspergillus sp. MEXU 27854 (assembly GCA_019721355.1). Taxonomy (NCBI): domain Eukaryota; kingdom Fungi; phylum Ascomycota; class Eurotiomycetes; order Eurotiales; family Aspergillaceae; genus Aspergillus; species Aspergillus sp. MEXU 27854. The sequence continues at coordinate 1,383,333 of JAGMTT010000003.1, forward strand.
CAGTTTCTTTCCTTTTCGCATCCAGTCCTCGTGACGTTTCTGCTCTCGTTCCAAGTCGAGTGCCCCCGTAGGACGGCTGTTGAGCTCTTCAAGAGAGTCCATGAGCTCACGGACCTCCTTGTATTTCGGCCGGTTCCTAAGATCCGGGTCCTTACTTCTCTCATATAGGGATTGGATCCTCTTCTGCGCTTCGCGTTGCTTGGTCAATATGGCATCCACGGCCGCGAGGGTCTCAGGGGAGACGGGGAACCGAGAGGCCTGCGCGGAAAGCGCTTCGAGCTGCTGGTAGTGCACAGCTTCCACCGACATCAATTCCTTGGCTTTCGCTTCCCAAGCCTCACCATGGCGGCACAGGTCCTTGAAATGGAGGAGGGATTCATTGGTCTCCGAAAGGCCTAATTGCTCGCCAGCGAGGATGATTTCGTGACACTCCTTGAGGGTCAAGTATTGATCACGCTTGCGGCGAGCTTCCTCGTTCCACTTCATCTGTCGAAGGATATGTTCCAGCCCTTCGACCTCTGGGATATCCACGTTGAAATTGCGAGAGGATTCCACTAGTTCTTCCACTTCCTGGACCGATCGGACATGGGGGTTCATGAGGGCAACGTTAATTTCCTGGCGGAATTTCTCGATTTCGCGGGTCTTCTCTTCCAGAGCCGCCATCTGTGGACAGTCGAACGACAGTTTATCAGCCTCTGCAAGAAGGGCGTAGATGTTTTCTACTCTGCGAACTTCACGATCACGCTCCTCCAGCTGCGCCGCCTTCGAAGTACTTCTGCGCCAAGCCTTCTCGTTTTTCCTCCGGTTCTGCTGTTTCCGGGTAATATAATTGGTTGCTTCTTCAACCCACTTATCGCAGCGCTGGACGAAGGCCGCAAGATCTTGGAGGCCAGGCAAATGGTATGGGATTTTCTCACCTTCACTCAGTAGGTTATGAAGGACCTTCAATTGGGGTTTGGGTTCGTTTTCCAAGGTCTTGTCGACCTTTTCGCTCCATGCTTCTGGCATTCGTGCCCGCTCATGGACCTTTTCAACCAGGCTCTTGAGGTCCTCATCACTCATCCGGTAACGCAGGGTATGGTCGGGGCCAAGTAACCGCTGCGCCAGCGGTTCTCCACAGCAGTCATAGGTATCCGCATGCATCAGGCAGACAGTCTTTCCAGTCTTATGACAACGGAACTGTGTGAGATAAGTAAAGGCTTTGCAGAACTGGCACTGGTAGTCATCCTCCGGAAGGTCCTCGTGCTCGATGGCCAGTTTCAGTTGGCAGTCCCCGGCGGCTTCAGGGTCGTTGGAGCCGATGTTACATTTATGCGGGGCAACATCTCGGTGTCGGGCAAGGAACGACGCTCGCTCAGCGGTTTCTCTTGAGTATGTTCGCTGGAGCGCCGGGGCTAACCACCTAGCAGTTTTGATGGTAGAATCGCGAGCCGCAGCCGTTAACAGGAGTTCATCGTGAGAGAAGCACGGATGGCGTCGGAAGGCCTGTAAGCGATCGACCCCCATTGCACCCCAGGGTTCCCAGTCAGCAGGAGCAAAGTTGACCGCTTCGTTGAAGTTGAACCCGTGATTAAAGCCGGCATGGTAGGCCTGAGGGAAAGTGATGACAAATTGTCCAGCCCGCTGGTCAAGGGCGTAGACATTGACACCAGCCTTCCGGAGTTGGTCGGGGGGCATCAGGGTCACGAGTTGGAAAAGAAGATCCGGTTGACCCTCGAAGAGTTCAGGCACTGCCTGTCGCATGGCCTCCTCGAACGCTTCAGCGTCTGCACCAGGAATACCATACCAGGTCTTTGTAGCACCGAAGTGCTGGTAATTCGCTGAATAGGCATAATGGTCCTCGTTGTGCCAACAGAAAGTCGAGAAACACATTCCCACATAGACCCAGGGTACTGTCATACCAGAGATGTCCGACTTGATATGGCGGAACAAAGAATCGCCGTGGAAGGGGAGGACATTCAAGTTCCAGGGGTCGACGGAGTAAGGATCGAGGGGATTTCGTTCAATGGTAGGGAATCCGCTCCCATGAGTAGTGGAATGGATATCGGCACCATATTCGACCTCGACCGTCTCAGTCAGGCTCTCTACCAATCGCCAAAACTCCCGCTCCACATCATCCTCTGACTCGCGACGATGCGTGTTCAGAACAGGGTCGAACGGCATCTTCGAAGCGAAATAGCTCTTCTTGAAATTGTTTGCCTTTTCCTGGAACTGCTTGAGGGAATAAACACCGCCTTCCTCGAAACCAAACTCGCCTGTCCCGACTAGGCACTTGGCACAGTGCCAGTCGTACTCGGGAACAGTGGTGAGAGGCGGGTCAAGGCAGTACTTGTGGAATCCATTGTCGCAACTATCGCACACAAGAATAGATTCACGATCGTCGGACTTGCCACAGGTCTCGCATTTCTAGGTCAAGTCAGAAATAGGTCACGAATAGGCTAGTTCATGGACTAACATCACCAGTCTTCCTACTCTCGCTTTTGCGCACCCGTGGCGGGGCGGGTCGAAGGAGGCTCATGTGAGAGCCCGCTACAGTAGGCATGGGACCATCTATTTGGAAATTAGACATAAGACCGACGAAATCCCCGACATGAAACAACGAACCTTTTCGGAGACGTTTACTCCGACGACCATTCGGATCATCGCCATTCTCGGTTTGGGAGCCACTCTCGCTGATGGCGCGTTTCATCTGCTGACTTCCATGCCCGTTGGAGACAGGCGTTGATGAAGGGTGTTCGGCGATACTCTTCGGGGTCATGGAGCCATTGTCGGCTTCTCGCTTCACGGGAGGGCCGCTGTTAACCGCCACAAATGACGGCGATCTATTGACGGCGGTAAAGCCAGAGCTAACATTCACGGGCGTAAAGCCAGAAGCCACCGGTCGAGGAGGCGTCGGTTCCACCGGCGGTGTGGGCTTTTCCGTCGTTGGCTCCGGTTCCTTCTGAGGGATTGGGGTCATAGAGGCAGGACCTTGAGGCGTCGACGAGGGAGTGCCATTATCGAAAGGTATGGGCTTCTTCGCCATCGGCGATTGATGGGGGGACGGGGTATATGGACCACCATGCTCCAATTCGAGCTGTTGTTGCACTCCCGGCTTGGCTACACGCAAATATTCCTCGTAAGGCTGAAGCCATCGTTGATACGAGTTCTTCAGCGACGTCGATAGAGACGACATGATTTTGCCACTGTAGCCGAGGTCGCGACCGATCTCCGCCCATTTCTTCATCTTACACACTTGATCGAACCCACCACGAACTTCGACGGCCTTCTTCAGCTTGTAGAGATCCAAGGGACGCTTATCCACGCTGGGGAAACGGTTTAGGTTGGTACCGTGCTGCTTGTGAAACTTGGCTAACTGATCCAGATAGTTCAAGTTCGCACGAGTTCCTGGGTCCGGGTCAGAACGAGGCTGCGGAGTTCCACCGGCAGCAGATGTGGCTGAGCGCGGGGGCATACCTCCTTCAACCGAGTTGAGCTCTTGTCGACGGGTCTTGAAATGGAATCGCTGTGAGGGGGGTTGGAGTCAGTTTAACCGGCTCGCGCAAAAAACTCGCCTGGAGCGACTGGGAGCTCCCATGGACGACATACCTCGGTATCAATAGCAAAGGGGGGTTGCCAGTTCTCCGGGGGGATGATTCGGCAGATGCCATATTTCTTCCCCTCCGGCGCAATCTTGCGGATGTATTCCTCGGGATCCTTGAACTCCTCCTCTGTCGGACGGAAGGTCGGGGCTTCTTGCAAGCCATGGGGTCGGACACGCTTGGTGGGTTCGCGAGGGGCATTGGGCTGACCGCGACGTTCGACGGTGGACAGGTCGAGGGGGGCGGATCGTCGGGCGCTCAAGGGAACATTATGGGAATGCGATGGATGCGTACTGGACGACCGGGCGGGCTGACGGCTCGCTGGAGTCTGTCCGCCGGTTGAGGACCCTCCCGCAGAGGCCGGGGCCACCATGTCTGTAGTGACGACGGCCTAATTGGGGTGAGACGGGGGGTTGCGCGTGGATTATCGCGGACGGAAGGGGGCGGTCATCCGATGCGAAAAACACATGCAGACGGGCCGAAGGATAAAGATAAGACGAGGAGACGGTAGGAGCGGTAGGAGTAGGTCGTCTCGTCGATCGGAGGAGGAGGGTTGACCCGGAGTGGTGGTGGTGGACGAGGTCGATCGAGATGGAGGAAGAGAAGAAGGATGGGTGAGGGAAGGGAAATCGGAGATGGGGAAAGCAGTCTAGGTAGAGAGAGAGTCAGTAGTCGGTCCCCCCCAGGGAAAGGCCGAGATGGATCCGGGAGGGCTGGTGTGGAGAATCTCGGAAGAAGACAAAAAGGTGTGGCACACGGAAGGGATTTTTATCATTATTACCTTTCTTATTATTGACTCGAGGATGTTCCGTCGACGATTTCGTATGGCAGTGACGGTGGATTCGAGATTTCTCTTGGGACTTGATGGATTGTATGCTGATGGAGGGATGTACCACTCATAGATGGGTTGAGGTTGTGTTAGGTAAGGCGTATACTCTGTACCTTCAAGTACCTAGATACTCAGCACGTTACTAGGCAGATTAGGTAGGTAGGCAGTAGTCCGACACCGATAGCACAAAAGATGTATAGTGTATTCTAGGAATTAAGGGGGAATCCACCTCGAAAAAAAGGAGTCCCGAAGGGGTGGAAGCGGAACAAAAGAAATGCATCCAGACTCAAGTTGAAGACTCTGAATGTACGAGGAACAGACCCTGTATTACGGTATCCAATACCTGTCAGTCCACGGGAAAATGACCGCAAACGGTGATATAACTGGGTCCGGTCGAACTTGGACCACTGCCAAGATACAGATTCGGTATCTGTATCTGGTAGTTCTATTGGCATGATAGAGTATATTGATGGAAAATAATACCTAGGTACACTGATAAGCATAATCAACACCAAATATTGATTGTAGTTATCTCATGATTGTAATTATTAATCCCATTCATTGTTTTGTCTGTCCTCTATTCGATATCAAGAGAAATCCCCATCGGGTCAACGGGGTGGTAATGATGATGACGGAGGACGGGGTGCCCGGTTATCCACTTCAACATTAATATTCACCTAGTTTGGACCACACGGCCTCCAGTTCTCCCCCTCCTGAATCACACACAATGTGGAATCCACTTCGCTTTATTCAAAAAGATATCTCGTTTCATTTCCTGGTATCTGCTGGGCATTAAACACAAGACCTGAGAGGGACCTACATAATAGTCCCTCGGCGTATGAGGACGTAAGATACGCATTCCTATGTGACACGTCAACCATGGGCCGGATCCGACCAGCACACAGAAACTCAGGTCGTCGAGGGCATTAGCATGGAATTGTCCCATTGTCGCTGGTCTCTCTTACTGGTCCCGGGCAAAAGACACCCTTCAATCCAGGGCACGCTAGGTAAATTTATGCGGTCACATGAATGGACTCATACCGCGTAATTACCCGAATTTTTCCTCAATATTGCATCAAATGTTTTCGGTCAACTTGTCTCGCTCTGGTTGTTTAGGAGCATTCTTGATTGGAGGTGTTTTATCCGGTTCAAACTAGTGAGGAAATTGGGACAGACGCAGACATAAAATATCTATACTCCGTACATACCATCGCAATGGCTTCGAAGGCCTGTCTATTAACTATCTTGAGACGCTGTACTTTACAAAAAAATCAACGAGATTATGTGGGAGATTTAAGTCCTTTTGTCCGTACCTACATAGATACCTACCTAATCTCATCGTCATAAACTGTCACGTACAGTATGAGCCTCCATGGCTGCTTGCGCCACCCGACATCGCGGATCATGCCATGTTTCCCTTCGTGGCATTAAACAGCGGAGGCTGAATCTAACCCATCGGCTAGTCTGGGGGCCCATGCTTGTCACGATCCGATGATTGGCGTTCCCTCCGGTTGCTTTGGCGCAAGGGTCTTCCCAAAAGGGAAATCTTGCTATCCACTCTCTCAATCAATTGGGTGTCTTCTTTTCACCTATATAGCGCAGCATCATAGGAGGTCTAGAAATCTACCTAGGTAGTATATCCCCTCGTGACGCCGTTTGACTGAAGGAAGACGTGGTTGAGAGTGGTGATCATGTGACCGATCTCCCAAAATAGTAAGGCGATCCATGTACAGAGTACATCTCAACGTCAACAAACCTCACAACACTACCTAGGTATCTGACCTACTTCACCACTTAACTTTTGTCATTAAAATCTTGAGGGTGTGGAATAGGTTCATTTTATGAAACACTAGCATTACACAATTGGAAGAATCTGTTACTTCTGTCCCTTCATTCACTCGACTGCGATATATATTCCCGATGGACAACGTGGATCCAGACCACACTAAGCCCATCCCAGCATACTACTGCTGCTATCTGTTGCGATCGACCGTCAACAAACGCGCAGGACTCTATGTTGGATCGACCCCCAACCCACCCCGACGACTTCCCCAACACAACGGTCTCTCAAAAGGAGGGGCGAAGAAGACCGCAACCAAGAATCGACCCTGGGAGATGGTCCTGTTGGTGGAGAATTTTATGAGCCGTACTGCCGCACTGCAATTCGAGTATGGAACACACTGGCCCCTTCCATGACTTACCTCTGACACGGCATAGATGGGCATGGCAACATGAAGATTCCCGTCACATGTCCAAAGGCGACACTGGCAAAACAAAGCGGCGTCAACGTCCCCGGCGATCATTAACCGCCAATCTAGAGAAACTGCACTCGCTCCTCCAATCACCATGCTTTTCACGCTGGCCTCTCGGCATACGCTTCTTCGCTGCAGACGTGTATCAATTATGGCGTGTCTGGTGCGATCGGGCCAATGGGACTATCCCAAAGCACATTGAAATTATTCGCGATGGGAATTGCCCCCACGATAGCCCCGAGCCACAACACGATCATCACCGAGTGGGCAGCATCGACGGGATCCAGACCAACTACAGCAAGATACAAGATTACCTAGAGAAGACGGTGTTTCTACTCGACGACCCGAATGATCTACACTGCAAAGTGTGCGAAGCACCGGTCAACGCAGAGAAGGATTTAGTGATTGTGTGCCCGCAGCCAAGCTGCTTCTGTATCAGTCATTTATTGTGTCTTTCCGCCAGGTTTCTAAAATCTTCCAATGACACCAACCAGTTCGTCCCCAGGTCCGGGAATTGCCCAGCGTGCAGCAAGCTTGTCCAATGGCCGTTGATGATGCAGGAGTTGAGTTTCCGGACCCGCGGAGGCAAGGAGCTGCAGGCGATTCTCAGGAAGAAAGCAAGGAGTGACAAGCGGAAAGCAGCTGCGGCTAGACCGGCCGGAGTTGACGCTCACCCTGTCTCAAACGACCAAGACGTTCTAGACGAAGACTGGGCCGAGGAACTGGACGGCGAGTCGGAAGATGACACCAACGACCGGCCAAAGACAGGTTCGAAAGACCAACAAAGGGTAGAGATCGTCATTGAGGATAGCGACGAGGACGACCTAGAATTCCTATGATGGAATTCCCACGGATCTGTCAGTCATACAGCAATGGGACCGAACTTCCTTAAGGGACCAATTTCAACCAAACTGGCGATACGGTCCTCCACAGATTTCCGGATGTCCTGCGCCACGTCTTGGAATGACCTTCCAGCATCGATGACATTCACATCTTCGCGGGGCTGAAGTTCGAAGAGCGTCTTGAAGAGTCCGCGCACACGGGTCTGCATGGTCTCGTTCTCGTACCGTTCGGCTCCGAACCCACCACGTTTTGCGGCTTCTTCGGGGGATATCTGGAGGAACAGACACAGATCTGGTCGTGGGAGTCCGACTTCCGGCTGCCATGCCCACCCCAGGGACAAGCTGGGATTCCCCTTGGCGGCCGAATACACAGCGCCGGAGTAAGAATAGCGATCCACAATCACATAGGTTCCATTGGCGACATCCTGTTCGATACTCTGAGCCACCTCCCAGCGGTTGGCGGAGAAAAGAAGGTGGATGGAGTGGTCATCCATCTGCGACTGGCCACGTAGGTAGCCGTCAATCATTTTCCCAATGGCAGTTGTTCGATCTGACGCTGATCAATACTTGATCAAAACTGAATTATCTGGGAAGTTTACCTGGGAACCGAATGTATTTGACCGTATGGCCTAATTGCTGTAGTGTGTCGCGAAGGGTCTCGCATTGGCTTGATTTGCCTGCTCGATCGAGGCCTTCGACCACAATGAGGGCCCCACGCTGTCCGGAGCGTTGTGCCGTCATAGCGTACAGCAGGATCAAATATGTATCACGAACTGAGTCTGGATTCGTGTCTGCTGGCTCACAATACACGGGTGTTGTCAAGAGACGACGTGATGGAGCGGAACGCGGGAGTCTGGTTTCCAGGCATCTTCAGGCACCAACCGCAGATTGTTGATAAATGGTGGGACCGCCGTGATCATTATTTCTCTTCCCCGACGCCGTCAATCAATCCCCAGACCATCAAGACCCTCACTCCTCGATCCCCGTCATGGACCCGGAGACCTCGCCGTGCAATCCACATGCAATGGTCAAGTTCACTCTTCTGACCCCCAGCACGGCCTCCGTCCTCACACCGCGACTGGGCACTCTGGCCTTTGCGGGCAGAAAACCCATCTCCACGCCGAATTTCGTCCCACTAACCTCGCGAGGCGCTGTGTCGCATCTTTCACATGATGTGATGCGCGAGCAGACTGCCATTGACAGTCTATATTTTGGATTAGAAGATTGTACGTCCCACCATCTGGCGCAACCCCCCGGGCTGTACCCCACCAGCGACACTGACATGGACGCCCATCGGGGCTCAGATCAGTCCTAGAAAGACAAGAAAAGAAACGAACTGTCCCCATATACAACATCCCCACTGCGCCGCACGAATCGGCTCTCCGCAAATTCACCAGCTTCCCCGATGACTTCCTCCTGATCCTGGGGCCCCGTCGCGTGCCTCCCATTCCGTGCCCGCCTGACAACACCCCGAACTCGATCTCCATCATCACTTCGGTGGGATTCCGCCAGCTCGACGCGAACCAGTACGTCGAAGCGGTGCAGAAGCTCCGGCCCGACATCGTGGTTGGCATGGCCGATCTGGTCCTGGGCAAGCGCGCCGGCAGCAAGCGACAGGGCAAAATGGTCGACCGCACCCACGCATACACCATGCACGGCACCGAGAAACTATACTCTTCGCCGGAGACGGCTTCTTCGGCGGCGTACTTCGCCCCCGTGCTGCCCCTTGAAAACACGCAACAGTCGCTGTACCTCGAGGAGCTGGAGGGCGAGGAGCTCCGCCCCTTCGTCTCCGGGCTCGCGCTGTACGACGCCGCCTCGCTGTCCATCGTCCCCGAGACGCTGGGCACGCTGCCGCGCGTGCTCTTCGGCGACCCGGCCTCGCCGCACGACATCCTGCGCCAGGTCGCGCTGGGCGCCGACCTCGTCACCATCCCGTTCCTGGGCGGCGTCTCCGACGCCGGCATCGCCCTCGACTTCATATTCCCTCCCCCTCCTCCTCCTTCGTCCGACGGACCCACCCCTAAAGACCAGTCCCTCGCCTTCGACCTCTGGTCCCCGGCATATAAAACGGATACGGCCCCGCTGCGCCACGACTGCGCTTGCTACGCGTGCCGCAACCACCACCGCGCGTACATCAATCACCTGCTCAACGCAAAGGAGATGCTCGCCTGGACGCTGCTGCAGCTCCACAACTACCACACCATGAACCGTTTCTTCGCCGCGATCCGCGAGAGCATCCAGCGCGGCTCGTTTGACGCAGACGTCCAGGCGTTCCAGCGCACGTATGCCCCCGAGTTGCCGGAGAAGACCGGCCAGGGGCCAAGGTGAGTGCCCTCCCCGCACCTTTGGTATGTTATTTCGAGGTCATCTGATGAGTACTGCAGACTCCGCGGACACCAGCTCCCTGCGACGGGTCCGCATCCGCAGCGGCGTGCCCGCGCATGGGGTAAATTGGACGAGGCCGTGACGCAGTTCTCCGAGTCGCCGTCTGCCGTGGCGACGCCGGATACTGGGGCGGAAGGTCTGGAAGAACGGGGGTTTGCGGAGAAGCAGTCTGTGTAGGGAGGGGCTTTCCATATACTAGACGTTTATGCATTTTGAGTTGCTGTGGAGCGGCGGAGTTACGGTCTGGCTATATTCACCTTTCAGTTATACAGCAGGGAAGATATATACCACGCAATAAACACTCCTTCAAGAATACAATGCAGTTGCTTTTCTATACTAATCAACTTTATGGGAATACCAACAAACAGCGACAGAATCATGCTTGATTATCCACAAGAGGTCAGACACGACCCAGACATAACTACTTGGCCCGTGGCGGGTATACAAATTACGAGCACATGCGTTGACAGTGTTTAGCAGTTCACCAGCTCCCTCCACATCCACTTCTTCTCATCCTCCTCCTCCTTGGACCCCATCTCCGTGCCGGCGCCAAAGTCCTGGCCGACCACACACACCAACCAGACGTCTTTTTTGGTCTCCTCGAGGAAGCGCTCCGTGGGCGAGCCGCGGGGGTAGATGCGACGCCACTCGTCCCAGATGCGATAGGCCTCGTCGCCCCAGGCGCGGAAGCTGACCTCTTCGATGATGGTGGGGGTGACGATCTCCTTGCCGCGGAAGACACCCCAGGTTACGGCGTTGACGTTGTTGGGGTTCATTTCGATGGGATCGGCGTCGGACGTTTGGGCGGGGTGCGACGACTCGAAGTCGCCGTTGGCGTTGGTGGCAAACCATGCAACCTTCTCATGACCATGCTTTTGGAGCATCGGTTTGAGGGCCGTCTGGTAGTCTTTGGTGGGACAGAAGAACTCGACGAACGGCTTCTGGAAGACGAAGCCTTCGCGCGGAGGACCCCAACCAAAGACCGCGTCGTCGCTGCGGACGCCGTTCACTGCCGGTTGCGACGCCAGCGTCCACCATCCCTTGCCGTCGATGAGCTGCAGCAGTTCCGGTCGGATGGTGTCGGTCTCGGGGTTCAAGCCGCCGGTTTCTTCCTCGGCACCACCCTCCGACCACGGGACCATGTACAGCTCACCCGACACATGGCGGCGGAACAGCGTGCTGATGTCGCCGCGCGTGACGGGATAGCCCCAGATGCGATGGGCGACGGACGGCGTGACGTGCAGGGACGGGCCGTAGCCGTCGATTTCACCAAAAGCGGGAGAGCGAGCGTCACCCCAACGTCCGTTGGGGAAGTCATCCCAAGTAGCCTCACGACCGAGCGCCCCAAGACCTTCGGAGATCTGAAGCGTGGTGCTGCGGTCTGGAGGCATGGCGGGGACTCCAGCGCTGGTCGCGGGGGCTTCGTGTGAGACGGAGTCCTTGGAGGACTCGTTGGACACTTCCCTGTCGACGATGACTCGGTTGTGCGGGAGGGAGTTGATGGACGAGCGTCTCCTCGACAGCGTGCGGATGGGGACACCGTTGGGAGCGACATAGGATGACGAGTCCATGGCTGATAGACTGCCGCCATCCACGAGCGCGTCGTTGTCGCCCGCCTCCGTGTAGGGAGGAATGAGATCGCACCGCTCAAGGATGAAGGACACTGTTTTCTCGAGGTTCAGAGTGTAGAAGTGGAAGCCGCGCAACCCAGGGCAGGGAAGGTCGCGCATTCCGTCCACCAAGTCCTTGAGGATGTCGACACCGATACGCTTCACGGCATCGTCGTCGTGCCGAACTTCCTCCAACCTGGCGAGGATCTGAGGCGGGATCTTGACATGACTGAGCTTGGTGACTCTCGTCAGGATCTTGTAGCTGTGGATGGGCATCAGGCCGGGAATGATGGGAATGGTCTTGAAGACCCCCGATTCGTGGTTTCGTAACATGTTCTCGAACTTGGTATAAGCATCAATGTCGTAAGTCAATTGAGTCATTATAAAGTCGGCGCCGGCCTGGGTCTTCTCGACCAGATACGGGAGGTCTCTCTCGGGATCCTGGACATCCTGGAAGGAATCGGCGGGATGACCCTCCGGGTAGGCGGCCACACCAATGCAAAAGTAGTCGCCGTGCTGTTGCCGGATGTACCGCACCAGGTCCACGGCGAAGGTAAAGTCCTTGTTGCTGTCGTCTTCGCCGTGCATGTTGTACTCCTCGCTGCGAGGCGGGTCACCACGCAGAGCCAGGATATTCCGGATTCCCAGCACCTTGGCTTCCTCCAACGCCTTGTCCACCAAGCCGCGACTCATGTTCGTGCACGTCAGATGCAAACATGTCGTCAGTTGCAGTTGACGCTGACAGATCTCGGCCAGTTCGAGGGATCTTTGGGCGGTGCTTCCTCCGGCGCCCCAGGTCACCGTCACAAAAAGTGGCCGCAACGCCTGCGCCATGCGCTCCAGACGGGCCTGGAGATTTGCAAAACCCTATAATGCATATAGTTCGTCAGCAGCGCATCGCGAGAGACCTGTGCGCGGGGAGGACGAGGAGGGGTACCCCACCATCTGAGTCTTCGGCGGAAAAAACTCCAGCGAGAAGTAGTTGGAGTCCGGCGGCAGAGCCGCGATCTTGTCTGTAATCCTCTCCATGATGGTCTCCGGGATGACACTGGAGGAGGGCGGAGAGAGGAGAGAGAGGGAGTGGAAGACGCAGTCGTTGTAGGAGTTTGGCCGGGGGGAAGTTCTTCGGGGAGGGAAAGTCAGGCGGCGGCACTGGCTGGGGGCTGCTTTGTAACCCGTCGCTCTCCAACAGCGTCTCATGGGAGGACTGTCGGACAATGTCAAGCCATTGGATCTTATAGTCCTCTGGTAGGACTTCCGATTGTCTGCATTTGATCTTCGACAATGTCAGTTTACTGGAGGATTTAAAAGGAAAGACAGGATGAATGCAAACAGCACAAACAGGCGCAATACGAAGAGCAGAAGCCGATTATCACCACATCACGGCTGATCAACCCAGGAGAATCTCTCCACCCTGTCTTATCTAGAATTCCACATTGATGCGTCATATTCAAAGACAATATGTCAATACGTCAATCCATCCCTCGCTTCTCCCTACGCCTCTCATCACCCGTCAAACCTAGCAGTCGCCGGTTCTTTTCAACGTCGCAATCACCATCCCCGAAAGACCCTCAATCCCGTCTACGTAGGCTGAATGACCGTCTGCCTCGCTTTCTCCGTTCTTACACAACCCCGTTGATTGGCGCTCCCGGAACACACATCACGTCCTTCCTCATCCTTCACGAGCTGACCGCTATCGTACCTCTATTTGGACTCGTCGCTGCATTCCACTATGGGAACTGGCTTCCGGACCTGACTTCCAGTACAGCCTTCGAGGAAGGCACGCGACGGTTTGGACGATGGCTGCGCAAAAAGGGTTGGATCGAGGAGGATGTTGACATGGCCACCGTCATGGCGGACGGTCCTACGACAGGACATAGCCACGGAGACAGAGAAAAAAAGGGCGTTCGGCTGGTGTTGGAGTTTGCGACGGCCTACGCGGTGACTAAGGCTTTACTTCCTATTCGAATTGCTGCGAGTGTATGGGCCACGCCTTGGTTTGCCCGGGCCGTGCTGAGCCCTGTGGGCAGAGGCGTCCGAAGGGTGTTCGGACGACATTAGGTGACGACTGGCTTGGTTGCGAGTCACCTATACTGGTATGGAAATGTACTTAGAGGAAGGTATTGTAGAAAATTTAGATTCTCATCACGTCTTTTAATTGGATATTATCCACCGCCCTTTCAGGCGGCTAAGTCAGATCGAGAGGAGACATCTAGTTCTCGTAGATCCAGGCGTGCTGGGCGAGCTTGTAGGTCTGGAGCTCCTCCTTCTTGAACCAGAGAGCAATCTCCTTCTGGGCGGACTCGACGCTGTCGGAGCCGTGGCAGACGTTGCGGCCGACATCCTAGAAAACCGTCAGTGAGATACGCAGGGGACCACAGGTCGGACAGTCTTACGATGGCGTAGTCACCACGGATGGTGCCAGGGGCAGAGGCAAGGGGGTTGGTGGCACCGAGGATGGCTGGGAACACAACAGTTAGTGCATGCAGTTTCTTGCAGGGAAACCTTCGACCACGTACCACGACCAGTCTTGACGACGTCCTTACCCTCCCAGACCATGGCGCAGATGGGGCCGCTCAGCATGTAGGAGATGAGGCCGGGGAAGAAGGGCTTGGAGCTGAGGTCGGCGTAGTGCTGCTCAAGGAGGGACTTCTCGGGGGAGACGAGCTTCATGGCCGCGAGCTTGAAGCCGCGGTTCTGGAAGCGGGTGATGATGGGGCCAATGAGTCCGCGCTGTCATGGGACGTTAGTGGCTGTCGCAATTGACCAATTGTCGCTGATGAAAGCCGTCAGTTCGTACCTGGACACCATCGGGCTTGACGGCAATGAAGCTGAGGCATTGTTAGTATGGCGGTAAGGAAAGATAAAAGAATGAGATTGAAGGACAATGGGGAAGAAACACAAAGTAGATCATGGCAACTTACGTCTGCTCGGTGTTGGACATTTTGAAGATGGAGGTTTGGAGATGCAATTGGAATACTGCAGCGAGAGTGGGATGGTCGAGAGAAGAGAAAAGAGAGGAAGAAGTTGAGTTGGCGTGAAAAATATTAGGGAGCCGCTGCAACCGTGGGGCTTTGATGCCTGAGCGCCTTGTGGCCTTGCTGCCTGATGGCCTGAATCCCCGGCCTCCCCGATTGAGTATAGCGTCCGAGGGAGCTTTCCCCATTCTTCCCTCCGATAGACAACAAGTACTCCTCTCACTGGTCTGGCCAGCTGGAACTCCGCTCCATCGTCCTCTTCTCCCCTTCCTCTCTCCATACCTTTTTTCTCCGGATAGCTTCGTGTGTCTGGCCTTCAGCTCTGGTAGATGCAGGTCACACACCAATAGCCGCCATTCTTTGTACTTTCAGAGGTTGAGTGTCTCTGATTGCGTCCGTTAGCTCATACAATGGCCGCGCTTCGGTCATTGTCCCCCCGCTGGACACTGCTACTGTCCCTGGCCATCCTCCTGGGATGCCTCATTATCCCCAGTGGTACGTCATCTCGGACTTATCAGATACATCGAAATATAACAATTAACACGATCAATCCTCAGTCGCGGTGAAACACGAGAACTTCAAGAAATGCTCGCAATCTGGCTTTTGTAAGCGGAACCGCGCTTTCGCCGACGATGTTTCCGCAAAAGGCTCCTCCTGGGCCTCTCCTTACGAGATTGAGCCCTCATCTCTTCACTTCAAAGACGGAAAATTGCAGGGAACCATTCTCAAGGCCATGTCCGACAATGAGAAGGTCCGGCTCCCGCTTGTCGTGTCCTTCCTGGAATCCGGTGCCGCTCGGGTCATCGTGGACGAAGAGAAGCGACTGAAAGGAGATATTGAACTGCGCCACAACAGCCCCGCTCGCAAGGAAAGATATGACGATGCCGAAAAATGGGTTCTGGTTGGTGGTCTGGATGCGAGTACCACGGCAACCTTGAGCTCGGAATCGGAAGCCGGTTATACCAAGATCTCCTACGGTCCGGACAACAAGTTCCAGGCCATCATCCGCCATGCGCCCTTTTCTATGGAGTTCCAAAGAGACGGCGAAACCCACGTGCAGTTGAACAATAAGGGTTTCCTCAATTTGGAGCACTGGCGGCCAAAGGTCGATGCCCCGGAAGGCGCCGATGGATCTCAGGAAGACCAGAGTACTTGGTGGGAAGAGACCTTTGGTGGAAACACCGACTCCAAGCCCCGTGGTCCTGAGAGTGTGGCGATGGATATCACCTTCCCTGGATATAGCCATGTCTTCGGTATCCCCGAGCATGCTGACTCCCTTTCCCTGAGGGAGACCCGGTAAGTGTTACTACTTTTCGTGTTCACGGTGACCGGGAAACTGATAAAATTGTAGAGGTGGATCCGGCAACCACGACGAGCCGTATCGTATGTACAATTCGGATGTGTTCGAGTACGAGCTCAATAGTCCCATGACCCTATATGGCTCTATCCCGCTCATGCAGGCGCACCGTAAAGGCTCCACCGTCGGCGTCTTCTGGCTCAATGCTGCCGAGACTTGGGTCGATATCGTCAAGTCTAGCTCGTCCAACCCTCTTGCCTTGGGCATTGGAGCGAAGACCGATACTCAGAGTCACTGGATGTCTGAGTCGGGACGGATTGACCTGTTTGTTTTCTTGGGACCGTCCCCGCAGGACATCAGCAAGACGTATGGTGAGCTTACTGGTTACACCCAGCTGCCTCAGCATTTCGCCATCGCGTATCACCAGTGCCGCTGGAACTATGTCACCGACGAGGATGTCAAGGATGTGGACCGCAACTTCGACAAGTACCAGATCCCGTATGACGTGATCTGGCTTGACATTGAGTACCTCGACGACCGCAAGTATTTCACCTGGGACCCTCTCACGTTCCCCAACCCCATTGGCATGGAGGAGCAGCTTGATGACTCCGAACGGAAGCTCGTGGTCATCATCGACCCCCACATCAAGAATTCCGACAAATACACGATTTCCCAAGAGCTGAAGAGCAAGGATCTTGCCACCAAGAACAAGGATGGTGAGATCTATGAGGGTTGGTGCTGGCCGGGCTCGTCGGCGTGGATCGACTGCTTCAACCCCGAGGCGCTGAAGTGGTGGAATGGCTTGTTCAAGTACGACAAGTTCAAAGGCACGTCTCCCAATGTTTTCATCTGGAATGATATGAACGAGCCGTCCGTGTTCAACGGTCCTGAGACCACGATGCCCAAGGACAACCTCCACTGGGGCAACTGGGAACACCGTGATATCCACAACGTGCATGGAATTACCTTTGTCAATGCCACGTACGGTGCCATGTTGGAGCGCAAGAAGGGTGAGCTTCGCCGGCCCTTCATCCTGACCCGGTCTTACTACGCTGGTGCGCAACGGATGTCTGCCATGTGGACAGGTGACAACCAAGCCACCTGGGAGCATCTGGCCATTTCTATCCCTATGGTCCTGAACAATGGTATCTCTGGATATCCGTTCGCCGGTGCAGATGTCGGTGGCTTCTTCCATAACCCGAGCAAGGATCTCCTTACCCGCTGGTACCAGGCTGGTATTTGGTATCCATTCTTCCGTGCCCACGCACATATCGATACCCGTCGGCGAGAGCCTTACCTCATCTCTGAGCCTCATCGATCGATCATTGCTCAGTCCATTCGCCTGAGATACCAGCTTCTCCCTGCCTGGTACACGGCCTTCCATG
Organism: Aspergillus sp. MEXU 27854; assembly: GCA_019721355.1. Lineage (NCBI taxonomy): Eukaryota > Fungi > Ascomycota > Eurotiomycetes > Eurotiales > Aspergillaceae > Aspergillus > Aspergillus sp. MEXU 27854. Next base: position 1,400,495 of record JAGMTT010000003.1, read on the forward strand.
AAGCGTCCGTGAATGGCACGCCCATTGTGAAGCCACAGTGGTACGTGCACCCGTCCGACGAGGCTGGGTTCGCCATCGACGACCAGCTCTACCTGGGCAATACTGGTCTTCTCACGAAGCCCGTTGTTGCCGAGGGGGCTGATTCTGCCGATATCTACATTGCGGACGATGAGAAGTACTACGATTACTTCGACTACACCGTCTACCAGGGAGCCGGCAAGAGACACACGGTGCCCGCACCTATTGAAAAGGTGCCGCTGTTGATGCAGGGTGGTCATATCATCCCTCGCAAGGATCGGCCCCGTCGCAGCAGTGGTCTGATGAAGTGGGATCCCTACACTTTAGTCATCGTTCTGGATAAGAACGGTCAGGCCGAAGGCACGGTGTATGTGGACGATGGCGAGACCTTTGACTACGAAAGTGGGGCATACATCCACCGGCGGTTCAGCTTCCGTGACTCTGTTCTCTCATCGGAGGACATTGGTATCAACGGGCCGAAGACGGCCGCGTACCTGAAGACGATGGTGGGTGTTCGGGTCGAGCGAGTGGTGGTCATTGACCCTCCACAGGAGTGGCAGGGCAAGACGAGTGTGACGGTTATCGAAGAAGGTGCCAAGTCTGCTTCGACCGCTTCCATGGAGTACTACAGCCAGGCGCACGGAAAGGCCGCGTATGCGGTGGTGAAGAATCCGAACACGGGTATTGGCAAGACGTGGCGGATAGAGTTTTAGACAATGCTGTTGATAGCTGACGGATATATACGACGTACGCTGGAGCTACAGGAATAGATTTTCCCCTTTGAAACTGGCGTAATATCAATCACTGCTGTTGATCTCATTCATACTTCGGATTGATTGTATGACGGAAATGAAATGCGGACCCGCTGAGTCAGCTCCAGGGACGATCACCGAAAAAAAAAAAAGCCGCGATAAGGAGACGCTTCCGGCCATTCCTCAGGAATCACCCTGTCTGTCTTGTCTGCGCTCTCCGTTGTCTTGGTAGTCCTTGATTTGTGGAATCATTGCCTGTTCCGACCGCCTCGTGGTAGTTTGGAACGACGTCCTCCCTCTCACCCGCAATCGCTCAAACGCCGAGACGCGCCAGGCGATCTGACACGAAACATTATCTCGACCTCATCTACTCTTCCAAGCCTCGGTCGTGGTCTAGTCCTGCATACACGATGTATCTCGTGTCTCTCGCCCTTGAATATGGCGCGCCACTCTTGTAGGTCATCCGGAGAAGTACGATCGCAAGAGACGAGAATACTGACCGTATGGAATCCAGTCTGATCACGTCGCCATTGACGTCGTACACCGACCAGATCCTCAGTATTCACCGAAGCAGGAGCTCGGCCGGCTTTTCGCTCGACATCCCGCTGATCATGCTCGTCGCCTCGATCCTCAAGTAAGCTGCAAGCGGAATCCCTCGCCACGGACTTGGTTGACGTTTGGACATAGGGTTTTCTATTGGTTCGGGGATTACTACTCGCTGTCGCTCCTGACGCAGGCCATCATCATGATTGCGGTACAGATGGTGTTGCTGAAGGTTGCGCTGGATAACCGGCCGTCGACGGGAGCACGGAACGGCGTCGAGCACGTGCCGTTCAGCAATCTGGACAGCGAGAAGACCGGCGCCAGACCGTATGATTTCTGGCAGTGGAGGAGCGCCAAGCCGTATGTGCTCCCTTCATGACATGCGGGATGGAATATCAATGTCGGACTGACAAATAACCACAGGTACTGGATGTTCCTGGCGTACATGATTGCCGCGCTCTCATTCATCCAGATCTTCCTCCCGTTCCTCGCCCAGTCGGAGCTCTATATCAACGCGCTCGGGTACACGGGTCTGGCGGTGGAAGCGACGCTGCCGTTGCCCCAGATCGTGGCCAACCATCGGTCCCGATCGTGCAAGGGGTTCCGGGTGTCGGTGCTGGTGGCGTGGATTCTGGGTGACATTATGAAGCTGAGCTACTTCTTTGGGAGCCAGGAGGTGATCCCGTGGGCGTTCCGTCTGTGCGGCATGTTCCAGTGCGTGTGTGATTTCTACCTTGGAGCGCAGTTTTGGATGTATACGCGGCCTTCGTTGTCCTCCTTCCGGGCTGCCGGCGGCCCTCGGGAGAATGGGCAGTGGCAGGCGGAGAAGGACATTCGGATGACTTGATGAGTGATGTATATAGACGTAGTGTTAGAGTAATATAGATTAATGTTTATATGAATAGAAATGCATGCAAGACACTCTTAATACTTTTGTATATGCCTGGATGTACTGGTACTCCGATTGGCGGTGGAAACGGGTAGCCGAACAGGTACCGCTACCTCCACCGGGTATGTACCTGACCCCGCTGCGTTAGTCAGCCAGGGCCACTAAATTCACGAAAAAGACCGCGCGGGAGTTCAATAAAATGAACCTCACTATCCCATAACCGAGTCGCTTGCTGCACCCAAGACGCATCATGGCTTCACTCACGGCTACCATCCGGATCGGTTACGTACCCGGTAAGTGCATCCTATACATGCTTCCCTGTCTTCCAACCGCCTCAATACGACCCTCTGGCACATGCGGTGACTTCATCGCCAAGACTGTTCCACTCTTGCCTCCATCGCGGGGTTCACACTGTAGACATGGACCCAGCCCTCCCACACCACCGTCCATACCAAATATGATTGTACCTGCATGACCCGTCACTAAACATACATCATCAGAGCACTACCTCACGCCGCTCCATCTGGCCCTGCGCTCTCCGGCCGCCCGCTCGCTTCCCTTCAATGTCTCGCTGGTTCCGTTCCCCTCCGGAACGGGGCATATGATCACCTCGCTCCGCGAGAAGGAAATCGATGTCGCCATTGGCCTGACCGAGGGCTGGGTCGCCGGCCTGGCGGGTAAACAGCAGGCGCAGAAGGACCCGTCCGAGGGCGGCTACCGCATGGTCGGCCAGTGGGTGGACACGCCGCTGCGCTGGGCCATCGTCACGGGACGCGAGCGCGATAATATCCGCGGCGTCGCGGACCTGAAGGGTCAGCGCGTCGGCGTGAGCCGTCTGGGCAGGTAAGCTTTCCCCACATGCCTGGCATGCAGTTCTTCATGAGGATAATATGCTAACGAGCACAGCGGCTCGCACATCATGTCCTTCGTGCTGGCTCAGCAGCAGGGCTGGCAGCCAGACTCGCTCGCGACGGTCCCGCTGGGCCCGTTTGGCGCGCTGCGCAACGGCGTGACCGGGCACGACGAGGCGACGCCCGAGCAAAAGGGCGAGCCCACGGCCGAGTTCTTCATGTGGGAGCACTTCACCACCAAGCCGTACTTCCATGCGACGGCGGACGCGCCGCGCCCCCCGCCGCTCAAGAAGATCGGCGAGATCTACACGCCGTGGCCGTCGTGGATGATCGTCGCGTCGACGGCTGTCTTCCCGGATCCGCAGCAGGATGAGCGCCTGACGCAGCTGTTCCAGGTGCTGGACCAGGGCGTCCGGGACTTTGAGGCCGACATGGCGCAGGCGGTGCGGCTGCTCGGGACGGGTGAGCTCGGCTGCACGTATGGCGAGGAGGATGCGACGGAGTGGTTGAAGGATGTGCGGTTTGCGCATGGGGTGCGCGGCGTCGACGGCAAGATGGTCGAGGGCGTCGTGGATGTGCTCAAGGTTGCGGGGGTGATCGATCAGGGTATGGCGAATGAGGAAGCGGTGCAGAGGGTTGTGGGCATTCATCGGTGAGCTTTGAATGGTATTAGATGTGTTATGGGATGGGCATGGAAAAGTTTCTAGAGTGATGCGCACTATCGAGGTATGGTTTGTCATTGATGAGGATCTACGGCTACAACAGCAGTTACTAAATGCAATCAATGGGGAACAGCGACGTGTTGTATGTTTGCCTGAGATATATTAGAAGGGCCCAGCTTAGGTTAGCCCGTACAAAGTCGCAAGGAATTGCCCGATAGCACAGATCAGTCGGCCCCTTTCGCATCATATGGCAGCGCAGTACAGAATGAATGAGGCTCTCCCACTCCGAACGGCTCGTCTGCCATAGTCTCGTCGTCTTTCTTTCATTCTCAGTCCGATCGGCTGCAATCTCAGGAAGTGCCTTTAGCACGCAGCGATAGTGCCTTTTAGAGATTGGTATGATCTACTCGATCGTACGTCTTCTCCTTGTCAAAGATTGAATGGATGGATCTCCGGGACCAAACTGTCTACCATCACTACACTACGACCAAGATCACCACACCTCTTCACTTAGATCATTCAAGCAAGGAAACAAGAGAAACTACATTTCTATCGTGTTTTATGTGTTTACAGAGTAAACGGGTGGTTACACTGCCGAAAGCAGGTGACCCCCCTTACCCTAAGAACCAACAGACTCTTTACGCATGTGCCCAACACCAGTCCAGCTGCTCCAGCATATTCTCCTTCGAGTCAGACGAGTCCGTAGATCACCCTCCCCCGCCTTGTCACAGGCACGAGTCCAGCAGGGCGGGCTGCATTCCACGCGCCGGGTCAGTTGCCGGTTCACGCAGGTGCGGAATGTACACCCACCGTTCGCATGGCCCGACATGCCGCAGGTGAGTTTTCTGGGGGTCAATCATCCCCTCGCAGCCAGACTGACAGATGCAGATCTGGTGGCCCGATTGGAGCGATCGCTGCTGCGGAATGCGCGTCGGCCAGGCCTTCAATGCAAACGATGACGGATGGGTGGATGGCGGTCGATCATCACGGGAGTCTCTCCACGACATCATTCGAAAAGCTTGGCCGTTGAGCTTCGTTTTCGGTCGTCTGCGAGGAACAGACTCGCTCGGAGGTCAACGTCATCCTGGCATTTGCGTCGTTTCCGAGTTCATCGATGGCGTGGTGTATATATACGTATGTTTTGTTCGGCCGGGGCCCTCGGGGGTCGAGGTGGTCTCTGTTTGTGATCTTCTGGCGACTTTACGAGCTGACACTATGCCTTTGCTGAATAATCTGCTTGCGCTGAGCGCAGGGCTGGCCTGTCTGGGCGGTGCCTATGCCAAACTCGACCTGTCTTCGTCCAACAATGTCGTTGTGTACTGGGGTGGGTGTCTATACAAGACGGAGAATGCTCGTGCTGACGAATGCTAGGTCAAAATTCCTTTGATGGTCAAGGTGAACTCGCTCAGCAGAGGCTGGGCCATTACTGTGATGGTGAGTCTTGCCAACTACGTTCGCATTCGCATGATAATAACGATGTCTAGACGACAACATCGATGTACGCTCCCTCCTCCTACACCACAGCTCCATCTAACCCCCATAGGTCATCGTCCTCGCATTCGTGATGACAATCAACGGCCAAGGCGGCGCCCCCAGCTACGACCTCTCCACCACCAGCAAACAATGCAAGACCTTTGAGGGTACCAACCTCAAGGACTGCCCCGAAGTCGGGTACGTAGACAAACCCTACTCTCGAGGCTACAAACTGACAGCCACAGCGAGGACATCAAAACCTGCCAGAAGAAGGGCAAGACGATCATCCTCTCCATCGGCGGCGCGACCTACAGCGAGGGCGGCTTCCAATCCGACTCGGACGCCAAAGCCGGCGCCGAGCTGATCTGGAAGACCTTCGGCCCTTCGTCTGGCGGAAACGCCTCAGGAAACGCCACGTCGCACGGCATCCTCCGCAACGCAACGGCGACCTTCCACCAGCCGCGCGCCCACACCAACAGCACGCGGCACCGCGGGGCAGCGAACAGCGGCGGCGGCGGGGTGCACCGGCCGTTCGGCGACGCCTCGGTGGACGGGTTCGACTTTGACTTTGAAGCGGCGACGACGCACATGCTGCCGTTTGCGCAGCGGCTGCGCGAGCTGATGGACGCGGACAAGTCACGACAGTACTTCCTCACGGCGGCGCCGCAGTGCCCGTACCCGGACGCGGCGGACAAGGACATCCTCAACGGGGACGTGTCGATTGACGCGGTGTGGGTGCAGTTCTACAACAACTTCTGCGGTGTCAACTCGTTCCAGAAGGGCCAGGACGAGCAGAAGAGCTTCAACTTCCAGACCTGGGACAACTGGGCCAAGACCGTGTCCGCCAACAAGAATGCCAAGGTCTTCCTCGGCGTGCCGGCCAACACCAAGGCCGCCAGCACAGGCTACGTGCCGGCGTCGGATCTCGAGCCCGTCATCGAGTACTGCAAGACGTTTGAGAGCTTTGGGGGTGTTATGATGTGGGATGTCACGCAGGCGTACGGGAACCAGGGGTTCCTGGATACGGTGCGCAAGGCCCTCTCGCAGGCGCACTCGGCGCTGTTTGGCGAGGTGTATGGAGTGACGCGGAAGATGTGGAGGGCGTGAGCTCTTTGTGGAATGGGTTTGGGTGACACGGCGTCGGAGTGTTCTCTGGTGTTTGTTTGTTGTTCTGCGGGTTGCACGAGTTCGTGTTTATATTCGAGTTATGTTAAGGGTAAATAAGGGCTCAGCTCGCTGTTCATCAGATCTTCATTTCCCTCCCTTTCTCCCCCCTCGCTTTCACAGCACATTCAGTATGAAGAATGGAGATCATCGCGGGCCGCGCGATCGGCGCCATGCATGAACTAGACGCTACTAGTGCACGCCTACTCCGTATATTGTCTCTCAGCCCTGCCGATCCTGCGCTGGCACACCCGCTAGAGCAGGAGAGACACAGTGCAATGCCGCCATCTGCAGCCGCCATTGGGCTCGTTCCAGCTCCATCTAAGCTGTGCATCCGAACGAGGGTCCCTTGGGAGAACCAGTTGGGGATATGAATGCAGGACGACAATCCCATCAAACATTCCGGCGCGTGCCAGCCAGCCACGGAGTGCCATCACAGCTGTGGTGGATAATGCTGGATTCTTGGCCGGCCTGTCTAGCCCATGAGAGGTGTCTTGTCTTTTCCCAAGTAGAGCCAAGGCCCCTGGAGGATCCATTCCTATGCAGAGGGCTGCTTGGCTCTGTTCAGGAGTATAAAGGGACGACGAAGGGGACGCATGGAAATCCCTCATCCCACCTCTCCGACTCTCCAACTCCTCGTCCAAGCGTGTGATACACCATGGCTCCCAAGTCCCTCCTGTACACGCTCTTCTCGTCCCTGACGGTGGCCCTCGCAGCCTCCGTGTCGGACACCACCTACGACGTGATCATCGTGGGCGGCGGCCCGGCCGGCCTGAGTGCGCTGAGCGGACTGTCTCGCGTGCGCCGCACGGCGGTCATGTTCGACTCGCACGAGTACCGCAACGCGCCGACGCGGAACATGCACGACGTGATCGGCAACGACGGTGAGTATACCACCCGCGCACATGGCCGACAGCATGCTTATGATGACAGGCACCCCCCCGGCTGAGTTCCGCGGGCTGGCGCGCGAGCAGATCTCACGGTACGACACGGCGAGCATCGTGGACAAGAAGATCGTGTCGATCACGCAGACGGACGCGAACTCTCCTGCAAACTTTGAGGCGACCGACACGGACGGCGTCGTGTACAGCGCGCGCAAGGTGGTGCTGGCGACGGGGCTACAGGACGTGCTGCCCGCGACGCCGGGGCTGGAGGAGATCTGGGGCAAGGGCGCGTACTGGTGCCCGTGGTGCGACGGGTACGAGCATCGCGACCAGCCGATCGGGATCGTGGGCAGCCTGGCCGACGCGGTAGGCAGCATGCTGGAGATCCACACGCTGAACACGGACGTGGTGGCGCTGGTCAACGGCACGCAGACGCCCGAGGTCGAGGCGCAGCTGACGCAGGACAAGCCCAACTGGCGCGCGCAGCTGGCCGCGTGGAACGTGCGCATCGAGAACCGCACCATCGAGTCGTTCCGGCGGCTGCAGGACGGCGAGGAGCACAAGGACGACGAGGGCAGGCAGTTTGATGTCTTCGAGGTCCGCTTCACCGACGGCTCGACCCTCATCCGCAACGCCTTCATCACCAACTACCCCACCGCGCAGCGGTCGACCCTGCCGGACGAGCTGGGTCTGCAGATGATTGACGGCAAGATTGATACGTCCAGCTTCTCGGGCATGCGCACCAGTCTGGCGGGTGTGTTTGCCGTCGGCGACGCCGTCTCGAGCGGCGCCACCAACGTGCCCCATGCGATGTTCAGCGGCAAGCGCGCGGCGGTCTATGCGCATGGTAAGTGTTGGTGATCCTGATCCGTGGTGTGTATACTAACGAGAGCAGTGGAAATGGCGCGCGAAGAGTCGGCTGACGCCATCTCCAAGCGCAGCCTGCCCTCGCGTCGGGCGATGGAGAAGGAGGCCGAGAGACTGATGGGCCGCGATCTGGAGGCCCTCTGGGAGCGCGTTCAGCACCAGTAAATCGACAGTCAGAAAGCAGGTATATTCAGATTAAACCACTCAAACTATTAATAATTAACAGGTAGTTATGGCCCGTTATCAATATTAATCTCCTTCGTACAACATCTGTAGCTAGAGCTTCAATTTTTCCCCATCATTTCTCTTCCAAAACACGTCCTTCGTAAGATCCCGGCCAGCAGGTCCAACTGCCTCACCAGGTTGTGAGTGAGATCCGCGAGCATCCCTTTACTCGGCGTCCTCTTCCTCCTTGCTGGCAGCCAGGTAGAACCGGCCAGCGGGCTGGCCCGGTTGCTCGTATTCGACAGTCAGACGAGCCAGATGACCGAGCAGGTTCTCGATCTTGAGGTCGCCCTTGTCGCGCTTGGTCCGGCCCAGGTCATCCAGCCACTTGAACTTGTTGAGCATGAAGTAGACCAGCGCGATGACAATCTCCACGCCGAGCGAGTAACCCCACACGCGCACCACGGTGACGATGTCGGTCCAGCCATTCGTGGTCTCCACGAAGGAGGTAGCCGGATTGGTGGGCATGGTCTCGTTGGTGAACCATCCAAACAGACAGAAGATCGTGGCCAGGACGTCCACGCCCAGGATGGCGGTGACCAGGTGGATAGACGGCCAGGTGTCGGCACCGCGAGTGACGAAAATGAGCCAGTTCTCCGTGAGCGCAACTTCGAGGAACAGCACTTCCTGGATGGAACCCCAGTTCTGAATGATACCACCGGACGGCAGGAACATCGAACCGCGAACCACCCAAGTGCCCATCGCGAGGAGCAGACCCAGCAGGACCGAAATGAACCAGATCTTTGGCAGTTGCCATTGCACAGGCCGCAGCTCAAACGAGGCATTGTCATAGGCCACCGCCACGGTTGCCAAATCGGCAAACAAGGCCAGGAAGACGATAAGCTCGACGCGAATGCTCTCGTTGATAATGATCATAGACGTCACCAGGTAGATCTCCAAATGCAAGCAAAGCGCAATACGGTACTGAATGTAAGCCTTCATGCGGTGGAAAATCTGCCGTGCCACCTTGATAGAGTCAATGATCGTAGATAATCCGGGTTCCAAGAAGACAATGTCCGAGGCCGATTGCGCGGCTTCAGTAGCACCCTCCACAGCAATACCACAGTCAGCCTTCTTCAAGGACGGCGCATCGTTGACACCATCTCCGGTCATCGCAGTGAGATGGCCGCGTTCCTGGAGCATCTGTACCACCTGGTATTTATGTTCCGGGAAGACCTCGGCGAAACCGTCTGCTTTTTCGACCAGATCGCTAGCCATAGCGCCGCTAAGGCCGCCATGAATGAGCTTGTCAGAGTTATACACCTTGGTACCCAGGGCTAACATCTTGCAGGTCTCCTTGGCAATAGCAATCGCATCACCAGTAAGCATCTTCACACTGATTCCGAGCTGCTGCGCTTCGTTGATCGTCTGCGCGGTATCCTCCCGAGGCGGATCGAACATCGGTAGCATACCAAGGAGGGTCCATTCTTCTCCCTCCTTCTTCACCGCGACACCTAGAGAGCGGAAGCCTCGGTGGGCAAACTCCTGCGCCTTCTTCTTGTAGTGATCGGAGGTCTCCTTGGAGCAGTTCGTCAGAGCAAGCACAGCCTTCGGTGCACCCTTGGTGCAAGTGTATCTGATTCCATCACAAGTGGCAACCGTGACGATACGCTTGGACACGGGGTCGAAGGGGGTGAACTTTTCCGTCTTCCATCCTCGGCGGAGAATTTCGCGTGCCTTGGGATACTGACGCAGAGTCAGGATGGTAACCTTGTCGATAGGATCCAGCGAGTCAATGTTGTGAGACGAGGCTAGGGCCGCCACGGCAAACATCCAATCGACATCGACACCTTCGGCGACATATGGTTCGCGAATGCTCAACTTATTGGCAGTGAGCGTACCCGTCTTATCGGAACACAAGATATCAACACCCTAATATATGCTTAGTATGTTTGTTTGCGGACAGAAAAGGACTGATGACATACCGCCAAAGACTCGATTGCAGTGAGCTTCTGCACAATGGCCTTTTTCTTTGCCAAGTAGGCAGCGCCAACAGCCATGGTGGTAGTGGTGACCACGGGCAGACCGACGGGCACACCGACAATGAGCAGGGCCAAGGTGTAGTGCAGCAGGGTCTGCTGACGAGGCGAGGCAATGGGCAGGTGGCGGAAGAAACCGCCAATCCAGGCCGCCAAAATCCAGGCCATGACGATGATGAGCAGGGAGGTACCGATGTTATCCATGACAATTTCGAAATGTCCAGCGCCGCGGGCAGACAACACCATGCTGGCCGTCTTTCCAACGAAAGAAGTCTTTGCGCCGGTTTGGACCACCGCATAAGCCTTGCCACGCTTACATCCGGTCGTGTAGTAGATCATTCCACCCATATAACGATCGACCGCCAGAGATTCTCCGGTAATGGCTGAATGATCGCAGGCCAGAATGGGATATCCACGCTTCCGAGCCGGGGCCGAAGTCTGTTCGGCTTCTTCCTGCTTCTCGTCGCCTGTGTTGGCGGCAGCGCCCACAACATCGCCATTGTCTTGGTCTTCGGGCTCATCGATGTCCGATTCCGAAGTGCTACTGAGATCGCCCTGAGCCTGCATGGTCTTGAACTCTTCCCATCCGTTGGGGTCGTTGTAATCGCAGATAACCCGAGAGTCAGCAGGCACAACATGACCCTCACCAATGATGATCTAGCATGCGAGTCAGTATATCGGGACAACCGTATTATAATGAGCTCATGCAGTACATACCACATCGCCAGGCACCAGTTCTCTGGCCAGGATCTCCTGTTGCTGGCCGTCACGAACAACCGTTGCTCTCATTGCGATGTCACCCTTGAGACTAGCGACGACATCCGCAGCTTGCTTTTCTTGATACCAACCCACGGCGGCGTTCAAGCACAGGATACCGATGATGACACCGAAATCGATCCAGTCGTCCAAACCCGCAGCAAGGAGGACAGCCAGTTCCATAACTATTCGGAGTTAGACGCACGTCCTCTTCTATACTTCTCGGTCAGACCGACGACCCGGAGTCACAGCTTACCGTAAAGAATGGGACCACGGAAGTAACCTATGATCTGTGCGATCGGGTTCGTCTTCTCAGACACCAGCTCGTTCCATCCCGCACGGCGACGCCGCACGGGGACTTCGGAGCTGGGCAGGCCTTGACGGATGTCGGTCAGAAGCCATTCCTCCGGGAACTGCACGCCGTCGGTGGACTCGGACTTGACGATGACCTTGCGCTTCTTCCAGGGCGCATACCAGACCCGTCTCATCTCGTAATTCTCCTCGCTGCGTTGGCCGCCCGCGTCGCGGAAGGTCGAGGCATACTTGACGAGCTTGCCGTACTCGTCGAGATTGGCGTAGTCCTCCTTGTAGGAGACGCGGGACACCCGTCTCGACGAGCGACCCTCGGATCCGGAGATACGAGAGGGCGCAGTGCCGCGCTCGACGTCGCCGGACGCACCGCTTTGCTCAGCCATGTTGGCGTCCTCGGTCACTTGCCGTGGAGCAGCAGGAGCAGCTATGGACGATGGCGGAGCGCTCTGCACGGCTCGTTGGAACTGAGAACCGGCAGCAGTGAGCGAATTTAGAAGATAAAGGAAAAGAGAGAGCAGGAACGAAACGACCGGATACACCGTGAAACAACAAGGACCTCCCTGTCCGGAACGCGTGGAAGAATGGAGGAAGAGGAGGGAATGGGGAGGAGGGGTCTCTTTTTTCCTTCAGCGAGACGTAGAGATTACAAGGCAGACCGCTACAAGGGACGTGATTGATCGTTTCCCCATCCCCGGGAGTCTTTCTACATCGAAGACTATCATGCTGACGTAGTTGAGTCCAGGAAGCTTCCGGCTAGTCAGCCTTCTGATACCTGTAACCCGCGTCCTCCCCGCGGGTTTGGCAGACGGGCACGAAGCCATCGACTCTGGCTCCGGGCGAGGCCAGGACCAGTGACTATCGCAACGAGGGGCATGACTCGTTGATTTGACGACTGCCCGATGTGTCTTGACGTATGAGACCGTGGTGGTCTATCCGAAGGTACCGTCCCGACATACAGAGGGAAGACCCGGAACCTGAGGGGACAGAGAGGGATGTACCTCAGGTATTGTCCGACCTCGCACGATGAGAGGGTGAGACAAGGGAATTGACTCTGACTGGACCGTATGACGCGATGATGATTCCCAGGGATCGGGGCTGGGAATGGCCGGCTAGACAGATGATTGGGACCGGGCGAGTCCGTGGAGACCAGTGGGAGCTGTCTATGCGTTAAGCTTTTCTGGAGCTCTGATCACGCCCGAGAATTTCCTTCCAATGCTTTGATGTTGGTAGAGATGGGGAAGAGAGGAAGAGAGGGGGGATTGAGATAGAGTGATGGAGGTGGTGAGGAGAGTACTTGTCTTCCCGATCGGGGTTAGCACCATCAACTATCAACACCATCGAGAGCACTTCTGATTGAATGTGTCCACGACACCCGCATACCTCCGATGCCATCATCTTCCCATCCTCCTCCTCTCGTCATCGCTCTAATACACTATAAAGACGGTCAACTTCCCATTACCTACTGATTATGTCTCGCGGGACAGCCGGATGAAGCCCAAGGGCTGTCAGTCACCTGATATCTGGTCTAGCAATCGATGCCGTCACCACCAGGGTATAAACTCCGCCAATGCAACTCCGAGTTCCAACAAGATGTAAACTTTTGATAGTACCAAAAAAGCTCATCTATTGATATATCGTCTTTTATTCGTCAAGAACCATTTACATCATGTCTCTAAAATTCCGTAGAATCACAACATCTTTTGCCGTCACCACTTTATTTGCCCGTCTTACCCGTGGGGATATTGAACAGCACCGCAGGCTTGCCAGGCGCATACGGACGGTCAACGCGGTAGTATCCCTTGCGCTCGAACTGAATGATATCTCCTTCCTTGAGGTCAGCCACGTTGCCGTCAGCCACGGCGTCCTCGCGGAACTCGGTCTTGGTATTCAACACATCCTCGAGCTTGTCATCTTCCGTCAAGGTGTCCTTGTTCAACAGATAGTCAAAGTCCACCAGTTCAACCGGGATGATCTCCTGGCCCTCCGTAGACAGCCAAGTGACCTTCTTCTCGGTCTTCTTGAAATCACCCTCCAGATGCAGCTCCAGCTCCAGACCGGTCACCACACCGGACGCATCGGTCTCGATCTTGCGGACATAAGCGTTACCCCAGTTCATGAGGGTGATCTCCTCGTCCTGCTTGAAGGACTTGGCGTCATCCTGTCCGAAGAGCAGGGACCCACTGTAGGCAACCTTCTTCATTCCGACGGCCGGGTTCTTGTTGTGCTTGGGTTTTTCTTCAGTGTAAGCGGCCGGGGCGCCCTTGACTGTCGCCTTGACCATGTTTTCCTTGGAAATGGCGGTGAAACGCGGGGCCACAGGGTCAATGTACTTCTTGTTCGTAGCCCAGATCAAAGTCCAGTCCAGGTTGGTGATGTTCTTGCTGGGACCCTGCTTCAGGATGAACTCGCGCAGAGCCGGCACAGTCATACCGCGACGACGGATACCCCGAATGGTCGGGAACCGGGGGTCATCCCAGCCCCAAACCGCACCGGTTTCCACAAGCTTAGTGAGCTTGCGCTTGGAGAGCAGAGTGCGGATGAAGTTCATGCGGGCAAAGTCCCAAATCTGGACCTTGCGAAGGTCAAGGGCATCCAGGAACCACTCGTACTGAGGGTTGCGGTCACGGTACTCGATAGTTCTCAGAGCGTGAGTAACACCCTCCATGGAGTCGACGATGGGGCAGCAGAAGTCGTAGGTAGGGTAGATCTTCCACTTGGTGCCGGTGCGGTGGTGAGGCGTCGGGTTGCAGCGGTAGATGACCGGGTCGCGCATGGCCTTGTTGGGGTTGTCCACGGAGATCTTAGCACGAATGCACCATCTCAGACCCTCCTCGGTGCCCTTCTTCATCTCCTCGAAATGGGCCAGGTTCTCCTCAACACTGTTGTCGCGGTTCTTGCTGGGCTCTCCGTGCATTCTCTGGCGGGCCATCTCTTCCTTTTCGGTGTCGTCGGCATAGGCCTTGCCCTCCTTGATGATGCGGATACCGTAGTCGTAGAGCTCGTCGAAGTAGTCACTGGTGTAGGAGGTCCGGTCCGGCTTGATACCCATGAGGGCCAGATCCTTTGGAGAGTTAGCGAATGTGGACGATGTTGTTCTTAGCGCGAGCACTCACCTCAACAATGGCATCTTCGAACTCCTGCTTCTCCTTGGTGGGGTTGGTGTCGTCAAAGCGCACCAGCAGAGTGCCGTTGTATTTCTCGTGGGCAAAGTAGTCATTGAGAAGGGCGGCCTTGGCATGTCCGATGTGAAGGTATCCCGACGGCTCAGGAGGGAAACGAGTTACGACACCCTTGTCGGTGTTGAGAAGATCAATGTTGTAGTTGGCGGTACCAGTGCTCTCCTTTCCCTTCTTTTCCTTCTTCTCCTTGGCGGCGGCATTCAAGGCCTCCAAGGCAGAGGTGGCCCAGGGGCAAAGGCTCTCCAGGAAGTTGAACCAGCGAGTGAGGTTGACGAGGGTTCCCTTGCGGGCCGGAGACACAGCGACACGGTTTCCACGGATGGCACCCCAGAGGGCAATGTCGGCGGTGGAGAGCGAGTAACCCACAACGAAAGATCGGAGCATAAGGTGGGCGTTGAGACGCTGAAGCTGGGGTTCAAGAGCCTTGAAGTCCAGGGTGGTGAAAGACTCGACCTGACCGAGCCACTCAGTCTCCTACAAGGTGCGGTCAGCCATGATTCAGACAATCTAGTGCTCTAAGTATAGACGTACCAATTGGCTATCCTTGGCCTTAAGGAAGGGAAAATTGGCCTGAAGCTCCTGAATGGCGTTGGTGGTTCCGTACACAGGCTTTCCACTCGCACCAGTGAACTGGACCGTGGCCTTGTCGCCCTGCGAGAGAACGGGGACATCCTCGTAGGTGATGGAGATGACGGGGCTCGGACGAGCCTCGTTGATGGAGGTTGCGACAAGAAGCACGGGGAGAAGAGGGGCCTGGTTGGCCTTGGCGGCCAGAACGAGCTGCATGTCGGACATGATGCTCGAATTCGAGAGTTGGAGTCGAATTGAGGACGAGGGGAAAAGACTGGAGAATGGAGGGGCAATAGATTTACTGACTCAATCGGGAATGCCGCCGGCCGGAGGGTTTTTCCGCCCGGGCGGCCCAGCGACAGCTTTCGGGGCAGAAAACATTCAATCCGTTCAGTCCTCCAGGATAGCACCTCTCACCTCCACCATCCTCGGTCGACATGTCCTCCTACGGCCAACTCCTGCCCTCCGCGGCACGGAGCCTCCTGTCCTCATGCCGTTCGCCTCTCCGTCCGTCGACAATGGCCCCGATGCTGTCGGGCTTCCAGCAGGTTCGCGGAGCCAAGAACAATCCCCAGGCCAAGGGCAAGAAGAAGGAGAAGCCCAAGAAGGGCCGCAAAGGTCCCAGAGAGTTCCGCCAGAAGGATCTGAAAGATATGGAGCAGTTTTCGCTGTGTGATGCGATGAGGTACGGGCTGATGCGGCTTCCGGAGAGTTGCAAGACGCCGAGCTAACAGGACCTTTTCCCGATTTTAGATACCTCCGCGCCTTCGAAGTCGGTCGCGAACCCACGGTCTCGAAATACGAAGTCCACGTGCGACTCCGGACGATGAAAGACGGACCTGTCATCCGGAACATGCTGCGATTCCCTCACTCTGTCCAGACCGAATCGCGAATCTGCGTCGTGTGTCCGCCGGGATCGAGACACGAGAAGGAGGCTCGCGCGGCCGGAGCTGTTCTTGTCGGAGAGCAGGAAGTGTTTGATGCGGTGAAGAGCGGTAAGATTGAGTTCGACCGTTGCATTGCCCATCCGGACAGCTTGGATGCGTTGAACAAGGCGGGCCTGGGCCGGATCCTCGGTCCCCGGGGCTTGATGCCCAGCGCGAAGCATGGCACCGTGGTGGAAGATGTGGCCTCTCGTGTGGAAATGCTGCGTGGTGGTACGGTATACCGAGAGCGTGATGCGGTCATCCGTCTCCCCATCGGTCAATTGGGATTCTCGCCCGAGCAGCTGCGCGACAATCTGCGTACGACCATTGAACAAATCAAAAAGGATGCGGCTGGTCTGAATGACCGCATCAACAAGGAAATCTACGAAGTGGTGAGTATTTTTTCGCTTGGATGGACATGGCGGTTGGCTGACGATATGGACAGGTGCTGAGCTCGACCAACGGTCCCGGCTTCAGTCTGAACGGAGAGTTCAAATCCGAGAATTCCCCCGATACTTCATCTTTGAGCGGTCTGTAAATTAGCTTCCTGTCTGGGTGTACAAATCATGTTTTATTAGGAAAGGCACGGTGTATAATGGTATTGTTTCATATCTGTCTCTAAATTGAAAAGCCTTTCAATTGAAAGCACCCCAACGCCGACGCTATGCAAACCGGCTGAAAATGGGCCGGATAGAGGGTAGTTCTATAATTTCAAGTTCTTCAATGCGGTGACGGCACTGGTATCTTCGCCCATCAGCTTGTAGAGGCGCAAGACCGCCAGTGTTTTCGTATCTCGCTTTTCACCCGCGTGATGACTTGCCTGCTCGAGCGCCGTCTTCAGGTCCAGGAGGACCGCTGATCGGATCTTCGATAGCCGCGGTTGTTGGTGCACGAGGAAAGGATGCTGGTCACCGATGCGCGACGATAACCGGGTCAGATAGACATATTTCTGGATATGATGTTCCAATCGTTTGAGAGACACTAGAGGGGCAGCATGTGCGCCGTTTGGTAGTTCCTCGTCATCACTGTCCTCCTCACTCTCGCCATCCAAGAGGTCCGGGTCGGAATCGCTATCGAACTGTTCGTCGGTAGGATTTTGTTGGCGATTGGGTGCGTCGCTCCCAATCATCAGTCGCCGCTCGAGTTCTTCAACACGGTCAGCGTAATCGAGAAGCGCCCGGCCGATGTTCGCATTCCGTCGGATCCCCTTCTTCTCTTCGATGAGTTGCTGGACTTCCTGGTACCGGGTCTCCACCTTATCCCGAATGGCTTGCACGTCTCGCTGGAAGGCCAATAATCCCACCCGGACCTGTTCGACCTTCTCTTCGCCCCCCTGCAGTGCAACCCCGAGCGACAGAAAGTCCTGGTAGTTTTCGTTGACGAGATCGAGCAGCTCTCGACTGAGCGATTGGTCCAACTCGCGCAGTTCCTGTCGGAGGTCCTCCAGACTCTGGTGCCGATTGGTGAGAGAGGAGAGGTATTTGGCCGGATCGAAGTCGGGAGAGAGAAAGGACGCGCGCGAAAGAGGTTCGGGGAACGGTAGACCGGTGGTGTCGTCGTCCAAGTCGGAGGCCGACTCGTCGGAGTCGCCAAACTACGGCATCACGATCAGTCGGGGGTGATGGCGGGAATGCGGGGAGGGCTGCATACGCGAAACTTGTCCATAATGACAATGACTGTAGGAAGTCAATTCCTAGGGAATGGGTGACCGTGACCGACAACACAAGAGGGTGTGAGTGAGTAGGAGAGGAAGACAACATGTGTCAGGGTGGATGCGGAGGCCAAGTAAGTTATTCCGCCGCCGTCTTCCTCTCTCATTCGACCAGCGCATTTGCTCTTCCTGCATCCTCCCGACACTTCCAGCAATCAGCATCGCCCTCTCGGGTCAGACAGCATGGAGAAACTGCATGCCAACAGGTCGTCGACTTCCTCGTGAGCCTAGATGCTGCGACATTCCCACCCCACGCCCAGCGGTGGTGCATTGGGGCGTCGATACGTGTCCGACAACAGCTCCGTATGACAGGCGCTTGATCCCTCACTAGCATTTGATGATCTGCCGCTGCTGCGAATCCGAGTGGTGTGTGGGTGTCCGACGCTGGTCTAGTCGGATTCCCCTCTTTTGCCCAGGGAAGCAGTGTTTCATCATCACGGTCCTTTCAACCCGGTGTTTTCGGCGGCGAAATGGATTATAGATCCGACCGGTTCGCTGGTACTTCTTCTTCTAATCCAACTCGTCTCCCCCATCGGAGATGGTCGCAAACCTCGCCCGTGGCCGACGCAGCTGGTCCCTCACATTCTGCTCATCCCAGTCGCTATGAGTCTCTCGCCGTCGATGAGACCACTCGTGCACATCGTACCACGGCCTTACGTCAACTAAATGGAACCCCCAAACCCTTGACCTCGTGGAAGAACCGAAAGTCCCAACCCTCCTCCAGTGGCCGGTCATCAACCCTGGCGTCGCAACCGGTCCTTGTCAGGTCTTACTCGGGCGGTCCTGATGATCCCCCCGAGACTTCATCCAAGATGCCGTTGCGGCGCTCATTCCCATTTGTGGGTGGCGGCAGCAGCATCCTAACAGGCCGATCCTCCTCCCGGCGATCAGGGCCGGAACTCCCCTCAGAGCAAGACTTCAGCATCGACGAGATTCTCCGCGCGATCGAGCCCAACATCCGCGGCACGCTGGACTCGATCGGAGAGATCTGCGGACGGAGCAAGCTGAGTTTAGCCAACGAGTACGGAAGTCACATCGCACCGCTGGGGGAGATCCGTGCTCCGCCTGGCGGTCTTGGGCCCGTCGAGGAAGCAAGTTCCAGTCACGAACGACAGGGAAATGACAATGTCGTGATATACGACGATGCGAACAGTGTCGCAGATGGACGGGAGTATGTCTCCTTCCCGCTGTATGGGTATGTGGAGCATGTCCGACAGACGGGCGGTACGCTTCACAATGCGGGCTTTCAGTCGATGCTCGCCTTCTCCGGCGGAGACGCGGCCTCTGTCCAGGCACAGCCCGACACGCCCCGATCTGTTGTCTTCAACCCGGCCGTGGACCCCTCCTCGAGTCTTGCACCGCTCCCCGCCACCAGGGAGATTGCGTCGCAGCCACGGTCGTCGGGCCGGGCGTTGTTGGGGAAGACAATCCCCTCGCGCGCGGACAACCACGCACAGGGGATGTCCACTTCCGCCGTTGTGTCGGAGGTGCTCCTTGATGCGCAGGCGGGTAGCCGTCCGGACGCCGCGGCACCTCGATTGGAACCGCTGCCTCCGCGGGCGGAACACCTAAGCTATGATGCTACGCAGAAGATATGGACACCATGCCGGGCGGATTCCTCCGTCCTGACGGACGTTCAGGCGCTGTTCGGCTGGCTGAGGAATGCGACTCAGGACGGGGAGGATGCGCGGTCCGAAGAGACTGCTGAGATGCGTTTGCGGGCGATGCTGGAGCGCGAGGCAAGCGCTAATACACTTGCTTGATGTGGTGCTGGTATATATTATCTCTTACCATCCGCTTCTCTAATCAATCATGAATGGGTATATATTCATATCGCATACAAAGTCTGGAATAACAAGTAAATGCGCCTACACCCCACCCTCTATATCCGCAATGAGCGTACGCGCAAACTCCTCAAACCGCGGATACGACCAGCAGTCCTTATACCTCTCGACAAGCGGCCGGTCATCCACCGACTCCGACTCCGGCTCAGACTCTCGTGCCGTCTCCTCCTCTTCACTATCACTCCCATCCTGAATCTTCCCACCCTCGACCAGCTCCCCAAATTTGACATCCACCGGCACAACCCCCAGAAACTTGATCCCCATCTCCTGGGCCATAACCCGCCCGCCGCCGCTGGAGAAGATATTTGACACCTCCCCACAGCACGGACACGCATACCCCGACATATTCTCGATAACCCCAAGCGTCGGAATCTGCGTCTTGACACAAAAGTTCACCTCCTTGCGCACATCCGACGTCGCAATCGCCTGCGGCGTCGTGACGAGCACCGCGCCCGCCAGCCGCGGCGTGCCCGCCGCCCTCGCCGCCGCCGCATCCGTCGTGGCCAGCGTGAGCAGCTGCTCCGCGAGCGCGATGTGCTCGTCGCTCGTGCCGGGCGGGGTATCGACGAGCAGGTAGTCGGTCGCGCCCCACGACACGTCCGACAGGAACTGCCGGATCATGGCGGTTTTCTTGGGGCCGCGCCAGATGACGGCGTCGCCGCGGTCGCGCAGGAGGAAGCCCAGCGAGATGCAGCGCAGGGAGCCGGTGGTGGCATTGTCGGCGCCGGGCACCGGCACCGGCACCCAGCCTGCTGGAGACTGGGTGATTTTGGCGTCTTCGAGGCCGACGAGGCGCGGGATTGATGGGCCTGTTAGGTCGATGTCGAGGATGCCGACGGATTTGCCTTGGAGGGTCAGTGCGAAGGCGAGCTGCAGCGTTACGGAGGATTTGCCGACGCCGCCTTTGCCCGAGAGGACCTGAGTTGTTAGTGGCGGTGTTATCGATAAGAGAGGGGTTGTGCGATTCTTCTGTGGGATGGGGGGGTGTGACGACAGGCAGACGTACCAGGACGATGTTCTTGACCCCGTCGAGAGGCATGGCTTTGGAGGTGGTTTGAATGTGGGTGTATAGAATTGTCGAGAGAAGTGGGATGGAGGGAGAATTATGGATGATTGATAATGATAAGGCCGATCTCGCTGCGTCATCTTACTAATACCCCTGGCCTAGTTAACTGCCTCTATCCACAGATAACCTCAAGCTTCTACAGCAACATCAACCTCAAATCCTACGGATCTATATATGCAGTCCTCGGAATCTGTACATGTTCTCATTCAATGATTCTCAAACTACACTATATGAGGCAGAAAAGGTGTCATTGGTGACATCCATTCCCATCCGAATTGGCAATAAGAGCGACCTGGACAGCAGCAAACCTGGAATGTATTAGACTTGAAATAGGGCTATGGGGGAAAGAGACTCACGCAGTAGCTGCTGCAAAGATCTCGGCCCGTTTGGCCTTGACAAGAAACCCGATCACCAGGGGAAACATCACGTTATAGACAAAAATGACAATCAGCTTGTCGGTATTATCTTTGACGAAGAACAGGACGAGGATGGAAGACGCGGGCAAGAGCCCTGACATGAACAGACTGAAGACGTAGGTAAAGGACTTGATTTTCTGATCGCTGTAGGTCCACGTGCCCATCTCAGGATCATATCTCTTCTGCGGAGCAGTCAGCCACCTCGATCCATGACCCATAATGCACTACTGGTGATCGACGCATATATACCTCTGAGCGATACCCCCACAGGCGATGAAACCATGATAGCTGACCAAAGATCCATCGAGTAAAATGGTCGACTCCGTCCTGCCTCCTACAGAGCGCAATGAGATCATGTTGGTTCCCTTCGCTCCAAACCTCCTTTTCGGCCTGGAGTACGAAGAATTGCCCGCCGGCATCCGTATCGGTCAGCCAGTCTCTCAATATTGCAGCGTCAGCCTGCTCGGGGGCGTGAAGATGCAGGAGCTGGACTTGTTGGAGCAATGCGTCGTCTGGTACTCCAAGTTATTCCACTCGGCTCGTGACACACAAAGACGAGAACACAAACTGTATTTGCTCAGAAGTTCTCGAATCTGCAAAAATTTCCGCCATTGATACGAATCGACAGCATCATCTCCTAGCGACTGCTCCAGGTGGTAGACGGAGAATGGATATGCCTTCTTTTCCTCGTATTTGTCACATATGGATTTGTCTTCGGCGATGATTTGGTTGAGCTCGTCTTCGAGGAGCGCGATCTGTGCCTGATAATAGAGTAGGTTCTTGATGTTCAGATTTGCGAACCGGCGGAAGTGCTGGAGTCCAGGGTCGGAGGACAGCAGCGCGGCGAGCTTGTCGTAGCCTTCTAGTCTAGTCGGGGTCGCGGCCATATTGGTTGTGCAGTAGGTCTTCAACAGAAGACAGATAGTACCTCGTAGACATAGCTACAAGCCACTGCGTGCCTATCCCCATGAAAATATCCTGTAAGGCAGACAATCGACACAGCCGTTAGGGCCATATGCCCTACACGATTCGAGCCTTGCTGGCCGCTTCGTCAAGTTGGGCTTCGAAAGACCGTTGACATTGTAGCCGCGTGAGGCTTCTTGGGCACTAACCTGAATGCTGGAGTGCAAGGCTGAAGGAAATCACCCTCCGGTAACGATGTTAGAGTGCTCAAGCCCCGCTTCGAGGGATCGACCCCTGATGTCACCGTATATCGTTATACCCGGGATGGACACATGCAGAGGATGTCTGATGGTGAGAATATGAGGCTGATGCTAAGAGGATCCTATCAGACGGCTTTAAATGACCACTACCATCGGCAGAAGCCTTCTTGCTTCTGCCATTGTTCGCATGAACAAAGATATGGTATGCAGCCCGACGACACTTGTTTTTCCTCGACTGGTTGCCTTTGGTAAGCACAAGGCTCGACTATACGTCCCTGGACTGCTGGTCGAATAGCAAGTGCAGGAATACGGGTCTCCTGGGGCTTTGGAAAGGCCAAAAGAAAAAAAAAAAAAAAAAAAAAGAAGAGAAGAGGAAGGAAGGAAAAACGAAGAATTAGACAGAGAGATGGGAGGAGAGAGAACAAAGACCCCTTAATCAAACGGAACGTTAAACCTGCACTAAGAGTGATACGACGTATTGAGCCTGGAAACCACCCCCGCGTCTTTACGATAAAGCTGGAGCTCCTTCACAGAGGGTCGCCCCAAGACCAGATCCATAGGCCACCCCTTCACGACTTGGAACCGAGTCTGATAGATCCTGTTATCGCCAATAAGACTCCACTGCACAACGACCGTCCCAAGGCTCACTATGTCATCGCGCCCGGACAGCCGGATGGACTGCGCTCCGTCGTAAGGCCTAGCTTTCATCTCTAACCGCTGGTAAACACTATCAGACATGATATTCATATCCGTCCGGAAATCCACCACGAGTCGCCGGCGGATCTTGTCGCCACCGCCGGTGTAAAGTAAAACATCATAGATAAAGTCGGAGTCAGCGGGGTTGCGGGCAGGAGAGACGGGGCGCGATGGCCGGCTTCCCGCGAACATGGAATCGATCGATTCGGTCAGTTGAACCGTGATATCGTCGTCCCACGGCCGCTGGGTCAAGGCCTCATTGGCATAGAGTGGTCCTCCGGCCTCTCCCGGCGGTGCGGTGGGATGGACATGAGAGTCTGGGGGGATGCCCGCTGCAGAGTCGATGGGCGGCTTCCTCCTGCGAATACATGGAAACCAGCTGTCGGGACGACTTCTCTTCGGCCATGTAATCTGGGTGGCAGTCGAGAAGTCAGCCACTGCTTTCGCTTCTCATGGACGTCGAACTACTTTATGCTTCTCCCATCCCGCTGGCCCCTGCGGTCCGATATGTTTATGTCCATGTTCGTATGACTTGATCTTCCTCGAAGAGAAGGACGTATGACCTGAGATGGCAGTCAGCCCGTGGTCAAGCGGGATCGGTGGCCCTGGGGATTCCGCAGCAATGGTGGACGTATGGGGATGGACCCTTACTCCACGAGTTCCTAGGCATTGACGGCAGCAACTGCGCCTAATCCGACATTGGAGAAGCAGAAACTCGATCGGTTTCTTCCATCATTCATTCATTCAACCGGAGGAGACCGCTATTTGAGGCCATGGCTGCAGTCGAAGAAGGCTGTGGCAGGGTGCTCCCCGCTGATTGGCGGTGGCCTTGGGGGCAGGCAGCGCCATCCGGCTGCCCCTCATTTGAAAATCAGCTCACTCACGGACAGCTGGAGGTGTACGAGAGAGGACGAAGAGTCAGCCTCTCGACACTTGTCATGTCTGTCGAGGTTCGGGTCTGACGAGAGAAGGTAGGGCACGTTCATCCAGTGGACATTAAAATAAAGTGCAGTGGAACCCATATAGCACTGGCCATTATGACCCACCGCCTAAACCATAGGTAGCATCCAAGTAAGTACGACCGACTACATGCTAACGCCCTGAATGCCCTCGCTGCGCCTCCCGATCTCTTCTCTCCTTCTCCCGCTTCTTTTCTTGCTCGGCCCGGCGCTGCTCGTCCTTCTTCTTTTCCTCGTCTTGCGCTTTCTGTTTCTCCGCTGTTCGTCGCAAAGTCAGCCTTAATCCTGACCTTCACGACCACCATCCCACCAAGACTCACCGGCACTCCTAGGTCGGATGTAGGTGGGCGCCGCGCTGTTATTCTCGAGATTCTTGCCGAGCAGGGAATCCTCGCCCAGGACCAGATCGCATCGCAAATTGGGCGGCTCCCGGTCCACCAGGTAAAAGCTCTCCTCCTCGCTCCGTCGCCCATCTTGCGTTGGGTAGAAGACGGCCGTGACCTTGCTCCGGCCCATATAAATGCTCCCGTCCGGCCCTCGGATGGGTCTCCCTCCGGGCACGTTCTCCGGCAGATGCCCGCAGGACCTGAGCGTAGTGAGGCCACGGCTGGTGACGATGTTTGCGTCGAAGCCTGCCTCAACCAGCGCCCGCAACGTAGTGTGATCTTCCTGGTGCCGGTAGTAGCAATTAATGTTCACAACCCGCTCCTGTGGGTGTGCGTCGATTAGCTTACGCGCACCCCTGTTTGCTGTGCAAAAGACTTACCATTCTGCGCGTCAAGACAAGACGGTACTATGCTAGACAGACCGGTGGGGGTCAACTGCGGGGCTCATTCCGCCTCTATATATATATACCTCCCCGGCGAGGCTGAGAAAGGGTCAACAGGACGGTTGGGACGTTGATCGAGAGAGTGCATAGCAGATTAATGACGGGTTCGGCGATTTCGCACTTCCAATAAGCAAATCAATGCATGCCATTACAAAGGCCAACATGGGCTCCTTCCATGTACATTACACGTACCTTGAGTGAGATTGGGCATCTCCATGCAGCCGGAAAAGGCTGGCTGGGCCTATGGCCAAATCAACCACCTGAAGGAGTCGGGCAGTCATACACCCTACCCTTGCACTGGGAGTAGCTGTCGAGCGGTCTTCCAATGGGCCCATTGGCCACGAGATTGAATTGCAGCGAGTCCAGTGCTGGAATGCATCAGCACCTCAATGCTATACAAAGTCAGAATCGGCGTCTGCCAAAGGGACGGGGACTGCGTAGCTTACCTGTCTCTGCAGTCAGCGGGACAGGCTGTAGTTTCCGTGCCATATTGAAATATTCAAGGTATATAATTATATATATATATGTATAAATATGTGTGTGTGTGTGTGTGTGTGTGTGTGTGTGTGTGTGTGTGTGTGTTTATAGGCTCATACATGCGTATACCCAGAAACGCCCTCCCCCCTCCGAAATAAAATATAACGAGAAAACATCCACCGTCACTCCGCCATGGAGAAAAAAGAGGCCCGCAATGCACCTGAAACGCCATATCCAAGATAATGCAAGAGATGATGGGAAGGAAGCAGGGGAAAAGAAGGGATATACTGTATGACAGGTCCCGGGGGGATAGGTAGTACTATACCTAACCACCACGAGGGAAGGTTGTGGAAACCCTGTGACATGTCCCAGTCAGCCAGCGATCGATTCAATCGGGCCCATTATGAATGCGTCTCTTTTCATCCCCGGTTTCCCCCTCGAAGACCAGAGGCCGAGGATACGACCCGACACGGAGAAATAGAGGCACGAACCTTGCTCATACCAGACAAGCGACGGTCGACTTAGCACCGAGGACGCCGTACCTCCCCTTCTTGACAGGGAACCGCCTTGCTCATCTGCACCAGTTGATACTTGACGATGTCATCCAGCCCAAGCAGGACATCATAGTCCGTCATTGCCACGACTCTGAAAGTACTGGTGTATGTTTTTCGATCTTTCGAAAAATGCCAATCGACCCGGACCTGCCCTTCCACGGGCACCTCGTTCTTCTCGGACCCGACGGTCAGAAGGCATACCACCTCGTCGCACTTCTCCACCGGTAGTCCCAGCTTCTCCACCTTGTCCCGGGCCAGGATGCCAAACGTCGATTGGGTATCGAGGGACATCCGCATGGGGATCTTCTCGAGATTTTGGCCGATGAGATAGACATTGCGGCGAAAGTTCTCACGTGCGCTCCCGTCGTCCCTGGTCTTGGGGCCATCTTCCCACTCTCGAGGCACCCCCGCCTCGCCATCGTCCGGCAGATCTCTGGGGCTGTCAGGGCAGGACGGCCCCAGAGGCGTTGTCAAGGCCGTGTCCGCGGGCGACACCATCGAGGCGCCGTTGCTGGTAAACACCGGCGAGGGGTCGATGCTGGACCGTCCATCCAGTGGCTCCGAGTCCTCGACGGCTACTCGGGACCGGCTCGGGTGGGGAGATGGGGGTGGAAGACCGCCACAGACGGAAGATCTCGATGGAACATGATGTACGATGGCGTTACTATCGTCTCTAGCGGGTGAAAAGGTGACGGGCGGAGGAAGCATCGAAGGAGACGGCCTGCGGGAAAGTCGCTGCCTAACCCACCTCCAGCGACGACCAAGAAAATGCTTCACACGCAAACGGGACAGTCGCAATCGGCCGCGAGGTGCAGAGGGCCTTCCTAATGGGAGCCGTGGGGTTAGAAAATTGGGCATGGTATACAAGGGACGGGGGATGCCTGGGATGTCGTCCTACCCTCAAGACCGTTCGAAGCAGCCATCCAATCCCGAGGAGTTTCGGAAGAAGGCGGCGATACTCTCAGCAACAGGGTGGATTACGAGCCCTGGGGGGGTGGCCGATGATAATATGAGACGCTACAGCAAGGCAATCTGGATGGTTGATGGTACAGCTTCGCGTGGGCGGAAGGGGACGACGAGGACGATGACGACGAAGAGGACGATGGCAACGGTCCGTGATAAGATGGGCCCTTTCCTCGAAAGGCGTTAGCCCCGATCTAAGGGCGAATCAGTCCAGGATCCTGGTGACGAATCAGCTCTCCGTAGCAGTCCGACGTCGCAGAGGCCCTGGCGCATTGGCGCTGCCCCAGGCATAAACGAGGTATACTATCACATCCTCAGGAATGCACCACCGTCAACCCTTGGCCTTACCTCAACGTCTCTCTTTCCTCCCTGAGCCCGCACTACCCTACGCGAATGACTGTACGTCTGTCCACTACAGGAATCATCTCGAAAGAACAATCAGTTCATATCCTATGCCCAAGGCAGACTATCCATGATAGAAATCCCGGTTCAATCCAATCATCTCCATCAGCCACCAAAACCAACCCAGCACCACTAAAAGACAGCTCCACAGCAGCACGAGACCGTAGAGAAACGAGTATGTGACCTGTGCGGACATTAGCGTTGCCTGTGCCAACACTGTGAGAAACTCACCATGACCAAGAAGATCTTGTCACAGGTGGTCCAGCGCATGCCTGCTTAGGGGTTCATCAGACGGACGTGGATAGGACCAGAGATCTGAGGACGCTCAGGACGGCGAGGACGCTGGCGCTCCTGGAAGTGAGCCAAAGTGCGTCTGATCAGCTCGACGGCAACCAAGATGGCGACGGCTTTGACAAAGAGCACGGCCGAGTGCCAGACGAACTGGCTGTCCGCAGTGTCGATCACGAAGCGCATATCGACTGTTTGTCTGGTGAGTGGATGTACGCTGGATAATAGGATGGGGGAGGAGAGGGAGAGGTCTGTCTAGGCTGGCTGTACTTACTTCGTTGATGAAGGTTATGAGGTCTATGGAGATGTCAGCTTGGCCTTGTATAGCGCTTTCAACGACGTACTGTTTGATATGAAGCTTTTGGAGCAGTGGGGAAAGCGAGTGAGAAGATGAGAGAGGGTGAAGGAGAGAGGAAAGAGAAACAGAGATCGTTGCCTGGAGGTGTCTTCTTGTGTCGCTCTTCACCTCCCACGACGACTCAGCGACGACTAAGCGACTGCCTTCCATGGAGTGCCCGATCAACATCGGGGCTGCGCAGGGCAGACACTCCAGCTTCTTCCACCAGAAGATGCTCATTCTGTTTGTTATCCGCACAGCCTTACACCTCTTATCCTCCGCTTTGTTACCATCCGTCTTGTTATCGGCCTTTGTATGCGCTATCCCAACCATCCCTTTGTCAGTCGGCCCTAGACCCGCCAAACAATGGCCACGCCGGAAGACAACCCCGACCACATGGCAATCGAGAGGTCCATCCTGGCCCTGGGCGAGATGATGAGCTGGAAGAAGCGCCTGGACGTCCTCCTGCCGGACCCGCGCATCCCAGCCCACCTGTGCTCCATCTTCTTCCTCACCGGTGAGTCCTCATCATCCAGAAACAGGCCCCGAGCAGAACACTAACATGGGCATGGTCCAGGCGGTCCCTGCTCCGGCAAGACATCTATCGCCAACCGGCTGGAGCGCGAGCGCCGCGGCCTCGTCCGCCTCGTTCCGGAGGACGTCGTGCGCAATGTCCTGGAGCAAGCATCCGACGACGTGCGTGTGTTCATCCAGACTCGCATCGCGCAGGATCCGCATGGCGCCGTGCCGGACAAGCTGCTCTTCCGCATCCTCAAGATCGAGATCGCCAGACATATGTTCTCCGAAGCTGGTTCGGACCGCTTCCTCATTGAGGGCCTCCCGACCTCTATGAAGCAGTTTAACAAGTTCAAAACGGTGCGGCCCCGTCCACTGTGTTTGTCGAATAGGTGCTGACTCTTTCAGGCCTTTGGCGTGGTGCACGTGCTCGTTTTGAACCTCCATCCGGACTACATGGAGCGCCGTGTGATGGTCGGCCCGATGACCTTCGCCGAGGGCGAGGCGCGGCTGGCGGAGTTTCGCGCGCGCAGAGATGCGTGGCAGACCCGGCTGTACGAGTTTATGGTGTCGCCAGAGTTCCAAGAGCATTGTACCTATGTGAGTGGATACCCAAGCTTTGGGGGTTGTTCGTCGGTTGACTGTGCGCAGATAGATGCGAGAGCTTCCCCGGCGGACGTGACGTGGTATTGCCGCGATGCTATAGACGTGAGTTTCATGTATCCATGCAGAGGTCTGTCGTACTGACAGGTGCTAGGTGATAGTGAATAAGGGGCCTGTGAAGACACCGCGCGGAATCACCAAGCTGGCCAAGGCGGTGATTAGACCATTCCACCACATAACATCTCAATAGACTCAATGCATCCGGTGCCTGCGTGCTAATATTACTATTCTGCACCGAACGACTGTCATTCGTCTGTTACTAGATCCTCTCATCGGTGTATACTTGCACAATGAAGATGCTCTATTCACTAATCCAGTCCATTCTAAATATCACATAAAACACGTAGATGAAGGGGACGCACGCACTCATACACCCATATTATACAAAGGACCACTCCGCTCTATCCCACACCAGCTCACCGCTGCTTGACCTTGTACGACGACCGCGCCTTTTCGCGCTCCGCCTCCAGGGTCCGCAGGTGCGCCTGTCTCCGCGCGTGGTTGCGCTCCTCGCGCTTCCACTCCTCCTCCTTGCGGCGGCGCTTCTCGTACGCATCCGCCAGCTTGCGGTCGTTCTCGCTGAGCCGCGGCGGCGCGGCGGGCGAGCCGTCGGCGTTCTTCTGCGGGCCCTTGCCGCGCAGCTCATCCATCTTCTCCGTCACCTCCTTGCGGGTCTTGTCCGTCGACTCCTTGAGCGAGTCGAGGAACCGGTCGATGAAGCTGACGGTGTTGGCGTCGGGCGTCTTGGCGGCGGCGCCCGCGGCGGCGGGGTTCTTCTGCTGCTCCATGGCGTCGGCGATCATGCGCAGGGCCTTCTGCTGGTCCTCGGCGGAGAGGGCACCGCCGGGGCCGGAGGGGCCGCCGGCCTTTTGCGGGATGGCGATGTTGGCGAACTTGCGGAAGCCGGGCGAGGCGAGCAGATACGACTGGCCCAGGGCGAAGGCACCGGTGGCGACGAAGTAGAGCTGCAGGGCGCTGGGGAAGAAGGACATGAAGGCGAAGGTCATGGCGGGCATGCCGTAGAGGAACATCTTGCCCAGGCTGGAGTTGGTGAGGTTGTTGATTCCGGATTCACCTCCTTTCTGCGAGATATTAGCACAAAGACGGTTTCGGTACCTGAAAGGGGAAAGGGGAACGAACCCGGAATGACAGAAACATGAACAAAGCGGTCGTCGCGGGCAGCAAAAAGTACGGATCGGCCACGGTCAAGTCCTTGATCCAGCCAACGGACTCCAGGGCCAGCCCCGGCACCGGCAGGGCGGTCATGCCCTTGACGACGCGGTAGCAACCGAACCCGAGCGGCACCTGGAGCAGCGGCACGAACGACTTCCACGGCTTGACGCCGTGCTGCGCGTGGAGGTTGTTCAGCTCCATGCGGGCCTGCATCATCTCCGTCTGCTTGCCTTCGCGCGCCGCGTTGGTCATCTTGGTGCGCAGCGGCGTCGACACGTCGCGCAGGTTGTTGATCTTGGTCGACGTGTCGGCCGCCCCCAGCATGGGCTTCAGCAGCGCCAGTCGCACCAGCAGACCCGCGCCGACGATACTCGCCCACCACGGCAGTCCGCCCCAGATGTGGAAGTGTTCGATCACGTACTCGATCAGCGACGACGGTCCCCATCCGTAGTCCAGCCCCAGCGCCTTCAGGTAGCCAATGTCCTCGGGGATCGAGGCAAGGTCCACCGACACGTCAGACAGGTCCGACGAGGCGGGTGTCGTCGTTGCGGCCGACGTCGTCGTCGCCGCATCGGCGGGCGTCGCGGGAGTGGTGGAGGTGGAATTGAAGCGGGTCGCGGTCACGGCAGGGAGGGAGGACGCCGGCCGCCAGGCGAGGCGGCCTGTGAGGGTCTGATTGACTCGGCCATACCGGGCAGGCAATCCGGCAGCCTGGGGCCGGAAGGAGGAGATCTAAAGCCATGGTCAGTCTGGGGATGCCTCGGGGACAACGGAGCGGATCCGCGGGTGTATACCGAACGACTCGAGCGAGAAAAGGCGGACAAGCGTTGACGGGCAATGGCCGGCATGGCGCCGCGCCCTTTGAGACCAGCACCGCCGAACATTGTTGGAATTGAGCAGGAGGAACGGATGGGATGGTGATCTGGTGGAAGGAAAACGGTATCGGGATGGCCGCTTTTTTTCCCGGTTTTCTGCCGGGCGGTGAGCCGCTCAAGATCATACAGCGCCTGATAGACGATACATTCTATCGGACTACAGTGGTAAATCGAAGGATATATTCAGTACGAGGAGGTAGACACATGCAGTACGCTTCGCCAGACGCCGAGAGACAACAGATCGACCGAGTCACGATCTACTATGTACATCATGCAGCAATGCCGGTCACAAACAACAACCCGAAACAGCAGAGGTATTTTCGTCCCATGAGGAGATCATGCACCCAAGCCCACAGATTACTCTAAACATGCCCCGATCTTCGTACGGAGGCGCTTTCAGTAGTTCCTTTGAGCAGTTCACTCGAGCGCGGCCGTATCTCGTAGGGTCCCATTGCGCCGCCGGTCCGATGGGAGCTCGCGAACCTCCACGCCAGGGCCTGCGGGTCTCGACCGTCGATGCAGAGGAAACACCTGCACGTATTTAATTAGGGCTGTACTCTCCAATGGAGCAGGACGCATACCTTGGTTGCCGACCAGCCTAGTCGGTACGCGGCCTCATGTGCAAACAGTTCACCAAATCCCAGCATCAGACCGTTGACAAACGGCAGAAAGAGGTTGATTGCGGCGCCGCGTAGGATGCTCCAGAAGGTCGGGGGTTTGTAGAGGATGAGAGGCGAGCTGGAGGACGACGAGGAGAGCTCGTTGTTGGCCGAGTAGTTCTCCGAGTCGGAGGGGACGGTCAGCCCCGACTCGTACATTTCGACGCGGGAGTCGTGGTCGGCGGACATGATGTGGAGAGTAGGAGAAATCGGCCCGGGCTATTGACGGGGGTAAGAGGGGTGCGAGGCAGGGAGGGACGCGGAGTGAAGCGTTGATGTTGTCAGTTGATGTTGTGAAGGAGTTGGAGAGTTGACGATGAGTTCATGGAGTATGCGGTTATGTAAGCACCACCACACTGATCAGACCATTACTCCCTATACAGTACTATAAGAGACTCAGAAGAGCAATGCCTATGTAAGATCTAGCGTACACGTCTTCTTCTTCTGCTGTTATTATCGTGATTCACTTCATCTTTTGCTGCCTCAGGAATCCACCGGAAGAGGGGATTCTCCGGCTGACCAATCAGGCAACAGTGACGTACATTGTTGTTCTCTCTCTGACAGACCGGTTCCTCTTCAGCTTCCTCTCTCCTCCAACTCTCCCATCCAACCATGAATCCCTCCAGCGTCGACCAGGACGAGCTCATCGCTCAATTCTGCTCTATGACCCATGCCCGTCTGGGCGAGGTAATCGCTCATTCTCCGCCTGGTGCACACCTGAACCCCCCGCTGACCAGCCCTCCTCCAGGCACATGAATATCTCAGCGCCAACAGCTGGGACCTTGAAGCCGCCGTGACCGAATACTTTGCCGAACAAGACGAATCCCTGCACGACACATCCAGCGGGGCTGGTCGGTCTCTCGGTGGCGCCGAATCCGGCCCCTCGGCCGGCCGTACGCTCGGTGGAAGCGGCAGTGCCAGCGCCAGCGGCTCGCAGTCGCCGTCGACCACGCCGCAACCGTCGTCGCGACCCGCGCCGAAGAAGAAGTTTGCGACGCTGGGCGACTACTCGTCTGGGGCGGGCGCGGGCGGCGACTCCTCCGACGAAGACGACATGGAGAACCAGGATTTCTTTGCCGGCGGAGAGAAGTCAGGGCTGGCGGTGCAGAACCCAGATGATCTGAAGAAGAAGATTATCGAGAAGGCGAAGAGGTACCCCTCACCCCATTCCACATTCCCCCCTCCGAGCAATGGCAAAGAGCGAGAGCTGACCAGACAGATCCCAACTCCCCGCCGACGACTCCACCCCCCGACGCTCCTACTTCACCGGCACAGCCCGCACGCTGGGCGGCGACGACGCCCCGAGCCGCGTGATCGAGACGCCCAGCGCGCGCCCCGCGCAGCCGCCGCAGCGCGTGCAGCGCACCCTGCACTTCTGGACGGACGGCTTCTCCGTCGACGACGGCGAGCTATTCCGCTCGGACGACCCGCGCAACGCCGAGATCCTTGACGGCATCCGCCAGGGCCGCGCCCCGCTGTCCATCATGAACGTCCTGCCCGGCCAGGAGGTCGACGTCCAGATCAAGCAGCACGACGAGAAATACGTCCGTCCCAAGCCCAAGTACAAGCCCTTTGCCGGGCCCGGCCAGCGTCTCGGCAGTCCCACCCCCGGTGTCGGTGGTGCCGCTGCCGCGGCCACCCCGCCGGCCGCAGGGGAGGCTGCGACGGCCGGCCAGACCCCAGCGCAGTCGGCGGCGCCGCCTGTCGACGAGTCCCAGCCCACCATCACCCTGCAGGTTCGGCTCGGCGACGGCACCCGTCTCACCTCCCGGTTCAACACCTCGCATACCATCGGCACTGTCTACGACTTTGTTGCGGCGGCCAGCCCGGCGAGCCAGTCGCGCCCGTGGGTGCTGATGACTACGTTCCCGAGTAAGGAGCTGACGGACAAGAGCGCGGTGCTGGGGGATCTGGCCGAGTTCAAGCGGGGTGGCGTGGTGGTGCAGAAATGGCAATAGGACTGATATGATATGATTGACGAACGCGGGACATCTAGACTGAACTAGAGGTAGAAATAACAATAGCAGGACGCTGTCCACGAGCCTAGCCGATCGGAGCCTCCGTAGCGATGACTTTACTGATCAAAGTCTTATGGGTGGCCAAAGCCAATCCCAAACCTAGAGCAAGCCATATCCAAAACAATAAGGCCAGTATATTCCAGATGCATGCATATGATATCTAGCGAGGTATGAAGGGGCAATACAATGTACAATATATATACGCGAAGCAGAGGCCCGAGAATGGCGGGCATTCATCAATCAAAGACTCCAGGACGTCGGTCTATGCCGTCGGCATGGGCAAGGAGGCCATGGGCAGCGGCGGCGGGGCGGCGTCCTTTTCGTCGTCGACGAACATCCAGTTCTCGAGCTTCTGGGTGATGCGGGCGCACACGGGGTCGACGTAGTTGGTCCAGAGGGAGGCGCAGAAGTAGACGAGGGCGATCCAGGCGGGGATGCTGAGGGCGACGACCCAGGGCGGGCGCAGCGGCAGCCAGGGCGGCAGCACGCGGTTGCCGTCCTCGTCGTAGATGGGGTTGCCGTTCTCGTCAACGACCTCCTCCCACGGCTGGCCGGAGATGCCGTACAGCATCCAGCACAGCACGGTGCGCAGCAGCGTGCCGTGCACCAGATAGACGGCGAAGCTCTGCTTGCCGAGCCAGAGCAGTAGGCGGTTCGCGAGGAACTCCTTGGTCGACGGCGAGATGTAGATCGCCAGGATGACCATGTCCACGCCCACGGCCGTGTACCGCTTGCCGATGTTGACGTCCGGCGGGAAGATGTACTGCGCCGCCCTGTACATCATGTCCGACCATGTCGCCCACTCCGGGTGCTCGCCCGGGTAACCGGCGATCAGCAGGCCGCTCACGGCGAGGACGCCCGCCACGATGCGCCGCGGCCACCGGTGGCGGTCGATGAAGCCGCGCCAGGCGGCTTCGTAGGAGAGGTCGCTCAGGAACATGCCGTAGATGGCTTGCATTTGGAAGGTTTCTGCCAGTCACCCGTCAGTCATCGATCGTAAATACATCGACTGGGAGTGTGAATAGTGCATACCCGTGTTCTTGGCGGCGTCCTGGTGGAAGTACAGGAACATGATGAGATAAATGACCAGGCGATAGCGGAACCGGACAAACATCGTAGCGCACAAGAGGATGTACACCAGCATGGAGGCCAGCAGCAGCGGCAACAGCGCCCACTGGTGGTCATCGTAGGCCATGTATCCGGTGGTCCAGGTGCTGAGGAAGTTCTTGAACAGACGGAGGAGTTCTTTCCAGAAGGAGTCCTCCAGGTCCGGGGCGGCATAGCGACACCACCAGCAGTCGGAGCGGTTGGCGACGACAAAGGCGCCGCATTGGGCCATGGCCCATGAGATGATCATGGCAAAGGTGGCCGGGAGGATGAGCCGCGGCGGGCGGCGGAAGGCGCTCTTCGCGACGGAGGTGAAGGCGGCGTAGCGGTCGCCGGCGCGGGACTGCTTGATGGGCTTCAGGGCGCAGACGTAGCCCGTCAGGAAGGCGAAGATGGTGACGCCGATGCGACCCTGCCAGGGGATACGCAGAATCGGCCATTGGAGCACCCGCGGCGTGGCGTCTTCGGTATCCCGCGGGGCGAAGAGATCGTAGTCCCAGGCGCGAGCCAGATGGGTCAGCACGACCAGGAAGGAGGCGATGCCTCGCAGGCCCTAGATCGGTCGAGGTCAGGACTATGTCAAGCCTATACAGACAGCGTCAAAGACGGCGGCGGAGGCACTCACATCAATCCATTTCACGCTCTTCCGGGGATCCCCTTTGACCGAGGGGTCGCCACCTTTCCACGGCAGATTGTCCACCAGGCGAGTATACAGGTACGACGGCTGCATATACTCCATGGTGTGAGACGCGTTACACACACACGAACATGAAAGGAATGTCGAGAACAGAAAGAGAGAAGAAAGCTAGGTAGAGAGCGACAGGCAAAAACCAATAGACTCAATCCATCCAAACCGACCCAAAGATGACGACGGACAGAACCACGGAATGCAGAGGAAGGAAAAGAAGAGCAGGAAGGGGATGAAGTTAAAACGAATGACCCGCAGCATGGAATCTTCCTTCGACGAGTTTCGAGGCCAGGGAGCGAGCCCGCGTACGTAGACGGGGTATCAAGGGCGCGAAAAATCCAACAATCAGGGCCTATTTTTCATGCCACCATGGCGTAATCTGCAGGCGCGATGCAATAATAATAGCCGAGTTTCGAAATAAAAAAGGGGAAGGGTTTTTAATTTTTCGTGTGAAGGAGTCTCACATAAAAATAGCCCAAGAATGGATCATCCTCCATCGTGGACAGTATGCCGAGAAAAAGCCAGCACTCAAATCGAACCCCAGAATCCCCTGCAACGACCAGTCCCGAGGGGTTTGGCCTGGTCGATCCATTTGGCATCCACTTGGAGAGCCAAAACTGGATCAGGGTCCCCCCCTTTGGCTCCCTCTGGCTCTCCTCTGGGTGGAGGAGGTTCCCACTTGACTCTGAAACCTCCCCAGCTCCGACACCAAGGAGGGAGGCGACATTCCCATTCCCGGCTACACGCACGCATTCCAGCGCGCGGGAGATCCGAATACGACGACGGGAGTGGACGTAACGTCACGAGAGGGAGGGGAAAGGGGGTCGATGGAAGCGAAATGGATCCCTCTCAGGAGTGGCTTTCCAATTGCAGCGACCGATTGCGCCATGACTGGGGATGCGCGAAGATAGCGGTAAGTGACGCCATACACCAACGCCATCGACCTCGGATCACGATGTATCGACGGCCGTTCAGCCCTATTCGGGACGTCTTGGCGACAATGGCATCAACGGATCCCACAATGTCGCCACAGCGGTACACGGCGAGTGAGCGATGCCGATAACCATGGAAATGGAGCGTTGCCTGGCTGGTTGAGGGAGAGGGTCGAGCTGGTGCGTTCTTGGCTGATGAGTAGACTTCTGCCCTGTAGGGTCGGATGGACGTCTCACGGCCCAACTGGCCAGGAACGGCGTGGTTCATTCGTCTGGGATCATCGCTGAAGCCGTCGATCGCCGATGAGTTGATCGTGTCTCTAGGCAGAAGAGTATTGGGGGAGAAGACGAGGAAGAAGAGGAAAAGAGAGTGGACACGCCAAGACGCCGAAGACAGACCCTGAGCGGAACCGGCCGCCACATGATTCTATTATTCATTATCTTCCTTCGCCCTTTCTCATAGTACGGAGTACCTAGTACACAGGATAAGAACGTAGGTAGAGGAGAAAAAAATAATTAACGAAATATCCGTCTCCCCCCAACACTGCCCGCACTCCAAGTCACCGATCCCCGGACCCCCATACTCCCCATACTCAGCCCAGAAAAGCCGACGCCACCCCCCTCCCCGTCGCGCTTATAGCGCCGTAGCGCCTCGCGCAGGTGCGACGGCAGTAACTGGCCCCGGTGCGGGTTGGGCGGCGGCGTGAAGACGCGTGGGGGCCGCCGTGCCGGGCCCGATGCAACTACTGGTGGTGTCGCAGACGAGGCCGGCGTATCCGGGGCCTCTTGTTTCACCGTCGCCGACGCAGCCGCGGCGGCTTCCTCCTCGGCGTGGAACCGGGCCAAGGCGGCCTGGTCGTGGGCCTCAGCCCATTCCATCTGCACGGTGCGGGCCTTTTCGATGATCTCGCCGGCAAACACCTTGGTGAAGCCGTTGATGGTGGTGACCACGCTGGCGGGCACCGACTGCGAGAGCGCGTGGTTGACGATGCGGCGGAGCGTTTCTTTGCGGAGCTTGGCTCGCTTGAAGAGGTCGTATCGTTCTGACTGGAGGGGGTTGAACGCGTCCACCAGGAGGCTATCTTCGTCAGTACTTCATATGCTTCATATCCTCGTAGACAAACATAAAGCCATGCCCAGAGGAGAAAAGGAAGGGAACATACGCAAGATTCTTCTTCTCAGCCTCCGTATCCGTCGTCCCCTCCTCCCTCCCAAGCAACTCCCCCTCATCCTCAAAATCCTCCTCATCGTCATCATCACCGCCGCCGGCACCACCACCACCACCAGCACGCACCGACGCGCCCTCCGCATCGACGGACCCAAGCCGGCCGTCCGTCGCCCCGCGCACGCTGGCCGCGTCTTCGCGCTCGCGCTCCTTCTCAGCCTTGCTCTTGCGCCCGCGCTTCTTGCTCGTGCGGAACACGCCGTCCGCGCTTGTGCCGCCCAGACTGCCCGTGAAGCTGCCGGTGACGCTGCCGGCGTCGCTGGTGGCGCCGAGGTTGCGCGTGTCCGTGTCGATGGTCGTGGGGAAGGAGGTCTGGCGGAGGGGGTGCATGCGCGGGCGTTTGGCGGATTGGGACGTTGTCGATGAGATGGAGGGTCGTTTAAGGGGGTTCCCGGGGGGTGGTGGGGAGGACATTGTATCTGTTCTCTCTATATCTTTCGATTGAGGGTTTGGAGGTGTGGTGTGTCTGGGTTGGATTGGTTGCGCAGTATCTGTGGATCGCTGGTAGGCTGTCGCTGGTATGTGTGCGGTTCGAGTGGTGATTCAGGTAAGATGATTTGAAAAGTTGATATGAGCGCCCCGAGATGATAGCAAGGTGAGATGGCGCGGTGCTGGTTGAGTGATGGCGGAGGATGTGTTGGAGAAGAACAAATGAGGTCAAACTCTCCCGTCGGGGTAAGTCTGCCGAGACCAGTTGGCACCAACAAAGTAAGTAGGTACGACTATTACCACCTCGGGAGTTACGTTCAATAATTTATTCGATCAGTCTGTGATAAATAACCTAATGAATACGATAAAGATCGATCAAGTCAATTACCATGATTAATGAGTGGCAGGCATTAAGACAAACAAATGCTCAAGTCAACAACGCTTGCGTCAAAACCAAAATCAAACACAAAACAAGTCGGCAATTTCCCTTCCACCATCACGAGATCATACCAGATCTGGCTGGACTGACGCCGCTACATGCGCTCTTCTCCGAGCCGAGGGGCCCCCCCTTTCCAATCGAGCCGCTCATAGTAGCGGAACACAAGGTCATATCCATCCAGATCGTGCACGATCCGATCCACCCGCCGATAGCCCTCCACATGCTCCATCTTGGTCGCGCGACGCGCTGCCTGCCGCTCGACGAACCGGCCCTCCTCCACGCTGTCCACCTCGGCGTCCGCCGGCTTGGCCTCGAAGAGCGTCACCGTGAACCGGCCCGGCTTGAAGATGTTGACCACCTGCTGGATGATGCCCGCCGTGGTCTGGCCGTTCTGCGAATGCGGCACGTTGGTCTCAAAGGACGCATAAGAGCACTGCGGCTCCGGTGTCACATGCACCGTGAAGTAGTGCGTGCCCATGCCCTGGTGAGGAGAGGGAATGACGCCGTTGGCCGAGAATCCGCAGGGCGTGAAGAGGTAGGCGTCCACGCGCGACTCCGGGAACTTCTCCTTGGGGTAGACGTTTGAGAGGCCGCACGACTCCGACACCACAGTGCCGAGGGCGTGACCCTCCGTCGTCAACTCGGAAGGCAGAGTACGCGCGGGACCCGCGTCGACGCCGTCCATGTCAGCAGTGTTGCTGAACACGTCCACGTGCTCGCCATTGTCCTTCTCGAAGTTGCTGTACTGCTTCTCTGCGACGGCGGTGGCATGGTCCAGATAGAACTGCTTGGCGTTCTCCTCCTCCAGATCGGTCATCAGCACCTCCAAGGTCTCATCATCATCTCCCATCTGCGGCGCGACGCGCTCAGGGATCTGAAGGATCTTGGTCTCGGTCACCGACTCGGCCGACTCCTCCGTGGGAGACGCGGGGGGAGTCAGCAGGGTGTGCGGCTCGGTCAGGTACAGGTACCAGTGCTCGCCGTTCATCTTACCGATCATGTAGGCGCTGCCATTGAGGAACAGCTTGTCCATAGTGCGCACCTCATCCCTCCAGCTCCGGTGGGGACCACGCTGGCGGTCCGGGAACAGGAAGTTCTTCCGGCTGTAGAACACGCGGTACGGGGCCGCGGCAACGGAGATACCGCGCGACGGAGGCGCGGTGGACTTCTGGAAGCCACCAAACAGCGCCGCAATCTCAAGAATGCGGGGCAGGCCAGACAGCAACGTGGTGGTACCGCACGTCTTCAGGATCAACTTGTGGGGCCAGACAAACATGCTGGACTCCGACAGGAGATAGGCATCGACATCCTCCGACGACACAATGGACAGGACCTGGCAGTTGACCAGGTCGAGCATGTCCTTCCAGATCTCCTCCGACACGGCCTTCAGACCGGTGGGGTTGGAGGGGCCGAGATCCTTCGCGGACGGGGCGAACCACACCTCAAGGAGCTTCTCCGGGCCTAATACAACGTTAGTCTCTGCAACAACCACCCTGTATCCGAGGAGAACCATACCTTCAAAGGCATTGGAGGAGTCGAGGTCCTGAGTGGCCGCATAGTTGATGGTCAGGGACGGGGTCCCGATGAAGGATGACGGCGAGGTCGTGTAGTTCTGGGGAATCCCAATGTACACCATCTCCAGTGATTGAAGCGAACAAGAAGCGCACGGGTGGCGAGGAAGGAATCGGCGAGGCAGTAATCAGGACGCGGCGCGTCGTGCTTTCGTGAATACCCGTAGACGATTGAGAATAGCCTAGGAAGCACTATCTGCTACCCAGACGAACAGGGGGGGATGTCCGTCTGAGAGAGAAGGCCCGGATTCCAATGGAAAAAAAAGTGGCACACAGCCAGAGAGGTAGAGTCCGAATGAGCCTGAAGGGCTGCTAGGGAGGGCGGAAGGAGAGGGAGAGGAGGAAAAAGCCTCTGGAAAAAGGAATGGTGACTATCGGTAGGAGACCCTCGTGCTGGAAGATACCGATACCGGTCAAAGTATCGGGTCTAGCAGACGAGGATATCTGCTTTTCAAAAAGGACAAAAGGGAGAAGACAGAGGCGCGTAAATTGGACGACGGGAGTCGCGTTATCGAGGCCTAGAGCAATTCGGTCAGTCCAAGTTGGAGGGAATTGCGCTCGAGGGAGTAGGGCATGCGGGCAGGACCGACGAAGCGGGGAAGCACGAAAATTCTGACCGACAAGAACATCAGAGGGAAATGGACGACCTACTTCGCAGGCTTAGACAGGAATCGTAGAAGATCCTTCGGGTTCATGGAAGGCGAGAAGAGATCGGGCTTAAAACAGCACGATGTAGCGAGAAGCTACAGAGCTGGACATCGGCAAGACAGCGATGCGACCAGTTCTCGTTGCAGCGGGAAGACCAGAACCGGAGAGCTCTGGCTGATATAGGAGAATCAAGAGAGTCACCAGGCAACAAGCAGTCCCACGAAATGGGAAAAGCAAAGAGATGTAGAAAAAGAAGAGGAAGAAAGGAGGAAAAAGATGGACGTGGGGTGAGGACGCAGAGGAAAAATATTGACTCCCAAACAACAGGGAAGATTTGATTCGGTGTGTGGGCCCGGAAAAAAATCGTGGGGCGCAGATTGGGTAGAGACAGGCGGACACCGATGGAACCGTCAGCTATTTCTCCGTTGGTGAGGTCGCCGTGTGGCTGATTTTGATTGAAATCGTAGGTAGAAGAGCGAAGAGCGATTCCTGAATCCGACAGGAGGGCAGAGACGCTGAGGAAGAAGAGGAAGCAAAAGAGATGAAGTGTTGGGCGAGTCGAGGCGCTCATGCGACACTTGCGGGAGGGCGGTGAGCAGGGGCAGATTCATGCTGACATAAGGGGCCCAGTGACGTCGCCGCCAGGAACGGCTGCCCGCGATCGACGCACTGTATTTCTACGACCATCCTTCCTCTCAGCGCTCCTACAACAGCTCACGTTCATCAATGGTTCGCATTTCGATAGAGTACACGTCGTAGATGAAATAATATGCGTGAAAATCCATTGGTCCAACACCCCAGCCCCAACGCCGAACTCAATCTCCCGGTAAGAGTAACGCAGCAACAAAACAAATTCTACGAATTCAGGATATCATGCGCCATTTGCACGTTGCCCACCTCGCTGATCTTCCCAGCGAGGTAATCCCCCACTTTACCCGCCAGCCGCGTGCGCAGGTCGTCCGTGACGGAGCCCGCGTCCCCGTTGGCGAGCGCCGCCCGTCCCTCGCGCAGGGATGCCAGCACCGCGAACAGAACCTGGAGAACACGTTCAGCTTCCGGCCGCCGCGGGTCTTCCTCGCCCATGCCATCCTTGAGCAGGTTGCCGTACGTGGGCAGGTTCGGCACAATGAGCACGCGCACCGCCTCGGCGCCTCCAACGGCGTGGAGACCGATGATGGCGCCGTACTGCGCGCCGAACGGCTTCAACGGGTCCAGGAAGGTCTTCAGACAAGATCGGGCCAGACGAGGCTTGAGCGTGTGCGACGAGTGCGAATACTTCTTCGCGATGAGGCCCAGGAGGGACGCGGCCAGGTCGCGCAGCGCGAACTGCTCGGACAGGTCGGCGTTGCCGCCGAGCTGACGACCGATAAGACAGGTGAGGATAGGAGGGACAAGAGACGCGATCTGCATATCATCAGTAAACTCTCTTTGTATAGGAGGAGGGAGGGGGAGTTCATACGTAAGGATCGACGTAGAGCGACTTGTTCTGCACCAGAGCCTCCGCCATGCGCATCACCTGCGTAAGCACAAAAATATCCTTCATGCCGTGCGTGACCTTCTCGGAGATGAACTGCACAAAGTACGGCACCAGCTGATGCAGCCCGGGGTCTTCGCGCAGACTCGAGTAAGCCGAGGTGCGGTACTCTTCGCTGGACTCGTCCAGGAACGCATTGCACACCTTCTCAAAGTACAGCTGCAATTCCTTGGACAAGACGTGTTTCACCAACGGCTTGACGGCGACGTTGCCGCTACCACTCATGGCCGCCAGCGTCGAGTTGGCATTCGGTCCCTTGGACAGGAGTTCGAGGTTTCGCGAGTCGGCGGCGGTCGGGTTCTGGGGGATGGACGGCTGGACGCCTTCGACGGCTAACCAATGTGCTATTCAACAGTCAGCGGATATCATCCCAGCCATAAGCGAGATGAGAAAGGCTCCGTACCAGTGAACGAGATCTCGCGCGGCACCTTGGGCAGCGGCGCATTGATCAGCTTCTCAAAGTCCACCTCTTCGTCCTCCACGTAGAACAGAGGCTGTCCCGGACCCAGCGACGCCTCGCCGAACCTCAACGGCCTCGTCGTCTCATATCCGTACAACGGTTCCACGTCCAGCACGCGCAGGGCCTGGGAGATGTCCTGGGTCGTCAGGAGGGTGCGTCGACTGTGGCGCATGAATTTGAGGGCTTCCTCCAGGACCTGTGCGACACGGTACTCCACGTCCCGGGCGAGGTTCTCGGTGACATCGTTGTTGAGGTTGACGATGCCGACGGACTCGGCGACGTCGCGAATATTATCGGGGTTCCAGACGGACATTGTGTCGGGGTGGCCGGAGACGGGAGGTGACTTGAGAATGTGTTGTCGGCGTGAGAGGGAGTTAGCGGAATTATTGAGAATATCGAGGTAGGGTGATGATGGCGAAACACATTCTGCTCCAACCCCCAGGTGTCAATAAAGTGAAGGAGGATGAATGATCGCCGATGCTCTTCTACTGAGGTTGATGAGTGGAGCTGCGTCTTCGGGAGTAATGATCTCCCGTACCGCATCACTCATTGGCTGCCTGAGGTATGAACATTGAAGGTAACATCAGAAAACTACAGCGAATACAATAAGACTGAAATAATTTTCCCTATTATAGAGAGAAAAGTATATTATACTCGTAGGATTAAAAATACTATCTAAAATTGGAGTGGAAAACAGCACAACCAAGTCGCAAACAATAGACGGTCTGAGGTATCAATAAACAGAAACACCATGGCCACGCATCGCCAATCGACAGTATTAACATTAGGAGCACCTCTATAGTGGTGCACTTATACAGGGATGGATGTTTTCGCGCATCTATTTGGCTTCAGCTGCAGCGGCGGGGGCCTCCGTCACAGCGGCATCGGTTTTGGGAGCATCTGCAGATTCCTGCTTCGTCTCCTTGGGCTCTTCCTTGGGCGCGTCCTTGGAAGCCTCTTGAGCCTCGTCCTTCTTGGCCTCCTGCACCGGCTCCGGGTCCGCAACAAGATTCACGGTCCTTGCATTGTCCTGCAAGGCCGGTCCGTTACCACCGTACGCCTTGGGGAACTGCTCCTTCAAGGGGGCGGGGAACTCGCGGGCCAGGTTGGCGCCGTTGGAGATTGGATGGAACTTGCGGGTGGTGTTCTTGCTAAGGAAGACCTTCATGGCGGCGAACATCCACCCCATGATGGCGGGAACGTTGACAAAGAACTTTTCGCGCAGGAGCTCCGGGTAAGCCATGGCGAAGACCTCAATGGTCTTCTTGGTGGCGGCGCGGAGGTTGGGGTTGAGACGCAGGAAGCTGACATTGAGGTAGTCGTGCACCTGGATCATTTGGAAGGGGTCCTCGTCAGCATTGTAGTCCATGACGGTGGTGGCCTGGTCCATCTTGAGTTCCTTGACGGCCATCTCCATCAGGGCGACACGCCACTTGACGAACCTGGTGCGGTTAGCTGGGAACTTCCTTGTCACACAAGGGGGTTAGGTCACGTACTCGTCCATATCCCCAAACGTCTCATCAATGTTCTTGACCGCACCGTAGATATTCCAGGTGACCACAATCTCCTTGCCGTCGGCATCCTTGTAGGTGGTCAGGTACCCCAGGCCGCCAAACTTGCTGGCGCTGTAGCTAGCCGTGTCGACCAAGGCAGTGGGGTTCATCTCCTTGCGCCATTGCAGGGCCTTGGTCAGCTGGTCCTCGGCGAGCTTCAGGTTGCCCTCATTGGCACGCAGCAGCTTGATCAGCACGTTGACGGTGGGGACGTCAGAAGAATCTTTGAGGGTGACTCCCCACATCTCATCGTGTCCGGCGGTCGACAGGATGGCGGGCAGACGGTCGAAGAATTCACTCAACGCCGGGTTCTTGGCCAGATACTCGGGTCTGGTGTCGGCCGGCTGAGCGTCTCCTTGCTGGGGTTGCTCCGTAGGAGCTTCCACAGGGGCAGACTCGGTGGGGGACTCGGT
This sequence comes from Aspergillus sp. MEXU 27854, assembly GCA_019721355.1. NCBI lineage: Eukaryota > Fungi > Ascomycota > Eurotiomycetes > Eurotiales > Aspergillaceae > Aspergillus > Aspergillus sp. MEXU 27854. The sequence continues at coordinate 1,445,153 of JAGMTT010000003.1, forward strand.
AGCCGGCTGTTCTGTCTTGTCGTTGCCATTGGGAGTGGACTCCGGTTGAGCTGGGGTGTCGGTGGGTTTGTTGTTGTCGATGGGAGGCTGCGATTCGGCGACCGCGAGGGCTGTCTTATCTTGATCGGACATGGTGAAGCGATGGGGTGAGAATACTCGTGGGTAGAGAGAGAAAGTAGAGAAGGTAGAGAAGTCGAGGAAGAATGGAATGAGGAAAAAAGGGAAGAAAAGAAGATGAAGAAAGAAAGAGCGGATCACATGGTGTCACGGGAAACCATCATAATAATAACATGAATTAATTAATTGATTAATTAAAGAATAGGCAGAAGGATCAGACAACTCCTTATAGCCTCTACTAATTATAACATTCCCTAGTACTAATCTACCATCATCAGACTAAAAAACCCCTAATCTCGGGCCCTCCCGATTATTATCTGATTGCATCGCGAATCTAGAATCTACAATCAACCACTTTCATACCACCATATCAAATCCCCTCCCTCTATCGAGTACAACAACATTCTTTGCTGACATTCATTCTGTTGCGTAAAAATCCTGACAGGTCACATCCCACCGGCACTCGAATCTCACCAGTCGATCAGTCCGTGCAGCTGCAAGGGTGTTTCAGGTGCCGGTCGAGATCCTGTTTCACTTTCATTAGGAGTTGATGGATAGATACTGGTGGGCCTTTGGCCTATACCTACGGAGTAGGGAGTACATGTACCTGATGGTAGTTGACCGGGAGATCAACCCCTGAGGCTGTATACTCTGCAGATGTAGGTTAATTATAGCACGGGTGTCTGGGCAACGCATGCACTTCAGATGTATGGGGTACAGAGGATGCCAATTGCAGTAGAGCATAATGCATTGTGTCCATCTATCATCAACGCAAGAATCTGTGCAGACTATCCTCCGACGAACCAGATCAAGCCATAAGTAACGTCGCTGGGGAATATACAACCCGTAAAATAGGATAAAAAGAAAGGAAAGAAATGCATCAGCCATAACCATCACACTACTGCCTTCCATTGAGGAACTTTTGCGGAATCTGCGGCACCGGCGGGGGCACCGCAGGCGTCGTATCCTCCTCGCCTTCATCGTCGTCTTCATCCATCTCGTCCAGGTTCTCCGGATGCCTATAGACCGAGTAGTCAGCATGGTTCGCACGAGACTATAGAAAAATGAAACTCACGCAAGCAGCTCCTTAATATTCCGCATCTCATAATGCTGCCGCCGCCGCTTCTCAAACTGCTGATGCTTTGCACGCGCCTCCTCCGGCGTCAACAGATGGTCCTCATCACCACCCTCTGAGGCAGCTGACGGGACATCCGCCGCGCCCCCGCCCACAACAACATGACGATCCCCGCGTCCAGAATCACTACTCAAACTGCGGCCGCGCACAATCCGCGCGCCTCCCTCCCCACTCCCCGCCGCCAGCGCCTCCTCCGGCTCGCCAAGCTCCAAATCGGGAATCTCATCATCAGCGACGGCCTTCTTCGCAGGCGCCTTAGTCGACCGATCCAGCTCATCAACAACAACGCCCTGCGCATCGATGAGACTCTCCTCCGCCTCCTCGGCGAGCCGCATCTCCTCGTCGTCCTCGGTGGGGTCGTAATGCGGCGCATACGGCGTCTTGGGCTCGTCGATCTTCATCTTGGCCGTCTTCTCCTGCTCCGTCAGGTACAGGTTCGCCTCGTCCCATTTCAGCCGCGGCGAGTTCTCGTCCGGCGCGTGCGCGCCGTGCACGCTGGCCAGCGACTGGCGCCGACCGGCGCCCACCGCGCCCGACGACGAGCGCCGTCGGCCCGCGTTCTGCAGCGTGTTCTGGAGGGTGAGTTCCTTGGTGTCGAGAGGGTCGGTTGCCGCGCCGGTGGAGGTGGTGATGAGGGTGGTGGTGTGATGGGTTGGTGTTGCGCGGGGGATGCTGCCTGAGCTGGAGTTTTTGAGGATGCCTGTGCGGGGTTAGATGTTGTTGTGGACGGTTGGGGTCGTAGAGAGGGTACCCTTTGGGCGCTTGTGTGTGTCTGTCATTGCGTGGGCCATATTGTAGATCTTGTTGTGGGTATGTAGCGAGAAGGTACAGAAGGTATGGATCCAGATGAGGTCACTCGGTCACTGAGGGAAAAATTAGCGCGTCAGCGGATGAGGCTGAGGAACCCGCTGCGGATAGGGCTCCTCCAGGCGGAACCTACTCCGGATCGACAACAGTGATTGAGAGGTAGAGACTGGGATGGTAGTTGTTCAGAATCTGAGATGTGGTAGGAGTTGTCAATGAAAGTCGAAGCAGAAGATGCGAGAAGACGAGAGATGGAGGTTGGGGCACGTGGGGTATGACGTCGTTGCTCAGCGACCACTCAATTAGGTACCTAACAGGTAGCAACATCATCCAACACTACAACAAGCAAATGGCCCAGTCATTACACTCTACATCGTCGTCACAGAATCTCATAAATAACCAATCAATAAAATCAGCAAGCCTCCAGGCAATCAACACGTGTATCGGGGAATATGAATATGAGCGAAACGCAACATCAGAAACCCGACTCATGCAGCGTACAAGACATGTCAGACCACGCCAATTAGTCAAGATATAGAAGGCTCACACATGCCAAAGAAAAGCAGTCATCAATGGTATCAGTCGTCATCATCGTCGTCAAGGCACAGAAAAGTATGAAACAAACGCCAAAGTATAATCACATGCAGGGAGTATAAGCCCTACGAGAGCGACTCAAACTCTTCTCGCTCGCGAAGCCGGTTCCGCGCGAGTTCGTCCCCGCCGTTGGCTGACAGCTGCATCCAGTGCAGCGCCAGACACATGCTCTGCGGATCCGACTTGGAGTCTTTATCGCGGCGGTACATCATCTCCGCCTTGAACGTGTCGCGCAACAGCGTCAGAGGCAACGTCACGCGGGGTAGCAGTTCTGGGTGCGTGAGATACAGAATGGCCAACTCCCGCTGCGCAACCGGATTGCCTTCCTTGGCCGTGATGATCCACATGCCAGCCGCATCCTCGATGCCATGTCCCGGGCGGGGGTTCATGTCATATCCGTAGGGAGGGTGACGCCGGCTGAGCTCTTGGGACACAATGTTGTCAGCAATCTCCACCATGCTGTTGCAAATTTCGTCCTTCAGGCTCAGCGCAGCAAGCCCAAATTGTAAAAAGGCCGTCCCACTGTCCGTGTTGTTCAGCGTACTGCCAGGAACGAACGCCGAAATGAACTGCAGATCACGGAAGAGCGTCTTGGGCTTGACTTCCAGGAGCAAATTACGTAGCGCATCCACGATCTGATTCTCTGTGGGTGCGGAGTAGTCGGAAGGTCGCGACTCGAAAATGGCGGAATCGCCTGCGGGAGATGTCGGGGTGTGCGCGTCCTTTCCATGATGGAATGACCGAGGTTCCGAGAAACTGCGTCGCGTAGTCCGCGTGGAGGGGACGTCCGCCGGTCGCCCTGCTGCCGGAGAGTATGCATGATCATCGCTGGTGGATAGCGACGCGACGACCAAGGATCGGAGATCCCGTAACGCCTTGAGCTTGATGAAAGGGTTCCCATGCCGAGAGAACACTTCAATCAGCTGCCGGAAGACCGTGGTATAGGAAAACGGAGGTTGATCATCGGACTCGAGACCAACCTGGTTGGTGGAGGATGGCGGCCTGCGCTCTGTAGGGTCCTCAAAGTGGGAGCGGTCCAGCGATTTGCTCCGTCGACTGCTCGGCGTTCGATGGATCGTCTGACGAACCAGCCGGTCGTTGTACTCAGCGTAGAATTGTTGGACTTGGGCGCGTTTCTTCATCTGCGCTTGGATCCGCTTCTGATCCAAAGCATTGCCGAACCATGCATCGGTCTCACTCCCACAGCTCCATACCGGGGACCCGAGATCGCTCAGCAGCAGGCTGGTCAGTGTCTGTCGCAGTTCGTCGAGAAACTCGGTCTTTCCGTGGGAGTTGTGCTGCGGGCCCGTTGCATCGTTCAGTAAGGAAGGCGGCCGGGAAAAGATGCTCGACGCGCTGGGCGCATACTGTGCGACGTTGTTGGGGTTGGACCAAAAGGTGCTGTAAGTATCACCGGTCGAGATCGAAGCGGCTTTGCCGGGCGAGCCTCCAATAGAAGATGTATCCGCGATGGAGGGTTCCCGCTGGTTCCGCCATCGGTCCGAGAAGAAGGATTTTGGTGTCGCATCGGACGGCCGCAGGCCGCCAGATGAATGGGAGAAGTGGCTGGCATCGTCACTGCTCAGATTCAGGGGCCGGAGAGCGGAGAGTCCCAAGAAGCTCCGGGTGCTGGTGCCCTCGTACTTGGCGCGTTCTTTGTGGAACAACTCACTGGCCCAAAGGACCGGAGTTTCGGCCATCGTCTCGCCAACGAGCCGGTTGATGCTGGCTTGGACCTCGTAGCAGAATCGATGGATGCGCTCCTCGCCCTTGCAGAAATTGTCAATGTTGTTATGGGTCAGCCATTTCCGGATCAGGTCCACCTGCTCGTCTGAGAGCTTGTTCGGGCCCCCTTGGCTGCTGGGCGCCTTCATCACGTTCATCACCTGCAGCTCAGGCTTATGGAGTAAGGAGCCTCCGAAAGATCTGGAGCCGCTGCGAGACCGTCCGTCGTTCGACATCTGTCGGTGGAGACGGGCCGAGTATCGCATTGTCTTGAGCGCCAGCGCCACGTTTTTGGCATCCTCGTACCTCATCGAGTTCTTGACATCGGTCATGTACCACATCTTATCCCGGAGCCGGGCGGCCGTGGCCATCATGTCCTTCACGGTGCGCTGGAGTCGGTGCATGTGGCGGTCGAGGACGACGAAGTCACTTTCGCAGCGTTCGATAACGGCGCGTGATGCTTGGAGCGAGCGGGCGCTGGCGGTGTGCATCGGTTCGAGGATCCACGAGTCATCTGCCAGTCGGGACGGGGAGCTGGCCACCGTGTGAAGGAGTTGTCGCCGGGCATTCCACCAGTAATGGGCTCCGATAAAGTCGGAGTTGTTATGACAATGGGCCATCGCTCGGTTGAATCGGTCCTTCAGGGATGAACTGTCTGCTTGCGGGAGGTGACGCGGCCGACTGGTTTCAACATGGTCACCCGCTGGATTCTCCTGGATCAGTTTCACAATCGCCGTTTGGAGGGCTTCAAAGTTGTCCTCCATTCCGAGAGCGGTGGACTGGGCCTCATGAACCGAAGGATTATCCAGGGAGGAGTCATGGCTATCCGAGAACAAGCCCCAAGATAGACCGTTGGTAGCCCCGGATACAGAAAAGATGGTCCATTCTTCAGCGGAAGGGGTCTCCAGGTGGCTTCGGACGTCTGGGTCATCCGATAGCTCAAACCGAACCCGGTCAGCGTTCCGAACGAGGCTGTTCTCTGGGAGCGACAGGAAATCCATGTCCGCCGGGAAAATGCTCTTGGGCTGGGAAGACTGGGACGAGAGGATATCAGCCAACGATGAAAACCCTGGATACACGGGACTGGCTGTGCCTGTCTCCGGAAGAGGCTGCAGTGGGTTGAGGCGAATAGATGGAGAGGTGGGCGAATGGCACGCAGGAGCGTTGCGCCGAGGGAAAAGAGCATTCAGCATAGTGAGAATATCAGCAGAGGAGAGCATCAGAAATGCAGCAGGTGATTCCTGGCCACTTGGAACTGTGGCAGGTGGCTGTTTGCGGGACTGTGTTGTCGCCGATTCCCTAAGCCGATGGAGCATACTTTCGACATGCTGCCGAACTGTAGGACGAGCCATGGAGAAATGGTGCCTCGGCACCTGGTCAGCACAAAGCGTTTGGGGGTGCACTAAGGGGAGACGCACATGGATCGTAGGACAGCAAAGACTTGAGAGTAGGCCTGGATTCCCACCTGTCCGAGTAGTTTCTCTCGCGCATCCTTTCTAATATGAAAGTCCAGCAGAAGGCCATGGGCCTGGAGTCACTTGTTAGACCAACCGCGACGGCACGACGAGGGAACATACCTCTGGATAGGTTAGTGCGCCGCAGAGAAACTTGGAAAAGAACCACTGGATGTAGAGAATGTCAAGGAAGCGATCGCGGCACTCCGGTCGATCCAGCTTGGCCACGATCGCCCGGCTCAATTCCATGACGGCATGGGGGAAGCCCCCGTCCGGATCGTCGAGCAACTCAAACAAGGCATCCACGGCCGAGGCGAAGAACTCCTCGGCGACATCGGTCCGCAAGGGGTCTGGGGGTTCGGCATCGAAGGCGAGGCCGGGTGGGGTGTCTACATGTTCCAACAGAAAGGCACCGGTTTGGAGGATGTCCATGAGATACAGTTCAAATTTGGGCCGGGCCTTCCACTCGCTACCGGTGGTCCAGGCGGCGAGGATGTGGGTGATGAGCGGAAAGTACCTACTGCCTCCATCGGCGATGAGCTTGGCACAGACGGACGACCAAACATCCAAACGCAGCCGGGCTTCGGGGGAGTCTGGATCCAAGGGGGACGCATAAACATTAAACAGCAAGGTGGACAAAGGATCGGTCCTCTCAAAGGCCAGGATGTGGTCCTTGAGTGGGAGCGCATTGGAAGAACTACGCTTGGTGAACGAGGCATGGCTCCGGGATCGCGGACCCGAGGGAAAGGTAAACTCAGCCGGGTCCCAGGAGGGGGTGGAGGAGGCGACGAGGGCGTTCAGCTGGGTGGGGGTCAAGCTGCAGAGTCGCTCATATAGAAAGTGGGAGTCGGATCGCACCAAACGGAGAATGTCGACGAGATCGGCCCTGGACTGGGGACTCAGCTGGAGGAAAAAATCCGGGGAGCGGTCTGGGGCCGAGGTCACGGACGACCAATCCTCGGCGAGACCGGAGCCATGACGGTGCGCGTGGTGCTGGCGGATCGCATCGCCGGATTCCTGGAGGTCTAGCAATGTGTGGTACAGGGCGATGAAGTTGACTTTATCGTCGTACTTGAGGCGCTCGACCAGGCCGCGCTGGACGGCGGCGCCGACGCGCACCAGGCGCGCGGAGATGCCCAGGGAGACTTTGGTGGCATGCAGACGGTGTTCCAACCTCCTCCGACGGGCCTGTTTATGGAGGTTCTGGCGATAACGGACGGCCAAGTCCTCGAACGAGACCAAGGAATTCCGCGGGGGCGTGACCCGTGGTCGCGAACGGGAACGATCGGCCGCTCCCGACTCACCTGCGGCGGGCGCAGCGGGTGGTTCGGGGGTCAATATCAAGGGTAACATGGTGGACGGGGCCGATGGGGGGGAGCCCATCGCCTGGGGGGTCGAACAATCTAGCGACGGTCAGCGGCGACGAGACAGACGATATGGCGATCGAGGATGGAATGGAGGGAACGGTACTAATCAGAGATGGCTGGATGGTGGGAGGACCATGATGGGAGTGGTTGGCCGGGACATGGGAGATGGGCACCATCAGGCTGTGGAAGAGGTCGCACGATGGCCGCGCCAGGGTCTATCGCATGTTTATGATAGAATATTAGGAGGAAGACGGAGAAGAAGAAAAGAAGGTCAGTGATGTCGAGGAAGACGAAAGGAAGAAAGAATAAAGAGGGGGTCTGGGTGATGGCTGATGGATGCGATGACATGCAGTCAGTCAGTGAGTGAGTGGCCTAATAAGATGGAAGGCCAACAAATCGCCCGCGGGGGGCGACACCGTTCCAGAAGGCCGACAGACGAATCAACCGTCTGATTGTTCCGACAGACGATCGTCTGGCGGTGACTCGAAGCGGACGGATGCATCGCTTCAGCTGGTTGGTGTGTGACCCGGCCATCGTGTACCTGCTGGTACCTCCCCGCCTGTCGTGGATTGCCCCAGCCTCAGGTACCGTCAGGTACCAGGGAGTACTCTGTAGACTTTCTTACCTCGTTTATTCTAGGGATTTATAGACTTGGATGGACCATGATATACCAATATACAGACAGGTACTACAGAGACTGTCTTGACAGGCACTCGACCATCCACCTCCAGATACAACCAAGTCAACAGGATTGGAATGGATGATGGAGAGGATGATGTGCTGGCACTGCATGCATAAAGCGCGGCGATGGCGATGGTGATTGGTCGGTGCACCTCCTCATCGTCGGGCCTTCTGATTGGTTCCTCCCACCAACAGGGCCACGACGGAGCAACTAGGTAAGGTACTTAAGTACTTAAGTACGTACGCCGTCCTCCGTTAAGTGCTTTAGTGGGAGTTATTTCTATGGCACGTGTCCGTCTGTCACGGCGCCACGCATGATCATAATACACTGGACTAATATACTACGAATCTGATCTTGGTCTGGCCTTCGGTAGACTCGGTGACTACCCGGATGGCATATATACATCGCAGAACACAGAACCTGGAGAGTTCAGACTATCAAACTGAAGTCATGGATATCTCTGCAAGTCTACTAATTGGAAGTCTGAGACCAGTCTCAGAGATTACTAGATCCAGAACAGAACATGAGGATCCTATACTACATCACGTGTTTAGTGCCATAATATATAACTATCGCATCCACTTGCACTCCTCCAACCCACATTCCACAGCATCCCAAATCGATATACGTACTCCGTACATTCCATTCCATCCATGATCTACTGATCCACCCCCACAAAACGATCGTCGGAATTCAATTGTAACAATGCATCAACAATTCTAAACGTCGGGATATACTCTAATCCAAATACTAACGCAACAATACCCACTAATGCCCCAACTCATACGCCGAAGGAAGCTCCGGAATCTCCACCATCCCGCCCGTCCGCGTGCGATATCCCACCGACCGCACCGTCAAGCTCCGGCCCAGGCCTCGCGCCCGCCCCTCGCCCTTCTGCGACAGCTCTTCCAGCCGCAGCACCATCCCCACGGCCTTGTGGTCCTCGGTGAGCTTCGGGTGTCGTCGCGCAAAGTACCGCGCATACTTGATGATCGACCAGTAGCAGCTGACAACGTTCATGAGTCCGATCATGAGTTTATACGGCATCTATCTACGTTAGCCGAGTGCGCACATATCCAAGAAGAAGGACAAGACGTACATAGTATACGGCGACGACCCACCGGTCGACGCGCTCCCCCTTCCGCTTGAGATGGATCTCGTTGAAGATCAGCGCGTTGAGCAGATACAGCCCCCACGTGCCCAGCGTCAGCAGCACGGTGAACCCGGGCTCGATCACGATCGAGGTCGGAATCACAAACGGCGTGAGCATATACAGCACTGTTTCGTACAGCTGTCGCCATCAGATTAGCGAACCAGCCCCCAGCGGCACAGAACCAAGCTTGAAAACGTACCTCCTGAAAAACAAACAGCTTGGTCCCCACCTCCCACCCCCCCAGCCGCCAGCTCCCAAACAGATAGCTCGAGTTGTACCACATGCTATGCGTGACGAAAAAGTTCCACCGCAGGAACCGCTGCTTGCACACGGTGGTCTCGCCGAACCCGCCGCGCGCCGGGTCCGCATGCACCGACATCAGCCGCGCCGGCGTCGTCGTCTCGACAAACACGGCGCTGCACATCTGGATGCGCCCGCCGAGCCGCCGGCAGCTGTCGCCGAGGAACCAGTCCTCGCTGATCGAGAAGCCCGGGTGGTTCTCGAGCGTGCGCTTCAGGAACTTGCGCCGCCACAGCGAGATGGCCCCGTGCGGGAATGTCGCGCTGCCCATGCGCCCCGCGAAGCTGCGCTGCAGCCCGGCCAGCTTGTACTCCAGATCCTGCGCCTGCTGGCAGTACGTGCCCGGCGACGCGTCCCGGCCCACCGACTTGATCGTGTAGCCGATGCATTGCACCCGGCCGATCAGCCGCCGCGTGGCGACGGGGAAGTTGGGCGGCAGGATGCAGTCGTCGTCGATGAGGAGCACGTAGCGGAAGGCCTTGGCGGCGTAGCAGCCCACAAAGAGCGCCACGATCTTCGACCCCACCGGACACCAGATGTGGTTCACGCCAAATCGCCGGCAGATCTCCTCGGTGTTGTCCAGCGGCGTGGCCGAGTTGCCGTTGGCGATCACGTAGATATGCGACGCCGGGAAGATGTGCAGCGCCGCTTCGAGTGTGCGGCCGATGATCGAGCCCGAACGGTAGCAGGGGATGATCAGCGCCGCGCTGGGCGGTTCCGGCGCGATATGCCGCACTTGGTAGTAATCCGGACCGGGAGGATCGGGCTCGAACTGGATGAGAAGGGGAGAGTAGGAGAACCTGGACGCCACAGGCGGTGGTCAGTGGATGGACGAGAGGGTGGACGGCAACACGTACCAGACAAGCAGGCAGATGAAAATGGCCCAGCCGCCCTGGAAGATAAGCTTGTGGCCCATGACCCAGTAGAGCCAGTAGACGGCGCCCTTCCACAACGGCAATCCCACCAGCACGAAATACACCACGAGAATCAGAATAGTGTATGCGCCGTACTCGAACACGTAGCGGAGCCAATCCTTGCGCTGGTGCTTGATATTCACCAGCTTGGCTCGATCATACAGACTCCTGAGACTGCCGTTGCGCGATTTCCTCACCGAATTGGGAGCCCGAGAGATGTGCATGGGCGCCGCAAAGATCGAGTCGCCAGACAGCCCACGCGAATGTCGATACGGACGGGACTCGCCGTCGGGCGTCGGTTGGCCGTATCGAGACAGTCGCTGGGGACGAAGGCCCGTTGCGCGTCTCTCGCTCAGCGATTGGGAGCGATGGCTGCCGGCTTCCTCGTGGAGCGGTGATAACGGTCCTCGGCCCTCTTCCACGGCCGACGAATAACTGACATGGCGATATACACCTTCTGAACCCTCCGCGGGTCGCAGGACCCATGACCGTCTTCGTTTCTGAACGTGGATCTCGTCTGCAGGAACGGCCGTGGGAGGCTGAGGCGTGAAGCTCCATCGCAAGGTTTGCGGACGGGCCTCGGATGACGCCGCCGCGGCCAGCAGAGGCTCGGGAACAAAGATCTCGTGGGACGTTTCTCCATCGCTCCACGGGGGCAACGGGGATGTAGTATCTGATAGATGCATTGTGACCATGCTATACCAGACGCTCTATGCTTGAGGCGGACGGACTACGTGTCGACGGGTGTCAGACGTAGTCGAGGATCTTGTAAACCACTGATTAGCATGATCTCCTGCTGAACGCCAATATAGGGAACTCACGGGCAGTGCGTGTAAAAGTACATCTCTAGTATGGGGTATTTTGGATGCCGTACTTTTGTCAACCAGGTCGCCATATGACGGGTTCCGTATTTCACAGAACACATAAACAATCAAGCCATTAATGACTGGAGCAAGGGGGGCTGTCTCTGCTGATTTCCCTGTTTTTGAAGAATTCATCTCGCCCATATGGAGCACCACCCGACATCACGGCGCATCGGTACCAGAATGTGTATACATGCCAGCCGTCTACATGGGGCAACGATGTGGCGAGAGGGTGACACACGATCCTTGATGCGATCCTCTCGTACTTCTGTTGGTCAATGGCTGCCGGTCACCGGGTTGCAGAAGCAGATGCATCTGAAGGACGTGATGGATCGTTGATCGATTATGTCAGATTAAGCTCCGTATACGCGGCCTGTGCAGTGTTGATCTGGTGAGTTTATTATGCAGAAGCCGGATATGATCTCCGGCCACGCGACGAGAGGGAGATGGAGAGGCAGCTCCTGCAGTGCTCGTTCTCGAACGTTCAGCACAACATCCGGTGGGCGAGGAAACCGGCCTTGTGCAACAGTCTCATCAATCTGCGGCGCATCCAGTGAGACAATGGATTCTCCAGCTACACCGGCTTTCATAGTTGAGCTTTGGATGACACAGCGAGGCCTTCATTGACGTCTCCGTATACCCACACAGCTAGGCCTATTGAGATATGCAGACCCAGCAGCTGAGACATACCATACTGTTCGTCTGCTCGTTGCCTTCTTGCCTCACAGTCCCTGTCCTGCAGATGCCTGTACGAGATACCCCCATTGGAGCAGTATCCAGGATATTGATTCCATCCAACAGTGGAGGAATCTGGCGCCGAAAGGGCCACCTATGTCAACCCATCGACACGTACGGGATTTGACCGCATATCCGGCCCTTCGAGGCCAGTACCGAGGGGCTCGGATGTTAGAACCAGCCAGTCGCAGAGGAACCGAGGACTATGAGGTATGCATGCATATCGGGGGCGATGTTGATGCACACGCTGGGCCATAGGAAAGTAGGCGGTAGCATTCCAATGAATCCTTCGAACCAGCAATTCGCCCCCCTCACCTCTTCTGACCATGGCGGGTGAGAAGGAGCGTCTCCGATAGATGTACATCAAGGTGAATGAGAGAGGACGACCTTCGAGACATACGGGCATCATGGGATGCAAAAGTCGGACATGATGCGACATGATAGAAGGAAACCGTTTGAAGCCGCTTATCAAATTCCTTGAACTGGGGTGATTGAGCTACATCCCTTCCGATCCAGGGGTGATAATCTGGATCGGTCGGATTAGACCAACATCTTGGAATCCCTTGATTCATCCTGGCTTTGCTGAATCCCCCTTGTTGATCGGCCAAGCTCGATGGATGATATGCCAGCGGGAATTCGACGTTGATGATCAGAATACATGGCGAGGAGGGATATACATCCATCGAGATGTAGATGCACCGTGTCTTGTATTGATAGAGTATAGTCCCTGGTCGTAGACCACCACGGACAAGAAAATCCCATATATTGCGCGCTAAAGATGATGCCAGTCCGGAACGCCGACGACGAAAAGCCTTCTACTTCTAAATGGTCATGTGGAATCACTTGCACACCCACTTCTTCTCGACTTCTTTCTGTCCCACTCGGGTGGCCCGAGAGTTCAACGTGTCCTTCAAGACCTCTTTGGATACTTTCGGGAAGCTAAAACAGAGTTAGTAACGGCGTACGCATTCCTCGGGCGGCAAGCCTACCGTTTCTTCAGTATCTCAATCAGTCCAGTCTTGGTCAGATCGCTGCCCTCGACCACTTGTTTGAATTCTGCAAGCTGATCTGACGGGAATGTCCGCTTGGCCTTAGTCGGCACCACCACCGCCAGCGCAGCCCCGTCCTGCGTGGCTACACTGGTGGATGGCGAAGTTCCCATGAACGTGTCCAGCGGGCCTCGTCCGGTGGCAGTTGCTTGCGCCGGATCCGCCGCCTTTGGCTTCTGCCAGTACGCCGTGGAGAACGGGTCGATAGGGAAGGCCACCGAGTCTGATATCGTCTCGATCTTGTACACGGCGAGCTCGGGGTCCACCCCGTGTTCTTGCCATCGGATGCCAGTGCAGATGGGTTCGAGATCCCCGACAATTGGTCGTCTCTTTCCAGCGAGCTGGTCATCCTCATCGTCCAAGAATCCATCCATATCATCCTCGCCATCTTCGCTGCCCTCTTCCTCCTCTTCCGAGTCCAGATCCTCGCCCTCCTCAGGCTCTTCCCACTCCGCCTCGGAGTCGTAATCGTAGTTCGTTTCGGGCAGTCCGCGGTGGAAGGGGTTACGCATCATCTTATGCGCGGAGGACGCCGGCAGACTCCTGGTGAAGGTTCCCTGATACGGGGGACGCACGTCCTCGCCGAACTTCAACGACTTCATGGTGACATTCTTGAGTAGTTTCTGCTGCTTCTGCACCGCGTCCGAGGTGCCCTGGTCGCTGAGATTCTGCATGCGAAGCAGAATCTCTTTCACCGAGGCAGGCAACTGACCACGACGTCGCTTGTACGGCATCAACTTGAAGAGCTCAGAAGGCCGGAACACAGGAGCCTCGCTGTGACTCTCCGCAGACCGCAGAAAGGCGTCCAGCTTCTCCCTCATGTGACGGAGAGCCTCCGCATCGCGCTCAAAGCGATGCGGCGGAGCAACCCGGGTATGCGACTGGAGAAAAAACTCCGGAAACTCGCGCTCATAGTCGGACATAGCCCTGGCGTCCTGCGACGGCTGTCCCGACGCACCCTCGCCAGCGACTTTCTTCGGAGACGAACCAACCACACTGGAAGACTGCGCCGGGACCTTGGGCTTTGCAAAGAATGCATTAAGCTTGGGTTGAGCCTGGGCCGTAGTTAGCGTCTCCCCTCCCCTCGAGAGAAAAAGAAAAGAAAAGCCAAACTTACTCTCTCCTTCTTCAACCGCTCCTCCTCCTTCTTCCGGCGCTCCTCCTCCTTGGCCGCCTCTTTCTTCCGCTTCTCCTCCTCCTTGGCGGCCTTTTCCTCCTCGCGGACCTTGCGCTTCTCCTCCCGCTCCGCCTCCCGCTTCTTCTTCTCCTCCTCCCGCGCCCGCCGCTCTTCTTCCTTCTTCGCCCGCTCCTCCTGCTTCGCCTTCTCCTTGGCCTCCTTTTCTTGCTGCTTCGCTTCGCGGCTCGCGGGCGATAACTTCCGTTTCTTCGCTGCGGGCCCTGTCGTCGCCCCGGCGCTGGGCACTGTATTGAGCGGTGATTCCGCGAGGGTAGTAGTTGTTGTTGTGTTTTCTTCCGAGGTTGATTCAGTCATGGGCGTGTCTGGGTCTGTGAGCTTGCTGTCGGTGACGGCAGGGGCGGTGTTCTCTTGGTTCTCGGCGGTGTCGTGGATGGTCGTCGTCCGGCTGTCTGACGGGGCGTGTGCGTCGGCGAGGTCGTGAATGGATCGTTTGCGGGAGTCGTTAGGCGGTTGTGAGGGGGTAGGGGAGTAGGGCTGTGGGGGGAGGGAGAGAGTTGGGTTTGTGTCCATGGTGACTTCCATGACGAGGGCAGTCACCGGGCTTGTCAATGAAGGGTTGGAGATGGGCGGTGATGGTCCCTGCCCAGTGGTATGGGTCAATGGGAGAAAGAGGGTGTGTGTATGTGCACGACAAAGTGAATGATGGACGTTGCAGGATGAAGTGCAACTCAGGGAACGCGTTAATTGATCGGGCGCGACGGGGCGCGTCAGGCACGTGAGGATTATGTAAGAACACACATACATCTGCATAGCACTCCGTACTGATAGTAACGATAGGGTACAACATAACGTCTTATAATCTATAATGCTGTGATAGTCCGAAAGATACTAATCAATTCTCATATACATGTTGAGTCACGTATGTACAAGTATTATTATTACTACGCTCAATCCATACGCCATGCATCGACAGCCAATGCATCAAAACCTAACAACGCGCGCAAGGGGAATAAGACATGAACCAGCACAATGCATCACCAATGCGTCGATCAAAAGGTCCAACAGCAGACAGGATGCAATCAACGATCCGAGACAGACAGTTGCCAAGGATACGGCCAGGACACGTTCAAAATGGAGAGAGAATCGGAAGAAATGAGACAAGAAAGGGAATCAGATGAACCATGCGCTGCATAAAAATATCATCTGGGCTGTCAGATCATAGGGTACTATATTCATGGCGGCCCGTTAATCGCTGAGATCCGGGTTGGCGACGAACAGCCGCACATTGGTCATGGTGGTGGTGCGCTCGTCGACACTACCGCTGCGACGCAGTTCATCCGCCCGTTTGGCCTTTTCGGCCGCGGTGGTGGCGGCGCTCGGGGCCGCCATTTCGCCCACCATGCCGAAGCTCTCCTCCTGGTCACTGCCGAAGCTATGGCGACGGGCGGCGTCCTCACCGTGCGGGGCGTCAGCCTCGCGCTCGGCGGGCGGATGCTCCGACACCTCGGGGAGATCGGACTTTTCGTTCGGAGGGGTGCTGCCGCTGCCCATGGTGCCCTGCGGCGTGCGCTGGTAGCCGCTGGGGTAGCGGGAGCCGCTCCCCAGGGAGCTGCGGCCGCTGCCGGTGCGTCGGTAGGGGAAGCCGGTGTCACTGCGGGCGTCCTCATCGGCGTCGCCGACTTCGTTGGCACTGAGCCGCACGGGGACGGTGGCGCCGACGAGGGTCGAGGGCGAGAAATCGGTGCCTCCCTTGGAGTGTTTGATCTTGCCGCTGGCCAGCGTGCCGGCGCGTCCGCCAGTGCCTGCACCGTGGACTAGCAGGTACGCTCGCTTCTTGTCGGCCATCTTCTGGGCGCGCAGGCGGGGGTCCTCGGGCTGGGCCCGATCGCACCAGACGGTGGCCTTTTGGCGCCGCATGAGCGCTACGTAGCCCAGCTGCGACTGGGCGGAGCGGGACGAGGTGCTGCGACGGATGTCGCCGGCCGCGGGCATGGGGCCGCCGGCGTTGCCGGTGGAGCTGGTGGAGGTGGTAGCGCTGGAAAGACGGCGAGACGGGGGATAGCCGACGGCGGCGGTCATGGTGTGTTGCGGCGAGGGACCGGTGGCATAGGGGGGTTGCTGGTGGGCGGCATGGGGCAAGACGTGCGACGACGAGGTCCGACTGCGGCTGTGGGCGAGCGAGGCGACCGAGGGATGGGGAGAGAGTTGTTGCTGAGGGGCGTCATAGGCCTGGTAGGGAGCATATCCTGACCGCATGTTGGGAACGGGTTTCCGAGCGGGCGGTGGTTGATGCAGCGGGAGGCGATAGTCGGTCATGGTGGGTTGGCGAAGCTGGTCCCAGCCATCAACCAGGATTCTGGCACGGATAGATGTAATCCGAGTCCCCGGCGGACGACGTAAGCGGGATACGCCCGGGGAGGGACAATGGGCGTGAGCGAGGTGGTGAGTTGGTGAGAGGCTCTGCGTAGAGCGTGTACGAGATCTCTGCCAGGCAGATTGAGCGATTCGCCAGGAGGGGAGGGTGGACACGAAGGCGCCTTGCGATTGACTCTGACGATACGAGGATACCCAATGATCGGGGATCCCGGGTAGGCTGGTGATAGGGGTGAAAGCACGGATCAATCCACGGTACCAGCGGGGATTCCGTGACAAAGTGAGAAGGAAAGATTAGGGGTGAGAAAATAAGGGGAATGGAGAGGGGGATTGAAGAGGAGAGTAAGGAGGACAAGAGGAAAACAAGAGGAGAATAAGAGAGAAGATGACGATGAGGAGAAGATGGAAGATAGCGAAAAAGATGGAAGAGTGGGCGGTGGTACCGAATACGAGGCACAATACCAATAATACGACTAGCGTGCACCGCCACGGGGATTGACTGGTGGAGAGCGGAGACAGCCTGCTGCGCCACGGGCACGTGCGTCAGAACCTCCACCGATACGGTATCATCGCGTAATGAAGATACATCGCCAGGAACCTGAGCGATCAGGCACGTTTCCTCTGTACCTCTGTACCTCTGTACCTCTTCTTGTTCTGCACTCATGGATTGTCCAAGGTGCATGAGTAGTATCCAAGGAGACTCTCATGACGTCGACAAGTAACCGGATGTCCGGATGTTCCTTAGCACTAACAGTCAATGTTACTCATGACGTGACAATGACTCGTCGTTATGGTTACATTCATAGTACTCCGTAGTATCGGGCGGCCTGAGTGCACAGCCTTATAGGGCCTACTCCGTCATCTGTCTCACTCGCCCCAGACACTTTCACCGCTACAGCTTCGCCTTATCCGCCTGCTGCAACGCCCCATCCTCGCGGACGGTATATTCCTTTCCCTCTTCCCATCCCAGCCACGCCTTGAGGGTCTCCTTTCCGCCCGTCCCCGGCACGAGTCCACCGCCGACCCAACCGCCGGCATCGGCGGCGATAGGCCGGGCGGGCGTATCGACCAGATGCACCGCGGGGCGCTGGTCGAAGCCAGCTTCCTCAAGCTCGTCCTGCTCAAGCACAGGCGTGGCACATGCATCGGTCCCATCAAAGACAGCCTCCCACTCGGCGCGGGTCTTCTCCTTGAAGCGCTTGGTAAAGGCGGCCCGCAGCGCAGGCCAGTTGGCGCGGTCGTCGCGGTCGGGGAGCTCCCCCGGCGCAAAACCCAGCCCCCGCAGCAGGGCAGCGTAGAACTGCGGCTCTAGCGCACCGACGGCAAAGTACTTGCCGGGGTCGCGGGTCTCGTAGGTGTCGTAGAAGGGGCTACCGCCGTCGAGCATGTTGCGGCCGCGGGGCTCGCTCCAGACGGGCAGCTTGCGGGCCAGACGCGGCATGGTGGCCAGATACGCGGACCCGTCGACCATGTTGGCCTCGACGACCTGGCCGCGGCCGGTACGCGCGCGCGCCATCAGCGCCAGCAGGATGCCCAGGAAGCACATGGCGCCGCCGCCGGCAAAGTCGCCGACGATGTTGCCCGGCGCGTAGGGCCGCTCGCCCGCCCGCCCCAGCATCGACAGCACCCCCGACACCGCAATGTAGTTGATGTCGTGGCCCGCCATGTCCTTGTACTTGCCGTCGCGGCGGAAGCCCGTCATCCGCGCGACCACTAGCCGCGGGTTGTGCTTGAGGAGCACCTCCGACGGCGAGAGGCCCAGGCGTTCCAGCACGCCCGGCCGGTACGGGTCGATCAGCACGTCGGCGTCGGCGAGGAGTGACAGGAGCACCTTGTGCGAGGCGCGGTCGCGCAGGTCCAGCGTGATGGAGGTTTTGTGGCGGGTGAGCTGGTCGGTGCTCAGCGCTTTGGGGCGGTCAATGCGCAGGACCGAGGCGCCATAGTCGGCGAGCAGCAGTCCCGCAAAGGGGCCTGTATCAGCAGTTAGTAGCTGTAGTTGATATGGGGTCGATAGGGGTAGACGTACCAGGGGCGAGACCGGCCAGCTCCACAACGCGGACGCCCGCGAGGGGGAGATTTTCTGACATGCTGGAAAGAATTGAACTGAACGAATTGAGAGTGGGAATTGAGGATGAGGAGTGGGTAGGTTGGCTGTTGGCTGTCATGGGGTGAATAAATAAGAAGATGGATGGTAAAGCCGCAACCGAGGTCCGGGATGCGGGGACCGTGGATAACCATATCCCATGGAGTATACGGAGTATACTACAACATGATAGTAATGAACAAACAGAAACAGTGACGTAGATATGTTGTAGATAATATTCCGGGGAGATGACTATACCTGCATACTCCTACCACTCACCCCGTCCCTCGGCCTCCCCCTGATCATATGCATTCTCCAAACTATCGCCAAATTGCTCGACCTCGCCGACCTGCTCGCCCACCCATTCGGCCGCATTTTCCGGCGCATTCTCAACATCATTGACGGCGTTATCCCAGCCGTTCTCGACGCGGTCCTCGGCGCGATCCCAATCCTGCTCGATATTCTCGGGGATCTGTTCGACCTCGCCGACCTACATCCGTCAGCATGCCCTTCACCCAACAAAAACATAGAAATATAGAAGAGAAGATGAGTATGTATATACCTTCTCGCCCGTCCACCGTGCCGCATTCTCAGGAAACTCCTCCACGCGCTCCTCAGCGCGGTCCCAATCCTCACCTACACCGGTCAGCCAACAGAACCAAACCAAACGATACGAAAAGAAAGTAAAAGAAAGGAAGAAGACATACGAATCTCCTCCCCCTCGTGCATCACCAATGCCGTCCCCGCCGCTCCGACCGCAACACCCGCCAGCGCGCCCCCGGCCATCTTCCACCCGCTGTGGTCGCTGCGCGGCTCATCCTGGCCTTCGTATCCGGATCCGTATGCCGGCCGCCCCCCGTACCCCGGGTGTTCCCAGGACGTCTGGCCCGTTTGCTCGTTCACGAAGAAGTAGCGCTGGTCGCGCGCATCCCATCGCGCAATCCATGGGTAGGGGAGGTCCTGCGGTGGGGGCGGTGCACCGCCGGAGCCGGAGCCGTAGGAGTCGTAGCCGTAGCCGGACTGCGGCTGTGGCTGGTTCTCGGAGTAGCCCGAGGAGGAGTGCTCGAGTTTGCTTTCGAGGGTTTTTTCGAGGATCTTGCCGACAAAGTCCATTGTTCTGTTTGTTTGCTTGCTTTGCTTTGGGAGTGGGGGTTGTAGTAGTAGAGCAGTAGTAGAATCCTTAGGATGAAGAAGATGGAGGGGTAAGAATAGGGGTCAGCACTGACCGACCCCGTAAGATTCTAATCTCGCTAGTCGTTGAGACATTTTCCAGCACTAACGTCCCATGTCGCTCATTCGCTGGACTGGATTGCTAATGAATAATCCTGGTGGGGTGGTCAGGTGTGGACAGTTGTTGTTACAGCGTATGCTCACAGGCAGACATGATCCAGGCACAGCCGCAACCCTGAATCCTGATCGTACACAATCCAGAATTCATAGATCAGACCTTCTGTATATGATGCTCCACGTGTCTAGGTATGATGGTTACGGGATCGGCCGGCTTGGCGGAGCTTGGCTATGTTGACATTTTTCCATTAACCAGTTGTACTCCGTATATTCATCTATGCTCATGCATCGTAATAAAATCAAGATTCAATGAAGGTACTTGTCAGAGACAGAATCAACCAACTATCAACATCACCAAACTCATTACCTAGGTAGGATATTATCATTCGCCGTCATCTCGACAACGAAACCCCCAATCATAGAAGAAATAAAATATATAATGTAGAAGAAAGAAGAAAATCAATTCTCAACCGTCGAGAAACAATCTTACATCACAAGAGCGTAAACAAGAGAAGCGACCACCGCCACCGCTCCATGGCCCCATCCGACGACCCGCGGCGCCGCGCCCGTGAAGACAGGCGACACACCCTCCGGCGTCGTGGTCGGCGCGACAGGCGCATGGGATCCGCTGCTCGAGGGGCGCACGTACATTGTCGACGACGACGGACGCACGCCACCCGTACCCCAGATGATGGGACGGCTGGTGGTGGAGTGCACCGGACGACCGGTGGGCTTGCCGGGCGCTCCCGTGGGCACCGCAATGATAGGCACCGTGACCGTCACAGTCGTGGGTTCCGGGCCACACTCAGTGCACACCGTCACGGTGGTGGTGTAGCCGGCGGGGAGGGTGGCCGTGGTGGTCGGGACGACGGGCGCCGCCGTCGTGGGCGCAGGCAGCGTCAGCGTCACCGTCGTCGGGGTGGCGGCACACTGCGTGCAGACCGTCACAGTGGTGGTCCAGCCCTCCGGAGGCGCCGGCGCCGAGGTCACCCCCGGTCCGGACGGGCCCTGAGTGGTTGTGGCCGTGGCCGTGGCCGTGTTGCCCGGGCAGTACGTCGTGGTGTACGTCGTGGTGATGGTGGTGAAGCCCGTGGGGCAGATGCTCGTGTACGAGGTGACAATCACGGTTGTGTACGTGGTCGAGTCGGCGGTGGTGGTGGGCGTGCTCACCGGTCCGGAGGTGATGCCAGAGCCGGTGGTGGTGGTTCCACTCTGGCCGGCACTGGACGAGGTCGTCGGGCTCACCGTTTGACCGGTAGTCGTGCTGTCGGTGCACGACGTGGAGCTCGAGGACGCAGAAGTGCTGGATGAGGTAGTCGTCGGGCTGGCAGTTCCAGGGGTCGTGCTATCCGTGCAAGAGGTGGAGGAGCTGGAGCTGGACGGCACCGGAGTGCTGGATCCAGGCGGGGTGCCCGACGGGCTCTTGGTGGGAGAAGAGCTGGGAGACTGGGTCGGGGTCCGAGTGGTCGTGGGGATCACCGGGATGGACGAGGTGCGAGTCCGGGTCGTCGTCGGGATGACGGGAGTCGAGGTAGGCGTCCGCGTGACGGGGCTGCTCGAGGGGGTGACGGTGCTGGAGGTCGTGCTGCTGGAGACAGGGCTGCTGGACGGGACGGCACTGCTGGAAGAGCTAACGATGCTCGAGGAAGTCGTAGAGCTGGAGACAGGGCTGCTGGACGGGACGGCACTGCTGGAAGAGCTGACGGTGCTCGAGGAAGTCGTAGAGCTGGAGACAGGGGTGCTGGACGGGGTCGCGGTGCTGGACGGGACAGGAGTGGTGGAAGAGGGCGTGGGAGACGGGGCAGGAGCACAACCGGTCAGGATGCTCTTCATGTTATCAGCATAGCTGCCGCCGTTGATCTGGTTCAACTCCGAGGCAGTGGCTTCCCACAGCATGATACCGCCAAAGGTCTCGGGATACTTGTTCATGTACTCCTCCACCAGGGGCTCGACCTCTTCGGGGGTCAGGTAGAAGCCCGGGTTGACGACGGTCTCACTCGCCGGCAGTCCCACGTAGAGCTTGGCATTGGGATTGGCACTCTTCTTGATGACATCCACCCAGGCGTCGTAGTTGAAGCCCGGCTTGTTGCCCTCGACGTAGTCCATGGCGGAGCAGCCGAGGGTGTTGTAGAACTGCACCCAGACAAAGTCGAAGGGGGAGTTGGCAATGGCGTCACTCAGCTGGGCGTCGGGAATGGGACACTGAGGAGCACCCGAGATGTAAAAGGTGCGGTCCGGGACCTCGGCGTAGTGTTCGCGGAAGCGGTTGACCATGTCGGCGTAACCTGCATCATTAGAGTTCTGACAAGGAAGTGTGGAAGGGGAAAGGGGTTTGGAACATACCGAAGCCTCCGTTGTGCTCAATGTCAAAGTCGAAACCATCCACGACAACATCTCCAAAAGGACGAGGACCATCAATGTCCACCCAGCTCTGGTTGACGGGGCCAAAGGCCAGCCAAAGGAAGTCGGCAAACGCGATGGCCGTCTCCTCGGACAGGAGCTGCTGGGTGGCGGGATAGGCACCGCCCAGGGACAGGAACACCTTCTTGCCGGCTGCCTGACAGATGGGGATGTCTTCGACAATCTGGTGGCATCCCGACAGCAGCTCTGTCGACTCGCCGCCAATCTGGAACGTCGTGCCATCGCACTGATTGCCAAAGTTGCTGCCGGGCCATCCGGCGGTTCCCTGGTCGGGGAACACATTGACGAAGCCAATGTTGATGATGTCCAAGGCCGGGTCCTGGCAGAACTCACTCAGACGCGGCTGAGCATATCCCTGGCCGTAGTACACCGCAACATTGGTCTTGGACTGGGCATCGAACGCCGATACGGCGGATGCGGTAGAAAGGGCCGCCGCAAGGGCGAGGGTCTTGCTAGACACCATGATAGACAACGAGTGACTGATCCCTACGGGATACTAGAAGTAAGTCAAAGAATGGACGCAGACAAACGTCTGCTGACTGGCCACCGTTCACAAGAGATTTACGTAGTGGACAAAAAAGGAGGAGGGAAGAGAAGAAGAGAAGCAAAGGGTGGCCGGGGGCAAAGTCATCCTATATATGGATACCTTTGATTCTGGATCGGATTAGGGGTCCCTTCACCGTCCACCAATGTGACGGTCCCCCCGACCTCGAACGGGTGCAACCATCGTTGGAGCCGACGGAAGGCTCATCAGAGGGAAGTACCGTGAGTCAAGTCCCCTGTTGATTTGGGAGACGCCGATTGGGGGACGGGCGTTCATTCCACTCAGTGCGAGAGACTAACGAGACGCTTGGAATTAGAGCGCCAGGAATGAGGGCAGCAGAGACGCCGACTGGCCACGGAGATTGGCTCATGCAGGTCGGATATTACTCTGGAGGGGCGGACGAAGGCGATTGGAGCCCAACGGCGGTGCAGAGCCGCATGATCCAAAGAGCCTGAGACTGGTGAGCAACGGCGCAGGCACTAAGAGAAGGGGACTGGACTGGTACGAACTAAGATGATCTATCGATTTGGGAGAGGGTTGGTAGCGTCTGGAGTGTGGACGAACCAATGAGGAGAGGCAGCCGTAGTGATTGCGGTATGGACCATGGACACATGGGACAAGTGAGACACGCCAGAGCACGAATTCTTCGTATACCAGATAAGCAGCAGAAGGAGAGAGAGCAAAAGGCACCGTTGAAGGTGTTTGTTCGGGCGATAGCCACATGGCGTCGGAGATATCCCGTATAATTTGTACTTTACTGGTACAAACATGATATTACGTGTTGTTCAGACGAGAGTAGTGGTAATATACCGTATGATACCCGTCATTCGCTTGAGGCTCGCGTGGAGATTTAGGACGCCACCAGACCCTCCAGGCACACCAATCACACCTCCATCACCACAATCCGTTGACTCGCTCTGTCCGGTGGGATTGGGATCGTTGGTCTTCGGGGGTCCGGCCGGATCATCAGATCGGCACGATCGGCTCAAGCTTGTTGTTTATCAGAGTATGGAACAAGGTAGGACTACTCCGGAGTACACATATTACTCCATATATCTGGGTTCTGGATACTGATGCCTACATTGCTGCAGATTATTCTCGCTATATCCTCTCGAAACGATATTGACTGGTCATGTATCGGTCATGCATCGCTTCCACGTTGCATCCACTTGGCCATTTTGTGCCCTGCTGAAAACCTCGCTAGTCACTAGCCCACCACGTCGACCCAAATTTCCACCAGGTCGCCCAGTTTAGGCCCATCTTGGCGAACACCACGGGGGAACAGGAGGCCTTTAGCGGCCTTTTAAAATTAAATTACCGTGGCGCTCGACCGACCAGGGAATCCCCGTTGGCTCAGACCACCGCATCCTTCTAAGCGACCTGCTGCTCCGAGGTGATTGTAGCCGACGACCCGGTGCATCCATGATTCATGGACTCGTCCAACAAATTTCAGCCTACAGGCTGGATTTATCCGGATGGCATCCCTGTCGGACCCCTTTCCCCGAACTCCGCCTCTTCGTCGATTCCTGTCCGGGAGTAGTGTCAGGAACAGCAGGCGTCCGTTGGCGCCTCACAGGATACAGCCCATGGTATGCCTGGTCGGCCCAGACCCTCCAGATCCAAGATATTGTTATTACCAGATAGACTGCCCCACTGACGAGATAGCTCAGACCCTGCGAGCAAAACATGTGCATCGTTGCACCCCTATGATGGGGTTGACAGCTGTCCAAACCAGGCAGGACAGGACACCATGACGCAGGTGGAAAATACCCCCGGCGGAACCTCCGCGTTATTAGTAGTCCCCGTGTGACCAGGTCGGAGATATGCCAGTTGCCGCATCGCACGAGGAGTATCATGCCTATGACGGCCCCTGAGTGCCGGACACCTGTGTGCCGGCTGTGCGACTGGTGTGGGTTCCAGGAGGCTCGCCTTACAGACCTTTCACTGCGCTATGGGAGTATCAGACCAGACGTCTTTCGTTCTGCCAAGTTTGTGTGGTATGGAGCACTTACAGCCACGGTGCAAATGCACAAGCCAGGGGCTGTCGGCACTTGGTCATATCCGAGGCCGTCTGGATCTTACAGAGTAGACTACCGCGCCATATTGGGAGCATTATGAAGCGCACAGACCATGCTGACAACGACGTTGAGCTGGAACAGTCTTCCACACGCAGCTGTGGTGATGCCGCTCTCCAGGTTGATGGTACATCTACTCGACAGTCGTGGCCAGCGGATGATCAATCCCATTAATGGATTACCACAGATGGGACGCCGAACAGGTGGGATCTATACATTTCCTGGAGTGGGTCATACAGTCCATCAGACTCAGCAGAATGCAAAGAATCCACGCCTGCAGGTCTTTGTCCGCGAGAAAGTGTCAGATCCCCGTCAACAAAGGACGAGAACACTCGGAAATATGACACTGCACCAACCTTGGTTCATGAGCGTTGAATCAATTTCACGGTATTAGACATCTCATACGAGGGATTGTAAATGCGTGATTTTGGCGCTGGATGGCATATATAGGTAAGCGACTGCCCTTGATGCTGTTCTTCTTGGGTATGCTCCTGCATAATGGTACACTCGTGGGGCACTTTGAGATGATCATGGAGCTTTTGAATAGATTACGATGACTGAAGGATCCTGCACACCATACACATCAATCCCCCCAAGTCCTACTATCACCGAACCCATGAGAAGTATACAACGCAGTGTCACCTTTTTGCTGTGGTTCGACGCAAGGGGCCGCTGAGTAGACAAGACGACAAAAGGGAGACTGGGTATCCGCCTTGGATGGTCGAAGAATGGCATGTAAGTGAGAATCGTGATTGTGTGACCTTTTATAATACATCTCTATTCTATATAGCGGACTTAACAACTAGCTCGACCAAAACACCTCCTTCAACAGATCACACATCAGCGTAATGCACCGCTTCCCCTCGGACAGGACCGCATCCATGGCCAAAAACGGGTGCGGCATGCCCTTCATGACCTGCAGATCGACCGGCACGCCCGCCTTGACCAGCTTCTCGGCATACTGCTCGCCCTCGGTGCGCAGCACGTCCAGCTCGCCGACCATGACGAGCGCCCGCGGCAGCTGCGACCAGTCGCCCTGGTAGAACAGCGGGCTGGCCTCGGGGTGGGCCCAGTCCTTGGGGTCGGGGAGGTAGTGGTTGCGATACCAGAGCATTTTGGCGGCGGGCAGCGCGGGCGTGTGCTCGTAGAGCCGGTAGGCCTCGTTGTTGGCGACGGTGGCCGTGTTGTCCATGACGGGCACGGAGAGCAGCTGGGCGCGGAAGTGCACGGGCGGCGACAGCGTCAGCGCCTTTTGCGTGATGATGGCGGTGAGGTTGCCGCCGGCCGAGGAGCCGCCCACGGCCATCTTGGTCGTGTCGATGGACAGGCGCGCGGGGCCCTCGTTGATCAGCCAGAGTAGCGCTTCCCAGCAGTCGTGCACGGCGGCCGGCCAGCGGTTTTCCGGGGCGAGTCTATCCACGTCAGTACACTACTCACCCTCTCGCTCTGAAGTATTATGTATAGGGGCCTACCTGTAGTCCACCGTCACCACGACACAGTTCCCTCGCACACAGAGATTCGTGCACACCGGGTTCTCGGTGTTGATGTTGCCCAGCACCCATCCGCCGCCGTGGAAGTACAGCATCACGGGCCAGCCGCCCGCCGGCGTCTCGCCGGCGGGAGTGAAGCTGCGCAGAAGGATCTCGGGGCCGTCAGTCTCGCGTCGCGGGATGGTGATGTCCTCGGTCTTGCCGACGTCCAGCAGTGGACCGCCGCCGGGAATCAGCACACCGCTGGTGCGCGAGGCCTCGACGGGCTGCAGATGCACTTGCTGCTTGTCGATGATGTATTTGTTGTAGAACGCGACATACTCCGGATCCAGCTTGTCCCGGACGGACTCGTGGAGGGGATACGGAGGTTGGGGGTGCTCGGAGACGGTCATGGTGGCGGTAGCGTTGGAGATGGAGAGGGAGATGCGAGATGCCGAGAGGACGGCAGGATGCGAGGGGTATTTAACAGAGTGAGTCAGAGATCTGCAGACAATTTCGCTCTCCTTGGCCTCGTATATTTCGCAGTATACAGTTGCATTCGTCCTCCTACCGTGTCATCGGCAGCAAGGGACGTGGGGGTTTCCCTTCATTCCCAGTAGTAGCACCTTGAGGGAGTCTCCAACAATGCGCGGGGGGCATCACTATCGCAGCCGAGCGATAAGATCCAGAGCCGACGGGACGGCCAGTCAGGGCGGCAGTAAGCGATAGACACTGGGGCTCTCTGGGGCCCGTGGGGGTTGGCATGCCCCAAAGCGGTAATTGTTATGCAACGACCCCCCGCATCCCACCATCTCCCTTTCTTCCCCGCGGAATACTCCAGGACAGACTGGGGACTTCAATTGCCTCAATGCCTTTGTTCTGTGGGGATGGTGAATGACTGCAATGTTCAAGGAGCGACCTGCACTGCGAAGAGCCACCTATATCCGTTCCCTACCCCCGTTCATTCTGCTTTCCACATCTTACTTCGTCAGCTATCCCATCCAACAAAACGTGGGCGATCCTTGAGTCTTCATGTCTTCTCATTTCCAAAACTTTTCAAACAGTTGACTACCTAGACCAAGCACTGGGCACAAGCTGCGACAAGGGT
Source organism: Aspergillus sp. MEXU 27854 (assembly GCA_019721355.1). NCBI lineage: Eukaryota > Fungi > Ascomycota > Eurotiomycetes > Eurotiales > Aspergillaceae > Aspergillus > Aspergillus sp. MEXU 27854. Next base: position 1,472,543 of record JAGMTT010000003.1, read on the forward strand.
GGATTTCTCGAGTCTGGAAAGACAGGGGACTCTCCAGTCAGGCTCACGACGGACGGGCAGTATATCCTGCTCGGGACATTCCTACTACAACTATCCTGGAGTCGCTCAATCGAGGATGGGCTGTTCGGATTCATCATCCTACGTTTGAACGCCCTCACCAGAAATGTCGAGTCTCAGAACTATCCTGCGGCGAAATCCCGATGGGGCACTATCTGGAATTTCCCCATGCTCGATGCAAATGGAGATTGACCCAATGGCTCCCAAGGGGGTGTTAAAAGCCAGGTGCCGCAACGCCCACCCCCCAGCCGTGGCCGGGCTTCGAGCAGGCCGTTGTGAACGAAACCGCGAGCCACGATTGGCGACGGCGTCATGCGAATGCGACCTTGCGCCCACAAGAGGCCCATATCCCTCCAAGGCGCCATAGGAATAACGTAGTTGTGGGGGAGGAGATAGGGGTACAAGGCAGATTCCAGGAGCATGTTGGTGACAAGTTCACCTAGGCCTTTACCGACCAGCTGATCGACTTGGCCTTCACAGACTTCAAGGCATGCGTCGAGTCTACCGTGTACTAAAGGAGATTAGGCATCGTTTGCCTGGAAACGGCAGGCAGTGAAGCTCGGTTTTAGGCGAGATGAAGGTGCCTTGGGTTCCTGAACACAGTTTGCTTCTGGAAACACATCACGGCAGTGACTATACAGTCTTGGAAGCACTTGCAACATGTATATTTACTTACTGCAGCATGAATACAACAAGTTCTTCCACCCGGGGCAGAGCCACAAACAGCGGTCTTACTGTGTGGAGTCTATGGATGCCCATGGTCGGGCCAAGGTAACTGTATGCTACTTCGACCGCATCTGCGGTTGTACCAGCTTACCGATCAGGAGATCATAGAGAGAGTTCCAAATCCACTGCGCAAGTGGAAGAGTTACTGTCTCTGGATGCTATTACTTCCCCCAAGAACACCGAAGGGTGTGTCGCACCTGGAAAAGCGCACGGTCTAACCAAACCCAGCATGAAGGAGCTGAAAGTGAAGGGAATGGATGTCTTCAGTGTCTACAGAGCCTTGTTAGGTTCATCCACCCATATTTCAGCAAATGCGCGTTACACAATAAAAGGGTACTATTGAGATTGTCAAGAGGGAAAGGAAGAAGAAAGCAATCTACAAAACAAGAACACCTGAATATTACCAAAAAAAGTATCAAGGCACCTAAAGTAGCGTCAAATGTATTCCTCCGTTGGTAAAATCTTTTGTGTGTTGCAATGAATTATATATAATATCGAGGTATCATTTCCAGGCCGCGGAGATAACAGGCATCATACCACCGTGGATATGATTGATTCTCCTGTAGATTTTGCATGCATAGATCTTGTTCCATACATACGTGATGCATTCTATGTCGGACAATAGGTGAGCAGCGCTAAACACATGTATCCAATCTATCATTGATCCTGCTGATCCTCTTCTCCTGTTTCGGGCCGCGAGATCGGAGCCAGTCCATACCTATCATCGGCATTAGCAATCATGTATAAGACGGCGAGTTTGAGAGTTACTCCCGGAAGCAGCTATTGTACGCACCATGTGATGGAGATCAACCCCAGAACAGCCGCCACGCAACTAAACACCAAGGCCACAATCCCTCGAGCCGTGAACCCAGCAGGCAACGGCGACGGCGATGTGTTTTCGCCAGCCAAGTCATAATAATCAACGGTATTGCCCGCAGCATTCCCGGAAGTCTTGGTCCCGGTCGCAGCGCAGACTTCATAATGCTCCTTGGGGATGACGAGCGTCTTCTGGAGCTCGAGCGGTGCTTCGACCAGAGTGACCGCCAGTCCGGAGTCCATGTGCCACTCGATGTGACAGTGGAAGAGCCAGACGCCTGCAAGACGTTAGTGATGTGTAGGTGAAACGAAAGGGTCGAAGTACCTGGGTTGTCAGCTCGGAAGCGAACGACGAAATGGCCGCCGCCCAGGACGTAGACCGTGTCTCTCCGCATGGGAGTCTGTGGCAAGGCAGGGCGGGTGCTGGCATTGTAGTGGCCGGCGTTTTCTTCACTTCGGGTGATGACCTGGAACGCGTGTCCGTGGAGATGGAACGGGTGTTTCCCGGTGTCGTCGTTGTTCAGGACAAGGTCGATGATGTCTCCTTTTTTGAGGACAAAGGTCTGCGTGTTGGTCCCGTATATTGCTGGATCCGTGGCAGCTGACCCGGTCGAGAGCACCGAGTAGAGAGTCGGGACTTTGGGCATCACATACGTGATGCCATTGAAGAAGGCGCTGCAACCAGTTAGCATTGCAGTGGACTATTGGTCGGTAGGTCGGCCTCACTAGTTGGCGCCGTCGCCAAGATTGTCCATAGTCAGGTCCAGAGAGACTGTGTAGTCTGCCTCTCCGAGGAGTTGTTGACGGTCAGAAGGAACGAGATTGAAGTCGTCGTACGGGTCGAATGCAGACACGTCCGTTGGAGGAGACTTCTCGGCCCTATCATCATATACCAACCACCCAGTCACATTGTAATTCAACGTTGGCGGGACTTGGTCGAACAGGTCCTACGGATGCATAAGTAACATGTCACATCATCGTTCGAGGGACATACAGTATCCATGCTGCCAACCATCGCATAGTTCTTGGCCGTGTCATTCTTCATCGTCACCAGGAAACTGTATCGCTGGGCGCTGGTGATGTAAATCATGCTCGCTTCCGACGGCTCTGTCCAGATGCCGTCTACCTCGACGATCTGCATGGTGTGATCTTCGATCCAGAAGTACTGGCTGGCGAAGGCGCCCACGTTCACAAGATGGAAGAGGTATGTCTTGCCTGGCTCGACCGGGACGGTCAAGTTCTGCGTATCATTCATCAACGCAGCATCCGGCACCGGCTCGGCGCCCGTAGGGTTGGTGACGCTGATGAATTTCTTCAGCAGGCCGGGCATCTGATCATGGTACCAGTCTGAGAGGGTGATGACCCGCTCCTCGTCATATTTCCCCGCGTAGGGGTCTTCTGGGTCCTTGACGACCAACGCTTGTCGCAGCCCGTCGGGATACTGTCCTCGCGTGTGCGAATGATACCAGTAGGTGCCGGTTTGGTCCGCCTAGTCGCTGTCAGCAGACATTCATAACAAGATGCAGACAACGCACCGTGAAATTATACACAAACGTCGACCCTGGCGCAATCTCACACTGAGTCACACTAGGCGGTCCGTCCATATGGTTGGTTCCATTCATGTAGAACCCATGCCAGTGCAGACTGGTCGATTCGTTGCCCAGTGCATTGTACACCTTAGCGATGATCTGGTCCCCGCGAGTAAAGTTGAGCACTGGAGGAGGCCACTGGCCATTGATGCCAATGACGGGACGGTTCATCTGCCCATCGGGATTGGCATTGACCCAGGTAATGTTGAAATCATAGTTGAGAGTAGCCGCCGAGGCCAGGAGGCAATGCAGGAAGCCGATGAGAAGGGAAAATCTCAACTCCATGGTGGGCAACGACGGAAACACGAACACTGACCCGGGGATCCGTACGACGCTCGGTTTATCTTCAGGATCAGTCGATCTCTCGTTGCCTCGTGTCTCGTTGGCGTCCTATTGGAGATGGGGGTACATCTCAAGCCCTCATTGACAAATCCTGTTAGAAATCCAAACCTAAGCATCCGAACCAAGACCAGAAGAAAGTCCAGATCAGACGGCTGGATGGTGACGCCTATATAATTTCCTTTCCCTCGGTCTGTTTTCCCTTCCTTCGTCTGCCCAGCGGGGACGGGTGGAAATGAGCGATGGAGCCACTGACGATGGACGACTTAGCCAAAGCTTACGAGACCCCCCCAACCGCGGATCGCACTTATCTGATTGCGGTCCGTCGCCATTCACAGGCGAGACCGTGGGTTCGGGGTCCTATTTTATCCTATTTTAGTGCTGGTGCCAACGCTAATGCCGCTGGAAGGGAGCTGGTGACCCATAGGCGACGACTGGTATGCCGTCGTTGGGCGCCACAGCCCCCTAGGCATTTTCGTCTCGTTTTTCGCGCAAACCTAGTTAAATCAGATAATTCTCTTCCGGGTGTGCGGCAGATGGGGTCTGCTTGTCTACGGTGATTTTCTTTTCCCTCGGATACTTAATGCTGGAAATGTCCATGTGGTGCGAGTAGAAAGAGAGCAGTATCGGAAGGATTGTGGGAGCCACCATGACGACCAATGTTTTTGCCGTCCCCAGTGAGTTTCTCTTTCTTTCCTGCTGGATTGTGGCTTAACGCTGGCCAGTTTTTTTCATTTGTTTCCGGGAGTGCGTCGAAACGAGTATTATTGTGTCGGTGCTGCTCTCCTTTCTCCATCAAACCCTCGGCGCAGAGAGCGATGCCGCCCTCCGGAAGAAGCTGGTCAGACAGGTAGACACCTCTTCATCTCTCTTCCATCTCTCAAGAACGTCTACTCAGTCATCTACATCCAGGTCTGGTGGGGAATCGGCATCGGTCTCGTCATCTGCCTCGTTATCGGCGGCGGGATGATCGGCGCATTCTATGGCTATGGTAAAGACCACTTTGCAAACACAGAAGACCTCTGGGAGGGCATCTTCTCGCTGATTGCCAGCGTCATCATCACGGTCATGGGCGCGGCGCTTTTGCGAGTCAACAAGCTCAAGGAGAAATGGCGGCTCAAGTTGGCGCAGTCCCTCGAAGCGAAGACCGTCCCGACCGGCAAGTGGTCGGACAGATTCAAGCACTGGGCGCAAAAATACTTCATGTTTGTGTTGCCGTTCATCACAGTCCTTCGTGAAGGACTCGAAGCGGTGGTCTTTGTGGGCGGCGTCAGTCTCAGTTTCCCGGCGTCAGCCTTTCCTCTGCCCGTCATCACTGGGATTCTGGCAGGTATTGCAGTGGGATACGTTATCTACCGGTGAGTGCCAAACGCACCTCTGGGCAGCCAAACAACTGACCCGTATCGTGTAGGGGTGGCAACCAGACCTCGCTCCAGATCTTCCTCGTCATCTCCACCTGTCTCCTCTACCTGGTCGCAGCGGGCCTCTGCTCCCGGGGCGTCTGGTATTTGGAAAACAACACCTGGAATCATCTGATCGGTGGCGATGCGGCAGAAACAGGGGCCGGGCCTGGATCGTATGATATCCGCCAGAGCGTGTGGCATGTGAACTGTTGCAGCCCCCTGGTCAACGGCGGTGGCGGATGGGGCATTTTCAACGCGATTCTCGGCTGGACCAACTCGGCCACGTATGGGTCGGTCATTTCTTACAACCTATACTGGCTTGTGGTGATACTCTGGTTTGTCTTTATGGGATTGCGCGAGCAGCGAGGTGCCTGGCCCCTGGTTGATCCCTTGTTCCGTCGCAAGCGAACGGCCCAGAGTCACTCGCAAGAGACCATAAGCTCAGGGGGCGTTGGAGTGCTGCAAAATAGCAAGTCGGCCGAGCATGGGACGACGCGCCTTCGAACGACAGAGGTATGCTAAGGCTGCGCTGTCTGAGGCATAAGTGGAGATGACCACTTGGTACATCTCTGCCGTACAAATAGATTCAATACAGCATTCAATACACGACAATGATCTGAGCCATGGTCGGTAATCTCGTTCGATAGTGCGCATGGGCGGCCGTCGGTCAACTGCAGGGGTCCGCGTAACGCGTTGGGATCCTTCATAGTTGACCGCGGGGTTCATCCAAGTCAAACAATCATTCCAACGCCTTGCAGGCCTAGATTCAGGCGTCTTTGGTGTTGAAAGTGTTCGGGGTTGCGGGTTGTCGTGTTAGGTCTCCCTTTAATCACGTGTCCCCCTTTCTCAACAGGGACGACGATGTCTTTCTCCTTCGCCTCCCTTTCCTACTAAACTTCGTCTATTCCTGAGACATCATCTCCTTGGTCTCCTACATTCTATCCCTCAGTTTGTCTCTGCCTCTGTAGGGCCGTTTTCCCGCGTATACAACACTACCAAGCGGTAGACTCTGTCGGCTGTTCGAATCTAGGACATCAACCCCCTTCACGGAGCATATCCAGGGTCTGTTGGGATAACTGTGGAATAAAGCCCAAAGCACATTTAGCTCACAGATACGGTGCCTAGAATTCCTTTGATCGCATGGCTTCACCATATCAATCCCTACCACGTTCCACTCGACATTCCGCCATGGATCAACCTGCGTTCCTGGGGACTAATGACACCCCTCTATACTCCTTCTCGCAGATGGTACAGCAAGGTTCTGTATTTTGGCTCCTATGAAGCTGTTGTTGACCATGTTTGCTCTCCTCGAGCATTCTTCCCTCGCCCAGTAGCGCGTTGACGCGACGGGCACTCGATTATATTCCCCATATGTCGGCATAAGTCGCTTGATTCTGTCCTCTTTCAACATGCTGCAAGACTACTCTAGTACGTTTTGATCACCTCACGTCCGACATCTTGCATCGTTGTCGCCATTACCCTTTGTGGATGCTACCGTCCACCCGAGAAGCTGTAGCACAGCTTAAGCCGCTACACGTTTGACAGCCATCATGGAGAAACAGCAGGAAGCGCCGAAGAAGAGCGCTTCTTGGACCAGAGTAGCCATTTTTATCTCTCTTTATGCCTTGCTGCTGGAGTCCGTCATCGAGTGGGCTCTGGTTCTGTACCTCTACGGGAACCGCCATGTTGACCTCAAGATGGCCCCCAGTTTGTTACTGGTGTTTGTTGCGGTGAGTAGACAACACGCAGTTGCAATGTACTTTTCTGATGAACTAGGCCTCCTTCACGGTACCGCTAGTGGCTCTCCACAGCCTTCTTGCGTGGCAGTGTAACAAAGTCCCGGGGTTCAGAAGCCAGAAACGAATTCTACATATCGCCTCCACCTACTTGCTGCGATTGACCATTATTGTCTGGCTAGCCGCAAGTGTAGCCGGCTTGATAGTCGTCACTCAGCAAGTCTCCTGTCTCGCAGATACGACAGGTGGGGAGTTCTGGAAGACTGGAGTCAGTTGTGCCCTTCACCGGGCTGCTATCATTGTCTCGGTTCTGTCCTTGTAAGTCGGCTACTTGGCATATATTGCACGCATGGGCACTAACCAATGCCCTTCAGTATGACAGTGTGTTTTTACTTTTGCTCAAGAGAGCTGTGCGATCGTCCATACGATATATCCCTTCTTGGGGTGTACAAGCAGAGAGAAACAACCCGCGACGACAGTCTTATCTCACACTCGAGTTCGGAAACCGATCATACGTATAAGAACGATATGGGATACTCCTGTCGAACCCCGGACACCTACGGTAGCAGAGGTCTGTATCTGTCCTCCAGTGACAACTCCATCGACAAATCTCACGTTCCAAATCTCCAACACCCCGCTCCATTGCGTCCAACACCACAGTTGAATATCGGCTGTGACCATGAATCCGAGCATGCCGAGATCGTATCAGGTTCATCGGTGTCTCCCATAGGAACCCTTCGCGATGGCAGCACTAGTGACGGTGTCTCTCGCACACCAACCGCAGCGACCTCTCGAACAGGCGTTGATTCCAGCACACAGCCTCCCGTCCCCGAACTACCAGCCGGGCTCGTTTCCTCTGGCTCCGGTCACAAAAGACAGAAGTCCTCCGCCTCAGTATCATCACTCCGCAAATACCTTCCCAAGCTCTTTGCGCTTTCGCTGCCGTTGTCCTCGGACCCTCAAATCCGCGCTCTGGCCGACCCAAACGTACCTCGTGATATTGAGAAGCAGTCGGTGAACGAGGTCCAGGAACGGCAATCCCCCCAACCGCCCGCGGTCTCTGATGAGAAGCAGCTCGCACCTCCGCCTATCGAGGGACCCGATCACCCGCCGATCATGTCGCCCACTCTGTACAACATGCGACTCGCCGAGTCTCGTCCTACGGCACCCCGGTCAATGACCATGGCCTCCGCCAACGCCCCAGAGGTCGTAGAACCGCAGCCCGTCGCCCACAAAACATTGGCAACGGCTACTGTGCGCCGGTCTCCGCCTGGCCCGCCGCCGGTCTACAAGCCCATGCCACCAAACCCATTAGCATGGCACCCAGTTAATCCGACCGCGCCCATCCGCCGGGGTTCCGCAACGGAGCTGGGGAGTCCAGCTCCTCGCACCTCCCGACGTACTGCCGCTCGACGCCAAAGCCAGGTGTATCGGTTCGAGCCGTCCCAGGTCCCTCGCTACACTCGCAGCTACTACCATCCACCCACCCGCTACGGCAGCTACGGTCGATCCCCTCGTCGCATGTCTTCGTTCTCGTCCCGGAACGACATCGAGATTCTGTACCCCAGCACACGACGTCCTCGCAGCACCACGTGTGGAGGCATCAGCGCGTTGGACTCCATCCGGGAGACCGGGGCGTCAGTGGATGAGTCGCCGGGGAGTGATCTTGCGGATGAGAATACGTACCGAGGGACGACCCGGACCAGCGTGCATGGGTACTAGATGCCTCGGTCTGCGGGCAGACTTGGGTGGAGCGATGGATATCTCTTCGTTATTTGTATTCAGCAAGCCGTTCCCTCGGATTTCGGTTCGATTGATGGTACTATGTCATGGTTTATGCAAGTCTATGTGGTGTATATCGGGATTATATCTGAGAAAATGTTTCATAACAAGTTAGTAGTGAAATAGAGTGCCTTTGGGTATTGGCTCGCCCATCACATCAGTTGGCTCTAGGTGCACTCATAGATCCCCGAAAGACTGACGTATCAACCATGTCATGGAGAATCAACAATCAGGATGAATCTGCCCATCAGTAAGATATCCTTCCTAACTTTTAATGTTGCACTCGCTCAGCCTAGCTTGAAGTACATTGGCAAGCGGCGATGACAAATTTGTTATATTCTTCTTCGTACCGTCCTTCTTTGAGCCTCTATACTCCTCTGTTCAAAACCGAGACTCTAGTTCTAGCTGCTTACTAGACAACACCCGTCTACCTCGCTCTCCTGCTATTACCACCCTACTCGACCACTCAACTTGAAATAACCGCGCTGAAATTTCTGAAAAACTTGATCAGGGTCATACTTGAGCGCAACCCATCTCAGGCGTTTGACATTTGCCGACCCATAACTCTCCACCACATCCTGGAACTGACTGGCATAGTTCATATAAAGGAACGGCTCGTACAGTCCCATCGCGCGAGCCCGTGCATTGACACGGTTAACCAGGTTCATATTGGCCTGCAGAATCCGCATATCGTCCGCTGGGTCCTCCCATCGGAAGGCAGGATTGAGCACCATCAACGGATACGTCGACCCAGCCAGGCCCAAGGCGTTGCCGCCATTCTTCCCCATATGGCGCAGGATATCTGTCGTAAAGACCTGCATGATGCACCGTGCTTCGAGGCCCTTCAGGTCCCCAAGCTGACTGGTCTCTTCGAGAAACACGTCTTTGACGAAGCTCGCCAGCTCCCGGTCTAACCTGTATGTCGCAGTCCAGTACGTCTGGCGGTGCCCGTCCGGCTGGCCCAGGTAGTTGTTCCAGCTGATGTTCGACTGGCGGCTCACTGCCGTGGTATCCGAGTACGGCGTGGCCAGCTGCAGCGCGCTGAAGATGGAGGGATCCGACTCCGGCTCGGTGTGGTACAGATCGACCGTGGCGTGGTGCTTCGCCTCGGTGTAGTAGAACGTGGTGATCTGGTAGGCGGACGGGTTCTCGGCCGCTCGGAAGCCAAAGTCGCAGTAGGCGTCGAGCAGGGCGTCCGCTTGGTCGATGGTGTAGTTGCGGATCCCACCCCACATGAGCTGGTGGTGCAGCGGTTTGAAGTCGAAGCGGGTGATGATGGCGAAGTTGGAACCGCCGCCTCGCAGCGCCCAGTACAGGTCTGGGTGGGAGTCGACGTTGACGTCGATGATTGATCCGTTGGCAAGGACCGCCTGAGCGATAGCAGTTAGCCTCTAAGTACATGGTCTGAAGCAGGGGCGCCGTGAGGACGCACCTGGTAGTTCATCACGTTGTCGCATACAAGGCCCTCCTTCCCGGAGAAAAAGGACAGGCCACCTATAGTCGGTGAGATTGTATACATCCTTGGCCAGGATGCACTCACCTCCAAGGGTCAGCCCACCAACACCGACTGACCCTGTTCGGCCACCAGGAACCGTTAGGTTACTCTTCTCTAGTTCAACATAGACGTCGTGCCAGCGGTTGCCGGCGCCAACTCTAACCAACGACTCATCATCTGCAACTTTTACCTCATTAAGCCGTTCGAGATTGATGGTCAGACCCTGGCGGATGTTCGATGCTCCTCCAAATGTGGCATGACCGCCGCTCTTCACCGCGAACGCACATCCATTCTCGCTGGCGAGAAGCACCGCTTGGGATACTTCTTGCTCGTTTCGAGGTAGGAAGAAGCAGCTGGGATATAGGTTTCCTGCCTGGCGGGCAAAGTAGGTGGACTGTTGATCTACATATCCCTCATCGTCCTGAGTAAGAACGGTCCCAGGCAGAGTATGCGAGAGGGTTTGGCACTGGCGTTAGAGTCAGCTTTCTCTGGTGATCTGATAGACCTCAATCTAATCTGGCATATAGAACTGACAGTTCTGTTGCAGAGCTGTATAATAACCTCACCGCCAGCATTGTAACTTTGAGATAGTATGATTTGCCCCTGGGACCATGGTCCACCCTGACCTGAAAGGACCATCGCGCTGGGTGCCAGGGCCCAGAGCATAGCGCAGGCGACAGGAATCTGCAGTGATATCATCTGGTTTTTTGAACTGATCTCTGACTTTGGCGCGAGTTATGCACACCGGTGAGTGTGAATCCCCGAATTTATACCTATGCGGTGCCATGAATGGAATTGCCTCCATTCCTTTCTTCTGCCAACTCGCCGGAGACTTTCATCACACAAGTCTTATCTGCATGTCTTTCAGCCAGTCCTTGCAGCAATCGTTCGATCGGGCATAGAGATACATCATTGAAGTTTGTCAGAACCCAGGGCCAGGTCAGGTCATGCTCACCCGCTCGCAGCACGCACATTAGTGCCTCTTATGCATCGCGCTTGTTTTCTCTACAACCCCTTGCCTATAACGTCAATCCTCCATTGCCACAGACCCTATGGTTCTGAATAGATGAAGTTTCCGGTGCAGCTTGCTTCTGAACTGACCCGCTTTCCTTGATTGCGCTTTTGCCTCTCCTCGTGTTTCCATATTGGGCTGAATGCGTTAACTCTATCGGACGCCCCCCGAGTTCCATATCCTGATTGACCATGGTAGTGCCTTGCATGCAGAGGAGTGATCCGGTTGTCCATCAGGGGCTGTTCGGAGATGCTGGGTTATAAAACTCCTGCGATGGTCGGCTGACAATGGTAGCTGGATCGCCTTACATCCTCGCCCTACAGAACCATCTAGAAGATGAGACTCAGTGATTACCTCTTTGTCTACCTGGCAGGCTCCGCCGTTGCCTCCGTCGTTCCTGAAGGACAGACGGTGTTGGGTCCTTGGGATGAGATCCCTCCGCGGAACCCCCCGATCGTCAACCCGATCAGAGCTCCATACCAGGATCCCAATCAACCGACCTGGCTGCGCGTGGAGGATCTTCTGTCCCGGATGCCAATGCGGGAAAAGATGGCCCAGTTGATGCAGGGCGAGCTCGAGAAATGGGTGGACTTTAAGACTGGGGAGTTTAACATCAGTGGGATGAAGGACCACATGTTCTATCACTCGGGGATGCTGCGAGGTACTTGCTCGACGACTTACCTGACTGAGTATCAAGCTAAGCAGTGCAATAGTGAGCCATCCTTTGACTACGGCCGAGATCTCCCATAAGGGTGCACACCTTCTTCAGGACTGGATCATGAACGATACCAGTCTATCTCTTCCTGCCATCGTGCAAAGCGAAGGTATGTATGCAGTCGCTTGTTTCCATCCCCGTCTCTGACAGCTATATCAAATGATGTAGGCCTTCATGGATTGGGTGTTCCAAACGCCACCATTTTTGCTTCGCCAATCGGGCTGGGGGCTTCCTGGAACCCTGAAGTATGTTACCGTTCTCATTGCCCTAGCCCTATAGATGGAAGAACAGTACTAACTCAAGCAAAGCTGGTTGAAAAAGCAGCACAGATCATCGGCCAAGAAGCACGAGCACTCGGAATTACTCAACTGTTTGCTCCGTCTGCAGACCTAGCTCGGGACCCCAGACACGGTAGGGTAGGTGGCACCCTATCCCGGAAACCTAAGGCTGGTTGATACTGATGTTCGCGACAGGTCGAGGAGTCAATGTCCGAGGACCCATACCTGGCTGGCGAGATGGTGGCACGCTTCGTGCAGGGACTCTGGAAGAACAAGGTTGCTTCCATCGTCAAACACCTCGTGGCGTTTGGAAACTCCGAGCAGGGGATCAACATGGGCCCCGTCCATGGAGGTGAACGCGAGTTGCGTACAACCTACCTGCCTCCCTTTCGAAAGGCCATCGAGGCTGGGGCATTTACTGTCATGACCTCGTACAATGCGTGTGTAAAGCATTCTCCGTCCTCGACCTTGCCTACTGACAATGTCTAGATATGATGGGATTCCGTCGGTGATGAACAAGCATATCCTCACAGACATCCTTCGCGGCGAATGGGACTTCCAGTACTGGACGACCACCGACTATGGGGCCCCCAATCGGCTGTGCACGACGTTCAAAATGTGCCATGATGATCCCATCGATGCGGAGGCGATTACCATGAAAATCTTTCCGGCTGGACAGGATACTGAAGGCGGCGGCTCTTTGTATGCATACCTCCCGCTGCGTCGTCGCAACGATTACTTGCTAACTCGAAATAATATAGTAACTTTGATTCGATCCCCGATCTGGTCAACGATGGGACTCTGGATATTGCCATCGTCGACGAGGCCGTGCGACGGGTGCTGCGTGCCAAGTTCGATATGGGGCTGTTTGAGCACCCTTTTCCTGCTGCGGCACCGGAAGATTGGCCGAACCTGATACACACTGATGAGGCTCTTGAAGTAGCGAAGCAGCTGGATCTCGAGTCGATTGTCTTGCTCGAGAATCGTGATAGAGTCTTGCCTCTGGGTAACAATGTGGGCAGTATTGCAGTCATCGGACCGTTTGCTGACACCGTCAACGTGAGTTGCACCTTTCCAATCCTAAGTCTTATATATCAAGTTCTAATCTCTAACCTACCTGACATAGTATGGCGATTACACCATGTCACGGCCGCGTGGTGTCCCCCCGCTGGACGGGATCCGCAGAACGGCCCCGGAGGGAGTCAAAGTCAGACATGCGAAAGGCTGTGAAGCATGGAGCAACGATGAATCAGGAATAAACGAGGCCACTGAGCTAGCCAAATCGTCCGATGTAGCGGTGGTAGTGGTTGGCACTTGGGCGCGCTCGCTGGAGGGTCAACAACAAGGACTGAATGCCACGTATGTGCACAACTCCCTATTCACACGCTCAAGGCTAACACACTCAAAAGCACCGGAGAGGCATATGACACCAACAACCTTGGTCTCGTCGGTGCACAACGAATGCTCGTCCAAAAAGTCGCAGAGACCGGCGTACCAACTATTGTCGTGTTGTCCTCTGGAAAGCCTATTGCGGAGCCGTGGATCTCCAATGCAACGGCAGGGCTTCTCCAACAGTTCTATACGTCCGAGAAAGGCGGAGAGGCACTGGCTGAGGTGTTGTTTGGCAAATACAACCCCAGCGGCAGACTGCCGCTGACATTCCCGCGCGACGTGGGCAGCCTGCCGGTGACGTACGACTACCTGGACTCGGGTCGTGCGGTAGACATGCCGGGCCATATCAATGACGATGGGAGTATTGAATTCGGACGCACCTATGTGGCGGGGACGCCTCTGCCGTGGTATGAGTTTGGATACGGCCAGAGCTACTCCTCCTTTGAGTACTCCAAGGTCGATGTTGATAAGAAGCATGTCAGGAAGACAGATACTATCACTGTCAGCGTGCAGGTTAAGAACACCAGTGATCGTGATGGCGCGGAAGTCGTCCAGCTCTATGTTGTGGATCCGGTGAGCTCGGTGGTGACGCCAAACAAGCAGCTCAAGGCGTTCCAAAAGGTTTCCATCAAAGCTGGAGAGACGGCTACCGTCGAGTTGGAGTTGAAGGTGAGAGAGCTCGGGCTCTGGGACTTGGATCTGAAGTACATTGTTGAGCCAGGCGAGTTTCTCGCGTACGTGGGACGAAGTGCTGGTGACCTGAAGGGGGGAGTCTCATTTTATGTGATATAAGCGGTCTTTGTATGGATGGTGCAAAACACACTCTTTGCTATGCTCATTGTATACAGGAGATTCAATCGCATGCAGAGTATTGTTTGACTCTATCAGCGAGGTCACAGACCAGCATCCCGTTCCACCATCCGCATCACGGCCTCTTCCGCCGGCCACACCTCCAGGAATTGCTGGATTCTTAAACACCAGTCACTATTCCAGTACTTGAATGCAAATGGGGAGGATGCAACAAAGAACTCCCAGTACTGAGGATATCACACAGCTTCCTCCTAGTCTATCAGCACCACATCGAACGACCGTCCCCTCTGCGCATTGCTCTTTTCTGCGACCATAATATCCTTCTGCTGGACGTCTCCGTGCGTTAGCGTCGCCCGATGCCCCGTAAGGAGACTCGGCAGATATTCCTCTTAGTAGCGGACCTTATACTCCGGCCGCCGATTCCGTTCAATATGCGCGCGGTAATTGCCTACCATACCCGCGACGAAGTTGGCTTCCCCAATATAGGGACCTAAGGATCTCGGCAAGCCGCCCCTCCGATTATGAAATAGGTAGTGGTGGAGGCAACCGCCATCCAGACCGCCATAGAATCAGGCCGGGGACACGGAACCTGTCGGAGGTTATCGAATATTTACCGTAGTTTATCGACAATATTGTCTTTCTCGTCCTCGACCAGTGATGGCCAGATTATGTCTAGCGGCTCGCAGGGGATACGCTGCATGACCAGGAACGTTGCAAGCTCTCGGCGTCCTCATACATAGCGTATAGTCGAGGCGCTGGAATAGTAGGCACATGACGCTCGAGGAAGACCAGGACTTGGCCCTCGTATTCTTGCACGTCGCGGCCGAATTTCACCACGATCCTATCAGTTATTGCGACTACCTTGTATACGCGGTCAAAGAGAATATTTGTGCAAGTATGAATTTCATCCTTGCTCGGTAAGCGGGATTTAGGAAGCGAGTTTCTGGTAAAAGGCAGCGGTTCTAGTTGCCAGACCATTGCGAGTGGTGCGGTAAGACGTTGGAAGAAGGTCGTGGGCCGCTACAACAATCTGTTACAACTCACGTGGCGGCCTGTGAACAGGCCTGTGGCTGTTATCCGCTATTGCCAGGATAAAGGCTAGTCTATAAAATTATTATTAACAAGGTCTTAAACGAGGGATTAATGATTCCGCTGTTATTGTTATCGCTTTAAAGAATTTCAAGAGCCCCGTTCCAGAACTAAAGATCTCATCATGCTCCGTTTAAGAATATCTACCATACGGGAGTCGGGTGGGCCGAAAATATGATGCTATTATGGTCTGCTCACGGTATTATCGGGGCAGATGTGATAAAAAGTGACCATTAGTAAGATGCATACATATTCACAATAAATATGTGAGGAAAGGCCACCACATATTATGCCGCCTCTACATGTCTGCTAGTTAAACATGCGAGCATTTGTAAAGTCAATATTTAAAAATCAAAAAAGTTACCTTTAACAGAGTAGTGCAAAGCTAGATCTCCACTACCCCAGAAGTGCTAACAGAGCTATCCCATAAATAGATTAGTGCTACAGAGCTAATCCTTAAACCGGCTAGGCTGTCCGCGCTTGAAATCCTCTAAACCAATCATATCGTAGCACCCCTTGACGCGCTTATGTCAGGAAGCTCCACCGAGATCAACAATTATCGCACCGCACGCAGACGCCATACTCATCCTCTACAGAGTACGGAGTACATTCCGCAATAGCATCAATTCACCACCGAGAAAACCCAACCCACCAAACGGTCGCGCGCCAACTCGGCGGGCGACAGTCACATTTCTCCCACAAGAAAGACACACCCACAAACCATCCTGGAGACAACGCAAAGCCCGTCGCGTCGACACCCAACTTCAACATAGATGAAGACATCAAGCATCTAGACCCAAAGACAATTCAAACCATTCTCATCGCCGCAGCCAAAACACATCCAGACGTCAACGCGCTGATCCAATCCGCCGTCCAGAAGCGCCGCGAAGCGGAACAGCGGTGCGTCCTCACTTTCGACGGCTCCTCCAGCTCCATCTGGAAGAAAATCAACATCCGCTACAAGGGGCTCGGAGGCGGGAAGCCGTGCAATCTGTCCGGCGACGTCTGCCACAGCATCACCGCTGGCCTTGAGACCATCGCGGACCAGTGCGGGCCGCTGGCGAACCCGCAGACGCGGTACAGCGGGCTGTCTGTCTTGAGGAAGATCGGGAAGATGATCTGTCTCTCCAGTACTGATACCCTGGGCCATGAGGTGCAGAAGTGGTTCCAGTGGGATACGACGCTTGAATACTGCATGTTCAACATTGTTTCTGCTATGACGCCCGAGGAGAGGAGCGATATTACCGGGGGATAGTCCTAGTGAGGAGGCGCTTTGGCCTAAATTGGTGGAGCTGGAGAGTCTGGCGGAGGAGAATTTTGTTTTTAGGGACTTTTCCAAGGTGATGAATTTGTTGCTGGAGGGGGGAGAGGTCCAGTATGTGGATGGCGGTGAGGGGGTCGGAGATGATGAGGATGAAGACGATAATGTTCATTACGATGGAGGGTTTTCGCTTCTACTTCCGCTTCCTGAATGTTCCGGGCTATGTTGAACTCTGACGGTTTCTTCTCATGACTCTCTGTACACTAGTTTGCTGACAGTGCATATGTCCATTCTATTAGAGGCCCACATACAACCGCACGATAATATTATTCATAACGTTCTCATCTCGTCAGCTCATTATGCTATCCCTCTAGCTCATGCCGCGGTGGCTCTTGCGAGGTGATTATCTCTTGTGGATGCACCTTGTCTTTCGTCGTCAGCTCCTGTGGTCCTTCATCCCTTGCACTACTCAGCTCTTTGGCTACTTCTTCCTCCGGTCTCGACGGTAGCTCGGCCAGTCCTTTCACAGCCGGTTTTCTCTCCTCGGCAGGGACTTCCGGTTCTGGCCGTCTGCGACGGCGCCGCAACCCCATCCATACTGCGGCAGCGATGAGGATCGCCCCAGCTACACCCACGCCCACACCGATGCCGGCTTTCGCTCCCGTCGAAAGGCCGCCGTTGGCACCGGTAGAGTTGACAGGAGATCCCGGGAGAACGGTCCAATGTTTCGTCCAGCTCTGCTCCCAGGATTGGTCTGACGCAGCAAGACTACGGTCCTGCACGGCGACGGCGGTGATATCCGCAACGGCAACATCCGGGCCGGGCGCCTGGGCCAGGAACCACGTCCCGGTGTTATTCCCCTCAAACCAGTTGACGCCCACGAATGCAGCCTGGAGAAAGGCCCGACCGAGGACGGGGGTGTCGGTGGAGTGGAAGCAGGGAAAGTACGTGGTGTTCTGGTCGACCAGCGGGTCCTGCAGCGTCAGGGTGAGCAGCCGCAGCGGGACCTTGACGGTGAACGACTGGTCATTCAGGGAGTTCTTCCTGAACACAAAGGACAGGTACGCTGCCGAGGAGGTAATGTTGGCGTAATCGCTGGCCGTCGTGTCCCAGATGTACAGCCCCAACCCACTGTCGAACGAGACCGGGAAGTAAGAAGTGATCGCATCGCAGGTCGCTTCGGGGAGATACATGTAGGGTTTGGTAGGATCGATTGTGGCGGCCTTGGGCACCACACTACCGCCGTCTTGCATGAACAGCCCGTTCTTGCTCGTAAACCCAAACGGCGATCCTCCCGTGGCGACGCCCAATTCGATATCCTTTAGTTGGATCTGCCAGACACCCCCGGAGTAGGAGTTCGAGCTCACGGGCTGCGAGCTCACATCACCCAGCACCCGACTTTTATCATAACCACCCAGCACCAGCGACCCTGGAATGGCGGGGTTCGCGGACCCGATGTGCATTCCGTACGAGTACGACGGGATGCCGTTGTCGCCGCCAGAAGTGTAGAGCCACGCAGCGATCATGTTGAGGGTCAAGCCGGACACCTCGTCTTTCAGGTACGGAGCACCCAAGGCGAGGCTTCCCACCGGCACCGGATACTGCTTGCCGCTGGGATAGGTCTGGTATGTCTGATAGATTGCCGTGAAGCTGACATTTGGTATGACGGGGCCGATATTAACCTGGTCTCCTACTGTGCCCTGTATGCTGCCTCCTTGGACACCCCAATAGGTAGTTTGCCACGAGCTGCGGTTCGTGACAACGGCCGTGGTCGACTCGCTTTCGTTGTACGTGCCCGCCCGAGCAGCGTAACATGTTGTCGAAAGGGTGGTATTCGAACAGACCGTGTCGGCCAAGACGGTGGTCGCGTAATTAGCTCCAGGATAGAGGTCGATAGGTTGGCCGTTACTTCCGACGTCAATTGTGACTGCTTGCCATGGACCATCGGGGCCATAAGCTTGTGACGACCAGTTCATGGCCAGGGGCTGCACGGCGTGAGCCGCATCCCCCAGGACGGAGAGAAGCAAGAGAGATAACATTCGCATCAGATATCATATATGAAGCCGCCGCTGCTCTCTCAGGATGACAGGTAGATGACAAGCAAGAGGGGAGACGCTAGTTAATGACAGTCGGGTGAAGACGGCCGCCCCTCCTCTGTGAGACATGTTTTCACATCGTGCTGACATGCATTCCGACCTTCGGCAAGGGTGCAGCAAAGCCATTCCTGATGGAGCAGGGCTGGTGGCAGATCATCCTGGTGATGTTCGGCCCATGTTGCATGATAGGCGTCTGGACTCTGTCAGTAGCCCGTCTGGGTCTGCACCGGATTTTCCCCGTGGAATTCTTCCCACACCGGCCTCAACAGCGTAGCTCCAAGTAGTTCTGTCAATCATCAGTCAAAGCGAGAACGCTCCGAGGGTAGGACAGTCGGAATGTCTGAGGCTGAGCGAGAGTGATGAAATTGGCGGATTCGTCATGCCGATAGGGGGCGGCTGGGGGCCTAAAGATCCGGCCGGCTCATTGGTCCGGGGGCCGAAAGCTTGTGTGTTAGCGCCGCCTCTAAATTTTGGCTTCTTTTTAGCTGCTCGAGGGCTTTCAGGAGGTACGCCATTTGACTCAAGTGTGAGCATGTTCATTTCTATGCAATTAGTAACCTGCAGCCAGACATATCCCTCACAACGCCTCAGACCAACCCTAACACCAAGTATCATCCATAGACCAGTAGAAACACGCCCGAAACTATCCGCAAGAAGAAATCAAATGAAATACACCCCAGCTGAGCTTCAAACCATCCGCAGTCAGGCCTTCCTGCCCGACGTCTTTGGCACCTGTTTGTAGCGATAGGCCTGCTTCCGACGGCCCTGTTCATCCACATGCTCTTTGTCCTCGCCCATCTCCTTCTCGCCCCACGTCCACATCAACACGCGACTCATCCGCTCCCGTTCTTTCAGCAGTAGTTCAACCCGACGCTCCCACTCCTTCTCGCGTTTCTCGACCGACCGTGCAATCCGCTGGTCCACGGCAGCAGCCGTCTCATCTTTGACCGCAATCACCGCTTCCAACCGTCGGATCTCCTTGCGAAGGACATGGATCTCATTCTCCTCCGTGGAGCTGGACGTGCGGAGGGATGCGAGTTCGGCTTTCAGTTTAGCCTCGCGTTTCTCCGCGGCAGACAGGAGGTCGCGTAGTTTGCGAGCTGAATCGGCGTGAGAAGCGCGAAGAGTCGAGATTGCGGTGCTGTGGGCGGTTTGGAGACTCTTCAGTTGAGCCTGGTGCGACTCTTCCAGAGATCTTGTGTCTTGGCGTGGTACCTGAGGTGATAGTGGTGGGCTAGGCTGCTGCATCCTCTGTTCATCCTGGAGGCGTTCGACGGTGTCGAGAGCTTCAGAATGTTCCTCCCGCAGCTCGCGAAGATCACCCTGGGCTTTTTCAAGGCTCGACTTGAGTTCTTCGGTCCGTCTGCCCAGGAGGGTGTTTTCGTTCTCAATGGATTTGATGAGCGCCTGTGTTTCGACGGCTTGTTCTTGGGATCGGGTTAATCGCGCTTCAAGCGTCTGTCTTGTGGCCACTGTCTCCTTGAGTTCGGCTTGCACCTTCGCAAGCTCTTCGCGCAGTTGATCAACTTCCAGCTCCTCGGGCTCTTTCTCCTTTGGCGGAACATCACTGGGGCGAGTCGTTGTGGGTTGACCGAGATCCTTGATCAGTTCCAAGATCTCGGTGTACGTGTTCCCGCCGGTTTCTAACGGGAGATCTGCCGCCATAGCCTTGAGCGCATTCTCCTGTGCAGTAACCTGCGACTGTGCGCTTTTCAGGTCAGCCTCCAGTGTGCTATTCTTCTCCTCCAGTGGCCGATTCCGGGTTTCGAGAGAAGCGATCCGTTCCTCTAGGACTTGATATTCCCGGTTTGCTCGGTCAATCTCGGCTTCCAACTTTTCAATCTCTGAAACATGGTCGTCAATTTGGCCCTTCAAGCCATCGATTTCAGCATTTTTCTCGCGTAGCTGCTGTTCCTTGGCCGAAGTGACCTCCTTAAGTTTCGAAATTGTCTCATCCAGCGTTGCATCTCGCTTCTTCAACTGCTCCTGAGCCAGATTCAACTGCTGACGCAAGTAAGCAATGTTTTCGAGCCGCTCGGCATCTAGATCGCTGTTCCGGCTTCGACTCTGCAGTTCCTTTTGCATATCACCGATCTGCTGTTGTAAAACACTGAGACCAGTGTCGTTCACGGAGGCCTTTTGCAGCAGAGCCTCTTTCTCCTCGTTCTGTTTCTGGAGTAACTGGACCTGCTCCCGCAAGAATAATCCATCACCACGCATGGATTGAAGCTCGGTCAGTTGATCCGTTTTGCTTTTCAATTCGGACTGCAGATCCTTGATGACTTGTTCAGCAGCCGATTCTGCCTCCTCCTTGCGCTGGTAGTGCCTCTCCAATTCTTCATCTCTGTCTTGTACCGTCTGTTGAAGCTGTGCAACCTGTCGACGCAGCCTTTCGTTTTCCGCATCGTAGTCCTGACTCGGCGTGGCCTTACTTTTCCGCACAGATGGTGTGATCGCCGTATCGGACTCATCGTCCGGATCCTCCTCGATATTTTCGAGATGCGTTGCATCCTTTGCCAGGGCACTGGGTCTGCGCAGAAATTGTGACGGCGTAGACATGTCGACAGGCGGGCCGAATTCACTATATTCGCCTAGCTCCGCTTCATCTTCCGCACCGGTCTGATGGATGCTCGAATTTTGTTGCTCCTCCTGCCGTTTCTGTTCCTCCTCTCGCTCTTGCGCCTGTTCCTGTTCCTGCTCCTGCTGCAACTGGTGCAGCTCGTCCTCGTCGTCGCTTCCCTCCAGCTCTTCGTGTCGGCTCTCTTCGTCAAAATCCTTGTGCTCGAACGTGTCGTCATCGCCCATCAGGTATTTCTCCAGATTCGCCGTAAAATCCTCCGGTCCGCCCACGTCCGACAACCTGTCCTCCTCGTGCGGCAATTTCACTTCAGGGAGGGGCTCATCGTCCAGCCCCGCGTGTCCGCTGGGAAACTGACTGAAGTCGACGGTATATTCGGCGAGACGCGCGTCGAGCGCATTCGGGGCGCGGGCGGGGGAGGAGGCGCGCGATGACTGGGGCGTGGTCGATTCCGGCAGCGGCTTGTCGTCGTCGTTAGGGTTTGGAGCGACGCGGTCGGATGCAGGGCTGGGAGATCGCGTGTCCTCGGGGACTCGCGCGGGAGGCGAAGAGGGCATGAAAAGCGGCGTGGCCAGGGTGGACGCGCCCACGGTGTCGTGGGAGGTGGTGTCGGCCATGATGGGTTCGAGAGAGTGGAATCGCGTGGTTCTTACACCGCAGGATGTGGCATCTCCAGAAGCAAATTACTGATGATGTTTCTGTTGTCTGGCTGATCTGTATCGATAGACGAGGGTATGGAGCCGAGAGGTGGTGGATGTTGGAGACGCGACGTTGAAGCCCGGTCGGTGGATGGCCTGAAACCTCAGGTTGCCCGGTCGGTTCCAGATTTGGATTGTTTATGGGCTGCCGTATCAGGCTTAGTGTGCTTGTGATGTCCGATCGCTTATGTCAGCGTTGATCGTCGATCGGATTTACGGAGTACATCGGACTTAGCGATCTTTGCTTGTACATCAGCATGGTGTTGATGAGGAAAGGTGCTTGCAGATGAGATGCAGAGATCGGATGCAGTCGGATATATACAGATGGATATGTGCAGATGCTTTTGCCTGGAGTGATCTCTGTACCCTGTCAGTCGGATGATATGTACACTTGTTGCTCCTATATGACGTCCTCACCCCATGGCGATTCCTACAATAGCTTAATGCATATCTCATACCCATTAAAGGTGGTAAGTCCAATTTATTTGTCGATGCTCATCTGCATAGTGCGTGTGACTACATAGAAGTGCAAGGGGTGTACTCTCTGGATACTTCCAAGGTTCTTCACTCGAGGTATATATCCCTCAGCTATTGGTTGGAGACAACATCCGGCGAGCAGCCTACAACATCCTGTCCTCGTCCCAACAGCCACGTCTGCACCAACAAGCCACAGTATCCAGCTGGATTCGAATCACCTCGAAAGATCGTGGAAGTCAACCAGAGCCTGAAAGAGAGGTCATGCACGGAACGCATGATGTCATATGACGGCTTTTCGCCTTCATTTACAATGCGACGCAACATGTATACATTTTCCTGTATTAATCTTCAATAAGCAGTGTTCCTACTGGACCCGAACTTATGCCAAGATCGCTTTGGTCGATATCTGCGTCATGAATCGGTCAGGGGCGAGCGGTGCCCTGGCCGGACCATGGATACTTAAGGAACAGGGTACCGCCACCCATCATCTATAGAAGATCATACCAGTGCACTATGCTTTTAAATTCTATAGAAACAGCATCTGAAGAGGGATCTCTCTAGTGATCAAACATAGTTCCGCATAGATGGCGGCAATCATCTCACGTACAGCGCAGAAGATCTCATGGCTCAATATATCTCCATCTAGAGTTTTTCTTTCGCGCTCTTCATATCACTCAATTGCCCCAAAGCCGTTAGTATCGACCTTCGCACGGTGCATGTCAACTGATACTGTACCCCCTGAAGTCAAATCAACACCGTCCACTCCAACGGGCCATGTTCCTCCTCGGAAGGCCTATCCAAATTTCAGTCTGCAAGATAGAGTATACATCATCACAGGTGGAGGAAGAGGGCTAGGTCTAGTGCTGGCGGAGGCGATAGCTCAAGCAGGAGCAGCAGGTCTGTTGGTTGCACCTATCTGAACCAGAAACACGCTGACATATTGGCAGCACACTGTTTTGACCGACTCCCTGAGCCGGACCCCGAGTTTCAACTGGCGCAAGAAGATGCCCAGCACCACAAAGGATCCCTACATTACCACCACGTGGATGTGAGAATCGGCGATGAGCTCGACCAAACCGCCGCCGCCATTGTGTCTCAACATGGCCGCATTGACGGTCTGGTGGCCGCGGCTGGTGTGCAGCAACTCAAAGAGGCGGTCAATTACACCAGCAAGGACGTGACGGAGATGCTCGACGTGAACTATACTGGGGTGTTCATGTCTGCGAATGCTGTGGCTCGGCAGATGATCGCCCGTAAACACAGCGGGTCGATCGTGCTCGTGGCGAGCATGTCGGGGATTGTCGCAAATAAGGGTCTCAATTCCCCGGTGTACAACTCGTCCAAAGCGGCTGTCATCCAGCTAGCGCGCAACCTGGCGATGGAATGGGGGAAACATGGCATCCGCGTCAACGCTCTCTGCCCTGGTCATATCGTCACCCCAATGGTGCAGAAGAACTTTGAAGAAGTGTCCGGGCTCAGAGAGACGTGGGAAAGCGAGAATATGCTGGGCAGATTGGCATCGCCGGAAGAGTTTACAGGCGCCACGGTTTTCCTGTTGTCGGACTCGAGCAGTTTTATGACGGGGAGTAGCCTTGTTCTTGACGGAGGACATACAGCGTGGTAGATGGACCTTCCGATCGTGTTGTGGCGAGCGATCAAGGACTGTTGAGGTACATAATAAATAATTGATCGTGGTTATGAGAAGGGTTGGTGTTGTAGGAGGAAGCAGTAGCGTACAGAGTATGGCGATAGTCTTAGTGTTGATCCCCCACTCTCCCCACCGGATTAACTCTCGATGACCGTCCAGATCCTTTACCCGCAACCCGACAATCACCTTGTTTCATCCCACCTCTCTTGTACCCCATAGACCATGCCTCCCATTCCGTCGCAGCCCGATCGACATCGGGTGGTGTGCTACCACCAGACCCTCTGTCCCGATCGAGGCCAATATGTCTCAATGATGCCACTTGTACAGCACAACACCGGCATCACCCATATCATCATCGCAGCCTTTCATCTAAACGCCGAACCCGGCCATATCACCCTCAATGACGATCCTCCAGACCATCCCATGTACGACCCCCTCTGGGCTGAGGCTCCCTTGGTGAAGCAGAGCGGAGTCCGGATCATGGGCATGCTAGGGGGCGCTGCGCAGGGCTCCTTCCGGAGTCTGGATGGCGACCTCGAGAAGTTCGAGCGCTATTACCGCCCATTATTAGACGTCATCCGGCGTCACCAACTAGACGGCCTTGACCTGGACGTGGAAGAGGAGATGTCGCTTCCCGGGATCATTCGCTTGATCGATCGCCTCAAGTCGGATCTGGGCGACGGCTTCATCGTGACCCTGGCGCCCGTGGCAGCCGCGCTGCTGGGCCTCGGAAACCTCTCCGGCTTCGACTACCGGGAACTCGAGCAGCAGAGGTCGTCCAAGATCAGCTGGTACAACACTCAGTTCTACAACGGCTGGGGACCCGCCGATGATCCCCGGATGTACGGCGCCATCATTGCGCAGGGGTGGTCGCCGCAACGCGTTGTGTATGGTTTGTTAACGAATCCGGGCAATGGATCACAAGGCTATGTCCCGCCAGAGATCCTTGCAGCAGTCCTGGGGGTGTTGGTGGAGCAGTACCCGAACTTTGGGGGCGTGATGGGATGGGAGTACTTTAACTCCCGGCCGGGGGAGCGTGAACAACCCTGGCAATGGGCCGCTCAGATGTCTCTCATCATGAAGATGAGGGATGTGGTCGCTGCGGCGCAGCAATTGCTGTCTGGTCCCATGGCGGCCAGCTTAATGAACCTCTTGCGAGATATGGCCAACCAACGATAGAGCGGATATCAATGAATAATACATATGTCACCTTGCGTGCTCTCTGATATCAAGTGATGTCTATGTCGGTGCGTATACATAATATACAAGGAAACCTCGCTTGCATTCTTGCAGACTACCCCTACCAATCTGCGCGTAGCCCTCTTCTCTGCAGAAACAGTCCCACCTCTGCATCTCTCTGCCCTTGCACAATCTCCAGTATCCCCTGCGCACTGGTTTCCGAGCTATCCAGTCCCATGGCGATTCTTTGCTTTCGTCCCTCCTCTCCGGTCAAATTTGACACCACATATCCGGGACAGAATGCCCACACCTTGGCACCCCAGGTCTTGTACGCCGCATACATACACATCGTGGCCATGTTCAATGCCGCCTTGGACATGCGGTATGCGTCGGCCGGCACTGCGTAGTACTGACTATTGGAATCCGCGCGTTCATTGATCGAGCCCAGACGCGACGTCACGTTGATGATGCGGGGGTCTTCAGACTTCTGGAGGAGGGGCACCAGCTGCTCTGTCAGGACGTACGGGCCCACAGCGTTGGTGTTGATGGTCGTGAGCATCTCGTCGCGACGTTCTCTCGGTTCCGTGATGGCAATGCCGGCGTTGTTGACCAGCACGTCCAGGACCCCAAATTCCGCTGTGATCTGGTCGACTGCAGCGCGGATGGAGGCATCATCGGCGACATCCAGTTGAACTAAGCTCAGCGTTCCGGCTGGGTTGCGGGCTTGGAGTTCCTCGAGCGCCTTTGCACCTCGGCTGGGGTCGCGAGAGCTCATGATGACGTGGTTATTGGGAGAGGCGGCGGCTAGGGCGTAGCTGGTGTCGTAGCCGATGCCCGAATTTGCACCTGGTTGAGTTAGATGTGGTGTTCGAGTTATACAAGGGTGATGCTCACCAGTAACCAGGATGATCTTTTTGGCCGTCATGATTGCAGGGACTATAATGCTGTAGAATTCAGAGTATACTCTTGAAAATGCAGTTGACCATGTAGGATAACTGGCTGTATTTATAGCTTAACCCATAATCTAGTACCTAGTTAGTAGTTTTTGTATTTGATCGGAGTTAATCAAGGACTTCGGACATTGGAGTTAAGCGGGTGAGATGATGCTGTCAACCGATATGACCACTACACTACCAAAATTGCTTGAAAACCAACTACCTGATAGTGATATGTAAGATGCACTATATGGCTGGGGGTGTTCTTTGAAGACTGCTGATCGTGCTGCGAGTGGTGGTATTTGGAAATTTCCCAATCGGGAAACGCACTCCCTACGTCATTCCGCCTTCCTGCCGTTCCGCGCATCAACTTCTCATTCCTTCATTCGCGTTACTATTTCTCTACACATTGCGCCAACGCAAACAGCTCCCAGACAGACTATAAGAGACTCTGTCTGGCTTGAAATGATTGACCCCTGTTGAGACCTCCATCGCAGCTTGTCAACACCATGGTGTCCTTGCCGCGGGTTGCCGCGGCCGTCAGTTCCGCCATCCTGAGGTTCGTGGCTTTCGTCTTCTTACGATGGGTAAGTGATCACGTCGATGAATCAGGATAGGATAGACTAACTCGTACTGTAGATCCCTGGTCATCATATGCCGCATATAGTGACCACCTCCTTGATGGTCTATCTGTCTTCGCTCTTCTATCTTGCTCGACCTAGCAACAAGACCGCCTCTCGGAGGGACAGCAAGCGCGCTCGAAATGGCCCTGGTAAGCGGTCTCCAGATAGTCATACGAGAAGCATCTCACCAGTCACAGGGGCTAGAGAGCCGGGACGTCAGGGCGGTTTTCTGAAAACGCTCCTGACTGGTCTCCCTTCAGCGAGGTACCCGGTGACATCCCGCTTCACCATACTCGTGAACATCATCCTTACGCTTTTCTCGTTGGACTTTCTGCTTCGGGGCGTCATGCTCTACTCCGGAGAGGACCTATCCTTTTCTCGAGTTGGCTATGTGTCTCCAACGACCGCGAATCTTCTGGTCCGGGAGCCGGATCCGGCCCAACTGCCCCTCGTGGTCTTCTATCAACAAGCGGAACAGCCAGATCCCGCACGGTGGATTGAAGAAGGCATCATCTATTCCCTGGATAATTCGACCGACTTCACGACCACGGTGACCTTCAAGAACTTGAAGCCAGATTCCCGCTATCACTACTCCCTGTCCAACAATGGCACGGGGTCCTTCGTCACTGCCCCCCGTCCGGGCACCAAGTCTGCCAACCGGCTGAGCTTCTTGACATCCAGCTGCATGAAGCCAAACTTTCCGTACAACCCGCACTCGCACTCTCTGCGCTTCCCCGGTGTCGAAAAGATGACCGAGACGATCAGCAAACTGCCATCCGCCCTGCGGCCGGCGTTCATGCTCTTCCTTGGTGACTTCATCTACATCGACGTGCCCCATCGCTTTGGCTCCTCGGCGTCCCACTACCGTAGTGAATACCGCCGCGTATACTCCTCCCCGTCCTGGTCCCTACCACAGGGCAGCCCGGCCATTGACCTCCCCTGGATCCACACCCTGGACGACCACGAGATTGCCAACGACTGGTCCAAGGGCAACCTCACGCCCCCTTACCCTGCGGCCGCAGACCCCTTCATCCACTACCACGTCAGCGTCAACCCGCCCATCCCCGCCACGCCGTTCGCCACCCCCGAAAACACCACCTATTTCTCCTTCATCCACGGCCCGGCATCCTTTTTCCTGCTCGACACTCGCACCTACCGCTCCGCCCCTGCGCAGCCCAACTCGACCATCCTCGGCTCCGCGCAGCTCCACTCCCTCCTCACCTACCTCGCGCGCCCCGAACCCGCCGAAGTCCGCTGGAAGATCATCTCCTCCAGCGTCCCGTTCACCAAGAACTGGCACGTCGGCACGACCGACACATGGGGCGGCTTCCTGGACGAGCGCTGCGTCGTCTTCGACGCCATGTGGCGCGCCGAGCGCGACCTCGGCGTCCGCGTCGTCCTCCTCAGCGGCGACCGCCACGAGTTCGCCGCCACCCGCTTCCCGGACCCGGCCCTGCCCTGGACCCCCGATGACACCCAGCCCAACACCGCCGGCGAGGGCCTGCACGAGTTCAGCGTCGGCCCGCTTAGCATGTTCTACCTCCCCGTGCGCACCTACTACCAGACCGACGCCGACGATGTCGCGGTCAAGTACGTCCCCGACGGCAACGTCAAGTACGGCCTGATCGATATCGACCTCCGCGACGAGCGTGTCCAGACTGCCGCTGGGAAGACGGTCGCTGTCCCCAGCTCCGTCCTCACGTACTCGCTGTACGTCGACGAGGCTGTCGTCTGGAAGTATAGCCTCAGCGTGCCGTTGCCCGGCCATGAGGGCGCCGTGGCGGCAGCAAAGGAGTTCAAACACCCGCGTCTGCCGCCTGGGAGGGTCCTCGAGGACCACCGCCAGGCCGACGGGTGGGATGCCACGATCAAGACGCTGATCGGGCAGATGGGAGAGGTCGGTGGGGAGGTCCGTCGACGGGGTGCGCAGATTGTTCAGGAGGTTCTGAATAAGGTTGGCAAAGTTGAAAGATTAGATTGATTGGCGCCTGGGAGTAGAATTTTTGTGATACTAGAAATTGCTAGGTAATGAGATTACGTTGCGCCTTTGACCCTGTTAATGGAGATATTGAGTGTGAGTTGAAGTAGGTGAACAGCATATAATCATTCTATCCATTTCCACATGTCGATAGTCAATCCTGATATCGGTATAAAGATTACCTGTCCCACAGCACAAGCGGAAGAGTATTGAAAACAAGAAGCACGCCAAACACCATGTCACATGCTAGAACCGACGAAACAGTGTCATCGAATCAAAAAAAAAAAAAAAAAAAAAAAAAAAAATATGATATAAGCCTCGAGGAGAAAGACATGATCGAAGAGATAACGCAACAGCAGGAAGGGGTTGGGGTTACCGTCCTCTTCCTCGTCCACCGCCGCCCATCAACCCGCCCATCTGGCTCATCATTGCCTGGAGATCCATGCCACCCAAGCCAGGCATGCCACCGCCGCCTCCCTGGCCCTGGAGCATCTGCATCATCTTGCCGATATCACCCATGCCGGGCATGCCGGGCATACCGCCGGCACCGCCCATGGAGGCCATGCGTTTCTGCATGGCGGCCAGCTGTTGCTCCTTGTTGCCGCCCTTGAGCATGTTCTGCGCCCGCTGCATCTGCTTCTTCTGTCCGCCGACGCGCTTGGCCATGCCGGCCATCATGCGATGTTGCGAGAGCAGATCCTCCACCTCACGCACGGTGGTGCCGCTGCCACAGGCAATTCGCACCATGCGGCTGGGCTGCTCCACAAAGACCTTGCCGTCGCCGTCGAGCTCGGACGCCGTCATGCTGTCGAAGATGTAGATCATGCGGCGCAGCTTCATCGAGCCGTCCTCGTCGTCCAGACCGGCGGTCAGGTTGGACAGACCCGGGATCATGCCGGAGAGCTTGGACAGAGGACCCATCTTCATGATCGATGTGATGTTCTCGCGGAAATCGCGGAGCGTGTAAATACCCTCCGAGATGTGCTTGTAGGTCTCCTTGGCCGCGGCCGAGTCCTTGGTCACGGCCTGGACGTGCTCGACCAGGCCGGCCATATCACCCATGCCCAGGAGTTTCTGGATGAAGGCCTTGGGCTCGAAACGCTCCAGATCCATCATGTGTTCACCGGTACCAAGGAAGATGATAGGCGTGTGGGTGGCCGCGACGGCCGAGATAGCACCACCACCGGCGGCATGGCCGTCCGTCTTCGTAATGATGATGGCTCCAAAATCGGCGGTGGCCTTGAAGGCGGAGGACTGCGCTTCCGCGGCCTGACCGATCGTGCTATCCAGCACCAGGATGGTCTGATCTGGGGTGACCGCGGTCTGAATCTGGGTCATTTCCGTGAAGAGCTCCTCCTCCTGCTTGTGACGACCACTTGTATCCACGATGATGATCTCAAAGCGCTCCTTCTTGAACTTGGCGACACCCTCGGCGGCCACGACGGCGGGGTCGGTCTGGGTCAGACTTCCGTAGTACGGGATCTTGGCTTTGGTCGCGTTCTGCTTCAGCTGGTCGAACGCACCGGCACGGAAGGTATCCGCGCAGACCAGCGCCGTCTTGAATCCGCGCATCTGATAATGTCTCGCCAGCTTGGTACACGTCGTCGTCTTACCGGCACCCTGCAAACCCACAAACATGATGACATTGGATCTGCCCTTCTTCGGGCGGAAGGGCTCAGCATGGGGGTCGACGAGGGCGACCAGTTCATCAAAGACGGCCTTCTGGATGAGACGTTTCTTGTTGACAGCGGAGGGGAGGGAGGCAAAGTTCACGCTCGATTTGATCGATTTGCGCAGCGACTGGACAAGGCGCACATTGACGTCGGCCGATAGTAGGGCGGAGCAGATCTCTTTGATCATGTCATCAAAGGCCTAGATAGAGAGTTAGTATATAGACGTCCTGGGTCAATGGTCGCTGACGGCGTACCTTCTCGTCCAGATTATTGGACCGAGTCAGGTCATTGACAGCGGCGTTGATGCGCCGCCCGAGATCCTGGAGGACCATGGCGGAATGCTTTGGGGGGTTCTATTAGATCGAATGGGACTTGTTGGATGAGACAGCCCACTAGCCAGAGACACCCAGCAAGAGACCAGGAACCGGAGGTAGGAGAAGAATGTGGGGGTTTGGATGAAGCGGCGAAGAGGACAAGTCAAGAAGGCGAAATGCGGAGTGGTGATTCTCCCCTCCCGGTTGGCTGCCCCTCTCACCGCCTTGGTACATCGCCAGCAGAAAAATACGGGAAAAAAAAGTACGACTCTCACATTCTCGTCAACGACATCTCCATATCCCCCCTCATAATGCCCCTCACTACGTCGCAAAAAAAGCGCAAGGTCCTGGAGGGCTACCAGGGCAAGCATGGCCGTCCAACCAAGAAGTTCCGCAAGCAGCGCGAGTACCACAGCAGCTCCGATGAGGCAGAGGACGACGAACCGGCCGATTTCCAAGCCGTCAATCTTGCGGATTCCGACGAAGACGAGGCGCCAGTAAGGACCAAGAAGACGAAGACTTCCGTGAGAAAGAACTCTACCGAGAAGCCGACCAGATCGATCGGCAATGCGAAAAAAACCGAAGACGACAACGACGCCGAATCCGTCGCCAGCGACGATGATGCCTCCGACTCTGAAGGATCATCCGCGGCCGATAGTGATGCGGACTCTGACACGTCCATGCCAACCTCCACCGCCGGAGGCCGTGCGGTGCCTAAGCGACATGATCCTACTGCATTTTCGAATTCGATCTCGAAGATTCTGTCCACCAAACTCCCGACGTCCGCCCGGGCAGACCCCGTCCTCTCTCGCAGTAAGATTGTCGCGCAGAAAACCACTGAAGCTGCGGAGGAGAAGCTCGACCAGCGGGCCCGTGCGAAGTTGCGCGCCGAGAAGAAGGAAGAGCTGGACCGAGGCCGCGTGCGCGATGTCATGGGCTTTGAACGCGGCCAAGCGGGTGCGGTCCTCGAGGAGGAGAAACGTCTCCGGAAGACCGCCCAACGTGGTGTGGTGAAGCTGTTCAACGCTGTGCGGGCGGCCCAGGTGCGCGGAGAGGAGGCCGCCAAGGACGAGAGGAAGAAAGGAACGATTGGTATTGGCGAGCGAGAGAAGGCTGTCAACGAAGTGAGCAAGCAGGGATTCCTGGAGTTGATCAGTGGGAAGAAAGGAAAGCCATTGAACATCGAGGAAGCTTAAACAACCATCGGGTTAAGAAGGACAGGCAGGCATTATTGGCGTTGGGAGCTTTTCGTCACCCTTACTCAATTTGTACATGTGGATTTAAAAGTGGCTGGTTATATACAATCGTTGAAAAGTAGAACGGAGATGAGAATACCCAATTGAACTTGTCGTCACTCCCAGGCCGATCAAATGTGTATAATACTACTAGTACATGGACGTCCTTCAGACCATTCGCATTATGTTGTGCTCCTTCGGGTGCTCTATTTTTGCTGGAAATCGCTGGCCTGCAGATTCCGAGTCATCGACGGCAGTCGCACCACCAGACCGTCCAGGTCCTTGGTCATCTTGACCTGACATCCCAGACGGGACGTCTCCGTCAGTCCAAACGCCAGGTCTAGCATGTCGTTCTCATCGTCCGTCGGTTCCTCCATCTTGTCAAACATGTCGGGGTCTTCGACAATAACATGGCAGGTAGAGCAGGCGCAAGAACCGCCACAAGCACCTAATGTCGGTTAGTGAGGGAAATACGTAGTGGCGAGATCAGAACGATTGACGAACCCTCCATCTCAAGATCGTTGGCCTGTGCGATATCCAACAGATTGTCGCCCTCGGCCACTTGCAGATCGACCTTCTGGCCATCCTTGTCGATAAAAGTGACATTGATCCTGCAAAAAAAGTCAGTCATCAGATATGACAGCCCTTCGGAGACAATACTCACTCTTCTCCGGGTTTCGGGGGCGTGAGATGACCGTGCTGAACACCGGCGGTGGCGGAGAAGCTTCGCCGTCCCGCGTTCACCCCGGACCGATACAACTGTTGCGCCTGCACGGGGAAGCCAAACTTCCGAGTAGCTAGAGGAGATTTAGAAGAGGCGATTGTCCGCGAAACCGATGTGGAAGTGTTGAGCAATCGCTTGGATTGCGCGCGACATAAGCGATGACTGGGGAGGGATTTGGGCACAGCATGGCGCAGGCTCGAACAAGCTTCCGTCCAGAAAGACATGGTGAAGGCGTTACGAAAGAAACCAAGTCTATAAGAAAGAAACGCCCCGAAGAGATCAAAGACAGATGCGAAGGGGAGAGCAGAGGAACAGAAGTGGCCGAAGGATCATGAGTCTCCGGGGAAAAAAGCGACGGAACCCGATCGGGAACTGCCAGGCGGGAATTCGGACTTAAGCCAATGACCGCCTTCCCTTCAAAAATCACCGCGACTGGAAGCTCTCCATCTTTCTCTTCGCTTCGCTTTCCTCTTCATACATTCATCTGCAGTTCCTCTGGCTCCCTCACCACCTCCCTGACGGACGAAATTCCTCGTCATGTCGTCCTCCTCCTCTCTTCAGGGGCCGAACCCCCTGCGTCCCTATTATTTCCCTCCGTCCATGGGCTTGGACGCGGCCAACGCCTCGTCCTCCCCTCCTGATGCGTCATCGGCCCAGGTCTTTGGAGGGTCGGCGCGCGACCTTCTGCCAGATCTCGACTATTCGGACTACCTCGATAATTCTCCCTCCGTATCAAGCTGGGTTCGAGATGCGCTGGATCGTGCCATCTGGCGCTACATGAGCGTTCTATTCGCGCAGCCGTTCGACGTCGCCAAAACCATTCTACAGACCTATACCATGTCGGAAGCTGCTGGTGGAAGAGTCATGGATGACCGTCGGAGGTCCACCGCCGGGATTCAATCAGACTCGTATGACGACGAAGAGGTATGTAGCTATCGGAGCCGGGCGGATCGCGAAAACACGCGGGGAACTAACTTGTGCACCCCAGGACGAGTCGTTATCCTCGGACGACGAGAGCAATTACTTCACCTCTGCAGCACCTGCAGTCCAGTCCCCATCCACACCACGTTCGAAAAAGCCTCGTCGGCATATCACGGACCGGAGCGGGTACATACGCTCGTCTTCAGCGCGCCACGCCCTGACCATCAAGAACCCGTCGTCGCTCATGGAAGTCATCTCGCAGCTATGGACCACCAGTGGACCGACGTCACCGTGGAAGGCGAGCAACGCCACCTTTATCTACTCGCTACTCCAGCCCACATTGAATACTTTTATTCGCAGTCTTCTTTCTGCTATCGTGGGCTTGCCCGAGGATGAGATCTCGCCTTCCCTGGCCGCCGACATCCTGACCTCGACCTCCCCCATCGCCACTCTGCTCCTTTCGCTTATCTCGACCTCGCTCACGGCGATTCTTCTGTCTCCCATTGATACCGCGCGGACCCTCCTTGTCCTCACGCCGGTCACCCATGGCCCGCGATCTCTCATTCGAGCTATTCGACAAATCCCCACTCCCAATTGCACAATCCCCTCCCACCTTGTGCCAATCACCGTCCTCCATTCTTGTCTTCCCAACTTCATCACGAACACGACCCCTCTATTTCTCAAACATTACCTGTCGCTTGATCCCATCCTGAACCCCTCCACCTGGGGTCTGTTCACATTCATCGCCTCCGGTCTGGAACTGACAGTCCGGTTTCCGCTGGAGACTGTCCTGCGTCGCGCGCAGATCGCCACATTCACTTCCCCCAGCATCCGCCAGCAGAGCGCAAGCCGTCTACATCCACCGGCGTCGGCCACTTCAGTATCTGAGACGGCCGAGATCGAAACCATCGTCCCTACGCCCCAGACCTACCGCGGCGTCATCGGCACGATGTGGAGCATCGTCTACGAGGAGGGCGAGCAACCCGCTCCAGAGGCGGAGCGCGCCCATGAGCTCCTCAAGAAGCCCATCGGGGTGCGCAAGCGTCAAGGCCAGGGTATCCACGGCCTCTATCGCGGCTGGCGCACCGGCATGTGGGGTATCGCCGGTATCTGGGGCGCCGGTCTACTCCGCGCAGTTGCTGACAGCGGCGACGAGGATGTGATGGTCAGCGGTGGTCGTTTCTAAAGCTCGGTCATTCGGTATCTGCGACTTATCCCACCCCCTACTTTTCACCTCCATCTCATCGCCCGCTCAGCTAACTTCTCACCCCGCTCCATCTCCGCCTCACCTTGTTCGGTGTGTTTACGTTTCCTTCTTTAGATAACTCTTTTCGATCCCCACGGTCGTTCCCTGATTTCTGATTCATGGGAGCAGCGGGTGTGAAGGCGTTGGGTATGATTGTTTCGTCTGTAGATATAATTGATGGATGGGTGGGATCTGGCGGTGTATTTCTGCTCTTTTGTTCTCATTATCTTTATTCCATGATACTCATTGAGCCTTGTCTTCTTCTTGGGGCTGCGTTTTGTTTTTGTCCTTTCAGCTCCACGTCATGATATACCACTCACCCCTCATTATGTATCTTACTATCTACATACCAGGAATGCTATATGAAAGAAGTAGAAATTCTCATCATGCACAATAAGCCAGTGTATATAGTACTCTAATAGATACAACAAAAAGCTGAGATCATGACAAATGCCCTCCCAAGGAATGAATAAACCCAGTATATTCCAACCTAGCCTACCCTATCCCATCCCATCCATCTAAACATCATGATATGAGTAGCTCCCCCCCGGGAGATATTCTATAGAGACGGGTCTATAAGGGGAGATTTCATTCCAGTCATAGACCAAGATGCCTGTCGGTCTTGTTCTTGACTGTATTTTGTCTTCAAGACTTTTGGTAATCGTTTCATCGTTTCCGCGGCGCCGTGCAGCTTTGGGGCCACACCAATATACCACCACTGTGGTGTGGCCTAAAGCTGAATCACAGGTCACCGCTCAGTATGTGGACCTCCTCTCCGAGGTCTAACATAGTGCTCGTAACCAATCCTGGGGTGAGGATCGTGACAACCCCCAAATAAAACATTAGACGCAACACTGCATCTTTCAATCATCCGGGTGGTCGGATGGCGTCAATATAATACAAACTCAGACACGGATGAGTCAAGTTTGGGTATCACAAAAAGCGAATGCAAAAAAAAACAGAACAAAAGAAAGTAACGTCGCGGATCCTCATTTGTCGGCAAACCTCCGATCGAAGTATCGGAGTACGCCCATGACACTGGCGGCTTCGACTTCCATCGCGGCTCGGGAGCCCGCGGGGGCTACATCCTTGGGATTGGGGAGGGTGTGGAGCTTCGGCAGCCAGGTGGAGATCTCATCGCTGGCCCGGGAGAAGTTGGGATGTCGGGAGAGGGTGGTGAAGGCATCCGCGCAGGAGAGCGTCAGGGACGGAGTGGCGGATGCACGGGAGTTGGCGGGCCCGCTTCGGGAAGGGTTGGAGTTGCGGGACTGGCAGCAGCCCCCGTCGGCGCCTTTACCGCCGCAACAACCGGAGGAGGCAACGCTGGCGGAGCGGGATGCCGCCAGCGTCTTGCAAAAAAGGGTGCTTCGTGGGTCCGCAAGGCACTGAGCGCAGGTACCCGGACCGTTGGCGCAGGGATTGGTGGCCTGGCTGATGGGTGGCAAGGTCACCTCCGAACGGACGTCCCCTTCAGATGGCGGCGGGGTGAACTGCGAGAGATTCTGGATTGGGGCAAGACGGTTGTTCTCGAAGGAGTTCCGGCGGCGACGCTGTTCCTCTTGCGCTGCCATCTCCGCGCAGATGCAGGGGGTCCCATCCTGACAGAAACCGCAGGGATCGACGGCGGGGGAGGAGACGGCCGTGTCATCATGAGCTTGGGGAGCGGCAAACCGGGTGGTGAAATCGATCTCCATCTCCTCCGGGTCTGGCTTGATCTCTGGCTCCGTCCGTTGTGCGGCAGTGGCGAGGCGCTTGGATGACGGTTCGCCCCGGTCGACACCGGGCATGGTAAATGCATCCTCGATGCATTGGCAGTGGGTGGAGGAGCAGTTGCTGCAACCCAGGGGCACCTCTTCCCGGTCGGCCTGGTTCTTCTCCTTTGAGGGAGTGGCGGTGACGGTCGCATCGTGGACAGCACGGTCGGCCGGTGAGCTTCGAGACTTGTCCGAGGTTTTGTTCGACAAGGACGAGCGGAACTCCTTGACGAGGGCTTCTTTGGCACTGCGCTCGACGGAAACCTCTTTTTCGAGGGTATGGCATCGGTCGCGCCACCAGTTCATTTCACCTCGGCATTGTTCGACCTCGTGGGAGAGGTTGGAGATTTGCTCCTTCAAAGCGGCAATGTGGATCTCGTGGTCATCCTCGATCTTCTTTATCTGATCTTCGAGTTCGTTCACGCGGGCGGCGCGACGTTCGCGAAAGGCTCGTTGAGCGGCCCTATTCTGGGCTTTCCGCTTCGTGGGGGGCGTATCAGTGGCCGGCTTGCGACCTGGCTTCGGACGGGGTGGGATCACCCATTCCTTGGAGGTGACGGATCCGGGTGTGCCCGGGCCAGGCGAGGGCGACACAGCTGGCTTGGCGACCAGTGCGGGAGCCAACGGAGCCGGAGCTATTGTGGGAGCCGGAGTGGCCATGATTGTTTTATGACCTCGTTGATTTTGAGGTCTAAAGAGAGTGAATGAGTGTCACGTCATTTGAAGGGCAATTTTGGGGGTGGTGGGAGGTATAAAAGGGTGGGAGAGAACGGACCAGCAGGTACCACAGGTCAAGGTCGGGTGTGGTGGTGTCACCTGGTCGCTACGGCCGGAAGAGCGGAAGGGCTCTTTCTGCCAGGCGCGAACCACAGAACACCTCGGTGCGGTAGGGATTGCGTAGTATCTGTCGGGAAGAGGTGTGTTCCCGAACAGATCTCAGACGAAAAGAAGGATTGGAGGGGGTGGAATGGGAAGAGGGAGAGAGAAGAGAGGACAGACAGACAGCTGAGGAGAAGCGGACGAGGGAGAAGAAGACGGCGAGAGAAAGAGGAAGAGGGGGGAAATCACGTTGGTAAAAAGCGATCGGATCAGATTAGATTATCGTGCGCAGTTTTTTCCTCCCCGATTTCGGAGTAACCCTGGGTCCGGTGGGGTCGCCCTCGCTCGGCCGTCTCATTCGACGATCCAAGGATTCGCGGGGGTTATCAATCAATATCCCTACGTAGGTATCGTCATGGATGCGTTGATCCTTAGCAGCAGCTCATGATGGTGGCTGCATTCTGATCATTGATGTGTGGAACAGCCGTGTCTACTACCTAGGTATAGCTCGATTACAGACGTCACTCTCCGAACAGATCAACCCCAACAAGACGGATCATGATGATGGGCATTCGCGACCTACCACAAGACAACGAGTCAATCCATCTTCCCACCCATGGAACAAGGGAATTGTGCAAGTGGAAGGGTGGTGGGGAGGAATATCCTCATCCGCGATGGCCGCCATTCACCGTCCAGCTGGTGTCGCCCAATAGAAGAGTCATTGGAGGATACCCACAGGACCAACTGAGGACATGATACTTTTCGAATTCGGAAACTCTCCCAGTACTCTCCTAGCTCTTCCAGCCTTCATCTGAATGGGGGTGAGCCATCTCTTACAAAAGAGGGAGGCAGAGAAGGAAAGACGTCAAAAACACCTCCCGGGACTAGGGCGTCGGGAATAAGGCTGGGTTCAACGGTTGGCGATTAGAAATAAGAACAGTCCCAGAGCCAATAAGCACGAACGGCAGTGAAATCTCTGATGTCTCTCGTCCAACACTAGCCTCCAAAGGGGAAACGAAATCCGCGATGGAGGACCTGCTCAAAATTCCCGCCATCGTCTGATCTTATCTGATCCCACCTTGCCGTTTTCGGATTGGGTGTCGTAATGCCTCCTCGCCGATCCAAACACCACCACGCGTCAAAACCACCGAAACCCTCTCGAGATGGATGTCGTCCCCATCACTGGTCTCTGTTCGGGCCCCGCAGCCAACCTTGTCCTCGCTCGGCACACGGAATCCTACCAAAGCCCTTCGACCATCGTCCCAGCTCGGCGGAGCCTCGGTTGCCGATGAACGGAATCAAAAGGGCGAAACCCGGCCCGGAGTTCTCCTGCAGAGCCTGACCGACTTTTACAACTCGTCATCGAAGGTACTTTGACTATTGCTCAACTGCAATGCATCATGCAAAGCTTTGAAGCGTCTATAACTCTCTCCCGTTCCGTACTATCGAGTGCAGGTACTACGTGCTAGCTTCGACAATCGGTTGTAGAGGAACTCAACGGGTTGTGTCGTTCCCAACCTCCACCTACACCGGAAACATTCCGGGATTTCCCTGATATCGAGGGCAATCCGCTGGTTCTCTGTCTTGGCGTCTCCCTAGCTCCAGCACACCTATGAATTCGCCTGTGCCAATGACTCACCAGTTAGCTCAGGGGACCCGTTGCTATCGAATTCACAACCGGGCATAGCTCACCTAAGTATAGGACTTTCCCCGTATATTGTACAATATTTTCGGAAGTCGTTCAAACGTAAGCGACATACCCTGAGTCGAATCGCCACTCTTTCAGTTAATGACCGTGATGAATATCTAGTTTCATCCTGTCCAGACAGCCAAATCCGTAACTCGGTATGCGACAACCATATAGCACCCAATAGCCCATGCGGACTGTCGGTCAGCATTGTGATCCAACAACACAGCATATGACCGATCATTTATCGAGTCCCGATCTGGTCCATTCGTGGCAAAGCCTCACCGTTCTGCTGTTCGAAGAGTTGTTTATATAGCTGGTACTCTGTCGTCCGACTTCGTTCTCCTTGTCTTCCTCGGCCTTGGATTCTATCTCGTACAGCAAAGTCATAGATTGAACGCCAAAATGAAACATCTTGACCGCATCCTCAATCACATTCATACAAAAGGGAAACATGACCATCCCCAAGAAGAGCACCAGCAGCAACAGGAGCACCAGCAGCAACAGCAGTACCAGCAGTATCAGCAAAACCCTCCCCCTGTGTTGCCGCCACAGCCACAGCCAGGATATACCGGTGGGTCATCATTTCCTCATGCCCCAGTGTCCCATATGCTTCTCCAAACCCACGCCGTTGGATTGCAAAAAGCAGTCTATCGTGCACAAAGACCTATCCTTTTTTTCCCAAGCTCCCTGTTGTATGACAACCACCCTGTCCTTCTACTGACGTGAGAAGCTCCCACCGGTGCTCCCCAATTGCAGCTCAACTTGCCGACGGCCGACCATCTCCACAATGTCTTTGCCCACTTCATTGTGAGTATATCTCTCATCTCCCTCGTCATAAGCCACCTCGGCTGATCGTGCAGATCGGAAATGCGTACTACATGACCCCAGCACAGTGGGAGTTCGATATCATCGAAGCGCAGAAAGCCCATATTGACGGCTTCGCATTGAACATCGCGCCCCAAGACCACCACACTGATCGGGCTCTTCAAACCGCATTCGACGTCGCCGAAAAGATAGGGAACTTCTCTCTATTCATCTCCTTCGACTACGGATCCGGAGGACCATGGCCCGCAGATCGAGTCATCTCGATTATCAACACTTACAAGACCAGAAAAGCGCAGTTCCACTACAGCGGGAAGCCGTTGGTATCGACCTTCGAGGGGCCCGGCAACGCAGGTGACTGGCCCAATATTAAAAATGCCACCGGGTGCATGTTCATTCCCTGTTGGACGAGCATGGGCCCCGAGGGGATCCGCAATGTCATGGACACAATCGACGGCGCCTTCAGCTGGGACGCCTGGCCCGTTGGGGCAGAGGACAAATCCACCGCGAGCGATGTCGCCTGGATGGATGCCCTCGCGGGAAAGCCGTACATGATGTCGGTTGCGCCGTGGTTTTACACCAATCTGCCGCAATGGAACAAGAATTGGCTTTGGCGCGGCGACGACCTGTGGCATTGCCGGTGGAAGCAGGTCATCGAACTGCAACCGCCTTTGGTTCAGGTATGTGCCCTTGCATCTGCGATCGTGTTTGTATTGGCCTGACGGGCGTTCTAGATCTTGAGCTGGAACGATTACGGAGAGTCGCATTACATCGGACCTATCTATGGCTCTGGAATCCCCGACGGCGCATCGCGCTATGTCTCCGACCACCCGCATGATGCCTGGCGGGAACTGCTGCCGCATTACATCGATGGTTACCGACAGAACATTGCGCGGGTCCATGGGAACGGGGTCAACGCCGTGTCTATGAATCCGCAGGCGTCTTCTCGCGACAAGATCGTCTACTGGTATCGATTCAACCCCGGACACTCGGGGAGTGCTGACGGGACCACGGGCAATAACCCGGCCGCGGGTCAGAAGCAGATGGATCCGGCTGAGCTATCGCAGGATCGAGTGTTTGTCAGCGTTTTTGTGACTGGTCCTTGCGAGACGCATGTTCAGATCGGAAATCATCCCCCGTCGATTCTTGATGCTGGAGCCCCGGGCGTCAACCATGGATCATTCCCGTTCAACGGACAGACTGGGCCTGTGCGGATCTCCATCATACGCGGGGGATCGGAGGTGGTGTCGACTGTCGGGCCGGCGATTACTGACCAGTGTGCGGGAGGAATTGTAGACTGGAATGCGTATGTAGGGTCGAGTGGCTGAGATGTCTATAGGCAGTTAGCGTTCATGATGCAATTTGTTATGGTGTGGAGTGAGGGGAGATCATCGGACTGATCGGGCTGCCTTATCGGGGGCGCCTCCGCATTCCGCTTCTCCAACTCTCCCGCCTCTTCTTTTCTTCTCGTTCTCCCTTCCATCCATTCTCCTGCCGCTGTCTCCCTGTGTACCTTCATCCCCTTCAAGTCTTCACATCCCTTGTAAGCAGACCCGCAATGGCCAAGAAATACAGTCTCATGGGGCTCAGCGGCGCCTCCATGGTCCATCGCCTGGAGAATCAACCACGCCCTGAGTCAACTCCCTCGATCCCAGCCACCGCCGTGTCATCCCCAGTTCCCAGCACCACCGCCTTCGCTCCTGAGGCCTATTCGCAACCGTACTGTGATTTCATGACCGCCAATCCGACCATCTTCCACGCAGTCGACAGCTTTGCCAAGCAGCTCGAGAGCAAGGGCTACAAGCGCCTGCCGGAACGCGAGACCTGGACGTCGAAGCTGCAGAGAGGGGGCAAATACTACTGCACGCGAAATGGCAGCGCCATCATCTCCTTCTCCATTGGAAAGGACTACCAGAGCGGCAACGGCATGGCCATTGTGGCGGGCCACATCGACGCCCTCACCGCAAAGCTGAAACCCGTGTCTAAGGTCCCCACCAAGGCCGGGTTTGCCCAGCTGGGCGTGGCACCCTATGCCGGCGCGATGAGCCAAACGTGGTGGGATCGCGATCTCTCCATTGGCGGCCGGGTCCTGGTCCGCGACCCGGCCAGCGGCAAGGTCGAGTCCAAGCTGGTCAAGCTGGGCTGGCCCATCGCCCGCATCCCGACCCTGGCGCCGCATTTCGGCGCCCCGTCGCAGGGCCCCTTCAACCAGGAGACGCAGATGGTGCCCATCATCGGGATCGATAACTCGGACCTCTTCCACCAGCAGGGGCCCTCGCCCGCTGCGGCGGATAACGGAATCAAGCCCGGTTCCTTTGCGGCCACCCAGCCCGAGAAGCTGGTCAAGGTCATCTCCAAGGAGCTCGGGATCACGGATTACAGCACCATTTTGAGCTGGGAGCTGGAGCTGTATGACAGCCAGCCGGCGCAACTGGGTGGCCTGGAGAAGGATTTCATCTTTGCCGGCCGCATCGACGATAAGCTCTGCTGTTATGCGGCCCAGGAGGCGCTGCTGGCGTCGCCAGACAGCACCTCGACCAGCTCCATCAAGATGGTGGGCATGTTCGATGACGAGGAGATTGGCAGTCTGCTGCGGCAGGGCGCGCGCTCCAACTTCATGAGTAGCGTGATGGAGCGCATCACCGAGGCATTCGCCTCCAACTACGGTCCCAACATTCTCTCCCAGACCGTGGCCAACAGC
Source organism: Aspergillus sp. MEXU 27854 (assembly GCA_019721355.1). NCBI lineage: Eukaryota > Fungi > Ascomycota > Eurotiomycetes > Eurotiales > Aspergillaceae > Aspergillus > Aspergillus sp. MEXU 27854. The sequence continues at coordinate 1,515,154 of JAGMTT010000003.1, forward strand.
TTCTTCGTATCGTCCGATGTCATCCACGCCGTGAACCCCAACTTCCTCAACGTTTACCTGGAGAACCACGCCCCGCGACTGAACGTCGGCGTGGCCGTCTCGGCCGATTCCAACGGCCACATGACCACCGACAGCGTGAGCTACGGCTTCATAAAGCGCGTCGCGGACCTTTGCGGCGCGACGCTGCAGGTCTTCCAGATCCGTAATGACTCTCGCAGCGGTGGCACCATCGGACCCATGACGAGCGCCCGTATTGGTATGCGCGCGATCGACGTGGGCATCCCGCAGCTGAGCATGCACAGTATCCGTGCGACGACGGGAAGCCTTGACCCAGGCTTGGGTGTCAAGATGTTCAAGGGCTTCTTTGACCATTTCGAGGAGGTCGACAAGGAGTTTGCCGACTTTTAAGTTCGCATGGTCTGCTGGTCTGCTTGGATAGCTTCAAACGTACATGAGCATGTTCTCAAACATTATCTATTGTTTAGACTGTTTATATCCTGTCCAATCACTTAGTACACTGTTCTGGCTTGATCGCATCATTGGAGAAGAGCTCATGGAATCTTGCATATTGATATCACTAAGCTGTTCAGATATACATAGGTACTTGATTTTATAAATGTCCCAATCCTTTAGCCAACTGGCCTATCAATTCAGATCCTTTCCCAGCGCGCGGCAGGCGACTGTATAATCTTGTTAGATGGACAGGCCACACCACCATGAGAAAGCCTAGTATACCTTAGGGTGCGCTGCTTTGAATACTTACTGGCTCTGAACAACCCCGCTGCCAAGGCACTTCAAATTGCAAGGTGGAGTTGTGGTCAATACCACACTCGAGCAACCCTTCTTCTGTCTCATCATGTTTGAATATACAGGACAGGTAACGTCGACAACCCTCGACGTGGATCGCTGTGCGGAGCTGCATAACGCCATTGTCCGTGAATCCAGCCAAGTACCTGGCCACCCGCCTCTGCCGACAGCAAACTATGTCGAATACTGGGCCGCCACTCAGGGGGGGTGACTTGAATCAGCTCTCTCGTAACCTGGGCAGGCCGCTGTTCGACTTCCTCTCCAAGTGCAATGTCATTCTCGAAGAGCGGCAGAACCTCACCCCGTTCGTCATTGGCCTGGCTTCGCCGTGTGAGGTCTACCCAGGAGGACATTCAATCTTTGAATATAACGACTGCGCAAAGATTTATCAATCGAACGATATTGAAAATGACTCCATTGGCTTGGTGTTTGATATGACGACCAACAAAGCCTCCTGGATTGACTTCATGTCCGACACCCCTCCTGACTACACGGAACATGTCTGGGTTCCACTCGACCAGGTTCTCGAGGCGTGGCTGAATTATATCCGCCGCGGGCGATGCACCCCTCGAGGGAACGAGGAATGGGCACCGACTGGCGGATCAATGCACGGATGGGATATGGTCTATCCGCCTATGCGGGATGTGGAAGAAACACTGACTACGTGGGACCAGTATGTTTCTCTCGTGGAGAGCAAGCTTCCCCCTCCTGGGACTCCCCGACGGCTTGCTGGAACTCGGCCCGCATTCAAGGGGTTTGCTGAGGCCTTCTTCAGTCGGGCTCGCATCCCGACATTTCGCAACGTTGCTCCAAGTCTTGTGTTTCCCTCAGCCTCGCAGATGGTGGGTTTGGCCGCACGACAACAGGAGCGGTTCCAGGCAGAGGAAGAATCTTTTATATCTGAACGGGATGGGTTTGTGAAAGTGATTCCTACCGTGCTGTTCCCTTTAAAGGACAACATCCACGCCGGTCTCTCCACCACCAAAGAACGTGGCTGGCAGGATGCTATCGGCTTGATATCACCCACTTCCGAAGGCTATGACGCCTGGTCTGGCCCGATCGACAATTCCAATGATCCTCCGCGCTACGAAAGAGTGTGGCAGGTCGTCCCGCTGGAGTCGCCCTACTGGCCACGCCATCCGGCCCGTCTCACCTGGGTCCTTCAAAAATGGATTGAACTGGTAGAGGACCGAACGTGGAAAGTCGGGCCAGATGGGATTGAGGGAGGTTGGGAAGACTTTATCCACTGGGAAGTATGCATTGGTCTGGACTACATGCCAACAACGAGGCTGTCTGGATTGTTACTTGACACAGTTGATGCGTGTTAACGGCTCGATCGGATGCATGCAACTGATCATTTAAATCTGGCTACGATGGCGGACTCACGATCGGCCTCGAGATAAAATTCGCTAGCCGATGCTTCGCTCACGTAACTGGCGACGGGCAGGTGGTCACCATCTCAGATCATGGCTTCCGCGTAATGACCATGGATGATATCTTTGGCAGCCCTATAAATTGGCCGCTCCGGCATTATTCTGCGAGCCCCAGTCAGGGAGGCGCTGCACTGCAGCCTAACGTGAATAGTCCTGGGTTTCTGGCAAAGAGAGACAAAAGGTCGATGACTATGGATATAGATCCTGATGTTGGATACCTTGACGAGGAGGACTGGGAAGCGTATGTGCTTGCGTATGAGCTGCAATGCAGAAGACGAAGAACAGTATCGGGCCATTCTTCAAGCTTATGAAATGTGGCAACACCACAAGGATACGGCTCTTCTAACCGACCCCTCTACTAACGCTCCGGGGTCGCCCTTATTGAAGTGGCATCATTCAAACAGGGGAGATCACAGTTCCAGAAAATCAAGTGTGTATAGTGTCATATATATATCAATGTAAAAGGTGAAAAGGCAATGCAGCGCGTCGTAGCGGTAAAGAAGGGATATCAAATAAGGGGCTTGGATGAACCCGACAGCGTGTCCAAATAGACTATGATCATGACGAAGAAGACTGGTCCCTGTTCTCAGATTGCACGACTGCCTCTTTGGCTTCCATCAGGTTGTGTGCCGTCCGACTCTCCCGCACCATCAATTTTTCTCTGCCATGAATGTCCGTCCCCGGGACAAGGGTGAGGACCTTGTCGGCTTCGCCATGGCCATACTCCACGTCATCCATGGCCGTGACTGTCGTCGAAACAGTCCCCGTGCCGTTCCAGTACGTCGGGGCATGGCCACGGGACAGGGGCGCATTGCCATAGGCGTTGCGGCCGCTGGCGCTGAGCGTCGAGAGCAGGTGAGGCACCACGCGGGAAACCAGCGGCCGCAGAGTCGGCAGACAGGCGCAGATAATCCCCGTGTTGCATTCGATGGCCGACCAGGATGCCGCGCCGACGTTGTCAACTAGGTCTCGTTAGTCGAGGGTCATCGCACATGCATGCATGTATCTTGTGGGTGGGGGACATACAGGTAGGATCAGTGGAGTCGGAGATTTTCTTCAACGCCACCAACCGACAGATACTCGTGACGCACACACTATATGGGGTCAGTCACCACTCTCGCCCGATTTCCTAACAACATGTTCGTGGGTGGGGTACTTACAATCCACCGAGAGCAAATATCGAGATCAGGGCGATCTTCTGCCGCTTGGGCAGTTCAAGAGCGTGCAGGGCTGGGATGGGGATGATGAGAATGGCAAGATCCGTGGCGATATGCATCGATGCGTTCGAGAACCACAGCCCCTTCTGACTGAGACAGTATCCCGGAATCGTTGGGTCCCAGAACTTGGCCACGGGGATGCAGTTGAGAAAGGCGCTCAGGACGGCCCAGGACCCGTAGGTGGCCAGCACGCCGATCAGGACCCAGGACACGACGCGCATTCGCTTCGTGGGGAACACGCGGAAGTACTGCATGAGGATGGAGGCCTTTGCGCAGAGGAGGGCAGCGTTGTAGAACGGAATGGTGAGCCAGAATGCCTGGGACGACGGACGTCAACATTGCATGGGGTCATTGGGGGTTTGGGGCTGTAACGCACCTTCATCTGCTTCAGCATGACCGGCGGTGGAATGTCGGAGCCGTGCATGCCCATTCCGTTGAGGGATTCGACGATGAAGAAAGCCATGAAGACATATGAGAATGACTATGGATGGTCAGTGGCCATGATGGGGTGTGTATCCGGCTGGAAGCGCTTACCAGAGCAATCAGGATCATCCAGTCATTTGGCTCCATGCGTTTCATTATCCGAGTGCGCGTGTAGACGCGAGCTGTGACAAAGATCGTTGCCAGGCTTGTGAAGACAACGCTGATTGACAGGCCTCGTTTACCTCCATTCGAGAGGAATGACTGCCCTCCCTCCTCCCCCCGTGGGAGCAGAATATGGTGCATGTCTACCATTGTTCAGGTTATTTCCACCTTGTTGTCTGGTGAAAGACACGGTCCTAGGGATCGCCTAGAACTTTTGAACTTTGGGTGGGAGATATCAAACTGAAGTAATCATGTCTGAGTAGGCGTCAGTGATAGATCAAATGACGGCTAAAGCATGGCAGGGATCAAGAGGGCCCGTGAATTGAGGAGCCACTGGGTTATAAACCTTTTCGCTCCCTCGAGCCCCAGAAACGGTTGGTGGTTCCGCCAAAGGATGGAGATAGAAGCATCAGGATCTGCGACGATGTCTCATTGCTTCTCCGGGTGGGCGGACCGATACTAAGACAGGCACTAATGTAGGTCAATGGAGCATAAAGGAGGAAAAAAGGACGAAAAAAGCAAGCAAGGGAGAGGCCACTGGCAAATCATCGAAGTAAGATGACAGTTCCGTTGGCACAAGATCAGATTTGGTGGACGCAGCCTGGACCGGCTTGGGCAATTTCACAGAGGAAAAAAAAAAAATTAAAACAAAGCACTGCAATCTTATTTCCTATCGAGGCTGAGACTAGGTTTTCGGCACGTCCACAGCGCAGGTAGAGTTCCAGCCCAGGTGATCAGAGTCCGTGTTGATGGCGAGGTCCATCGGTGATCGGCCTGCATCTATGTACCGTAGGAAGCCATCCGATCCAGTAAGCAGGTGAGAGTGGAGGACGCAATGCATCGGAGACATATCCAAAAGTCCTTTTGTCCATGCAGATGTGCATTGTTGGCTATGTGCATACGGATTGTACATCGCAGGCATGGACAGCCATGTCGGCCTTCGGACGAATGTCGTTGCAACCGGGACGTGGTGGATTGTCCCCCTCCTCGTCTGGGTGGTCAAGGCAGTCCGACGCCATACAGATAGATCGTGGCGTCCGAGGAAACTTTTTTTCTCCCTGATGCCCCTTGCCCCGGTCTGTGTGGCTCGCTGCAGACAGGGTCATGCGGCCAGGACTTCTCCGAGCTTACAGACAGGCCGAGCTGATAGAAACCCCAGACAATCTTCCTTTCCTCCTGTTTGACGTGATTCCCTGCGGCCCTAGAAAGGGGTTTCGTGGTGGCACAACATGAGGACCATAGAAGCTTCACTGGCAAACTTGATTCCCTTGGGGAGATGGGAGAGCAAGGGATGGCGGGAACAGGATTCAAGGTGTTTCCTTCATTGCCCCTTCTCACGAGGGGATTCGCCAACCCTTGGGTTTCATTCTCCCTTTGATGAGACTGATGACCAGCCTTGAACTGGTATCCTGGCTGGATGAGTTCAGGCGATGGGATATGTCAAGTTTTGCCGGTTCTGACAGGGATCCCTGATGGCGTGTGACGATTGCCATCGAGACTCGCTTGCCCTGAGCCACATTGAATAACGGACATGCAGGGGGTCGCAGTGAAAATTCATAAGTACTATACAGCCGGGATGTCAGTTCCAACTCTAATCCAGCCAGTCGCGCGATTATGGCGCTGTGGTGTGCGAATCTATCTGCCGCCGAAACGCCCCCGGTACGGGAGATTCGATGTATCACATTTGTCCTTCTCGCCGCACACTCGGTGACGTTGCCGGAGATCTGATCTGGAAGAAGCAATAATTGTCTTTCTAACGAGTTTATCTGCTCAATTATCGAACGTTAGACTCTGGGGTTCTTGATCGAGGGGGATTGCTGTGAAATGGTAGCTATGTGCGTCCTGGTTCGTTCACAGAAAACCAACGTACTCGTTGATCCCGGTCAGGTCGTGTTTGGGGACGCCACAATAGTCATAGTTCCAATTCGGTGGAACCAAGTAGTACGGAGTGTATGTTACTGGTGATGGTGCGCCAGCGTTGGTGCTATGGGCTGATCGGCTGCAGCTTTGACAGGCCGTTCGTCCCCGATCGACCCCAGAATTGCGCTCGGTGCCCAACCGGAGAGCATGTGTGTCACGCTTAGATTAGTTGCGGTATTATTGTTGATTATTGGTCTGATGATATTTATCGGATGTTCGTTGGCTGTCCGGTGCGACCGTTCGTTCATTTTCATCTGGATGGAGCTCCCCTGAATTGGGGTTCGCCGTGTCATACATGTGATTGCATGTCATGAAGATGTATACCTGGGAGGGGGTCCTCTTCAATCAGTCTGATCGTCCATTGGATTCTAATTGAAACTGTCTCGGTCAATATGGTCTCCTGGGATTGTTTGTTATCCACTCGGGACACTGAGGTTTGTTTGTCCTGCTGTACGATCTAAACTACATAGGTAGTGTGCTAGGTGCCTTTAAGGCCAGTCGTCAGGGACAAACCAATTAAGTGCTCCAATAGGACTGCCAGTGTTCGCGTCCGACGGGCAGAAGTCGCTGATATCTGCAGCCATTGTATAACTACCTGGGTCGTCCATTCAGGTAGTCAGGATTATAATCGCCCGGTGTCCGTCTATCAGCTATCGTGCCCCTGATATCTGCGTTAATAGACCCGTACAAGGCAACGAGATGGGGATTTGGTGTATACCACGGCGAAACATCAAATGATCGACCAATCCATGGTCTTATCAGTAGTTTGCTTTTCCAATGTCATTCAGACAGACCTTTATCTGGAGATCCTTGTATCCTGGGATGATCAATGGTATAGTCCTTTGAGTGATGGATCGATCGCGAAGTCTGTGGTCATCGTGGGCAATTTGTCATGCACGATCGACTGGTCATTATATATCATCTCTGATTCCTGGATCCCCAGGTAGAGAGATCTGCATCGAAGATGATCTGTAGACTATTATTAGTGTTGACTGATAGACCAGATACATCCTGGCCTCCAGGAACAAGGATCACATAGCGAGACACAGACAGCACGGTTGATGTGACTGCGCAGCTGTCGTTGAGGAAGGAAGTGATGTACTCCGTATCGTATATGGTGCGGCGATAAGCGGGCGACGCTAAGATAAGACCCGCACGGACCAACAAAAAAACCAGTGGAATTTCTGTGGCGCACGAGAACACCCTCGTTTTCATCCCCCACTATCACGCCCTTGCAAAGCCCTGTCGGTCCCCGGAGATCAACCGTTTCTTCAGAAGACCGTATAACAAGTCCATCAATCATGGCGGAGTCGACCGCCCCACCCAAGCCGGTCCATACCATCGTGCTGGACGCTGGTCCCATCCTGAAGAATACCCCGCCGCTGTCCACGCTGCTCGCCCAATGTGAAGAACTACTCATCACCCCCTCCGTCGTTAGGGAAATCCGGGATCCCGACGCACGTACCCGAGTCGAAACGTTGTATCTGCCATTCGTCAAGCAGCGGACCCCGTCGCCTAAGAGCGTCGCTATCATGAGCGAGTTCGCGCGCAAGACCGGTGATCGCGCGGTGCTGAGTTACACTGATCTGGAGATGTTGGCTCTTGCCTACGAGGTTGAGTGCGAGCGGAACGGTGGAGACTGGCGGCTGCGGAGTGTGCCGGGTCAAAAACAGGTGAATGGCAAGCCACCGGCGAAGACGGAGGAAGCGAAAACGGAGACCGCCACGGAGGACAAGGGCGAAGAGAAGCCTAACGGCGCGGATGTGGATGCCGTTGCAGAAAACCTGAAGAACACAACTCTGGAGTCGGAGAATAAGGAGGAGCCACAGGAGACCGCCGCCTCCGCTGAAGCCGACGTGGAAACCAACGATGACGACAAGGAAGAGGATGGCGCTGCATCCGACTCCGATGGAGAGTGGATCACGCCGTCCAACCTGAAGAAGCGGCAGGTCCGCGATGATAATATCTCGGCGGATGCATCACCCGAGCCCAAGGTCATGCAAGTTGCCACGATGACTACAGATTTCGCGGTAAGCTTTCTTTCAGGTGCGAGTTAGATATTCTTAGGCCTCGAACTGATGGTTCTTCGAACAGTGTCAAAACGTCCTTCTGCAGATGAACCTGAATCTGCTTTCGACATCCACTCTCCAAAGAATCCGTCACCTCAAATCCTTCATCAAGCGGTGTCATGGTTGTTTCCTTACCACCAAGGATATGACCAAGCAGTTTTGCCCGCGCTGCGGAAAAGACACGCTGACCCGTGTCTCCTGCACCACCACCGCCAATGGTCAATTCACGATGCACCTGAAGAAGAACATGCAATGGAACAACCGTGGCAACCGGTTCAGTGTCCCCAAGCCGGTCCACGGCAGCGCGAGCGGAAAGTGGAAAGGTGGTGGTGGCCAGAAAGGCTGGGGTACGGAGCTCATCTTTGCCGAAGATCAGAAGGAGTACACTCGAGCCGTCACCGAGGAGAACCGCAGACAGCGCAAGGAGCGTGATCTCATGGATGAAGATTACTTGCCAGGTATCTTGACTGGCGAGAGAAGCCGGAATGGTGGGCGCATCAAAGTCGGCGCTGGCAGAAACGTGAACTCGAGAAAGCGGTAAATATATGTTAGTGTACATGTTCAATTCTCTAGCCCAACTGCAGACTTCCTCAGCACACCGCCGCTTTGGTGAGGGCGCTCAGGGGTTTGCTCAGCGAGGATCCCATTTCACGGATCACCACTCCCGGAGAACCCAACGCCTCCTGCTCTGTTTTCCCGTGTACCGGCAAGGGTATGGGTTGAACGAGTTTCTTCTGGGGTGAAGAAAGCCGACGGAAGCGGCTCATCTGTTGCGCCATAATTGGCTAAGTTGCAAGCACTTATGTTGAGGAAGATGGTATATCAAGAATTCATGATCGCATGATGAAGTCAAACAACTACAAAAGGAATGCATGGAGTTTTACAAGGCGTACAATATCACTGGGCTAGATGTGACATAGACTGCAGACAGATTGCAACTGAGGCTCCGATCAACGACATGATATATGCTGCTCCACCACACTACCGCGAAACATTGAGGTAACCTCTCTGAAGAGTTCTACTAGTCCGGATCAGCTGCCGCCTCCAGTAACAGGTGGACAACATGTATCTGGCCATGAATCGCGACATATGTAAGGGCCCTCTAGCCCTGACGGCCCGTAACCAGTGGTGCGTGATTCGATTAGTCTCTTGTCGCAGAACGTGATGCCGAATCCCATGGGCTGGTATGCGCCACCGCACGCTGGTCATATCCTATCTGTGTTCCTTTACCAGGATCAGCTAGTCCAAACGATCTATGATTATAAGGGTTCTAAATGGTAGACTTGAAGCCTGATTGAAAACTCGACTACAAACGGAACAGCATTCATACAGAGTCTCCAGTAATTGTTCGTGAGCAACACTTTTAGTCCCCCTATGCAAAAAGAGGTAGAGACCCGGGGCAACATGAAAGCCTCTCGGTATCAGAAATCGCAGTCATAACACCATTCGCCAGAAAAGCATCAGAACACCCTTCAATTATCCGTGCAAAATATCCGTGGCTTCGCCCTTTACAGAGGGGCAGACTTCTCCTCTGTATATCGTCAGCATCATCTGCGCCCAGCTCTTTAATTCTAGAGATCGGATTTTATCATACCAGGCTGCTGGGTCAGGAGCAGACCGAAGCGCTTCTTGAGAGTGACACGGTGACTGTATCGGAAAAGCAAGAGTCAGCTGGGTATTCTTTAAGATGGCCTGTCCGAAGTCCTCTAGCCACACGGATCAACAGAACATACCGAGAGTACTTGTCATCGGGGGAGAAGCGAGCGGGGTGCGCGCTCTTGGTGACCTGTCCGTCGAGGACCTATCGTTCATCAGTGACTGAGTTCGGATTGCGCAGCTCAATTTCGGATTACCTTCTTCAAGGTGTCTATTGCAAATTGATTAGCTATGTTCAGCGGAGCAGTTGAGTACCGATAAACTTACAAACCCGCTTTCCGTCGGGACCAGGGATGTACTGTACGGCGAAGAGATTAGAGCTGAGACGAGACAGTTGTGCATCGTTTCGCAGCGACGTACCATAAGATGCATTCTAGTTGCAATCGAGTTAGAAATGTACATATAGTGGGCGGAATGTGGAGACAACTTACTTGAATGTTTTTTAAGCGTGAAAGCAACTGTTATGTCTGGTATTCGAGTCTGGACGGACGAGGCTAGTCTGATCGTCTCCGGATTTGCGATGAGGTTTTTTTTCTTCGGCAGAGTAGAGATGCACGTGACACACCGCCCGCTCCCCACTATTTATCTGCGTGAGTAAATTTTCTCTTCCTTCTCTTCCGCAACATCTTTCTCGACTTTTCTGTGAACGAGGATGGTTTGAGGATTGGGCTTGAGAATAATGATGATGAATCTCCAGACCCGAGCTCAAACATGCCAATGAACTCGCTAATTCGCAACTGTATCTAATTATCTTTGGCTCAGTCTTCTCTGAGCACGCCAGAAACCACCTTTCTGGTAAGCATCAGCCGCTTTTACATCAAGTGGTGCAGCGGTGCTTGCAGTTGATCTCCGGTGATGATGAAAACTATACCCAAGCCGAGGCAATGGCACTTTGATTTCTCGCTGTTGTCGATGATGGGTGTATTTGACTACAACGGTATCTGAGGAGAATATATCAACTGCATTGCTGCTTGCACTGGCCGTAATGAAGAGTGTCATGCTGACTCTTCCCTCCGCCGTAGACTCCTCTTCCCTGTCCCTCATAGTATTGCACCAGCTCTGGTTCAGTAGGCATGGCTTCAAGGTCAGACTCTGCACCTAGCCCTGCTGCGCAGGCGGCCGATGCCTCTGTGTCGGCCACCGGCGCGCCTGCGAAGAATACTCCGTCCCCGGCTCGTCGTCAACGACCCCAAAGACCCAATTACAGACACATCCATCGCTTCCCTCTACCTGTCGCGGTCCATCCTCTGCCTCCTCTCATTCCTCATAATCCGCTTTCTGTAGTCAGTGTGCTCCTGTCATATCTGACATATCTCATCGCGCCTCCTCAGCAAGAGATATATCCCGCGTACTTTGACTGGAATACGTCCTCGATCCATGTCACCGATGCGAAGGCAATCCGAGCACTATGGGAGATGGGATTCTTTGGGAAGGGAAGTTTGAGTCGAAGTGAACCGAACTGGCTGGAACAGGAGAAGAAGAGAAGAGGCTTGCTCGGCGGTCTCACTAGCGAAGAGGTTACACGCCAGCGGAGATCTGAGCGTCGCGAGCTCAAGCTGGAGAGAGCGAGAATGGAGAAGCTAGCCATCGAAGAGAGACTCAAAGCAGAAGCTGCGGCGAGAGAGGCCGGTGACACAACTGCCAACGCGTCTCCCGTCTCACCAGCCGTTGGTGGCACTAACGGCGCTGCTCCTACGACAGAAAAGTATTCTCTGAGGAAAGCTCGGGAGGCCCGACAACTTGAGTCGCAGCGCTCGGTTGCACAACCAGACGAAAACCAAGGGGTTGACTCTCCTGGAAAGAAGTCTCCCAATGGGAAGACGGTGCGGTTCTCTCCAGTTGTGCAGGCTAAAGAGTTCTCCTCTGATTCGACTTCTCTACTCTTGCCCGGCTCATCGGTAACCGAGCAGGAACCTCCCCAGGAGGCTTTGAAGAATGAAGAGCATCTTCAACTATCCAACGAGGAGGCGTTCTTTCTCGTTTATGGCCTTGGGGCTCTACAAATTTATGACCGCAGGACAAACAGTCCGATATCGTCCCCTTCTCTACTGCAACTCTTTGGTCAACACTCAACATACCCGCCTCGAGCGACCACCGATTTCGAACCAGACGACACGTTCATAGTTTCGTACGTGGTGTACCATCATTTTCGATCTCTCGGATGGGTTGTGCGCTCCGGTGTGAAATTCGGAGTGGACTACCTGCTTTACAACCGTGGGCCCGTTTTCTCGCATGCCGAATTTGCTGTTGTGATCATTCCCTCGTATGACCATCCTTACTGGTCTGAAACAGAAGAGCGGAAGACCTATTGTGCCAGCAAACAGGCTCGCAGCTGGTGGTGGTTGCATTGCGTGAACCGCGTCCAGGCGCAAGTGCGAAAGACTCTAGTGGTCTGTTACGTGGAGATCCCTCCGCCTACCATTGCAACTACCGAGGTCTCTTCGAGTGATATTGGTGCCTTGCTGGGACATTATAGGGTTCGGGAGATTGCGATCAGGCGGTGGGTGCCGAATCGCACTCGCGCATAGACTATCTTCACTCTTGTGTACTCTATATTGCTTGATTGGAGATTTTTGGACAGTGAAAGGACTCAAGAGCCGTCTCATTGTAACCTTATGTAACAACTATACCGTTGAGTGATGGGCTTGTTGGCTACCTATGAATGCAACCATTCTAATGCGAAGTTATACTACTAGAAAACATTGTTAAAACCACCTGAAAGCATCATGAAGCAACTACCTAGGTGATGTCTCCATACATTGAGGGCACGATAGTCTAACCAGATTCAGTAATATTAGCAAATCACGTGCATGACGCGTTTCGCGTTTTGGTTTCGTCCGATGAGGATCCTTTGGTGAGGGATGACCGCACAGCAACCACGATTTGTCCGCAATCTCAATTGAAAGGACATCAGGTCGAGGGACACTCTTTCTTTGGTTATATATGGGGTGTAGGGGGTGAATAAAAACCATGGAGACTCAAGAAGACAGTATTGACATTGCTCATCTGCAACGCGTCGCGTTGGGACTAGTAAGTATCAGCCTCGTCTGCGTTTCGACCGAGCTCACCCCGAATTTCCATCAGGAATCTGCACCCTCCCAGCTGGATGGTCCTGGCATAATTGACAACGCCGAAAACTCCTCCCAACAGCAATCGTCGACTGGTCTTCCTTGGACGTCCATTGCCCAAGAAAATCCCCTCGATCCCTCGTCCACTCGCCCGCCGCCCTCCCGACCCCAATCTCCAGAACAGCATGCTACCAGTGTGATCGATGCCAGTCCCTCGTCCTTTCAACAAACAAAGACAAATAATACCCCTGCGCTCCGCCTATCCGGGAAAATGAGCTCTGCGGAAACCGCCCCCTCAGATACCCAGGTCATCTCTCAATCGGTCTATGACGATGTCATCCGACAGAACAAAGAGGCAGCCACATCCTGTTTCGAGAGTAACCTTGAGCAACACGAAACGCTCGCAACCCTCCACGAGGGCGATACTGGTCACATTGACTTGCTGGCTGCATTCGACAATTCAAACACTGAGGCAGTAAACATCGAGGACAACGAGAATGAAGAACCGAGTAGTCAGAAGCTGGGGGAATCGTCTCCCCTACACTATCAGCCGAATTTCTTTCCCGAGTCGCAGCGTTTTGTGTCGAAGACTCCGGCAACCGCGGTGAAGCATACGAATGTCGATAGCATCGCTGCGAAAACCCCTTCCACAGTTTCACGGAACCCCTTGGCGAGCGATGTCCACTCCAGTGGTATCATGGCCCTGAGCCAGGTCTTCAAAGCTACCCAGGCCCCATCTTCACCTCTTGTTCATGGGCAGAATATCGATCCGTTGTCTGACCGGCCTTCTCCAAACCTACCTATCCAAGGGCACCCGCTTGCCACGGCAATGTCTTCCCCGTTAAACAATATTGCGGCAACATTCCCGCAGGATTCGTCGGAACCACATTTAAACTACATAACCATGAAGGAGTCACAGGCACAACGAGATAGAATTCTACGGGAGAGGATGACCCGCTCTGCGGAGAACGTCTACTCGGAAGATCAAAGTGATGGCGAATTCGAAAAAGAACCCAGCTTTGTGGAGCGTATGAGACGCCAAAGGATGATCAATGATGAGGCTGCAGCGCAGTTTGCCGGACTTTCTGCTCCTGCACGACCCGAAAGTCATCGTGGCCGTCACTCAGTAACGGCCTCATCGCCAAAACGACTGGAGAGGCGAGACTGGGCCGATGGAGCTGGTGGTGCACCCGAAGATGAACAGCAAGGCCCGGCGGCTCTTCATCCTGGAGCCACCAGTGAAGAAGAGACAGAACAGGAAGAAGAGACTTTCCAGCCCGTTTCGCGGTCTCAGGAGTTCAATGTATCCACGGAAGAAGACAAGGAAAACTATGATGAACAGTCAGCAACTCCTGTTGCCGCCGCAGCTGATGCTCACGGACGCCTATCACAAGCTCTTTCTGCCTCCATCGACCCCCAGTCTCAGGCCCAGGGCTCTGCCCGGATGGAAATTGATGAGATCGGAACGTCTTCACAATTATTGGTGGTAAAAGACTCTCAGCTGTCTCCCAGCCAAAAGGAAAACGAGGAGGCAAATGTCGACACGTGGGACCGTGATCAAACCCCCATCATTGGATATCAAGGAGATCTGTCTGCTACCGACCTGCCAAAATCACCATCACCGGCGAAACAGCTTCGTTTACGATCTACTCCACCATCAACATCTCACCGAAGCCGTGTCTCATTTCAACTGCAGGATGAAGACAGGGTGCTGCGACCTAGATCTGAGTCCGCTGGCTCTCATGACTCCCTTCAGGGACTCCCTGAAACATTAGGTGCTCGGGAGGGTAGCGTTACCTTCTCTAGCAATCCTGTCATTCAAAGGCTTGCGGAATCTGGCGACAAGTCGTCAAACCCCGATGGCAAGGAGAAGCCTTCGTCAATGCCCTCACGCGTCGCAGAAACTCCAGTTCGTCACCATCCAAGAAGCTCTGGTGGCGAGGTCCCTGGAACAAGTATCCCGGAGACAAGCCCTAATCGGCTTCAGAATCCCGAATGGGGTAATGATTTGAATGAAGAAGACATGGATCAAGAGGACGATGATCTTCCCCCACTCTATGCGCCTCATGATGGACGAGGTCACCAGAACCACCCGATGGTGTCGAACAGTTCCTCGCCCGTGAAACGCATATTGAATTCAAAAATCCTTTCTAGCCCCAGTGGTCGTCAACGTAGGGCCTTGACCGAGATCGCAGCCGATGCTTCTCCTCAAGTCGGACATGGTCCGTTCGAACTCGACTTCAACATTCTATCTGCTGATGACCACGAATTTAGAACAGCAGTTGCAATGTCTCCCATTCCCCCAAGAAAGCGCCGTCGCAGAGATAATGGCCAGCAAGTCTCTGCATCCGATCCGGTGTTACCCGTCACGCCCCGTTCGACCTCTTTTCTACCTCCTCCGCCGGACAATGAACAGTTACAAGTGACGGACCCGCAGAATGACAAGACACCGGTCAGGTCTCAGTCGCTCTTTGAGAAACGATCGAGACCTTCCAAGCCAACGCGGTCTATATGGGATATGGAAGATTCACCACAATTCCGACGCGCGCGCAAGGGAAATATTCCTCGTCTTTCTCGGCCACGTTCTCACGAGCCAACAGCTAAGCCGACAACTCAGCCCAAAAGACCTCGAGGAAGACCGCGTTCGAAGCCGCAATCAGTTGTAGAAGTTGTGATCAGGAGCAGCCAAATCGAAAGTGAATCGGAGGAGCTCCGAAGTTCTCCTGTCCAAGAGGAACCAACAAGAGAACCGGCTGGTGATATACCGGTCCTAGCTGCCCCTCTCCACAATGACGGGCTCCAAATTGCGGCAAACCAAGTTCTGGCCCCATGGACTGGGATGAAACGAGCATACTATCCTGCAACATGCTTTGGGCAACCTTTTGGCACACAGCCGTCCCGTTACCTGGTCAAATTTGTGGATAGTGCCCCGGTCGAAGTGTCCATAAACTCTGTGAAGAAATTGGAATTGCGAATCGGCGACGCGGTGAAGGTGGATTTGCCAAACGTGCCCAAGGTAACACACATTGTCCGAGGCTTTGAGGACAAACTTAGTCCCGAAGAGATTGCCAAGGGGGCGTCTATGGGGACGGCTCCAATGACCGATGTGTATGGCTATGCCACACTCGTCCTGGGGCCGAAGCAACCCAAGAGTCTCCCTAATGGCGGTATCGTGGGTCCAGAGAGCGTGGTGAGAGTTCCTATCTCTCATATATACATGGACACAAACATGTATAATCGACTCAAAGACCGGGACTACACATTCAACGCTCCAAGTGCCCAGTCAGAAAGCAGGCTCCAAACTCCTTCTGACAGGAACACTACTCCTGCATCTCCGAGCACCCGGTTATCGCGCAGCATCCGCTATTCGAGTGGTATATTTGCCGGAATGGTGTTCGCGGTCTCTTATGGAGAGAACGACGATGCCAAGTTACGTATCGTGCAGATGATCCAGGACAATGATGGACGCATCCTGCATGATGGCTTCAACGAACTCTTCGATCTCCCCGTGAATGCAGCGCAAGCCACTCCCACTAAGCCACCCGCTCTGGGAGCAAATGGATCCAACGGCCAATTTCGCCTCTCCAGTGGTGCAGAAGAAGTGGGATTTGCGTGCTTGATTGCGGACAGACACTCGCGACGGCCCAAATACATGCAAGCATTAGCCTTGAATCTACCTTGTCTCTCAGATCGTTGGATAGAAGACTGCGTGACGCAAGGCAGAGTGGTGGATTGGGAGATGTACCTGCTTCCTGCAGGTGAGTCGTCGTACCTCAATGGCGCGACAAAGTCTCGGATTCTTCCTCCGTACCCCGCCAGCAAGGCCCGTCTACCAGACACCATCGCCGCTCGCCCGAACCTGCTGCAGGGACAGTCCGTTCTGATTTTCATGGGCCGTAGCAAGGCCGACGAAGAGAAAAGAAAGGCCTATGTTTTCCTCACCTATGCTCTGGGGGCTGCACGAGTCGAGCGAGTCTCTGATCTCAAATCTGTGCGGGCCATTCTAGAGCAACAAGACAGAACAGCCTCCGCGAGATGGGACTGGATTTACGTGGACAACGACGAAAAAGCGTCTGCCATTTCCGGTCTTCTGGGGCCCGGTTCTCGGACAGCCCAGCCTGCCCATAACCCTCGGAAGCGAAAGAGAGGCGTGTTGGCCGACTCCGCACAGGGCAGTGATCTTGGATCAAGACCGAATGTCAGGATAGTGGGCAACGAATTCGTGTGCCAGAGCTTGATTCTAGGCAAGTTGGTCGATTAGTGATGGTGGTTTGCCGTGTTATTCTGCTGTGAAGGTTTGATGGTAATAGTTTTATATGAGTTGGAAAACGGCGCGCCCTATAAAATTATGGAATATACCCCTGGATTTACATGCTTTTGATGTTGATTGTCGGTCTTTTTAACTTGGGTTGATTATGCTACAGCAATATACAAGTGGTTGATGAACGAAAGTTGAAAAAGTGGTAGTAGAAATAGACATCTTGCTATAGTACAATAGAAACACCTTGGAGCCCGTTATTGTGCAACAACCAGAATACATGGGGGGATATGATAATGCAAGAGGATACATTTAGCGACCACCCTTGGCCTTCTTCGACGCCTTCTTCTTGTTCTTGAGACTCTTCATCTGGGCAGCCCGCTCAGCACGAGCCTGTCTCTTCCTCCACGCCAACCAACGGTTCCTGCGGTTGTACGACTTGGCCGAGATGCCAGCTTTCTCGGCCGCCCGGCCAATCTGCCAGTTCGCCTCACGGTACATGTATCCTGGACGCAGCTGGGCGCCGGTGCCCGCGTTGGCCGCCTCCACGCTCGAGACGGTGACGCCTTTCTCCACGTCCGCGACCAGATCCGACTGCGCGGCCGCCGTCTCGGGCACGTCCGGGGCGCGAGGCACCGCAACGCGGTTCAGCTTGCGGCGGGTGGGCGCATTGCGCGGCGTGGGCAGCTTGCCGTCCTTCTCGAAGACGACGCCGATGTACTTGCGGTCCGGGTGGCGCTCCGGGTCGAGGTAGTATCGCACGTAGCCGGCCTCGGCGGCGTAGATGGTGTGGTCGCGGCCCATGGCGCAGTTCTCGCCGGGGAACCATTTCGTCCCCCGCTGCCGGAAGATGATGCAGCCCGGCACGACGTACTCGCCGCCCGTGCGCTTCGCGCCCAGCCGCTTGCCGGCCGGATCCCGCGAGTGTCGGTTCGCGGTACCCTGGGAGGCGTGCGAGGCGTACCGGACCTGCGACAGAGGGAGGAGACGCTGCGAGAGCGGTGTTGTCGGGGCGGAGATGGTGCGTGGGATTATCGACGGCGTGGAGGATAGCGGGCGGGTGATGGGTTGTGTGGAGCGGAGGGTGGGCACAATGGCTCGTTCTAGCGCCCGGAAGGGCGCCAGCAGTCGGGGTTGTAACATTTGGACGGTGATGGGTTCGTGTGCTGCGGCGAGGATGAGGTTCATCTTGTTGCTTGTCGGAGTTGAGGGAACTTTTTTCGGGGGCTTGGCGTGGTCACGTGGGTTGGAGCGAGCTGGCTTCATCCAGGACTATAACCTCCTTCTCAACCAGACTTTCCCGTCTTCTTCAGGTCACCCGCTACTGTTTGGCTCTGTTCATTTCTGTCGGCTCGAGGTTTTACGCCTTTCTCTATTCATCACGCGCGCGCAGTTCCTCTCACCCGAGATGATCTCCTGGATCCGAACCCTCGGAGCATTGCTCCTACTGGCCTCCGTGGCCCAAGCCCAATTCCAGTTCTTTGAGCATATGTTTGGCGGCGGTGGGCAACAGGAATACCAGCAGCAAAGGGCGGAGAATGTCCCCAGCGACAGCTCACGGTACCAGAGCATGTGGGAGTCCGGTACGTACCTACCACTTTACCAATCATGAAGTATGAGCTGTTCGGTCATGGCTGACGTTTGCACCATTGTACGATGTAGCGCAATGCGACAAGTACCTCTGTCCTGGAACCCTTGCATGTGTTCACTTCCCGCACCACTGTCCCTGTCCGCACCCCGATGTCGAAGAGAAAGTCGAGCTCGGCGAAGGAAGTGCCGTCTGCGTTTCGCGGGGAGGATTCCGCCAGGGTGAAGCGTCGCGAAAGATCGAGCTGGCGCGCAAGGGACTTCTGTGATATGGTGCCCGGCTGGTTTCGTTCTCAAGTGATGAGGGATGTGGCATTGTATAGTTCTATGCTGGTGTTGGTTATAAAGCGTTGCATTATCGATTACATATGGCGGCATTCGAGTCGAATCGCATGCTCAGGAAGCTCCTGGAATGAAATTACCGACAGCAATTATTGTAAGAACATTTTTTATATGCTATCATCAAATGGCTTTGCCTGCGACGGCGTCCTTGGTGTTTAGTTCTCTTCTGGTTGTTTCCAAGTGCTTATCTCCGCTTAACCCCGCGACTACTTCGTCATAATTTCTGCCACCGGGAATCTTCCATCTTCATCTTTCACGACAACTTCAACCCCGTCGGCTGCGTCATGTTAACAAGGCTGCGAATATTTCCTGCGCGGGCTCTCCAGGCCCCCGGCCGTGCCCTCTCAAGCTCATTCACCAGAGGACGAGCTACAGCCCCTCGGGGTCCGCGGAATTCAATCCGGAGGCCAGAGCCCATACGGAAACCAGTAGCGTCATCGCAACAGCTAAACGCCAACACACAAGCGCAAAATACCGATTCCCCGAATCCTAACTACGATCCTTCCCACAATACTCTTCTCTCTCCCGTTCATATCCCAGAAGACCCCCATGGCGTGCTCAAGGAAACCCATCCGGCCACGGGCATCTTGGCGAACTCGGGCTTGGTGGTTCAGCGACAGCTGGAACTTATGAATGTCATGATGTGAGTTGTCTCAGGTCGTAGCAGGACAAAGAGCGTTCTCATATTAACAATTTTGGCAGTGGATTCGAACAAGCCAACAAATACGTGATCATGGACGCGAATGGTAATCACATTGGCTACATGGCTGAGCAGGAGAGAGGTATGGGGAATATGATCGCACGGCAGTGGCTCCGAACACATCGGAGTTTTGTTACGCATGTGTTTGATAGGCATGAAAATGAGGTTCTCCGAGTAGGTTGCTCTGCTCCGTGATATCTACTGGTCACACTTTGTCTAACTGGTTCACAGTTCCACCGTCCGTTTTCCTGGATAAACTCCAGGATTCGCGTATACGATCCTCTCGCAGTTGCTCAGAGCGCATACGCCCCTTCTAATGGGCTTCAAGCTTCTTCTACTGGCTCGCTGGTTCAGGCGACGGGGGATTCACATACTCGTGTATCATCCCTAGGTCTTGACGACATGCGTGTGATCGGAGAAGCGCAGCAACAGTGGGCACCCCTACGAAGGAAATACAACCTATTCATATACCACCACTCGCCCAATGCTGCTACCGACATGGGCGTTCAAAAATTGCCTTTTGCACAGTCCGGACTGAGCAGCGCGCAGCAGATGCAGTTGACTCAAGCCCACGGTAGGGATCAGGACGCGGGAGAGTACAACCAATTTGCCTACGTCGACGAACCGTTCCTGTCCTGGGACTTTTCTCTTCGCTCAGCAGACAACCAGCTGATCGGGTCTGTCAACCGAAATTTCGCTGGATTTGCTCGCGAATTCTTCACGGATACTGGCGTTTATGCTCTGCGCATGGACTCCGCCGCTCTCAGCCCTGACCAGGCACCTATCCAAAGCAACACCGTCACGGGTATGACGCTTGACCAACGTGCAGTAATGCTGGCTACCGCGGTGAGTATCGATTTCGATTACTTCAGTCGCCACAGCGGCGCTGGGGGAGTCGGCTTCATGCCTATTTGGATCCCCGGTTTTGGGGGCGAGGCGGCTGCGGGTGGTGCGGCTGCTGGAGAAGCTGGAGCAGTAGGAGAAGCAGCTGCAGGTACTCTCGGTAGAGCTGGAGCAGCGGGAGGTATGGCTGAAGGTGCAGCTGCGGGAGCAGCCGGTGCTGGGGCGATTGCTGGGTACGATGCGCTCTCCAGAGGGATGACGGGAGAACAGCATCAGCAACAATCTCAAGCCCCGGATCAGTCACAACCACCGCCTCCAACAGATGAACAGTCATCGGCGCCTGGACAGACAGGCCCGTACGAGGATGTCTGGTGTGAGGAGCCTGAAGACCCATGGGTACACAGGGAAGAAGATCCTTGGGCTGCGGCAGAGCCCGGCGAAGATGATGGAGACGATTATGACTGGTTTTAGGGTTTGTATGACCCCCTAGCGCTGAAAGTTGTATATTACCACATCATGTATAATAGGTACTCCATAGATATCCAAATTTGCCGTGATCTTATGTTGATTGAGCGTTGCGCCGGATATAGATGCTTCGGGTAGACCCAATCAGGAAACATGTTCTGCCTGAGGCATGCACACACGTGCAGTGGCAACTTCATCCTCAACTTCCGAGATTTCCTCGTTTTCTTTTCTGTGTACCTCTCAAGATCTAGCCCTTCCGTCCTTGATCGCCCGGTCTTCTCACTGCCGTCCGCCCATACTTTCCCAGACACCATTGATTGCTCCCCGGCGAACGGAAAAGAAACCTGGTCTATCCGGGCCCCGCCTTCTCCGCAATCGGTCGTATCGCTCTTCCTCCGATTAAGAAAGACCACCGACACAATCCAGTGCGCCGCACATAAGCACAGTTTCCTGCCGAGTTACTCCGTTACATACCTTGAGGAGACCTCATCCATATTCACCATGTCTTCGGTTGCGCAAAAACGTCTCTTTCACGAATACAAAAACCTCTCCACCAACCCACCCGACGGCATCACCGCTGGTCCCGTCACGGAAGATGACATGTTCCATTGGGAGGCCCTGATCCAAGGGCCTGAAGGCACGCCATTCGAGGGAGGCGTCTTTGCTGCGGAACTGAAGTTCCCCAAGGATTACCCGCTGAGCCCGCCTACGATGAAGTTTGTCGGCGGTGGGGTCTGGCACCCCAATGGTACGTGTTTGGCCGAATCTGTGCGCAGTATGTTTAGCTGATTTGATTAGTCTATCCCAACGGGACTGTCTGTATCTCCATCCTCCATCCTCCGGGCGATGACCCCAACCACTACGAACACGCCTCCGAGCGGTGGTCGCCCATCCAGAGTGTCGAGAAGATCCTCATATCCGTCATGAGCATGCTCGCTGAGCCCAACGATGAGAGTCCCGCCAACGTCGAGGCCGCAAAGATGTGGCGCGAGCGGAGACAGGAGTATGAGCGGAAGGTGCGTGACGAGGTCCGAAAGGGGCTGGGTCTGTAGAGTGCTGGATGACACAAAGGAGGGGAGGATTATCTGCTGCAATATATATTTCCTTCAATCTTCATACCCCATGGTCGCCGGCGTGTGGCATAGCTTGGTATGGATACGTATATGCATTGGTTTACCGGCTGGTACAGGCGTTAGTGATGCATTTTCCAAGATCGCTGGGCAATGCGAGTCTTTGCTTTTCGTTTCTAGTGATCATTGTTCAGAATTGATAGAGGATCATTTCATTTGGGACATTTGTAAATCATACTCGTGGGTCTTCGTGAACACGGCTTTATACCGCTGTCTCCAATCTAGCCATGTGCTGATCAATCCACCGTTCAATCCCTCCTTCTCGATTATACAGCGTCTCGATCTCCGCCTTCAGATTGAGCATCAACATCTGCTGCAACTCCGCACGCCATTCCGCTTCAGGACCGTCATTTGCCCACACCGAGTTGTTTGATAGCATTGAAACGGCTTTTTTCCTGTCTCGGGGTGTCAAGCTGATCAGGGCATCATCACCCAGTGGATCCGCATCGGCGACCACATCTGATGTCCGAAGACCCAGCCAACGGATGCAGGGAATGTTTAATCTCGCGTTTTCGCTCGCATGAGCCATGGATCCGTACTTGTATGTAGACATGATTGCCATACCATCAGGATCACTATCAACCAGGACATAGATCCGGGGAGGCTTGTGAGACCCTTTGAGGCTGTCATGAACTGCGCGGACAAAAGCTCTGGTATTCAGATCCGGATATCCTTTTCCCTTTGCGATGTTGGCTGTTGGTCCGCACATTGACATTGATGTTTCGAACTTACGGTTATCAGTATTCCTTTTCCTGCCGCGGACTGGATATGAAAGTTGCTTCCTGCGAGTCGACGGAAGACAGCCTAGCTTGTTAGTGAATCATATACAATTGTGCAGTTTGTACCGGGCTATCGTCGCACCTCTTTTTCAATGATCAAGATCCATTCTGCATTGGAAACATCGATCTCTCCGATATCATGCATTCTTGGAATAAGAGATTCCTGGACTTGTTAGTTAGCCTCTCATGTTGCTATAGACATGGCTTTGATGAACCTTCGGTGAGGTCTCTTCGTCGAGCGTCTCGTGAGACAATGGGGCCATTTGTCGGTACCACCCTGCGACTAACCCTTTGGCAGCTGCATCCTATTCAGCTCCCACACGGTTCAGTAAACCCTGTAACACACCGAGAACGGAAGCATCGAAGGAAGTTGTACCACGTTCAATACGGCCCTATCCACCCCTATGGTGTGAGCAAAGTCATCCACAATCGCGTCGACAACTTTTTGGGTCCCAAAGCACGCAGGGTCGCTGTAGTAGATATCTCTATTGCGGAAATCAGGAAAAGCAAATCGGATAACTTGGGTCAAACGTCTCGCGTACCTTTTTGTCACTACTATACCAGAATGAACTGCCTCTGCAATAGCAGCCAAGACCCTCATGGAAACAGCTAGAGATGGTTATCGCATAACAGCGAGGATCAATATGAGCTGACTGACTGTATTTCCATGCTTCGTAGGCATCCTTCCCGGGCCAGGTATACGTTATCTGGGAAGTCGTCTCGGTGGCTTCGAGGGCGTGCGTGTTGGGGTTGATAAAGAATGAGGCCTTCTGGTACTTTCGTCGGAAGGTTATCGATGGTCGACCATCAGGGGATGATAATTCGCTCATTGTTGCTGCGAGAGTCTCGCTAAGGTATTTGCGTACCCTCCTGGTACTTTCGCTTTCAACTGCCATGAGGATTAGACGGTAGAGGAAATGCGGACAGGGCTGTCAAGAAGGGTCCAATCCAGAAGTATATAATTTGCTACTGCTTACTCTACACATCTCAAGCACCAACCCAATCAAAGTGTATACCGTCAATCGGCAAATTTTCTCTTTTATTGCTAGAAATAGACACAGCTTATTATCAAGATCAACTCTGAGTCTCATCCTCTCATGGCTACTGTCACATGCAATTGTTTGATTGGATCCTGAGAATCCAGGCACCAGCTTCCCCTGATGAGTCAGCAGGCAGATCGCCATCCCCGGATTTTGTCCAGCAATTAACGAACCTCTTGAATTCTCGCCTGTTTTCTTCCCGCCCCTGAGACAGACAGTTTGTGTGTGCTCTACCTACAGCTTTACTTGTCACTGCGCTATTCTGTCGGCGTGTTTCAAATATGGCTGGCGCCCACATCGCTCCGTGGAGGACAGCCGCGCAAGGCCACCTGACACTTGATGCCAACGGAGATGCCAAAACAGACTATACTCGCTGGCGATTGCTCGATGACCGTGGTCGCCAGACTTGGCACTACCTAGAGTCAGATGAGGAGAACCAAAAATGGCCGCAATCCGTGGCCGATAAGTATTTCTTAGGCCTTCCCACGGTATGTTTGTAGAACCCTCCCTGTCGACATGCATTGCTCGGGCAATTGGTGTCGCACAGTTTCGCTGGGCTTTTCTAACACCTGAGCAGGGACTTCCAGAACTCCCAGCTCCAAAAACACCTCTTCAGAGCGCAGAGAACGGGCTGGAATTCTTTTCCAAGCTGCAACTCCCCCCAGGAAATTGGGCCTGCGAATATGGCGGTCCCATGTTCTTGCTTCCAGGGCTTGCCATTACCTACTATGTGACTAACACTCCAATTCCTCCGGAGTATGCCACTGAGATCAAGAGGTATCTGTTCGCTCGTCAGCACCCGGAAGACGGCGGCTGGGGTCTTCATATCGAGGCTCACAGTTCCGTCTTTGGCACGTGTATGAACTACGTCACTCTTCGGTTGGTTGGTGTGAGTGAGGACGATCCTCGTATGATCAAGGCCCGTGGACTGTTGCACAAGTTTGGCGGCGCCGTCTATGGGCCTCATTGGGCGAAATTCTGGCTTTCTGTCCTCGGTGTTATGGAATGGGACTGCGTCAATCCCGTCCCGCCGGAGATCTGGTAAGTCGGATTACAGTTCTGCTTTGCGGATTTTGGCTCACCAATGCTTAGGCTCCTCCCAGACTGGGTCCCCTTTGCTCCTTGGAGGTGGTGGATTCACATGCGTCAGGTGTTTTTGCCCATGTCGTATCTATGGTCGAAAAAGTTTACCCATCCACTGGACCCGCTCACCAAGCAGCTCCGACAGGAACTGTACACTCAACCCTATGATTCGATTGACTTTCAGAGCCATCGGAATTCGATCCACGCAGCCGACAATTACTATCCGAAGACCTGGCTTCTCAACACCATCAACGCCCTTTTGGTGAACGTCTGGAACCCGTACCTTCGTTTCTCTGCGGTGGTGCGCCGCGCCGAAGACTGGACGTGGGAGCTGATTCGGATGGAGGATGAGAACACTGACTATGCTGGACTTGGACCAGTGAGCAACCCGATGAACATGATTGCCTGCTATATTCACGACGGACCGGATAGCTATTCCGTCCGCCGCCACCGTGAACGTCTGAACGACTACATGTGGATGAAGAATGAGGGGATGTTGATGAACGGTACCAATGGTGTCCAGGTCTGGGATACTGCGTTCATCACCCAATCTATCGTGGTTGCGGGCTTCGCGGACAATCCGAAATGGCGTCCGATGCTTACCAAGGCCTTGGAATTCCTTGAGGATCACCAAATGCGCGAGAATGTGCCTGACCAGGAAAAGTGTTACCGTCAGCACCGGAAAGGCGCGTGGCCCTTTAGCACCAAGACTCAAGGCTACACAGTCAGTGATTGCACAGCGGAAGGATTGCGGTCTACCATTCAATTGCAGGAAATGCACGGCTTCCCCAAGCTGCTCTCCACACAGCGGCTCAAGGATAGTGTGGATTGCCTGCTGCTCATGCAGAACCCGTCTGGTGGATTCACCGAGTACGAAACGACCCGGGGCTCTCCGAAGATTGAGTGGCTCAACGCTGCAGAAGTATTTGGCGGAATCATGATCGGCTATGACTATCCCGAGTGCACGACTGCCTCTGTAACTGCGCTCTCACTGTTTAGCAAGTACTACCCGGATTACCGCGCGGATGAGATCCGGGCCGCGAAAGAAAAGGCCGTGAGGTATATCAAGCGGGTGCAGAGAGCTGACGGCAGCTGGTACGGATCATGGGGTATCTGCTTCACGTACGCCGCTATGTTTGCACTGGAGAGCTTGGCGAGCATTGGAGAGACCTACGAGACCAGCGATTACTCCCGCCGTGGGTGCGAATTCCTCCTCTCCAAGCAGAAGGAGGACGGCGGATGGGGCGAATCGTACCTCAGCAGTGAACGGCATGTGTATGTGCAGCATGAGATGTCTCAAGTTGTCCAGACTGCCTGGGCATGTCTCGCCCTGATGGAGGCGGGCTATCCTCACAAGGAGCCGCTCCGCAAGGCCATGAAGTTGATGATGTCCCGGCAACAAGCCAACGGTGAGTGGTTGCAGGAGTCTATCGAGGGAGTCTTTAACCAGTCTTGGTGAGTGCCACATACCCGTTTGATTAGGACAATGATCTAACGAGAGTCCAGCATGATCTCATACCCTAATTACAAGCTCTACTGGCCGATTCGCGCACTGGGGCTTTACAGCAAGAAGTTTGGCAACGAGGAGTTGTTGTAATGTGTTTTGCCGACATGTGGAGATTATGGACCATGTACATTAATGGAACAATTCTAGTACTTAATATCATAACATGATGACCACCTCTTGGTATGGGCCTAGGTTTGTGATGTGGTCGTTATAGCTTAAAGAGTCTGATCAAGCTTCATTCCACGCAGAATGATGAACCAATTTTGCGTGCTATGCAAAATCCACACATATATGGTCTCACTCCTTCTCACAAAGGGGTTCTATGTTTCTATCTAATGAGAGGACCAAGATAATAGGTACTATGGAATAAGCTGCTGAGAGGTACACCTGCTGATAGTGATGGATCAACATAGAAACGGCTGACATAATCACTTCCCCGCAGCTCCAAACAGAAAGCAATCGAAGCTCTGCTCTTTTGACCGGCAAACACTGACTTGCCTGCTGTGTTGGACCAAAAAGTCTCTCTAATTAACTGAACCCGTGTCCTTAATTATCTCGGAGCTCCCG
This sequence comes from Aspergillus sp. MEXU 27854, assembly GCA_019721355.1. Taxonomy (NCBI): domain Eukaryota; kingdom Fungi; phylum Ascomycota; class Eurotiomycetes; order Eurotiales; family Aspergillaceae; genus Aspergillus; species Aspergillus sp. MEXU 27854. The sequence continues at coordinate 1,542,210 of JAGMTT010000003.1, forward strand.
AAACACCATCGACAAAGCTAATCCAGCTTTCTCCCGAGCGGAAACGCACTGCGGAGTCAACTTTCGACAGCTGCGACAGCTAGATAGCTAAGCAACATGAACTCCGCATCACAAGGCGACAAGGCCCTCTCCAGCTCCGACTACCCAAGCGCGATCCGATACTTTACGCAGGCTCTCGTCGAGCTCCCCCGCGCCCCGTCCTACTATATCAAACGCTCGACCGCATACTCGCGACTCAAGCCCGCGGACGGGGGTCCCAACTCCACCGCTGCGCTCCGCGATGCGGAAATCGCCCTGACCCTTGCACGCGAACGCGGCAAACGCGAGCTCATCCTCTCGGCCCAGCTGCGCCGCGGCGTCGCGCTCTACCAGCTCCAGCAGTACGGCGATGCGGCGTTCGTGTTTAGCACCATCCAAGACAAGATCGCCAAAGATGCAGGTGCGGAGCCAGAGGATAAATCGGAGAAGGTGAAGGATGCGATGGCGGCGTCTCGCACGTCCAAGAATGGATTCCAGCAGGAGCTGCCAATCTGGGAGCTCAAGGTTAAGAGCGTGCTGAAGAAGCTGCCCGAGGGGGATGAGAAGGCGGCTGTCACGGTTGCGGAGTATCCGACTGGTGTTCGTGTTCCGACTGAGGCGGAGATTAAGAAGCACCTCAAGGAACTGAAGTCGGGGAATATCAAGGATGTGGGCAGCGCGGCGGAGGGGGAGAAGGCGAAGGACGAGTCTGCTGAACAGGCTGGGAAAACGGAGTCTGCCCCGGTGGCTTCGACGGCGGCGCCGGCTTCTGCGCCTGCTGTGGAGAAGGTCCGGCATGAATGGTACCAGTCTAATGACTCTGTTGTTGTGACGTTGTATGTCAAGGGGGTTGCTAAGGATAAGGTGGACGTGGATCTCAAAAATGATTCGGTATGTGCTTTGTCTCTGGGATACTCAGGCTGCTGGGATCGTGTGCTAACTGACTTGACATTGAAGGTGTCTCTCCAGTTCCCGCTCCCTTCTGGAGCCGACTTTGACTTTACTCTGGACCCTCTCTTTGCCTCAATCGACACATCGTCGTCAAAGGTGTCCGTGATGTCCACGAAGATCGAGATTGTCCTCCGCAAACAGACACCGGGTCAGAAATGGAGCTCATTGGAGAGTACAGCTTCGGACATCAAGTTAGCGGACAGACCAGCTGCCGTTGGCTCGGCTCCTGCTGCAACGGCACCTGCTTATCCGTCGTCATCTCGAACCGGTGCCAAGGACTGGGACAAAGTCGCCTCGACGCTTACCAAGAAGAAGTCGAAAGAGAAGAAAAAAGCCCAGGATAAGGACCAGGCCAAAGCAAACGACTCCGGCGAAGAGTCGGACGGGGCAGACTCTGTCGACTCTGACTACGGCGGCGGTGATCCGGTTGATGGCTTTTTCAAGAAACTCTATGCCAATGCCGATCCTGACACCCGTCGCGCAATGGTGAAGAGCTACGTTGAGAGCCAAGGGACTTCTCTGAGCACGAATTGGAATGAGGTGAGCCAGGGGAAGGTGGAGGCTCGACCCCCAAGTAGCGATTGAAAGACTGCTCTAGCATGGATGGGTGTGAACTTTTCCAGTTTGCCTTGTTTGTTTTCCTTCTGTTTATGCAAAAGCGTCAAGGAGTTTACTGGTCATGTCGCTTCGAACTGGTGTTGTCGGCTACTTTCTCCCTATCATAACAGGCGTATCTAATGGTTTAATCCAGTAATTCCTCGTTGCACGCATAGGTAGTCAGACTGAAAGAAAATTCATCTTATAATGAACTGAAATTGGAGAAGATATCGAATATAACCTTATATACAATAAACAATCGAGATCAAAGGCTTTTGTCATAGCATCTAGGCGTGCTCTTCCAATCTAATAACGAAACTCACCCGCTTACCGTCTCCTGGCTCCCCTCATCATCAATATAGATGTTATCTTGGTACATGAAGAATTGCACAAAAATGCACATGTCCAGAAAAAGAGTCCCAAAGCTCCCAATCAACCACGAAAGGTTGACCAGAATATACCGGCCGTAGATCGCCCTGGCCTCCCCGGGACGACAGTGACCAGCACGATCGCCCCCACACACGGGAGAGAAAGCCAGGATGGAGAGAACATACGTCAGGTTGCCTATACAGGCGAACAGGAAGAACAGCAGCGAGACGCCCTCGGTGGACTTCCGCCGGTAGTTGAGGAGGATCTGCGGCAGGCGGGAGCCGAGATAGAGCACCGCGCAGAGGTACCCGAAGACCTGGCCTAGCGTATCGAACGCCAGTGTGTCGTCTGTACTGTCGGGCGGCGCGGTCTCCTTGTTCTTCGATGAGCCGGGCGTAAAGTACCAGCCTAGCACGCCAGCGGCGCAGACGAGCGCAACGGCGGAGGCGTTGAAGAGGAGGCTCTGGAGAGCCGAGATACTCCGAGCTGCTCGGGTTTCCTTGGGCGAGGGTGGCTCGACAAAGGGCGTCGCGGGTGACAGGTGCGTACCGTCGATGTGTGTGTGGAGGATGTCGCGGAACGACGTCGCGCTGTGTCTTCTTTCCTGGTGGTGGGGGATAGGGTGGTGGTAGTGGTGCTGGTCATGGCCGTTTGTCTGGTACGATTGGCCGTATGTTTCCGATGGGAGGAGGTAGCTCCGTTCGGTTGGCTTTCGAGACGCTGTGGTAGATCCTGCCTCGAGGTTCTCTTCTGCTTCTTCTGGGGCGCGGGACTCTGGAGGAGAGGGTTCGTCTCGGAGGGTGAAGCCGCGGTAGTAGAAGCATTGGGCGAGCAAGACGATGTCCGCCAGGGTGTAGTACACAGCCAGGATGATCATCGTCGGGAGCACGCCTTGCAGCACTGCACCGAGGATATTGAATACATCGCCTGCGAGCCAGACGACCAGGAAGAGGAGAGAGAGGCCATCTGCAGAACGGCGACGGAAGTTCTCTATAATTTGTGGGGAGAAGACCACAACCCAACAGGCGATGGATATGGAGCTGATGATGACATGTTAGTCTGATATATTTTTTTGATTTTCTCGTGGTTAATTCAAGATACTTGCATAGTACTTACCCACAAATGCCACTCAAGGCGTCCAAGTCTAGGTTGCCCATTGGAGAGGGGAACATGGCAACGCCGACAGATAGGTGCAATTGGGAGAGTCCCAACTGCGCAACCTCGGGATTGTCTAGGCGGGGATCCCACACACACACACACACCAGAATGGCTCGAAGTGGAGTGATGTGACTTAAGTTCTACCGATGACGTTTTTGAAGACTTTATCGAGTCACGTGTGGGTCCATCTATATCCGGGGAAGTCTGGAATCGCCAGAGACCAGATAGAAGTCATCTTTGGACGGGGTTCGATGAGTATATGGTGCTGTCTGCAACCTCTAAGCGGTAGCTTTGTTCTTCTATATGGAAATGAAATAATTGAGTCCATTGGGTTCCAGGGTCGCAGCTCAACCAGATAGCATCATGTGACTTATGCACATTAGTCAGGCATATATTATGCATCGGTCCATATCTCGTCGGAGCTCTCCATGCGACTGAATCTCGACAACATCTACACTCCACCTCCCAGTCTCATTATATTCCCCCCTCTCCCTTGATTTTGATTACTGCCCCCTTTTCATTACCTCTTTCAGCAATGCGCTTTCAATGACGGCTCCGTCCATCCGCATCCCGTTTACTGGCCCATTGCCTGCGCCGATTATCGTACCACCGTCCGCACGCACGGTTTCCGGAGCGATTGATGCTCTGCTGTCCTTCCTGACATCCCCCCCCTCTCCCTACCTACGAGGGGTCGATGTGGGAAGGAATTCCCAGACGGCCGTACTGACTGGCGCTGGAATTTCGGTAGCATCGGGGTTGTCCGACTATCGCGGCGAAAACGGCACTTACGTCACAAACAAGACCTACCGGCCGATCTATTTTCATGAATTTGTGAAGCGCCATGACTTTCGCAAGAGGTACTGGGCTCGGAGCTTTGTCGGCTGGCCAGGGTTGGAGAAGGCGAAGCCCAACTTGACGCACTGGGCTATTAGGGATCTCGGTGCCAAGGGCTATATTAGCTCGGTCGTAACCCAGAACGTCGACTCGTTCCATTCCATCGCCCACCCTGAGCTCCCGACGCTGGAACTACACGGCTACCTGCGATCTGTCGTTTGCCTGAGCTGTCGGAATCAGTTTCCTCGTGAGGAGTTCCAGCAGTCATTGGAAAGGCTCAATCCGGCATGGGCCGAATTCTTAGCGAGGATGGTCGAGTCCGGGGCGCTTGATACGGATCATCCGGAGGTGCAACGGCAGAAGGGATTGAAACTGAATCCTGATGGTGATGTGGATCTGGCTGAGGCGCCTTATTCTACATTCCGATATCCGTCTTGTCCGACCTGCCTAGAAAAGCCTCCTCGCTTACAAGACGGTACCCCAGCCCGGGTCGAGGTTGAGAATGACGGAGCATGGCTACCTAGCTCTACCGCTGGGATTTTGAAACCGGCGGTAGTCATGTTTGGGGAGAATATCGATCCTGGTGTCAAAGTGGCCGCCGAGGAGGCCATTGACGATGCCGGGAGGTTACTGGTCATCGGCAGTAGTCTTGCTACGTATTCAGCATGGAGGCTGGTTGAAAGGGCCCATAAGAGAGGCATGCCGATAGGCATTATCAACATTGGGGGCGTTCGCAACGAGGCTACGCTCTTTGGGTCGGCACAAGATGATCCTGTTGTCGCATCTCATATCCGGTGCAGCTTGCACTCTGAATCAGTGCTCCCACCCGTGGTATCGCAGCTCCCAGAGCTTACACGGTTGTAATATACCAAGATCCTGTGCATACCTGGCGTACTTCCACAAGCGCCAGTGAGTGTTTGGCGCTCTGTGTGGCTGGTACTAGACATAGATAAAAGTGATCCTCATGATAGATAATAGCAAGCAAGGCCAGGTACAGTATACCGACATTCATACCGTAGGAAGATGACTCAATCAATTTTTACTTATAGTAAAGTTGTCGGATTCCGGTCTAGACGGGGGTGGATCTGACCGGAGCGGCCCAAAGTGGTCGTTGGACGGAAGGGAAGGATCTCCGGCGCGGGGCTCTTCCACTGCTTAAGTTGCTGCGAAACCCAGATCATGGACAGTCGCAGCGCCAAAACATTGCATCCTCCCTCCACCGCGTATTCCGACGTCGTCTCTAGTCTCGTATCACCCAAGTCCTTTCTCTTCCACTCTCAACGCCCGAAAGCCTCACCTTCTCGCCCCTCGGTCTCTCGCAGGAGCCCTCCGTCCACCCCTTCCCACACGATGGACAAGGCACAGCAGCCCAGTTCCTTCCAGCAGCTGGAGAAGGTGTGTCTTGTTATCTGATGTCGGTTCCAATCATTTAAAAGAGAAGTCTAACCATTTCGATTCGGATATTCTAGCTTGGAGAAGGTACCTATGCTACCGTACGTGGAGTCTTCCCGACCCTTGCCGCCGGCGCCTGTCGCAATCAGCGTTTACCACCCATATGCGGATGGTGAACTTTTGAAGTAGCAACCAACTGATGTCTGGGATTATAGGTGTTCAAAGGTCGAAATCGCCAGACAGGAGAACTGGTCGCCCTGAAAGAGATCCACCTCGACTCCGAAGAAGGCACCCCGTCCACCGCTATTCGAGAGATTTCGTTGATGAAGGAACTCAAACATGAGAGTATCGTGTCGCTCTACGATGTCATCCATACAGAAAACAAGTTGATGCTTGTCTTTGAATATATGGACAAGGACCTGAAGAAATACATGGATACCCGCGGCGATCGAGGACAGCTGGACCAGGCCACGATCAAGTCCTTCATGCACCAACTGCTCAAAGGCATCGCATTCTGCCATGAGAACCGGGTCCTCCATCGCGACCTCAAACCGCAAAATCTGCTGATCAACAAGAAAGGGCAACTGAAACTGGGCGATTTTGGACTCGCGCGCGCGTTTGGCATCCCCGTCAACACATTCTCCAACGAGGTGGTCACGTTGTGGTACCGCGCCCCCGATGTCCTTCTGGGTAGCCGGACATACAACACAAGCATCGATATCTGGTCAGCCGGCTGTATCATGGCGGAACTATACACCGGACGTCCTCTGTTCCCAGGAACGACGAATGAGGATCAACTCCAAAAGATCTTCCGCCTGATGGGAACGCCATCGGAGCGTTCATGGCCCGGGATTTCTCAACTTCCCGAATACAAACCCAACTTCCATGTGTACGCGACAACCGATCTGGGTCTGATTCTTCCTCAGATCGACCCTCTTGGCCTCGATTTGCTGAACCGGATGCTCCAACTCCGACCGGAAATGCGAATCAGCGCCCATGATGCTCTGCAACATCCCTGGTTCCATGATCTCCCTCAGTTGCAGGCTCAACTGCAGCAACAACAGCAACATCAACAGCAGCAACAGATGGCCGGAGCATACGGGGGGATGGTCCCCCCCCAACAGGCCTATTAGCGTCCGTCCAATCAGAACGACCGAAGGTCATCGTGGCTGGGAGTTGCTTATTTTATCATTCTGTTGATGACTGTCGACTGTCGATCTTTCTTTGTTCCGTCCCTCTTTGGTGCGATTTCTCTTTCTCGCTATTTTGAGCACAGTTGCTTTCTTTTTGTCTGCCTCGTGCCTTGTTGCGATGCCGATATGAAACAAGGTTGGTTTAGAAATGGAGGAGCGCGGCGTTATACCCGAAATATGGATATCAAGATGATTGTGAATTTCTTCGTTTCGACTGCATGCGATTTCTGATTGAAGCCTTTATTGCAATAAAACCATTAGAGTTGCCTCGATCGAACGGATTATGGGATAGTGTCCCAACTGGTCTAGGGCGTGATAACGAGTCAATCACACACGTCCCGTCAATAGCGCCTGGGTGTCTGTCCTGCTTCTTCCATGACACCAGGGGATCTTGAATCATTGTACATACCTCCCCTACCTACCTTGAGTGCCTGTATACAGACAAATCATGGTTGGCCGTGTCAGGCAGTGCATTCGACACCCTGCATCCTCCCCAATGCTTAGCTGTGCCTTGTTCTTTGTCGTCATCCTGCAAGGGGACTCCCAGTCGACTCCCTACACCGGCTGATCCCCCAGCTGACTATCATCTCCGTGTTGGTGTGATCGGGCCGTTGCCGATTGGATCTCTGCTTTGGCTGCGCAGTGGTTCAACCGCCAAGGCTGTCCTGCAATTCAGATCGTAGGTGGCGTTTCCGATGCTACCGAATTGCAACACGGATTCAAACCACCACAGGCGATTCCTTTAATCGATCACCGTGCGCCTCCCCCGCGGCCTCGTCTTGTGTGACTTGTATTTCGCAGGGAAATAACCGGTTACACTAGCTTCAATGGTCGAGAGGCGGTTCCTCCTTGATCACACCAATATGATCGGAGGGGTTCTTTAAGGAAGCGATGCATCCAATTCTGGCCCATCCGCATTGTCAAAGAAACTTTTGTGTCCCGCTGTTGATTCGTGGTTGGAACCAGGGCTCAACTTCCCCCCATCCCCGCAACATTGCCCACTACACTCGGACCAGCAGCTGGCACGGTCCATGAGTTGCGCAACTGCACGGCGGGTGCATGCGGATGCAGATTATCGTCTGCCGTCTGTTCTGTCTTTGGTCGACCCTTTGTCCCACTGCGTTTTGCGCAGTTGCTTGCTTATCGTCGCGGGTCGTAATGTATAGAATATAGCTCGACCTGTCCCCTTTCGCTGTCCTTCAGTCTCTCTTCTATCGTACCCGATCGGAGGTCAAGAGCAAAAGGGGGAGTGTATCCTATCTGCTGTCTGTGAATGTCCCTCGGTGGCTCCATGACACCATGTCGCCAACACCAGGGCAGCTGTACGCCATTTCCGTCACAGAGCGTGTTTGCTCGGTCATCTCTCTGATTGGGACGGGTGTTATTGTCGTCTCGTTTCTATACTCCAACGCATTCCGCAAACCAATCAACCGCCTCGTGTTCTACGCCTGCTGGGGAAATGTCATGGCAAATATCGCGACGGTCGTCTCTCAGTCGGGGATCCACGCCGGACTGGCGTCTCCTCTATGTCAGGTTCAAGGTTTCTTGATCCAGTGGTATGTAAATAGTCTTCATTATCAGGTTGACACCCAGAAACACAGATACTAATCATGATAGGTTCATGCCCGCTGATGCGTTGTGGACCCTCGCCATGGCCTGCAACGTCTACCTCACTTTCTTCTGCAAATACAACTCCGACCAGCTGCGCAAGCAGGAATGGAAATACCTTTTGTTCTGCTACGGACTCCCTTTCATCCCGGCTTTTGTCTACTTCTTTGTGCAGAGCCGGTCCCGTGGCAGGGTGTACGGCTCCGCCCTGGTAAGTGCACGACGTTGCCGGCTGTCCCAGTCAAGTTCTCAACTGACCGTCCCGCAGCTGTGGTGCTGGATATCCCCGTCGTGGGACTTCCTGCGCATCGCGCTCTTCTACGGTCCCGTGTGGTTCGTCATCTTCGTGACCTTAAGCATCTACGCGCGCACGGGGCGGGTGATCTACCGCAAACGCCGCGAGCTGGAGCAACTCGGGACCCGCGAGTCGAATATTGACATTGAGAATATCAGCATTGACAATGTCGACTTGGAAAGTCCCATAGCACCGACGGTCGCCCAGGTCACCCGCGTCCACATCACGAGCGAGATGTCGATTGGCCCTGGAGCGTCCACATCGCTTAGAGATGTCTCGCTTTCGACCACCCCGACGGAGGCCCGGCCCCCGTACGACCCGTACTCGATCACCATAGAGGGTGGCGCGAGGATAGAGCGAAACAGTAGTGTCGGTTACGAGCTTGTTAGATATGATGAACAAGAGTGGCTGGCGCAGCGACGCTCCTCGACTCCGGATGCTAATAGAGCGGCGTGGGTATACACCAAGTACGCGATGCTCTTTTTCATCGCTTTGATCATCACCTGGGTGAGTCTTCCACCATGCTACGTGTTGGCCAAGCCGTTCTGACTGATATGTAGGTCCCGTCAACCATCAATCGGGTATATGCGCTTGCATTTCCGGACGCGTTCAACTTTCCCCTCAACTACCTCTCGAGTTTGGTTCTTCCGCTGCAGGGCTTCTGGAACAGTATTATTTACGTATCGATCTCATGGCCGGCGTTCAAGGCAACGTTTGAAGACCTGAGGAGGGGAAGGAGGCCGTGCCATGGGCATGCGTGGTACAATTCTGGGAATCCGGTTGTGTTCAAACGGCCAAGTTATGCAAGTGGTGGTAATCAACCGTTGCATTCTTTTTAGTTGCTTTTGGTCAGTTTATCATGTATATAGATTAATCTGGTGCGTTTGCACACTAATAAATGATAATAATGACTGCGTATAGAGAAAATGCATACCTGTGTATGAAGGTTTATGTTGCATAAGGAAGTTCTCTGAGTCTACCGATGGCATCTCTTCTAATTGTGGAAGCAAATTAGGTCCTATATACTTCCCAGATTCATCTATATCCCCTACCCCCACGCTAACGCTAACACCCACTGGTGGGCGTTCTTAAATGACGCAACTTCGTCTCGGAGCGGAAAAATATATCGGTTGATCAGTGCTCACACAATACCAGTGGTCAGTTTTAGTTGGGGGATTTGGTTCATTGTACTTTCATGGCTGTGGATCCACGCTATCAAGGACAATATGTCGGTTCTACGCCCATGGAGATGTTTTGTCGTGCTGTCGGCGATGAATGACTAGATCGCCCGCTGTAGCCAGTGTACTTACTCACCGCCCCATTAGCTATATTTCCAGGGCTGCCTTTACTGAGTGCGACACCTTGCACCTCCGCCCTCAAGGCGCCTCGCCTCACCCAAGCGCCAGTGCGAGACATCACTAGCCTCTTAGTCGGTTCCTTCGCAGGTCAACCTGTATTGCGGAGGACAGAATGAATTATTCTTCCCTTCTCAACAATCGAAATGGCAATCTCGATATCGCGTGTCAGAGCCGAAGACATCGATTTACTCGTGCGAAAAGTTGAATACCCTGCACACCAAGATAACCCTCTTTATCTCGTGATGTTTCCGCGTTCAAAGGAGCGTCAATGGGAGCAGACAGAAGACGAAATAAGATGGACGATTGACGGGCTCCTTGAGACAGTCCATCGAGAGGACGAAACGCTGTATAAGGCGTGTGATGAAGATGGACTACCCGTTGGGCTGATAGGCTGGACGATCTGTCCAGGTGCATGTGCAGCCAATGTGAACTGTGGGAGCTGTGTCCAAAATGGCTCAACGGTTAAGCCCGAAGCACCGCAAGGGTCAACAGTCGTGAACCGGAGCAGCCGCAGTCCTTCATCTTTGGACGTGAAATCATGGCTCGGTGTCTCAAAAACGCTCAGGGAAGAGAGACAACGAGTTCTTCGGAATTGTCAGGGCAACGTAGTATGCCGTACGTTAGCAGATAACCTGCAATATCTCATTTCTAGCTCACATACCTCTCAGGGATCACTTTCATGGCTGTGGATCCAAGTCATCAGAGACAAGGTGTCGGTTCTGCGCTCATGGAGATGTTCTGTCGTATTGTCGACGAAAATACACAAGACGCCTTTGTTTTGTCCTCACCCGCCGGTGTTCGACTATACTCCAAGTTCGGATTCAAAACAGTCGGTCTTGTACAAACGATGCAGGGAAGTTTCACTAGCATGTTAAGGCCCTCAGGCTCTGGTCTCAGGAGAACAATCGTGCTATCTCCGTGACTTATAGAGCAGGCAATTCATCGGGGGTTCCAAATCCAAGTCATCGTTATCAAAAATAACAGACATTTAATAATACGGCTGGCATTGTTGGGAAAAAAATTCCAGTCATAAAGATGGGTTGCCAAAACTGAGACTTGCTATCGTCCTTAAGAGACACGAAATCTGCCATGATTGCCACCTCAGGAGCATCCGTGATCTTCGACATGGGTTCCCCCAGGAGACTTCCAGCAATACTCACGGCAATGGCATTTTTGGAGATGGTCAGGGCCGAAAACCCAAAAAGCTTCAATCAGCTCTGATTCTCTAACCGAACCCTTGGGTATCATGATGTTGGCCTTGTTCTCAGTGATCCAATTGAATACCCTTGTCTTGCCTTTCCAAGCTTATGTTAATGTTACACTTTCCATCTCGTTGACCTGAATCACAATCCTTATTTGACTATCGTCGCTGGTACAAGGCAACAGTGGATAGTCGTTGTCTCTTCATTCTCCTCTTGAGGTATCCCTCAATAATAGTCAATCCAATAGAGAACGAAGTATGAAGGAGCAAATTATGTTGTTCAACAATGAGAGAGAAGAGAATTCCTGGTGCTGGATAGATGTAGTGACACGTGACCGACGCGTTATCCACCTGCGCGACACTCCGCTCTCGAATCCCTTGCACCGCTAACAGATCTTCTCCACCACCTAACGACAATCAGTGTCAACTGCGCAAGCCCCAGGATTCATTGCCAGAGACCACCATGGCAGAAGACACCAGCTCCTCCAATCCTCGCCACGCAGCTTCGCCCTCTCCACCACCCCCAGCTCCTGTGCCTCTGACGCCCGGCCCACGCGCCGCGTATCTCCAGAAGATCTTCGACCAGGCTCTGGCGCGCACGCTGCGAGCAAATTCCTACGCAAACTTCTCCGGATGCTTCCCAACGCCCGCGAAGCATGTTCCGGCCAGTCTAGAGTCGGTGTGGAGACAGCTGAATGCGAAGCTGGAGGAGAGTGCCAAGGCGGAGTTTGAGGATATTCTTCGCGAGCGCGATGCGGTGAGACAGTTGAATGAGCTGGACAGACTTGTTGGGGAGGCGAGGTTTAGAAGAGAAAACGGACAGGGTGAGGGTGATGTTGCGTATGTGTTCATCGGACGGTTCTCCTTTCGTAGATGGATGACCTGAACTAACGGACAATGACAATTCCAGGCCACATACACTACCGCCAGATGAATTGTATCGCGCGCATTTGACTCCGTATCTACAGGAGGCACGGGCTAGCCTCGATTCCAAGTTAGAGTCTACAGAGGCAGAGAACGTGAAACTCGCAGAGCGGGTTCAGGCTCAGCGGAAAGAAATTGAGGAGTTGCTTTTGAGTCTCGAGAACGTTGTTGGCGACTTGGAGGGTGCAGCGGCCGCCGCGACACAGTTCAGCGCGGACAATGAGCTTCGCAAGGAAGCTATTCAGATGGATGAGGAGGTCAAGACGACGACGGACAAATGATCACCGGGCCGTGCATACTACTCGACAGGCGCAGGCATCGGATACCCGAAGATCCCATTCTTATCTATTCGATGGTGATGGGTATATTTACGACAGCAACGCCTCCATATCCCCTGGACTCGCCCAGCCATCTTCAATTACATCCTCCGCCACCGCCATCAGTTCCTTGGGCGCTGAACTTTTGAGCTGCTCCAGCTTGCCTTTCTGGCCCTCCAGGGCTGCCGCAAGCGCTTCCTTACACGTTCCGTCGCGGTCTTCGTCTGCGCACCCGTCTCTCCGGGCAAGAGCTGCGGCTCCCCGGTAGTATGTTTGGGCATTTCGCAGAAGGGTGGTGGCGTTCTGATGGGCCATGGCGTACTCCCAGGGAGGCATGCCAAGCCTCCATCTTCCCATTTCCGTGTCGCCTCTTGCCAGGTGGATCTTGGGCAAGTTCTCTGCATCAGGGAGTTTGGAAGCCTTGGTCAACGCGTCCAACCCGTCAGACAGATACTGCCATCGCAACGCTAGTGACCTGGTAAACGCTTCCTGCTCCTGAGGCGGCACGTCGCTAAGCGCTGTGTTAAAGGACATAAGTGCATCGGCCTTGGCGCAAAGGCCTTCCGGGTCTGCAGAAACATCGAGGTCGGGACCAAAGGCCCGCGAGATTTCGCTGTGATACGTCTCAACATCTATCCGACCGCCTCGGTAGAGTACTTCGTTCAAAGCGCAGACAAATCTTGCGCGTGCCAGAGCAGCCTCATAATGCCTTTTGGAACCTTCAACGTAGGCAGAAATCTTTTCCTGCAGCAGGTCGGTCGAGTATTCTTCCACCCAACCCAGTCCCACACCGGGGTCATAGGTGAGCAGGTTGCAGAGGGTGGTCAGAGCATCCAGTTGAGCGACTGCTGTATCAACCAGTGTATCCTTCGTCACCGGTTCCACAACAGCAGCCCATTGTTCCTGTTGATCAGAGGAGTTGGGTTCCTCGGGATCTTCCATGCTCTGGTCTGTCTCCTGGGTCTGCTCGGGAGGAGGTGCTATCTCCCCAGCTTCCATCTGCCGGATTTGCTCCTGCATTTCGGTATACCGCATCTCCTGCAAAAGGAGACAGCGCTGGAAGAGTTCCAGGGCTTCCTGAAGGAACTTGACCGCTTGGTTGAGCCGGTCTTCAGAAGGGCGTTTGGTGTCCGTGATGGCCTCCGCAAGGCTTGTGAGCACCTGTGCGGTGTTGAACAGGGCGTCTGCGTTGTCCTGATCCAGGGCAAGCGCCTCTCGGTGAGACTGCAATGTGATGCGGAGGGCTTCTATGAGTGGCGCCGACAGCTGGGTGGCCAGTTTCGGATGCTGGGTGATTTCGTATTGGACTCTCGCCCTGTGCAGTGGTCAGGCTGTGGTCGTGGAATATCCAAAGCTGTCATGGGTTGCTTGGACGTACTTGTTATAGGCCAGATCGAAAGCTTGGGGGTGTCTCTTCAGACCTTCGTCATACGTCGCAATGGCTCGCATAAAGAAGCGCATGGATTTGGCAGCGTCACCGGCGCGCCATTTCTCGCCGGCCTCCTCTTGTTCCACGCCAACTAGATGGATGGATTTTAGCATGAATACAGCGAATCACAATCAAGTTATTGAAAAGTAACTGCCAAAGTGCAGGGTGAAGCACTGGTTCACCTACCGGCTAGGAATTCATCGGCTGTGCGGGGAGCCTGTAGATGGTCAATAAACAATATGAGACAGTGTCGACGTAAGACAAACCTGCTGCGCGGCCTTCTTCTTGGACTTGGGTTCTTTCAAGAGAGTCTTGGGTTTGGGCATTTTCAATGCTGTATGCGATGTAGAGATGATATAGAGCAGTGTGGCCAACTAGATATACATGTGTTGATTGGATTCTTGCAGTAGATCAACCGTGTGCGCCGGAGCAAAGCTTCCTGTCAATCTTCGTGCTCAGAATCAGTGCATGACGTTTTTGTGTTTTTCTGTGGTATCGATGTGGGCAGGCATGATAATGCCGGATGTATTTCGCCGCTGTGCACACCGCCTACAAGCATGCGACAAGCAAGACAGTCGGTTACACAGCAATAAGTCTTGTACAAAATATACGATTTGACAGGTCTAATCATACACAGTACTGGTGAGATGACAAGGTACTGGTTGCCCTCTTTTTATCAACTAGGTCTCAGGCGGCTCGCAAAGTCCAGATAGGATACAGTTAGACATAAGTCACATGACCATGGTCTACTCCAGATGCACAGGGTCAGACTGGCGCCAAGCCAAGGGAATTGAGTTGGCGCTATGGATCCTACAAACAAAGAGAACCGAAGGCTGTCGGTATTTGCATTGCTGACCAGGATTCAGTGTGGCAGTACTCTGTAGATGAGAGTGACTGAAGGGGGTCTCATCTTTCCCTGAGGTCACTAGAATGTTATTTGTTGCAGGTGTTACTGAACAGCACATGGAATGGAACTCCATGGGCATCCTTCCTGGGTTCTTTGGGTCGGACAGTCCCTGGGATGGACCCGGCGGACGCCCAACATGAAGGTCCTTGTATCACCTGGGGAAAAAGCAATTTGGCGACCTGCGGAGAGGAGGGGGGCCTGTGCGGAGGCAACATCATGATCAACTCACATCGGAGCTTATGCTGCATGTCCTTACGAACAGGATACATCATCACATGTCACCCCGATCCACAGGATCATCCGACGAAGTGGGAGATATTGCCACCAACAGTTGGAGGGGTACCGATCATCTCTCGCGTGGTTGCCAAGATCTTCCCTACCGTAACTTGGGGGATGATACACTAGCACCAGCAGCACGTGGCGAAGCCCTTGCCTTTTGTACCCAGTACGAGGAATAAATTGGTATCTGTATGATCTTCAAGCATCAATATAGACACTCATGGTTTCAATCACAGGTTTAAAGTTGTAGCTAATAGTAAAAAAGATCTGTGCAAACCCATAAAGGACGACCCAGTAAAGGATGAGTGGCATGATGCATCCACTGTTTTCAACCTCCATGTAAGAAGTTTTCAGCCGATCCCTCCTGCGGCTGATTATCGGAGGGCCATTGGGAGGCCATCGGGGGCCTTTATGCAATCATGATGGTACAGAGTAGTCAGTTGGTGAAATTTCCTACATTATACACCGATCCTGGGTGAAGCAAACAAGAGTCAAACCCACTGGCGACCCCAACGGTGAAGAGTTCCGGTTGGGTGGAGGGATGAGTTTATTCTCACCCACTCTGCAAGACCCACTGGTAGCGTGTCACCCGTTTTCTCTCCTGAAATCCTCCCGGCATGTCACCGCCCTCTTCGCTCTACTCCCTTGGCTCTTTCATTTCTCCTCCTCTCCTCTTTCCCTCTCTCGACTAATCCTTGCGATCTCCTCGTACCCCTCATATACTCTTCTTCTGTGCAGGCTTGCCTCATATTCCCTCTCTGATCTCATATTGCCCTGTCCACTCGGGATTGACGGTACGTAACGGTCCTCCTGAACAACCCCAGTCGTTAGTCTCCATCCGAGGGGGCTTTAATAACTCCGGAGTCCCATACTACCCACGCACCAATTTTGTCTTTTGTCCCCCTTTATGCCTGCGGAAACACCCTGGGAGACTTGAATACTTGCCCATTTCCGAGACTCAAACTGAACATTATCTAGCGATCGACAAGACCCGTCTTTATAACCATCTTTCTTCCGCTTCCTCGTTGCCAGTCCTCTGTACATCAAAACCATGGCCAGACAAACTTCGCTAGACTCCGAAAGACCCATCATGGCTCCATCGGTAAGGCCAACGCGCGAAATACTATCGCCTACGCCTTGCGACCCCTCTAACTCCATTTAGGCCCGTACTTCGAAGCGATTCTCGACCGTCAGCGGAAGCCCTTCGATCGCATCCTCCCTCGGCAACCTCCCGAGCGGCGACCCTCGTATCGCCGAGTTTCACAACCTGCGCGACGGTCTGGAACGTCTCGAGAACAAGCCCCTGCAGAAGCAGCGATTCGTCCCGACGCCGGAGAAGAGCGACAACCTGAGCAAACTCGCCCTCGGCGCCAAGGTGGAACGCGCCCTCGGCCGTAGAATGACGGGGCAGGATGCGGTCATGCGCAAGCCCGTCCTTAGCGAGAAGGCCGCCGCTGAGTCGAGTCAGTAGAGGGCCGGTCTTTGATGTCTCGTTCGACGGTGTCCGCACTTTTCTTGTTCTCGTTTCCTCTGCGCATGGTGCATGTTCTCCTGTTTCCGGTCGATGTTTCCCTGGCGAATTCTGTGGATGAGTTTGATTGATACCTACCGCTGCTCTCGATGAGAAGTCTCCCTGTTTCCTCATACCCCTCGTTTGAGCTCTGTTTCTGCGCGTGTTCTATTTTTTCCTTTTAGGTACTGATTACTCGTTTCCCTGCTGCATGGCTCTCTTTGGGCGCTCCTGTGTATATGGGTTCCCTACGTGGAACAGTTCATCTCCGAAATGTCTATAGATTCGAACGGTGTGTTTTGAGACGGATATGCGACTCTTCTCCGAACATAGAAAGCGGTTCATGCTGGTGATGATGATGTATGCATCCTGGCCGATATTCCAGTTAGGCAGGCGGTGAGGGGACGCTAGGAGCGGACGCACTGAAACGACCCGAAGTTGGGGGATTTTGCCGTCGTCGTCCGTGTCTGCGTCTTTCCCTCGTTCGCCCTCTTGAACAGCTTCACAACAGCTTCCCTCACCACCACTACCACCACCGCTCCCACTACCGCATCGCCCACACGGTTCTTCTTCCCCTCCGTCTCCCACCATCTTCCCCATCTTCAATCCACCGTTACTCTCATCGGATCTCTCCGTCTCACATTCCACTTCAATCCATCTTGACCCCCCATCCTCCGCTTTGCCTTTGCGATTTTGAGTAATTGGAAATCGCACAAGAATCTTCCCTCTCATTCACCGTCACCGCCCACAACCACTCCCACGCGCCCTCTGCGAACCTCATCTTTCTCGCTCTTAATCCTTCTCTGCCATTTGTTTTGTCTATCGGTTTCTTCATTCTCTCTGTTTCGCATTGTGAGTCGTGGTCCCTCGTCCTCCCCGGCCGATTCCCTCTCGGCCATTCCACGTCCACTACTAACCGGTTGTCCGTGATCCCGCCTCAGTCCAGCGAAGAGGAAAAGCTTTGATTTTAGATCTTTTTCCTTCTTATTGATCACTTAGAGGCTTCCATTGTCGCCGTCCTATCTATTTCTCGACCTTTGCCGCTTTAGAAAATTTTCTCTCTTCTTCCCTTCTCGACATAATGGCCGACTCCGCTCAAGCTCCGATGAACGGCAACTATCCTGCCCAGCACGCCTACCACGACTCCTACAACCACACCCACGCTGCCATGAACAATGCAGCCAACTTCCAGCCTGCACAGTCCTCCACTCCCACCAATGCTCCCCCGGCCGATCAGCAGAAGAATGGTATCTCCAAGGATGAGGTCGGCTGGTACTTCGTCGAACAATACTACACCAACATGAGCCGTAGCCCGGAGAAACTGCATCTCTTCTACTCTCGACGCTCGCAATTCATCTTCGGTACGGAGGCCGAGAAAGTCACCATCGCTATGGGCACCAAGGTGAGTTCATCTTCCTGGGCCGTCTTCCACTGCAGTCCAGTCCATTGCTGACCATTGTCTCTGCTGGTGAAGGCCATTCAAGAAAAGATCAAGGAGCTCGACTTCCAGGACTGCAAGGTTCGCGTTCTGAACGTCGACTCTCAGGCTTCGTTCGACAACATCCTGATCGCCGTCATTGGTGAGATCTCCAACAAGGGTGAGGCTTCCCGCAAGTTCGTCCAGACCTTCGTGCTTGCGGAGCAGCCCAATGGGTACTACGTCCTCAACGATATCTTCCGTTTCCTGGTTGATGACGAGGAAATCGTTAACGAGGAGGCTCCCGCTGCCGCCCCCGCTCCGGTTGAGGAGACCCCTGCGGAGGCGCCCGCCCAGCCCGTGACCGAGACGGCCCCCGCCGCGGAGAAGGCGCAGGTGGACGCTGAGGCTGCCGCGGCCAAGGTGGACGAGAAGCTCGAGGAGGCAGAGAAGAACGGCGAGGAGGTGCCGGCCCAGGCCGTTGCGGAGCAGACCAACGGCACTGAGGCCAAGGAGTCGAAGGCTCCTGCTCAGCCCCCTGCCGCGGCCGAGCCTGAGACGATCCAGCCTGAGAAGCCCGCTACTCCCGAGCCCACTCCTGCAGAGCCCGTGCAGAAGGAAGCCCCCGCCCCGGTGAAGGAGACTGCCCCCGCTCCGGCTCCCGCGCCCGCGAAGGCTGTCCCGAAGACCTGGGCCAACATCGCCTCCAAGTCGGGCGCTTCGGCTCCTGTGGTGCCTGCCATCCCCGTCGCCCCGGCTAAACCCGCGCCTGCTGCCGCTCCTGCTGTCCCTCAGCCGGCTGCTGCTGCTCCTACCGCCCCGGCCCCGGAGTCCACTCCCGCTAGCCAGCCCTCTTCCAATGACGGATCTGGCTGGCAGACCGCCGGTCAGGAGAACAAGAAGAACCAGTCCCGCTCGAGCGAGGAGCAGAACACTCTTGGTTACATCAAGAATGTCACTGACAAGGTGGATGCCAACCTGCTCCGCCAGACCCTGTCTCGCTTCGGAAAGCTGAAGCATTTCGACGTGAACCGCGCTAAGGTATGTTCTCCGACATTCAATTGGGGATATGGACATGTCCACTAATCTCTTCCGTTTCTAGAGCTGCGCCTTCGTCGAATTCGCTGATGCTGCGGGCTATGCGGCTGCGGTTGCTGCCAACCCTCACCAGATCGGCACCGAGCAGATCTCTGTTGAAGAGCGCCGCGCTCGTGCCAACACCTACGGTGGCAATGCCAACTACGGCCCCGGTCGGGGTGGTGCTGGTCGTGGCCGCGGTGACCGTGCTGGCAGCCAGGGCCGTGGCAGTTTCCAGCGCGATGGCCGTGGTGGCTTTGCTCCCCGTGGTCGTGGTGGAAACGTCAACGCCAAGGGTCGCAGCCAGGCCCCGGCCGCTTAAGCCGTTTGCATGAAATCGTGATATAGTTGTTATGTCGCATGCATTTTCCTTCTCCCTTTCTCCTCGGACTGTTGCTTTTCATTCGTCCTTTCCTCCTGGCTCGCCCTCAGCATACCGGGTTCGATGCTTACAGTGATCCAGGGCATGTATTACTTCCTTTTACTGATAATAACATGTGTTATGTGGCCCTCCGCCGTCACAGTGCATATTAGCGGTTGGAAAAGTTGTCCTTCTTCCGATTTCCTCTCTGGTCTGTGATCCATGACTTTTGTTTCTATCACTGTGTTGCCATGATGTTACTGCCCATTTCCTACTTGTCGCATAGCCAGCTCCGTGTGCTTCTTGATGTGTTATCGTGTTATTTCTCCCCTGGTCTTTTGTCGGCCATATCGTGTTTATGAAGTTCCCAATCCATTACCATGCTTTGACCTGTGATCTTTCCTCGCGTCTGTTGTGTGGGTGGAATTGGCGTGGCCCACGTTGTAAATGGAACGGAATTGAATGCGAAGGTTACTTCACATGTGGGATGGAAGTGGGAGCGGTGAAGAATAGAGAAGACCCACTACGGACTTGTTTGTGTTCTGTTTCCCGTGCTGCGTCTAATGGGTTGTATTTGTAGCCAGGCCTTGTGCAGTCCAACAGAGCTAGATCTCCTCCTGTCCAACCGAAGTATCTCCTCTGTACTCTGTCCGGAGTAATGGACGTGGATGGAACCTTCTGGCGGAGAGCAAAGGCGGAGAGCCACACCGACAATGCTGATTGGTCCCGCGGGAGTCGTGGAGCGGAACGTTCTAGATGAAGAGCCTCAGGCAGGATCCGGTTCGAGATGAGTCGACGAGATGCGAATTGACGGCCGGACAAGGCTGGGAATGTAGAGAAAGTCGATCAGACGAGTCGACCGAAGTGCCCGGGGCTCAGCATCGCCCCAGTATCCGGAAGATTCGATCACCCGGGCGATCAGATCGAAGGCAGTGGAAAGGGCGGAGCGTGGAAGTTGCTGGATCGCCGTAGAAACGCCCGCACCGAATTTTTGTGCATATTAATTGCCTGGACGCTTCTCCGCCCCGGCGTCCTTTTTTTCTCCCGCCAGCCTTTTTCCCTTCTTCCTCTTCTTCTTCTCCCTCTACTCCTCACTATCTTCCCTCCATCCATTCAATCTCTGCCCTCGAGCAGATTTATCTCACCGTTTCCTCTTCTTTCACCCATTACGACTTCTTTTCACGATCTCCTTCTGTAAGTTATCCCTCTCTCACCAGTCTTTGGTCTACCCCGCCTCCAGCTCTCAGAGCTCGCAATTCGTTCTCGTGGGATTCTTCGGTCAGAAGTAGACTCGGAGCCTCTGCATTGTCGGTTGAGCATCCTGAGTTTCTATCTGCTGTTGTCCTGCGTGATTTACTCTATCGCCTCATTGGAAATCTCTGTACACGCAGTGGGGTCCCGAGCTAACCATCTCCCCCCTCCAACAGAATTCCTCATCATGTCTTCCGAAACCTTTGAGTTCCAGGCTGAGATCTCTCAGCTGCTCTCGCTGATCATCAACACTGTCTACTCCAACAAGGAGATCTTCCTGCGAGAGCTCATTTCCAACGCCTCCGATGCCCTGGACAAGATCCGCTATGAGTCCCTGTCGGACCCCTCCAAGCTCGACTCGGGCAAGGACCTCCGCATCGACATCATCCCCAACAAGGAGGCTAAGACCCTCACCATCCGTGATACCGGTATTGGTATGACCAAGGCTGTAAGTTCTCTCCCTGTCGGTACCGTCTCTGCCGAGCAATGTCTGACTCATCTCAGGACCTCATCAACAACCTGGGTACCATTGCCCGCTCCGGCACCAAGCAGTTCATGGAGGCTCTCTCCGCCGGTGCTGATGTCTCCATGATCGGCCAGTTCGGTGTCGGTTTCTACTCCGCCTACCTGGTCGCTGACCGCGTCACCGTCGTCTCCAAGCACAACGATGATGAGCAGTACGTCTGGGAGTCCGCCGCCGGTGGTACTTTCACCCTCACTCAGGACACCGAGGGCGAGCAGCTCGGCCGCGGTACCAAGATCGTCCTCCACCTCAAGGATGAGCAGACCGACTACCTCAACGAGAGCCGCATCAAGGAGGTTGTCCGCAAGCACTCCGAGTTCATCTCCTACCCCATCTACCTCCACGTCCTGAAGGAGACCGAGAAGGAGGTCCCCGATGAGGAGGCCGAGGAGAACAAGGAGGAGGATGAGGAGAAGAAGCCCAAGGTCGAGGAGGTCGACGAGGAGGAGGAAAAGAAGGAGAAGAAGACCAAGACCGTCAAGGAGAGCAAGATCGAGGAGGAGGAGCTTAACAAGACCAAGCCCATCTGGACTCGCAACCCCGCCGACATCACCCAGGAGGAGTACGCCGCCTTCTACAAGTCCCTCTCCAACGACTGGGAGGACCACCTTGCCGTCAAGCACTTCTCCGTCGAGGGTCAGCTCGAGTTCCGTGCCATCCTCTACGTCCCCAAGCGCGCTCCCTTCGACCTCTTCGAGACCAAGAAGACCAAGAACAACATCAAGCTCTACGTCCGCCGTGTCTTCATCACTGATGATGCCACCGACCTCATCCCCGAGTGGCTCAGCTTCATCAAGGGTGTTGTCGACTCTGAGGACCTGCCTCTCAACCTGTCTCGTGAGACCCTGCAGCAGAACAAGATCATGAAGGTCATCAAGAAGAACATTGTCAAGAAGACCCTCGAGCTCTTCACTGAGATCGCCGAGGACCGTGAGCAGTTCGACAAGTTCTACTCTGCCTTCAGCAAGAACATCAAGCTCGGTATCCACGAGGACGCCCAGAACCGCGCCACTCTCGCCAAGCTCCTCCGCTACCAGTCCACCAAGTCCGGTGACGAGACCACCTCCCTCACCGACTACGTCACCCGCATGCAGGAGCACCAGAAGCAGATTTACTACATCACCGGCGAGTCCATCAAGGCCGTCGCCAAGTCTCCCTTCCTGGACAGCCTTAAGCAGAAGAACTTTGAGGTTCTGTACCTGGTTGACCCCATTGACGAGTACGCCTTCACTCAGCTGAAGGAGTTCGATGGCAAGAAGCTGGTCGACATCACCAAGGATTTCGAGCTTGAGGAGTCCGAGGAGGAGAAGGCCGAGCGTGAGAAGGAGGAGAAGGAGTTCGAGGGCCTCGCCAAGAGCCTCAAGAACATCCTTGGCGACAAGGTCGAGAAGGTCGTTGTCTCCCACAAACTCATCGGCTCCCCCTGCGCCATCCGTACCGGCCAGTTCGGTTGGTCCGCCAACATGGAGCGTATCATGAAGGCTCAGGCCCTCCGTGACACCTCCATGAGCTCCTACATGTCCTCCAAGAAGACCTTTGAGATCTCTCCCAAGTCCCCCATCATCAAGGAGCTCAAGAAGAAGGTTGAGGCCGATGGCGAGAGCGACCGCACCGTCAAGTCCATCACCCAGCTCCTCTTCGAGACCTCCCTCTTGGTGTCCGGCTTCACCATCGAGGAGCCCGCCAGCTTCGCCGAGCGTATCCACAAGCTCGTCTCCCTCGGCCTGAACGTCGACGAGGAGGCCGAGACCGCCGAGGAGAAGGCCGCCGAGGAGGCTCCCGCTGCCGCCGCTGCCGGCGAGTCCTCCATGGAGGAGGTTGACTAAATGATTTGATGTGTTTCCTTTAACGTGCCTGTTCCTTTAATGTCTCCATTTTCCTTTGTTCTTTTTTTACCTTTAATTAGGATGGAAACGAAGATCAATGCTTTTACGACTTCATTTGGCCCCTTTGGGATCTGTTCAGTATTCCCGGTGATCTATCGGTCTGGGATTTCCTGCATGGACCGGCTAGATAAGTCTGTCTTATGGTTGCGATGATCAAAACGGGACTTTCGGCGTTGCGAGCGTTTCTCGGGTTTCTCGGGTCGGAGATTGGGTTTGCACCTGGTCATCCGGTCCGGGATGGTAGATTATTGAATACGATATCTTCATCTGATCTTTCTATGCCGTAGTCGTTACCTGCTTCATTCTTGTCTAGTTATTGCGGACTGTGTGCATGGCAGCTCGTAACCCTCTCCTACATAGCTATCCACGTAGTCAATAATGTCAGATGTATGGATGTATGGTCGTGGATTATGGGTTAACCATCACTATTGAGAAATCGGGACGCCACTAGTGCAGGACAAGAACAAACGCCAGGTAGAAAGGGGAAATTAGATGACCAAAAAAATCATGACAACGCCAGTCTCATACGTATAGCAACCCGTTAAACATAATTCATTGACGATAAACCCCTTGCGATGCGAAACAAGCAATCAACAGCGCGCGCACAGCAGCGCGCATCCAGGACGCCATCGACCATCAGGACAAGTGCGTGGATCCAGTCCAACGATCATCTCGTCCTCACCTGTCTCCTAGGTTGTAAAAGACACTCACCAGAACTCTGTGGGGTCACCTAATCACTACTACCATACCAGTCGAATTTCCAGTCAGAGAGACTGCGCGAGGGTAACCCCCACGCATTTGCAAGCCACAGGGCCAGTCCGCCGACGACGCCGAAGCTGCCCACGATCTGGACGATGGCCCAGCCGCGTCTCTTGAGATCCTCCGACCACTGGACGAGACCCAGCGGGTCGTGCGGACTGATCCGGGCGACCTGGTATTCCATCTGCTGGCCGTGTTGCATTCGCAGCACGACACCGCTTCCGCCGACTTTTGCCGCGGGGCCCCGCGGACTGGGGAATCCGGGGGTTTGCGTGATTGGGACGAGAGAGCCATCGACGACACACTCGCCCAGGCGCTCGGTCAGCCAGACTGCGCGCTCGCCCCGGGCTAGCGCGGCATATCGCTCTCGTTCGTTCTGGAGGCTTTGTTGCAGATCGGACGCCCATTTTGCCAGGTGCAGCCGCGCCTCTTTCTCTTCATGACGCGTGTAATCAGAGATCCGAGCCATCGTGTACCCGGGAGAATGATTCCGGGAACCGGGGGCAAGTGACAGAAGACTGCTGTGGGGGGAGCCGGGACGTCGGGTGGCTTGGTCGTGCTGTCGCTGGGAGAGTTTCTTGGCCGTGGAATGTCGAACCCAAGCCATATTTTCACGGTCGAAGAGCTTCTGGACCAGTAAGGGCAGTTCGGAAGGTACGAGAGGCTGGACGTAGTCTGGACTCATGAGAGTGCTTGCGTCCATTTCGTCATCGTCGTTGGACTTGGCGGATGATACGGCGAACGGCATCTGAGCGTCGGAGCCGCCGAAAAGAAAGGGAGCAATCCCCGCATCGTGTGCTTTGTAATGAAAGGCCGATTTCAGGGAGGAGATCTGGTCTGGTGTTAGGAGGTCCGACTTTGATATGACCGGGACGACGCTGGTCCAGTCGCAGAGCTTGCGAATGCATTCGATGTCGGACGGGAGACTGTCCTCGGAAATGAGATATAAAACGGCATCGACTTGGGCCCCACCGTTGCCGGCGAGCAAGTTCTGGAAGTCATGGTTGGACGAATGAAGGGAGGCAGTCACGCGGAGGAGCTGCTGACGGACATACTGAAGTACGGCGTCGGTCTGTCCAGCACGACTCAGCGTTGTTTTCGGAGTGTCCACAAAGCAAATATTCCGTTCGAGAACCACGTCTCCGGTGCTTTTTCTTCTCCGCAGAACCCGGGAATCCTCCAGATCTGACCACCATGGGGGATACGGTTTAGTACTGGCGTATATCTCCGAAACAAGCGTTGACATTTCTTGCGGCCGGGATGACCGCGAGGGCCGGAACTGTTGGGATTGTAGTGGGAGGGGTACGGAAGGCAACGCGTCTACATGCACAATGTCCTCGCATTCTTGGACGATGGATTTGAGGAGGGATGTTTTCCCCGAGCCTGAGCTCCTGTCAGGATATATTTCCCGCAACAAGACCGACGAAAGCTTACCTGATACGCCCGCAAAGAGCAGTTTTAGCCGCCCCAACGCTTTCCCATTATCAGTAAATGGTCGGCGACTCGGCATCTTGATCATGGGCATGATCAACTGAGAGGTGTTGTCGGGGCCGAGTTCGGGAACCGGACGGGATTCATTGTCCTCCTCCCCGGATGCCACCGCCTGGCTACTCATATCGTCGGCAATGGATATGTCGTCGAGGTTTCTCCCCGACTGGTTGGAAATCGATTTGGGGCTGCTCGGCAAGGACGGCGCATCTTCAAGGGTGCTGAGATTCAGCGGAGTGAAGGGCCGCGGGGATGGGGTTTCGGGAAAAGGCAGTGACTCGGAATGGTCACGGTTGGAGTGAAGCAGAGAATCCAAGGGTTTGATGGTTGAATGACGGCGTGCGGATGGTCGCGCCGTCGCGGGTTCTTCTTCTGCGTCTGGCTTGGTGGTGGAAGACGGCGGTTGTTGCAGTTTGGACGGACTGGTAGGAAGGGAACCGGCTTTACAACTGGCCTGTTCGGAGTCGCACCAGGAAGACATTAGACTAGCCGGGTTGGTCGTATCGGCCAAGCTTTCGACGCCATACATGCTTTCGTGGGATGCATCCGGGTCCCGAGGGGAGAGGACATCGGAGTCGAGATCGGGGGAGCGGTGGGACAGGAAGAAGCTCGTGGGGACAGTATTGCGGGGGTCGATCCACTGCTGGTGGTGAGGGTCGCTGGAGACTTTGCGGGCGTTGGGGACGGAGATGTCGGGGACCGGCCTCATGGTGCTTGGGAGAGTCTGAAGGACATGGATCTGGACATGGACAAGAAGAGGGGAGAAGAGACGGTCATCTCCAGCGAGTGAAGGTCGTCTGATGTTGTTGACGTAGTTAGATAATGAAGGGAGGGGAGCCGGCTGAGTCAGCATATACATACACAGCTGAATCATCAATGCATCCATTCGGCTAATGTATCATTCTTAGGGTTTCGAATTTCGACCACTACTATCCGTACTACGGAATAAATGAATCTGAAACCGAGTCATGATGATGCGAGTCAAAAGTACGTGGAACTAGACTAGCGTCCGACGCCAACAGAAGCGAAGGCGAGGCTAAAGCGACTAGTTGGATGGCCTCGGAGCAGACGACCGAACAATCTTAGCGGTTGTGGTGGGTAGATTTACAGAGTGATCTGAACAGTCAGAAGAGGGAGACACCAGAGTAGTATCTAGGCAACAGGCTGAAGGGGATTCTTTAGGTATGATTCTACAAATTGTCAAGTTGTCGACCGGGATGAAAAAGACCCTGACCCAGAAAGCCCCAAGCGCAACTGCCGCGGAAATAATCCTGGGCGTCGAGGATACGAACAATACCCTGGTTCCTGTCGACGATCCCATTTGCCACAGGGCTTCATGAGTGCATTATCCATAGGTGTATGGAGTAGTCAACGGAAGAAAAGAGAGGAGAGAAGAAGAAGACGATTCATAAGGCATCGCATAACGGACTGGAGAAAATATAGAGACTCACTCTGTAGAAGTAAATGCATGAAGCCTCCGAATTCTTTTCTTCTCCCCGCTGCTTCCCCACTAAGAGAACCACCGATTCAACCCCCATCCATCTTCTCTCTCCCACTCGCTCTCACTCTTTCACTCTCTCTTTCTCGAATCCTCTTCTTCTCTTCTTCTCCAACCCTCTCTCCTCCCACCCTCCCTTTTCCTCCATCTATCATGGCGTCCAATCTGTATCGCTGATCCGCCGTTCTTTTCCTCCTCTTTCACCAGTACACCCGATTGACTCCCTCCCCTCTCCCCTCTCCATTTGGCCGAAAAAAACGAATCAGAAAAAGAGAGAAACAAGTCGGAACCCGTCATGGAACAAGATCCCACTCTCGCCTGGTCGGAGATGCCCTCCACCGGCGAGGAAGACTTCTCGCATTTCCTCGAGTTTGGAATGAATTTCTCCGATCTCGAGGGGCAGCACGGACCGACCGACCACCAGCATCAATCTCTTCCGCCGCGCTCCACCACCGCTGCCACTCACGATCAGCATCTTGTTCGCATGGACACCGATCCCGTGTCGTACAATCGTCTCATGGGCGATTTCTCCGTGGATCCTGCCTACACGGCCGCCCCCATGACCCCGGCCTACTATCCGCAGAAACCGCATCCCGGTCAGCCGCAGATGGACCAGGCGCATCACCAACCGACCTCCCAACCCTATATTCCTCACTCTCAGCCCATGATTCCCCCCACCCCCAACAGCATTGAATTGCAGGGCAACGCCGCCACCTATCCCCAGCGGGTCGACGACTCCCATGAGATGTATGACCGCTATGCGCGGATAAATGAGGAACAGGTAAGCCGCATCGCATTGCAAACCACCCCGTCAAACTGCATCCGCTAATGCACGCTCCCGCTCTGACACAGGCTCTCTATACTCCCCTTGTGTCGCCCGCTATGACCCCGTTGGAGTCGCAATTCCGACTGCCAGAATACACCATCCCCGGAGAATACTTCACCCCCCTGACCTCGCCGGCCCTCGAAGCCCAGAATGCCCACGCCAATGGCTACCCCTTCCATCAGGCGCAGATGTCCGACATGGGGTTCGTTCCCTCGCCGGTAGACAATGCCATTCCCTCATCATCAGCCCCATCGTCCCCTGGACTGATGCGGAAACATCGACGCCGACCGTCCACCACCAAGTCCTTCTCCAGCCGGGCGAAGAAGCAACAGTCCCCCTCGGTGCGGCCCCAGACTCGCAAGAAGTCGCTTCTGAACATCAACTCCGATGAAATCCTGAACGGCCTGAGTCAGGACCAGGCCAATGCAAAGGCCAAGAACCCTGCGACCAGCAACTTGCGATACGGCAGCAATGAGAGCTCCGGCCAGGACTCCGTCTCCCCGGAACCCCTGTCGGAGCCATTGATGCCTCCCCCCGCCCTTCCGCCCGCGCGCAAATCTCCTGCGATTGCGCCACAGTCCGCTCAGCCACGAACCAGTGAGCCGGCGACCCCAGCCATGTT
Source organism: Aspergillus sp. MEXU 27854 (assembly GCA_019721355.1). Lineage (NCBI taxonomy): Eukaryota > Fungi > Ascomycota > Eurotiomycetes > Eurotiales > Aspergillaceae > Aspergillus > Aspergillus sp. MEXU 27854. The sequence goes on from JAGMTT010000003.1 coordinate 1,570,258, forward strand.
GATGCGCATTCAGCGGTCGCAACCCGCGCCGCCCACCCCGACCAGTCAGCCTGCCTCGCATTTCACTCCCGCTTTGCCGGAAGCCCATGACGATGTCATGGAAGATGTCGTCCTGCCCGAGGCGGCCACGCCGACCACCCACCTCTCGAGATCCCAAGTCACCCGCATTGACACGAGTCTGCGGGATCCCAATCCGTCGTCCCCGGCCATCACGCCTGGTAATGGCACCCCCGCAGTGGAACCCAGGTCGGCACCCGCCCCCAGCCCCCGCACGGTCGCGATGCCTTCCCCAAGTGGGCCAGTAGGCAGGAAATCCGACACTCCCAAGCTTGGACCGATCGGCAGAAAGCGACAGAGTCTCAGCTCTGCGCAGCCAAGTCCTAATCTCCGTCCCAAGATCAGCCCGAGCATTCAACCGTTGGTTCGTGGAGATGGTAAGTCGCCGCGCTCAATAGCCACTCCGCAAACGAATTGCGCTAACTCCTTGTGACAGGCATCTCAAGCGAAACGTCCGCGCTCTATCTGGCTTCCAAATCCAACTACCAGCACATCTTGGATGGAACGCTTCTTCCCGGTGTTTCATACCCTGAGACTCTTGCGGAGAACCTGAGTTCAAAGCGGACCAATCACAAGCTCGCGGAACAGGGTCGTCGAAACCGTATCAACAATGCGCTCAAAGAAATCGAGTCTCTGATCCCGCCGGCCTTCGTTCAGCTGAAGAATGCCAAAGAGGCCGGAAATACCCCGAAGAATGGCGAAAAGGAGAAGGAGAAGTCCGGAAACCAACAGATCAGCAAAGCGAGCACCGTCGAAATGGCCATTGATTACATCAAGGCGCTTAAGAAAGAGCTCGCCGAGACCAAAGGCAAACTGGACGCCGCCGAGGCTCGCCTCGCCAAAGATCCCTCGGTCACTTCCGCTTCTGAACCGAAAGACCCTGGGCAAATCGAAAAGCCGAGTGACGGCGGTGCCAATGTTACGGAGGCCGAGATCAACGGCTCTGCGATTGAAAGCTCGTAGAGATGACCTGGAGTCACGCTGGGTCCGCCTCGAATACCAAAAGACAATCGGTGTGACGTGATATGCTTTACGACAGATAAGAAGACCCCCAGTGGTGCTTAGATGTACGGGATGTCCGATTTCTTATTTTCCTTCTCGATATACAAATTTTCCCAGAACTTGGTTTTAGATGGATGGGAGATGGGTGGCTGTGTGTATTTGAGCCCTGTTCTTTTATTACGTGAGGTCCTCGTCCTTTCTTGCTTGGTGTTGTTGGTTGTTCTCTGTTCTCTTGAACTGGTCGAAAACGGTTTACTTGTTCATCCTGTATGTCAGGGCGTTATTGGTGGAGGAGCTGTGTCGGTAGGATTGTTCAAATTGCTTCGAATTTACTGTCCATCTAGCTATGTTGCCTTGGGTTCCTTTTTATACTCATTGATCAACGTAATGACTGCGCATCTACGACGCACGGTTCTGTGCATAGATCAACCATCAATCTGATCGATTCGTGACTCTCCGCATGATTAAGCAAATGTCGCTATGATATTGAGCGCGCCCTGAAGCAAGCGCCATGAAAGATGCACATGTAATGATACTTTTACATTTCCAACCATCGCTCATTAGATGATCTCCCCGTTCAATAATCCCGCATCACAGCAACCATCTCGTCCAGCCGAGCGACTTCCCCCAGCAGCAACGCCTCCTTGGCCCTCCACTGCTCCAGTAACGTCAGCTCAGCCTCGGAGAGATAACGCTCTTCGTTTCCCTTGACATCGCTGCGTTCAGTCTTCTCGAGGAACTCCTTGAGCCGGTTCCGTTCGAACCGCAGCCGCTGTAGGCACCGAGACATCGATTTGTAGGTGTCTTCCAGAATACTGGCGCGCGTACGATCAGGGTCATAGAACCACAGGTAGATGGTGCGGGAGGGCTGGCGCTGCGCGTCTCGAGGGACTTCCTGCAGGTCGACAAAACCGCCCGCCTGCATGCTAGCCAGCACCTGCCGGAGATCCTTAAAGGGGAGAAGGCTGATTTCTTGTAGACGCTTCTCGTCCAGCTTGCCCTTGGCGTGCAGCACGCGCACCACTCGGAGTGCTACGTCTCCGTATCGTGCCTCGATCATCCGCTCCAGTTCCAGATGACGCAGCTTACAGGCGAGAGCTCGAAATTCCACCGTCCAGGAGGGGAGGTTGGCCACCATTTTCTTCTCCGTGAGGTTGTAGGGCGGCTCGGAAAGAAGGGCCAGGTGTTGGCCGATCTCGTAGATCCGGTTGCCCTCGGAGGATGCACCGTTGGGGCCGTCGTGGTGCGTGCCGTTCACGCCGTCATCCAACGGACGCTTCCCGCGCCGGTTGACAGCCTGCGATACATCCATGGGGCCGATTGACCCGGCCAGGTCCACTGAGGGGTCGACGTCCTCGGCAATGGCGGTCAGACTAACCGGGGAAGCGAACTGCTTGCCTTCTTCGCCTTCGCGGGGGATTTCAGGGGTGTCGCGGCACTGTTTGGTTTTGTATTCGATGCGTCGCAGGAGACATTCGTAGACGTGAACCGTGGCACTGGAGCACTCCTGCTCGGCGAGTTCGAGGAATCGACGGTTACGGAGAGCGACATCGAGCTTTTCATAGTTGACTCGGACGGTAATTCCACCCTGTTTGCAAAGATGGTAAGCTCGGTGATCGGGAAGAGTTAGATGAGAGCAGCTTACCTCCATGGGAATATTATCACCCCCCATCTCGTCCTCGGACCATTCGTTCTCCTCCTCCTCCTCTTCCTCATCTTCATCGACGGCCGCATAGTCCACCCGTGCTTTTTTGTTGGGTCCCTCCGCACCACCCGGACCACGTCGTCGCTTAGCACCGCGCGGGACCCCGTTGAAGACCAAGCCGTGAGTGAGATCCCCATCAAGGCGCTCCCGGAGCATGTCGGCGGTCAGTTCGAGAACGGTCTCCTCGAGCTTCTTTCCCTTCATTTGTTTGATGTCAGGTCTGGCCTTGATCGTCCGTTCGCAATCCAAAACGTTATCCGCATAGCTTTGAAAGTGCGCCTCCCGGACGCGATGTATATAGCCGTGGGCTGCAAGCGCCTTCAGAGTGGGATGCAGGAGAAATGGTTGCGCTTGTTCTTCTTGCTGGTCTTCTAACTCTTCTAGAGCATCTTCACCGTTGACGCCGTTGGTATGTCCCTCGCCTTCAATCTCCTCGTCCGGTTGGGCGTGATCTCCGTCAACGGCGGTCGGGGCTTGCGGCTGCAGCTCCGGGAGGGTCTCGAGGTAGCTGACTTGAGCATGACCGAGGAACATGATGGTCGACATGACCGTCGCGGCATATTTGCCCAGTCGTTCTTCGATAAATTCCAGAATTTTTCCGGCGCGAACGAGATAATAACCGGATTGGATGTTCGGTTCATAATACGTCACGCCTTCTTCGTAGGATGTGTAATGGTAGACAAGGTGCTGCTGAACCATCGCAGCCAGTCCTCGACGGAGCTGCGCATCAGGCAGCTTCGAGTAGAATCTCAGGCGGGGGAGAGTGAGGCGATCATAACGGATGAGGGTTGCGTAGATATGCTGGGGATTGTCATGAGAGTTAGTTTGTGGTGAGGGGGAGGAGTCAAAGAATCAGAGAAAGAGAAAAAGAGCGAAGGCATTGGAAAGGCAGACTTACCCCAAAAAGCTCCCCAAAGTTGTCTTCTACTAGGAGCGTACATAGCTCCGCAATATACTGAGACATATTAGAGTCGCAATTGCAGAGAGGGGAGAGGTGAGGGGGACGATCATGGATCATACCTGCGAAGTCATGTTTGCGCTTCTAGAGAACGCCGAGACCGGTTCAATTCTCTAGAAGAAGGGATGATTGTCACCGAGAAAGGGACATCAGGAAGGGGACCCACGAAGACCGCAATCCGCCGACGACAGGAACGATGACTCTATCGGGATTATTTTTTTGATGCTTATCGATGAGCATTTCGGCGATGCTCACGTGGGAGCTCATCAGGTGATGCCACGTGACCCGGAGGAGGAGGAAAAGCCGGTTCCGCCCGCACTCGCCATGCGGGCCAATCAGGAGGCGAGTAATCAAGGCCGCCCGGCATCTTGAAGCTTTTCAGACATCGTTTCCAACCCGTCCATCGACCGCCAGCGGCATTCTCCTGCTCTCCCTCCCCCTCCTCCGCCACATTCCCCCCCAATTGTTGTCAAGCCTTTCCGGCTTTCCTCTACACTTCTTCTTCTCCTTCAATTTGGTCTATCCGCACATGCGATGATGCTGTCGCGGTCCTCTTTCGCCCGCAATGCGCCCCGTGCGCTCCAGAAGCAGTGCTCTGTCACCGGCGCCAACGGCCGCCGTGGCCTGGCCACTGCCACTCAGTTTGACGTTTCCGAGTCTTCTGGAGTGAAGGTTGCCAACAGAGAAACCGCTGGTCCTACCGGCACCCTGGCGTTGGTTGCAAAGGCCGGTTCCCGTTACCAGCCCTTCCCTGGCTTCGCCGAGGCCCTCGACGAATTCGCCTTCAAGGTGAGTCGCTGCTGTCCCAATGGCCCCTCTCGTCGGCCCTACTCTACCATCCTCGATCAACTCTGACCCGTGACCTTTCCAATGGACAGTCTACCCTCAAGCGCTCGGGATTGCGGATCACTCGGGAGGTTGAACTGCTGGGCGGTGAAGTTTCCTCGACACACTCTCGCGAAAACGTCGTCCTCACGGCCAAGTACCTCGCCAACGACCTGCCCTACTTCGTGGAGCTGCTTGCCGAGGTCGCTTCTCAGTCCAAGTTCGCTGGTAAGTTTGCCAGACAGCCTTGCCTCATCCCCTACCGGTCATGGTGGCATATCAAAAAGGATTGGTCCGGTGCTGACACGGCTTTTCGTCAGCCCACGAGTTGCAGGAGATCGTGATCAAGCACCTTAAGTACAGACAGCAGGCTTTCGCCGCCAGCCCCGAGGCTCAGGCTCTTGATGCCGCCCATGCCGTGGCTTTCCACCAGGGTCTGGGTGCCAGCATCACCCCCTCCACCAACGTGCCCTTCGAGAAGTACCTCTCCGCCGACGCCATCGCCGAGTACGCCCAGAAGGCGTTCTCCAAGTCCAACGTTGCCCTCGTTGGCACCGGTTCCAACTCGGCTGAGCTCTCCAAGTGGGTGGGTCAGTTCTTCAAGGAGCTCCCCTCCGCTGGTGGTCTCCAGTCCGCCGCCTCCAAGTACTACGGTGGTGAGCAGCGTATCTCCTCCAAGGCCGGCAACGCTGTCGTGATTGCCTTCCCTGGTTCCAGCGCCTTCGGTGCCTCTGGTTACAAGCCCGAGGCTTCCGTCCTCGCTGCTCTCCTGGGTGGTGAGTCCACCATTAAGTGGACCCCTGGCTTCACCCTCCTGTCCAAGGCCACCCAGGGCTTCTCCCAGCTCCGTGCCTCGACCCAGAGCCTCGCCTACTCCGACGCCGGTCTGCTCTCCGTCAGCCTCTCCGGTCAGGCCGACCAGGTCGCCGCCGCCAGCAAGAACGTCGTCGACGTCCTCAAGAAGGTCGCCGCTGGTGAGGTCGCCGGCGAGGATGTCAAGAAGGCCACCGCCCTCGCCAAGTTCCGTGCCCTCGAGGCCGCCGAAACCCTCTCCACCGGTCTGGAGGCCACTGGCTCTGCTCTCCTCAACACCGGCAAGATCGCCCAGCTCAGCGAGATTGCCCAGAGCTTCGACGCCGTCACCGAGGCTCAGGTCAAGGATGTAAGTGTCTTTTCGCAATACTTCCAGGACGAGAACACAGTCGTTAACCCCCTCTCACAGGCCGCCAAGTCCCTCCTCTCCGGCAAGGCCTCCGTCGCTGCCGTTGGAGACCTCCACCAGCTCCCCTACGGCGAGGACCTTGGTCTGACCGTTTAAAATGTATACATTACATACTAGAGTGACTTGGAAAAAGCGTCGCCCCCTTTCATGTGTCTAGATCGACCTTCGCAGATATTTCCTTCTCTTTTGTGATGTGGTTGTAGTTGTGTGTCTGTAATACAAGTGTACCTTATATACTTTTTTGTTCCACTTGGTTGTAGTAACGTTGATTATGTTGATAGGTATTTCGAAGTGATGGTCCGGTCGAGACCTGAGCTTGGCTGGGTCTGTAGATTATGTATAGAGTATGTAGCGCGTGGCCTGTCGGCATATCCAACTTGATGTCTGCAAGTTTATATATGGGAGATTGGTCCAGTTTTACTGCAATCAGTCAAGCAGCGCGTAAACACTACGAGGACCCGAGTTGATCAGTCCGCTTATTAGAACTTCTCAAGAGTACCGCCCACCCCAGAAGGAGACAGGTAGCAACCATGGAAGCCTAACTACTCCGTAGAGATACTTTTGAAGGCTACTTTGGGGAATATAGCCCCGACGCCTTCGTAGTAAGGAATATTCCGAGAATCGGAATAGATCAAACATTCCGATAGACTTCTCCTTCGTTCAATGATGTCAGCCCGATAAGAGGTCTGTCCATATGATCTGATCTACAATGCTAGGACAGGTGGATATGACTACTCCCGCAACGCTGTCGCAACGGACCACTTCGAGGTTAAGATTGGGCTGAGATACCTGACGGACGCGAAGGAGCAGAAAACTCTTAACTTGGTATATCTGGGCTACGCACTGGGCGATAGAAACTCCACTTGACTGAGGTTAGGGTAGAAGCGGAAAAAGACTACACATGAAGAAAGTGGTGATTTTGTACAGTTTGAAACAAGAAAATCATTACTCTAGTCATTCTCTATTCCGGATAGCATGAACAACCGAAGGTTTCGTCTTCATCCTCATCGCCCAATGCTCTGGCTCTTCGTCTCAAGGACCATAGTACACGATATTTTCACAATCGACTCGTTCATTCCACACCGGTCGCGCATGGCAGAAGGGTATCTCAAACCTTCTCTAGTGCTTAGCAGTGACTTTCTCGCCGGTCAGTTTTTCGACTGCCTCCTTGGCCCTATTCGGTGCAACGGAGACCCACACGTTAGCTCGAGTTCACTCCTCGGTTATCACATGAAGGATCGCGGGTAATGGCTATCAGACCATGACCGCAACCACCACGGGCGGATGGCCCGTGGAGGAATCGGGGGAGGCAGGGAGAAAAGGAGAAGGGGAAAACTCACATGTCACCAAGAGCCACCATGCACACCGTCTGCCAGATTCCCAGTCCCACACGGGGCGTCACACCACGGTAGAGACCCTTGACACCGTTGGTCTCGTAGATGTACTTGAAGGCCTTGCCGACCGTCAGGTTCTTCGGACGGTTGGGGTCTTCGGTCTTGCTCTGCATCTCAACACGGATGACCTCAATGGGCTGGTTCCAGGCGGAGAGACCACCACCCAGACCGGAGGCGATGACCTTCTCCATGGCGCCCAGCTTCTCGCCCTCCTCCTTGCCGGTCACGCGACGGATAGCGGTTTCCGCCAAGCGGGAGAGACCGAACCGAGAGCCCCAGTTGGTAGTCTGGCGGATGGCGACGGCATTGACACCGCGGTTGATACCACGAATACCCTCCTTGCGGTAGATGTCCATGAAGGTAGCGAAGGTGCTGGGGGGCTTGACACCCTGGGCGGCCATCTTGTGCTTGGTGATTTCCACCGTCTTCATACAAGTACAGAAGCCCATGGTCGCGTAAGCCTGCGCGACACCACCCGCCATACCACCGGAAATACCAGCGAGGAAGTCGGGGGCACCGAACAGCTTGGCGTAGTACTCCGCCTCGGACGCGACGAAGAGGAGAACAGCGCCTTTGGTGGAGGCCTCAATCCAGGCCCAGGGAATGAGACCTTGATAGTCTGTCGCAATGATTCCGTGTCAGCTCCGGTACCCCACAGTCGTTTGGAGAGTCGGCGATTAGGCCGAGGTGCCAAGGGGGGAGAAATGGGGCCACTTACAACCGAGGATCCCGCCACGACCCCAAATCCGAGCCATAGCTCCGGCGAAGCTGTCGCCCCGGTTCGCAGCCATGGTCGTCTTGATCACTTCCAGCGGCTATACATGAGTGTCAGCGAGGATCGTGATTGTTGGTTGAATGTAGAGGTTAGTTCGGAAAATCGTACCTGACCCAAAGTGGTGACCCTGATGTAGAAGTCAGCATTCCGTCTTGATCGGTTATGGGTGCAGATGGTAGGGACTTACTCGAACAGGTTCAATCCTGCGCCCACTGTAGACCGAAGAGTGATTAGGCTGTGCATCTCACGTCATCTCATCGGGAAGGATACGTACGCAACAGGTTGCTGAACTTGACAGGCTTCTTTTCGAGCGTACGGCCGGTGTTGGCCACATCAGCGGGAGCGGTAGACATCTTGGAACCTTGGGGAGCGCTGAAAGGGGCCCTGACCAAGGGATTAGGGGGCTTCGTCGCCTAAGGGATCACGAAAAAAGAAAGAAAGAGAGCGATGGGGAGTGCGACACAGTCAGGACGAGGGTGCGTCGAGAGGTGTTGGGTAGGTAGGTAGATAAGGGAGATGTAGATAGAGATGTGGGGAAAGCTGTCGGAAGGCGATGAAGACTTCAAGAAGCAGGAACTCTGAGAGAGTTGGTGATGGGATGATGCGAGTGAAAGAGGAAAGAGAAGAGAGAGAGAGAGAAGAATGCAGGAAGAAAAGGGGAGGGGAGGAGACCTACCGAAGAGATGGATGTGTCTGTTGGATAGCGTTCCTGAGGCTGCTGCGTTGTTCTCCTCCCTGAAAAACAATAATAGCAGTGAAATCTGTAGATTGGGGACGCGCTAAACCCCATGTGGACCGACCGGGCGGTGTGGTTGGCCCGAGGCCTCCAGTTGAGTCCACGGAGCAAACCGGCTCCCCCAACGTTGATCGGCTTATGTAAGGTACCATTCTGCCAGTTAACTTTAACCACCGTCCGACAGCAAACATCGGCCTTTCGCCGTCCCATCGCGTCCTCCGGAGTAGAGGGAGTTTTCCCCGTCAGCTCGGATTCCCGTCCTCCGTACCTACACTAGCAGGGTCCTTGCATCAACCGAGGTTATGTCTACTTGACCGAATCTACCGCAAGACCAGAGTCGCCCTCAGTCCGATCTCTCCATCATCTCTTTCACGGCACATGTGAACTCCATCAATGTACCGTCCAAGAAAAGTAAACATTGGCATATGACATGGAATTGAAGTGCTGTTACAAGGCCCGCTCGAACCAAGTCCTATCATACATTATCGAACAAACCACCAACACTCGACATCTCCCAGTCTAGATCAAGGAAAATATTTTAACCCAATATAAAACAAATAATACAGGATGGTGAGCTCAATTCGTGAAGAAAAATAAATACCCTTTTTCGCCTCTCTCATTCAGCCCCTTTACAGCTTAGCGCCAACCAGCTTGGCGTAGGCCTCGGTGCTGAACGACTTGGGGCGCTCAATGGGCATGCCCAGGGCACGGTCGATGATCAGCTGGGGCAGGACACCCAGGGCACGGGACACACCGAACAGGACGGTGTAGTAGTTGGCCTCAGTCAGGCCATAGTACTGGAGAAGAACACCAGAGTGCTGCCAATTCGTCAGTCTCACATGTGCGCACCAACCATCGTCCAGGATCACTTACAGCATCCACGTTGGGGAAGGGGTTCTTGGTCTTGCCGTGCTCGGTCAGAACGCCAGGGGCGATCTTGTAGACCTGGCTGACCAGCTTGAACATGGGGTCATCGGGGAGCTTGCGGAGAGCAAACTCGCGCTGAGACACGTAACGGGGATCGGTCTTACGGAGCACGGCGTGACCGTATCCGGGAACGACCTGACCGGCGTTCAGGGTGGACCAGAGGTAGTCCTTGATGGCCTGGTCGCTAAGGTCGTTGCCAATGGCCGCCTTCATCTTGGTGAGCCAGTTCAGAACCTCCTGGTTGGCCCTGTAATCAATCGATTAGCATCCGCCACATTTTCGTCAAGTCAACCCCGGCGACAACTTACAATCCGTGCAGAGGACCAGCCAGACCGTTCAGACCAGCGGCCAGGGAGAGCATGGGAGAGCTGAGAGCGCTACCGACAAGGTGGGTAGTGTGGGCGCTGACGTTACCACCCTCGTGGTCGGAGTGGATGGTCAGGTAGAGACGCATGAGCTCAATGAAATCCTTGTTGTCTCCGTAGCCGAGCTGGTTGGCCAAGTTGAAGGAGTAATCCTTGTCCTTCTGGATGGGGGCGACCTTGCCGTCCTTGAAGACGTTGCGGTAGATCTTGGCGGCAATGGTGGGCAGCTTGGCGATGAGGTCCATGGAGTCCTCGAAGGTGTAGTTCCAGTACTCCTTCTTGTTGATACCCTTGGCATAGGCCTTGGCGAAGGCGGACTCGTGCTCAAGAGCGGTGACGGCAAGAGAGAACTGGGCCATGGGGTGAAGGGTGCTGGGGCAGCGGTCGATGAGCTCCTCAATGAACTTGGGGAGGTCGGAGCGAGCAGCCCACTCGGCGGACAGGTCACGGACCTGCTGCTCCGAGGGGATCTCACCGGTCAGGAGCAGCCAGAAGAGACCTGCGGAACATGTCAGCACCGCGACGCTGGGTCCAACGCTTGGAGATCATCATACCTTCGGGCAGGGGCTCCTGGCCACCGGGGGCCTTGGGAAGAAGCTCCTGGCACTCGGGGATCTAGACGCGGTGAGCTCATGAACCATGAAAGCAACCTAGACACTCGGAACTTACGGTACGGCCACGGAAACGGATACCCTCCTCAGAGTCGAGGACGGAACCCTGAACAATGTTAGTCGCCTTCCTATCCTCTACCATATCATTGCGCGGGGAGAACCTACCTCCCACACGAGGCACTTGATACCACGGGCACCACCATAGGCCTGGTCGAGGGTGACCTCGCCAATAACCTTGTTACCGTGCTCCCTATCCGACTCGGTAATTAGCGATTGTTGGGGCGACCCCCTTGCGCCGGTCAGAGGACATACTTGCGAAGCTTCTTGACCTTCTCGATCTCAGCGGGGAGGTTGTCGGCGAAGGTCTCCTTCAAGGACTATATCATGGCGAGGCATTGTTAGCCGAGATCTCCGACAGGGACCGTGAGCGTCTGAACGGAATGACGACGTACCTTGGCCTTGCTAGAGTAGCAGCGCAGGCCATTGAAGGCAGCGGACTGCACCACAGGCTTTCCAGCCAAAGTGGTAGAGCGAAGGGCAGAAGTTCCGAGTCTGAGAGAGGCAGCCATTTCGAATCAAACAAAGGTCTAACGAAGATAGACTGTTTGAAGGGAAGGATGGAAGAGACGGGGAGGAGGGTATAACAAGAACACAACAAAGGGGGGAAGAGAAGAGAAGGGAGGGAGGAAGGATAAAATCGCGGGAGAAGCTCTTTTGCGGTCACTTTTTTTTCCATCTGACCGTCACCATACAGCCGGTACGCGGATTGTACGGTAACGATCGGCAAGGCGGGCTGGCAATGGCGGAAATGGGTTCAGTATGGTAACGGATGGCCCGTGGCCCCGGGGCGTCCGGGCTACCGAAAGAAAATCGGCGAGCTCGAACATGTTTTGGGTCTTGTTGTCCCCCTACCCGCCAAATTCCGTTTCGCGGAACAAGTAATTAATTCATCCTTCTTTTTTTTTTTTTTTTTTTTTTTTCAATACTTTTTTCATTCCTGTGAAATGTACTTTTTGCTTTTCATGAAGGTCTTTTATCCTTTTTCTAAGATCTATATACTTATTTATTTAGAGTTGAGTCAACTAAGTACCCCCTCCCCTCCAGATCACACATTGATGAAGACGTCGCGGTCCTTGGTTGACGATCTCGGCGCCCGTGCCGTCCGTAAACGGAGAGCATGGCTAGTGACGTCGGCAAGTCGTCCTCTTCCTCCCCGTCCGCTGGCCCGCCACCCGAATGCCTAGGTACAAGATATGACTTCATTGGATTACTAGCGGGTGTGTTCTTATGGTGTACACACGGAAAAGCATTCATATGCCTTGACATTCAGGAATCATACCAGATAGTACAATATTCAATACTCCCTGGCATGCAAAGTCCCTACAGTTACTCCGGTCCGAATTTGTACCTCCGACTGAATCATGTCGCCCTAAGACCAAAAGGGTTGTCTCACAATCTCCTGTCGTCACCGCCTCAGTGGAACATCTCAACAGTTGAGGCAGACTGCAATTGCTAAATTAAACTAAAAATACTTACCTGTGATACACATGTGATACATCTGATACCGCCTTTGATTACCCTGCGCACTTTGTAAAGATTCCACCCATGCAAATGTGGACGGAGACGGTTGCCAGATTCGACTCACCGGGAGCGCTTATGTCATTAAGGTTCGTTGGGAATCACGTGCTATCACGTGTAATCCTTCACCCTGTTGATGCCTCAGGCATAACACCAGGGCTTGATAGTTTTCCCCTTTCGGCCTAGCGTCTATTTAGGATTTTTTTCTCCCTTTGGTGGCCTCACCTGACTAAGATCCCTTTCTTGCCTTTCCTCCTCTTTTCTCCTCTCCCTCCACCTCTTTCAACCACCATCAACCCTTCTTTTCATCACTTTTTCATCACCTCTCTCTCACAACCCTCCTCCTTTCTGTTCTGTAATCGCCTACCTCGCCTCTTGCCGCCGTCGAACGCTTTTTTCCCCTGGAAACACCTTGTACACGTACTCGCTTGGAGTCGCAAAGGCCCTGGACACGATCGCTTAGCTGTGTTCCAGCTGTAGGCGGGAGAGCCCCTGGTCACCAGAGTACGCTCGTGGAGTCCGTAGTGACACGACCAGAAGTCCGCTTAAGACCTTTTTTCAGCTCCGTGGGAATTCTGATACCTTAAGCATCTCGAAAATCTTTCTTCTCCCTTGTTGCCAGTACTGGATCGCCCAGTAGATTCGACTCGTTGGGTATCCTTTCTTTCTTCCTGAAGCCGATAGTCATCGTCACTGCAAGCACTCTGGGACTCTCGACCGAGTGTCTCTGTACTGGCGTCGCAAAGACCAAAAGAAGATTTCTCACTGCTTATTCCCATAAACCACACTATCCACCATGTCTTCTGCTGTAGCAGAACTGGATAACTACCTCCAGTCCATGCTGGCCCTGAAACCTCCGGGTGTCTCGGGTTCTAAGATCAACAGTATCACGTCGCTGTGCACCGCAAATGTCCAGGTATTACCATTCCCCAGCCTTTGATCCCACGCCCTCGACTGTCGAGCAATTTCGCTAACCGATCCTTTCCACAGAACGAATCCGTCCTCATCCAAAAGATCTACACCCATTTCAAAAAGGCACCGGGAACACACAAGTTGGGCGTACTCTATGTCGTAGACTCTGTAACTCGACAATGGGTAGAAGCAGCGCGCAAACAGGGTCAACCCTCTGGAAGCGCCGCTCCGGATGGCACCTTCGCCGCTGGTGTTAACAGAGTGACCGAATTACTGCCGGTCTTGATGACTGATATCATAAACAATGCGCCCGAAGATCAAAAGGTACGCTTGACTAGATGCAATTTGCACCAATCCGCCAGATTCTCTCCAGGTTTGCGGGTATGCTTAGGCCAGATAAGTCGCTGTGGCCGACTGCTCTTCAGCAGTCTCACACGGGCCTCTTTAAGACTGGATCTCCGTATCTCCCGCGATATAACCCCTACCTCCTGCATAGAATATGCCTCATCCTTGCTAGCTTCTTGCTCGTCCATGCCGTGCCGGATAGTCCGACTTACGTATTTCATCTTCTCTTCATATAGGAAAAAATCAGGAAGCTGGTTGATATCTGGGAACGCGGATACACGTTCCCGGCCCCCATGCTCGCATCTTTCAAGGAAAAACTAAATGCGCCTGCACATCAGAGTAAGCGATTTTCTCTCCCCTTACTTCAACATCCTGCATGCATTGTACCGCCTGGCGGTGCCGGGATGTTCCCTTTAGACCACGATGGGAGCAATGAATCTGATCATGCTGTCATAGATGTTGAATCGACCACTCCGGAGGGATCCCCGGCGCCTAACACGAACCTGTTTGGAGGTGCGCAACAGCAAGCTCAGCCGAACGGTGCTCCGTCTTCGGCGACTCCTCAGTCTGCGCCCGACACGTCCAGTATCCTGAAAGCGCTGGCCGATATGGCGAAGCAAAACACGGCGGCGCCGCCTGCGTCCGCGGTCCCAGCTCAGACTAACCCTCTTAGCGCGTTAAGCCAGCCGCAGAGTGCAGCGTCCCAGCCGGTGTCCTCCGTAGAGCAGCCCGCAAATGGGCACGCTGGCGTAAACCCTTTTGCTGCGGGAGCCATGGCGCCATTTGCCGCCCTAAGTAATGTCGCCCAGAATCCCGCCTTGGTGCAACCTCAGAGTCAGAGCCACACGCCCAACCCTCTGGCGGCCGCGCAAAACCCCCTGGCCGCGCTGCTGCCGCAGGCGACTGCCGCTCCCGCTCCCGCTCAGACGACTCCCAGCATCGCGCCCGATGCCCTGCAGCAGCAACTCCAGCTCCTGCAGCTGTTGGCCGCGCAAGGGATTCCCCAGGAACAGTGGGCCACGGCCTTGCAGTTACTCAGCTTCTCCAATGCGGCGAACATGGGCAACGTGGCCGCCGGCCAGGTGCCGGGATTCAATATGGGGGCGCCGAACGTGAACGCCTGGGGCGGTCGTGCCGACTCACAGTCACGTGATTTCGACCGGGACCGTGAGCGCGACTATATGCGCTCTCCCCCTGGTGGTTACCGTCGTCGCTCCCGTTCTCCCGGCTGGGACCGACGCCGTGATGTGTCTCCTCCCCGTCGTCGCGATAGCCCGGTCTATGGCGAATATCATGGCGACTCGCCCGGCCGTCGGGGTGACCCTCGTGGGCGTCGCGGCAATGATTATCGCCAGCGCAGTCCTCCCGGCCGGAGACGCCGTTCGCCTTCGCCTCGCAAGGACCCGAATCTGCCTCCTCCTGGTCCGAAGTTGGTCGAATGGGATTACTCCATTGGTCAGGGCAACATCAAAGTGCTTAGTAGAACCCTCTTTGTTGGTGGTGTCACGTAAGTTGCATCGATCATCTCCTTTCTTCTGATCATTCTAACCGTGTCGACAGGTCATCGGAGGCCCACCTGCGCTCGCTGTTCGGCAAGTTTGGCATCGTTCAGACCTGCATTGTCAACGTCGACAAGCGTCATGCGTTCATCAAGATGATCAGCCGCAACGATGCGGTCAATGCTCGTGAAGGAATGGAGTCATACAAGGCTGGGGATATGCAGCTTCGGGTAAGTTTGACATCCGTATAGTTCTCGACGTGATCTAACAAATCATAGACCCGTTGGGGTGTCGGCTTCGGTCCCCGTGACTGCAGTGACTACCAAACCGGCATCAGCGTCATTCCCATTGAACGTCTGACAGAAGCCGACCGTAAATGGATGCTTACGGCTGAATACGGGGGCACTGGTGGACGGCCCATTGAATCTGGCATGGTCGTGGAAGAGCCCGACATCGAAATCGGCGCTGGAGTCTCCTCCAAAGGTCAGTAGATCCCGTATCCAAGGCACCTGATCTCGCTAACTTCCACCAGCCATCAGTAGACGTATTGCGACCGACACCGGCGGCAAGCGTGGTCCCATCTCGTCTCGCACCCAGCAGGACCGCTTCCGCCGGCCTGAACGTGACGGGCCTGCCCCTGGAATGGGTCCCGGTGGCCATGGCGGCCATGGCGGCCCACCGGAGCGTGATGCGTCCAACGCCAACAACGTCGGGGTCCCGCCCGCGGTGCCCGGGTTTGGCTTCTCGTTCCCCGGAATGCCCATGTTCCCGCCTGGCTTCATGATGGGGGGCGCCCAGGCTGGCTCCAACGCTTCACAACCTCCTCCGCCCGGCCAAGGAGGCAACTAAGCCTCTGGGTGTAACATATACGACTGGTTTCATACCTCACGGAGAAGCGGGACGTCTTCGCGACCTTTCATTCGATACCTGTTTTGATAAACTTCTTTGTTCTCGCTTGCTTGCTTCCAGTGTAAATCATTTGGTCCGGGGGCGAGTCGCGTGTCGTCTAGAGCGAGCTAGACGGTGCATGACTACTGACTACACGTGATCGCCTTCTCCTGCTTACAGAGGACCTGTTTTTTTGTAATCGATACGGTGCCTTTTTATCTGGTTGGATCTGGGCGGCTTCGGATTTGTTCTCGTCTCAAAAGACAGCGCTTGCTGCTGTTTCCTTTGTTCTCATTGCATGGCGTTCTTACTTAGTTTGTTAATTGAGGTTTCTTCTATATTACGAATCTTTCGTAGAGTAATATGGTCGTAGGCGTCGCTAGACGCAAGCTTACGTTGATCTGCTACTGGCTGCGGCAATATCAGACAAATGGGTATATTGACTACGAGCTAAATACAGAAAGCGTCGTAATTCGTCTCGTCAGGCATAGGGCGTCTATGGAGTCAAGTCCGAGGGTCGAAGTCGCCGTAGATTTTTGGCAGTCATGCACTACTGGGTGCCCGCGGCGCGGGAAGCGTTGAAGGATTGCTCAAAGTCGGCAATGATGTCGTCGATATGCTCGGTACCGACGGAAATGCGGATGGCGTCCTCGGTGACGCCCGAGTCGAGCTTCTCCTGGTCGCTGAGCTGCTCGTGGGTGGTGGACCAGGGGTGGATGGCGAGGGTTTTGGAGTCGCCGACACTGCCCCGTCAGTCAGTATACACTGCGCAGTGTGAAAGAAAGGGTACTACTCACTTGGCCAGATTCGAAATCAGCTTGAACCCATCAACAACCTGACTCCCCGCGGCCGCCCCACCCTTAACCCCAAACGAAAGCACACCCCCAAACCCGCGCGGCAGATACTTCTTTGCCGTGGCATGGCTGGGATGATCCTCGAGCCCGGGATACGACACCCAGCTAACATGCTCGTTGGCACGCAGCCACTTCGCCAGGGCAAGGGCATTGGCAGCATGCCGCTCCCCCCGCAGACTCAGCGTCTCAAGCCCCAGCAGCAACTGCTGCGCGGCGAACGGGTTCAGCGCGGCGCCGAGGTCGCGCAGGATCTCGACGCGCACGCGGATGGCATACGCGATGCTGCCGAACGTCTCCCAGAACTTCAGCCCGTGGTAGCCCTCGGACGGCTCGACGAACTGCGGGAACCGCGCCGCGTGCGCGCCCCAGTCGAACTTGCCGCTGTCGACCACCACGCCGCCGATCGTCGTGCCGTGCCCGCCGATCCATTTCGTCGCGCTGTGCACGACGATGTCGGCCCCGTGGGCGATCGGTTGGCAGAAGTAGCCGCCTGCGCCGAAGGTGTTATCCACCTAGCTTCAGATTAGACACACTTTCCCTGGTGAAGTAGAATAAAAGGGAAGGTGGGGGGAACATACGACAAGAGGCACCCCCTTGGCATGCGCCACCTCCGCGATAGCCTCAAAATCCGGCACGTTGTAGCGCGGGTTGCCGATGGTCTCGACATAGACGGCCTTGGTGCGGTCGTCGATGGCGGCGGCGATGGCGGCGGGGTCGTCGCCCTGGACGAACTTGGTGGTGATTCCGAGACGCGGGAGGAGCACCTTGAACTGGTTGTAGGTGCCACCGTACAGGTTGCTGGTGGAGACGATGTTGTCGCCGGCGTGGGCGAGGGCCGAGATGGCCATGAACTGGGCGGCCTGGCCCGAGGCGGCGGCCACGGCAGCGACGCCGCCTTCCAGGGCGGCGATGCGCTTTTCAAAGACGTCGACCGTGGGCTGTTCTCGTCAGTCGGTAGGTGCGATTGGGACGATTGGGATTGGTACGTACGTTCATGATGCGGCTGTAGATGTTGCCGAATTCCTTCAGGCCGAAGAGGCGGGCGCCGTGGGCCGAGTCATTGAAGTTGTAGGACTGTCCTGTTAGTGTCTATGGATTTGGATGGATGGATGGACATACTGTCGTGGCGTAGATGGGCACGGCGCGGGACTTGGTGGTGGGGTCGGGTTCCTGGCTAGACGGTGTCAGTCTGTATACTTGACTTGGTAGCTGAAATAGAGGAGCAATACCCAGCATGAAGCTGGAGGGTCTCGAAGCGAGGAGTCTGCGAATTGGACATGGTGGCGTATAGGAGGAATAGTCAAGAGTGAACAATCAATAATCAACAGTGGCAGAGAAAGACAGGCGGGGTATTGGCTTTTAATGAGCTTCAGAGTGTATGCTTTGGTGCTGCGATGGCGTGATCAGGCGGGGAAATCCTTCACGGCCGAGACTTAGAGTATGGTTTCTTTTGTAGGTTAAGAATTAGAATATATAGACCATATAGTTCTAAATAATGGTTCTCATCAATAATTGAAGGACCGTGATAGAAGAGATTATATCTAATCAGGACTCTACCGTGGGACTACCCCGGGTTTGTGGGGGTATCCGTAGATCTACAGAACAGATAGAGCCACAATATATATAGAGGTCACGGACTCTAGATAACCCTAATCAGCCATCAGTTATAGCATCAAATAGTACTCCGTAAAGTACGGAGTAGACTCGCATATGGGCAGGCCAATCAAACTGAACCGAAGGATTCTCCAATCAAGAGGTAATAATAATAGTAAGACCTATAATAATAGCACTATAGGCACCAGCAATCCACTGCGTCATAAGGCAGCGATGTTCCTTGATCACATTCCAACACGAGCGCCTCCTCGGGTGACGTTCGTATCCTGTTAATTTGTCTTAGCGCTGGAGACTAGCGGTCTGAGAGTATTTTTATATATTCGTCTCCCACCACGTCACTACACAGCAGAAAGACAGTCCTGTCGCAACGACTATCTGAACCGCTCCTCACCACTATATGGTCTCCTAGTCTGGGGACAGTCTTGGTCACATTTCATTTTCATATACTTCAACAGGATAGAACGCTGATCTAGAAGACACTGACCATGGCGCTCAACTTCCCGTGGACCTATCCTGTTCGCGCCGTCCAGGTTGTGTTTGCCATCATCGTCCTCGGTTTAACCGCATACAGTCAGTACCAACATCACCACGAAAATGAAAAAAAAAAAAAAAATACTGACAAACCCAGTCATCAGCGTCGCTACCGGCGGCTACAGCGACACGGTCAATTTCATGCTATTCAACTCCATCTGGACCGCCTTCCTGGCCACCCCCTACCTCGCCGCCGGGCCCATCGTCGCCCCCAACTTCCCCCATCGCTTCATCGTCCCCACGGTCGAGGTCATCACGGCCATTTTTTGGTTCGCGGGATTCATCGCCTTGGCGGACATGTTGCCGCCGCCCAAGTACTGCCACTCGGGTCCCTGCAGTGCGGGCCAAGCGGCCGCTGCGTTTGGCGCGTTTGAATGGTATGCCTCCCTGCGTGGTGCTGGCGAATGTCTGGACGGCTGATATTGACGACAAAGGGCGCTGTTCTTGGCGACGAGCGTGTACAACATCCTTGCGGCGCTGCGGAATCGATCCCCGGCGGATGGCCCCAGTACGAAGTCTTCTGCTCCACCTGTTGCGCATGCCGGTGTCTAAATTTTATAGCTGCGGTTCCTTGATCCTTCGGCCAGATATCCATTTGTGGATAGCACGGAATTAAGATGTCCGGTATTTACAGGGTGAATGAGGTACAAGTAATGCGATGGTCGAGATGAGGGTGCATTGTTGTTCTGATTGTTTTATGTGATGATTGATGGAGATACCCTTTTTTGTTGGTGTTTGTACATATAGTTGTGACCTGTGGATATGTACTTCCTATGAACTTGTCTGCATGCTGCACCCGACCGAGTACTTCAGAGATGAACTGCAGATTATTCTGTACTCTGTGAAATCTACATTCCTAACAGCCTATCAGGTCACGAGATCCCCGCGTGGGATCGACCGTTTCCGTGGGAATGGAATGTCGTCCGTTCTAGTCATCCACATACTCCGTACCAAGGTAGGTAACTAGTATATATAGATTATCTATCTGCGAGCAAATGATTAACAAAGAAACCAAGACTTAACTGTGCATTGGCATCAATGACTCGGCGGAGAACCCAAGAAGATAGACGATGGTGGCCCATGGATGTGCAGATGACGGCCGTGCCGAGCGCTCCGCCGAAAACTCTGCGGTAAGGATTTGCCGACTCGGCTCCCTCCGTCTGGGCGCGCCTCATCTGATCTATAAGTATATGCAGGCAGAGTCATGAATGCATGGATGTAGTCTCAATAGGATCTACCTTCGAGTAGTAATTAGTACCAAGAGTGGACACTCTCCAGCATGATACTACAGAGTATGATAGACGCCTATCAAATATTATGAGTCGCCACCGCACAGGCATAGAAATTTCTGCTTCTGGCATTACGAGAAAAAATGGGTCGACGGCCCACCTAACCATGGCCGGTCGAGCAGCTTCATCGGGAATCCTCGCCGCCAGAGATTTACTCAGTCGTAAAATTTCCTGGCGATAGGGGCAACAGATAGTGGCACGAAGAGTTTTTTTTTTATAAAGTGGCTTGGTTGTGAGATTTCAGAGTACTCCGTACTTAACATCTGGCAGTCCATCTATACTCCATACTTGACGTTGCATTGCCGACTGAATGATTCTTCTTACCTAACATCTTCCTTCTCCTCCCATTTCGTACATAATCTTATTACTGTCGTTCCCATCATTCGTCCGGCTCTTATCTCTGGAGCATTCCCCCCCCGTTAGTGCTCGCATTGCCCGTTCTGTGGAGAGCACGCGGTAGTCATTCCCACTGTCCTCCGGTGGAGTCACGCAACCCTGACCGTGGAGACCTTTTCAACCTCTTCATCGTGACTCTCACATCGACTCGCCTACCTGACGACTCTCTTACCACTTCCCCAGGTCAACGAACTCGCACGCAGGCCCAACGATGGCCGATGGTTCCTATCCACCACACAAAAAGTCCGATGAGGGGAAGGGCATGATGCTCAACGATGATGCCGTCCAGGTCGACGTGACGAACCGGTCTCCCAACCTGAGCGATGCCGACTGCGAGAAACATGGCGCCAGTCGGGAGTCCAACCCGATGCCCGACCTCAAGCGCAAGCTGAAGAGTCGTCATCTGCAGATGATTGCTATCGGTACGAACCCTCCCGGGACATGGGACGACGGAAAACCTTTGCATCCAGGTACTGACCTTCACAGGTGGCACAATCGGTACAGGTCTCTTCATCAGTAGCGGAACCGCCATCGCCAGTGCCGGTCCCGTCGGCGCCCTGATTGCCTACCTGTTCATGGGCTCGATCGTCTTCTCCGTCATGATTTCCCTCGGAGAAATCGCCACATACATCCCCATCCCCGGAGCCTTCACCTCGTATGCGACTCGGTTGGTCGACCCCAGTCTCGGTTTCGCCATGGGATGGATCTATTGGTTTTCGTGGGCCATTACCTTCGCCTTGGAACTGACCGCCACCGGTCTGATCATCCAGTTCTGGGAGAAGGATCTGAACATTGCCATCTTCATCGCCATCTTCTGGGTGCTGATCACCTGTTTCAACATGTTACCCGTCAGCTTCTACGGTGAGCTAGAGTTCTGGCTCTCCAGCATCAAGGTCATCACCGTCATTGGGTTCATGATCTTTGCCATCTGCGTCGATGCCGGGGTCGGTAAAGAGGGTTATCTGGGTTTCCGGTACTGGGTCGACCCCGGTCCCTTTTCGCCTTACGAAGGCGTGCACCCCGACTCGACCGCCAAGTTTGTGGGTTGGTATAGCGTTCTGATCCAGGCCGCCTTCTCCTACCAGGGAACGGAGCTGGTCGGTATTGCAGCAGGAGAGACGGAAAACCCGCGCAAGACGGTCCCCTCGGCCATTCGCAAGACCTTCTTCCGCATCCTCTTCTTCTTCGTGTTGACCATCTTTTTCATCGGTATCGTGGTGCCCTCCGACAACCCGGATCTGCTGCGGGACGGTAACGACGCCAACTCCTCGCCCTTTGTCATTGCGGCCCGTCTGGCCGGTGTCCGGGTGCTGCCGCATATCATCAACGCCGTCCTGCTGACCGTGGTGCTGTCGGCGGCCAACTCCAACGTCTACAGCGGCAGTCGTATCCTGATCGGTCTGGCGCAGGAAGGATTCGCCCCCCGGTGGTTCAAGAAGGTCACCAAGAAGGGAGTGCCGTACTACAGCGTGGCCTTTACCTCGGCCTTTGGTCTGCTCGGGTTCATGAACGTGTCCAACGCGGGTAGCACGGTGTTCAACTGGTTCTTGAACATCTCCAGCGTGGCGGGTCTCATTACGTGGGCGTCGTTGTGTGGGTGCCATCTGGCCTTTATGCGGGCGCTGAAGGCGCGCGACATCTCTCGGGACCTCCTGCCGTACAAGGCGCTGTGGCAGCCGTTCTTTGCGTGGTACGGCCTGTTCTTCAACGTGCTGATCATCATCACGCAGGGTTTCACGGCGTGGATCACGACTTTCAGCGTGACGGACTTTTTCATCGCGTACCTCAGTCTGATTCTGTTTGTGGTGCTGTACCTGGGCCACAAGATTGTCTTCCGGCCGGCTTTTGTGAACCCGGCCGAGGCGGATCTGGATACGGGCCGGTTGGCGTTGGAGAATGAGACGTGGGAGACGACGACGCCGACCAAGTGGTATATGAAGATTTATGAAGCGGTTCTCGGGTGATTGATGCGATTTTTTTTTTTTTTTTTGTGTTCGTTTCTTTCTAGACCCATCTTTCTTGCACATTTGTTGGTGTTGATCATGGTCTTGCGTGTGCATATTATTGCGAGTATATAATTGTCTCTAGCCGATAGGACTGTATCATATTAGATATATATTCATTCAACATTCATCTATACGGAATAGACCGATTACCTATGGAGCCTATGTACTCTACGCCACCGTCAAAATTCGCCATTTCGGGGGTGGCCCTTAGTCAGCCTGCCCAGAAAGATGGGGTACCCCGTCCCATCCACATGTCACCGATATCACGTCGGTGGCGGCCGGGGGGGAAATAAACCACCTGTGCTGCAGTTCATGTGGTGGCCAGGAAGTCTTCACATGAAACCCACACGTGTATGACGATCCAGTGACGATCGCCGATTCAATGCTTTAGCTTTTGGGAGGGGAGACCGACCACTGTCGTTTGGTATGCACCAGGGGAATACCATATCTGTATGGAGTATATTCCAGGAGACGGATACTGAATTCATATTCCGGAGTAGAATGGAAGATGGAGTGGATGTGGAGTGTTTCAAGACCGTCGGTTGTCCACTGGTAGGCAGGACAATACCGTAGTCCTAATCACGGCAGACCGGGGATGCCTCAGAACAGCGGTTGCCCCGAGCCTAGGCGGTCATCCGGCACCCAATCCATGGCGGATTCTTCGTCTGGTGTACGGAGGATGTGGAGGACGAATGGGGCGTGGGTTGCGATGGCCTCGGTATTTTATGGGCACAGTCAGAAGAAGAGAATAATATAGAATAGGAGTAATAGTAGAGGGAGAAAATGCCGAGGTACATTCCCAGTTGGTTGTCGCGTGGAGGCGAGATGGACCAGTCGGCGTGCATGGCGGGGGGAAGGCGCACCTGCCTAACTGGGTCGCCTCGCTATTATTTGTCCTCCGCCCTCCTTTTCTTCTTTTCCTCTTTTCTCTCTCACTCTCTTCTTCCTCTCTATCCTCATCTTCCCTCTCACTCTCTTCTTCCCCAATCCACTCTTTTTGTGCCATTATTTCCTCTTCATTCCGTAGGAGATCCCGAAGACCCACCGACTAGCCGACTCCAACGGCCATTTCCCCGATTCCGACTCTCCGAGCATTCCAGTCCATTTCTTTGTCCGTTTGCTGCCTGCGTCTTGCGCATCGCTGTAGGTGGCCTTCCCTCGTTTGTTCTCATCCGATCCCTCTTCTGACCGGTGCGTCCTATACATTAGATAGATAGATACCCGGCATCATGTTCTTCTCGCAACTACCCGTCCACCTCGCCCGCGCCGAGGAGCTCAAGAGAGAGCCCCCCAAGGGCACTCCCTACTCGGTGCCGATCCCCGGCACCGAACAGCCCGGCCGCAGTCCCATCTACCGCGCCTGGAACACGCAAAAGGAGCTCGTCACCACCTTGGACCCCAACGTTCGCACCGCGCATGACCTCTTCGAATTCACCGCCAATCGCCTGCCCAAAAGCCACTGTCTCGGATGGCGTCCCTACAACCCGGTCAACAAGACCTACGGCCCCTACCAGTGGATCGACTACCAGACGGTCCAGAAGCGTCGCACGGATTTCGGTGCCGGTCTGGTGGAGTTGCACCAGAAGCATGGCTGTCTTCGTGCCGGCCAGTATGGTATCGGTCTCTGGTGTCAGAACCGTCCCGAGTGGCAGATCACGGGTATGTTGTATTGATCTTGTTTTTTTACATCGGAATGTCGATTAACTCTGTTAGATCTCGCGTGCATGTCCCAAGGCCTGTACTCCGTCTCCATCTACGACGTCCTCGCGGCCGATGCCACCGAGTACATCATCAACCACGCGGAACTGAACTGCGTCGTGACTTCTCTGCCTCATATTCCCACCCTGTTGAAGCTGAAGCCCATGCTGCCGAATCTCAAGTTCATTGTCAGCTTGGACCCCCTGGATGCCGGTGAGCAGGACGGTCATTCCAAGCGCGCTCTGCTGGAGTCTGTGGCCGCCGGCCAAGATGTGGCCATCTACACGATAGATGAGGTCGAGCAGCTGGGTGCTTCCTCCAACCGTCCCATGCACCCCCCCTCCCCTGAAGACATTGTCACCATCAACTACACCTCTGGTACCACGGGCCCTCCCAAGGGTGTGGTCTTGACCCACGGCAACGCCACGGCTGCCGTGGCCGCCGGTCTGGTTCTGACCGACCACGCCCAGGGAGATACCTTTGCCTCCTACCTCCCCCTCGCCCATATCTACGCCCGTCTGTCGGAGCACCTTGCCTTCTATGCTGGCGCTCGTGTCGGTTACTTCCACGGTAACATCGTGGAGCTGGTGGATGACCTGAAGCTGCTCAAGCCCACCGGCTTCATCTCGGTCCCTCGTCTCTACAGCCGCTTTGGCAACGCCATTCGTGCGTCGACGGTTGAGGCTCCCGGCTTCAAGGGTGCTCTGTCGAGACACGTGATTGCTGCGAAGACGGCCAACCTGAAGAACCCCGATCCTTCCAAGGCCACGGTCAAGCATGCGTTGTACGACCGCATTTGGTCCAAGAAGGTGGCCGCCGCTCTTGGTTTGGAGCGCGCTAAGGTGATGGTTTCTGGTTCCGCCCCTCTTGACCCGTCCCTGCACAACTTCCTGCGTGTGGCGATTGGCGCCGACTTCCTGCAGGGCTATGGTCTGACCGAGACGTATGCGATGGCCTGCGCCCAGTCCCGTCAGGATCTGACCGCGGGCAACTGCGGCCGCCTCGCTCCCTGCACCGAGGCTTGCCTGCTGTCTCTGCCTGACATGGAGTACTCGGTCGATGACAAGCCCTTCCCCCGGGGCGAGCTGCTCCTGCGTGGTGGCAACGTCTTCAAGGAGTACTTCAAGAACCCCGAAGAGACCAGCAAGGCGATCACGGAGGATGGATGGTTCCGCACGGGTGATGTGTGCACGATCGACGAGATGGGCCGCATTGTGATCATTGACCGTCGCAAGAACGTCCTCAAGCTGGCTCAGGGTGAATACATCTCACCCGAGCGCCTGGAGGGTGTGTACCTGTCGGAGCTGGGATACCTGGCCCAGGGCTATATCCACGGTGACAGCATGCAGACGTTCCTTGTGGGTATCTTTGGCGTTCAGCCCGACATGTTTGCTCCGTTCGCCAGCAAGGTGCTGGGCCGGACCATTTCCGAGTCCGAGATCAAGTCGGTCTTGAACGACGAGAAGATCCGCAAGGCGGTCCTGAAGGACTTTGACCGGGTGGCCAAGAAGCACAAGCTCGCTGGGTACGAGCGGGTGAAGAACTGCGCTCTGATGATGGAGCCGTTCACCGTGGAGAACAACCTGTTGACGCCGACGTAAGTTGTCTGATTGAAGCTGCTTTGACATGGTACTAACGAGAGAATAGGTTGAAGCTGAAGCGTCCTCCTACGACGAAGAAGTATCGGGAGCTCCTGGATGAGCTCTATGCGACGGCCAATGCCGAGGAGGCGCCGCGGGCCAAGCTGTAGTCTGTTTATAGTGTATAGATCAGCCACTGGCTTAGATTGTATATATACGGTGGATTCTGTTACGATGTTGTTGTATAAGTACGTTGTCTTGAAATTGGTAGTTCAGTAGTACTCTGGAGTAGTTCGAAGCGAGGGACCATGTGATCTCTTGGCACTCTCACTTCCACTCCGACTTCACCTCCGACCTGTCAAAACACCACCTCCTCAATCCCATCTTGCAGCTTGCATCCACCGTCAAAATGCGTCTCCCCGGTCTCTCCGTGTTCTCCCTTCTCTCCCTCCTGGCAACGGCCACCACCACGGCCGCCTCCGCCCTCACCATCACCATCCCCCCGTCCACCCTCCTCCCGAACCCCAACGCCCTCCCCGCAGGCACCCACGCGACGTTGACCTCCCTGCCCCCGGCGGAGGCAGGACAGGACCCCCTCGCCTCTCCGCACCCGATCACCGCCCCGCTCACCCGCGCCGCGAGCTTTGTCTTCCGCCGGCTGCCGGCATCCCAGCCGACGAGCTACTTGCTTGACATCCGCTCGGCAGAGTACGTCTTTGCGCCGTACCGCGTCGACGTCGCGGCCGACGGCTCCGTGCTCGGCGTGTGGGAGACCTTTCGCGGTAATCCGTGGGATAATCGGGGGGTGGAGAAGTTTGTCGCTGCCGGGGCCGGGGATGGGGCGGCTGGGGTGAAGGATGTGGCCGTTGAGGCGAGGGTGGTTGCTCGACGGGCGTTTTATGAGCAGCGGTCGACATGTAGCCCTTCCCCCTCCCCTTTCTCCGCTTCCTTGATTCATTGGGGTATGCTAATGATATTGGATAGTCTCCCCCCTCTCCCTCTTCAAAAACCCGATGATCCTGCTCGCTCTCGTCGCGCTGGCGTTTACCTTTGGCATGCCCAAGTTGATGGAAAATAGTACGTTGGTCCCTTCCCCGGTTAGTTTATATGCATGCCGATGCTAATGTATGTCAGTGGACCCCGAATTGCGCGCCGAGTTCGAGGCGCACTCGCGTGCTTCCCCTATCACCGGTGCGGCGCGCGGTGCGGTCGGCGGCGGTGGTGCGCCGAATTTCGATCTGGCGGGGTGGATGGCTGGAGCTGCGCCGCGGGGACAAACCCCAGTTCAGGGAGCTGGAGCGGGAGGACAAGGACAGGCGGGAGTGTCGACCGGACGGGAGGGGGGTGCTGCGCGGCGGAGGGGGTAGCCTATCTACGATGCTAGTAGGTACTGTCAGGGTTTGGAGTGGCATTCTGTAATAGTAAGGGGGAGCGTCAATTGATCTGATCTCGTCATCATACATAGCATACTAACATTCAACATAAAGCAAAGTCAAAGTCCACCCAAGCGTACACTAGAAATCCCCCCCGAAATCATCCCCCCCAAAATCATCCCCACCCCCATAATCGTCATGGTCGTCAATCGCATCCGCCAGCAACGCCCCCCCGATCAACCCGCCGCCCACACCCAGCGCCGCCGCCCCGGCCATCGCCCCCATGCCCATCCCCGGCCG
This sequence comes from Aspergillus sp. MEXU 27854, assembly GCA_019721355.1. Classification (NCBI taxonomy): domain Eukaryota; kingdom Fungi; phylum Ascomycota; class Eurotiomycetes; order Eurotiales; family Aspergillaceae; genus Aspergillus; species Aspergillus sp. MEXU 27854. Next base: position 1,597,698 of record JAGMTT010000003.1, read on the forward strand.
TCGCTGCGCCTGCGCCTGCGCCTGCTGCGGGTAGTACCCGGGCGCACCGTACCCGCCATACCCGGGCTGCGGCTGCGGGGGGTATCCCCCGTACGGAGAGTAGCCGGGCTGCGCATAAGGCTGGGGCTGCTGCGGGTAATACCCCTGCTGAGGCGGCCGCCCGTAGCCATACCCGGCTGATGGCGACGATGACGAGGAAGAAGACTTCCCCATGAGTTTACTCAGGAACCCCTTACTCCGCGACTTCGTTTCCGCGGGGGGCACGGGCGACGGCGTATGCGCAGCGGCGACAGCGCCGGGGGATGCCTGCGGGCGCGTCGCGTCAGCGTAGTAATCCGCCGCAGCGCCGGGGTCACCCTTATGCTGTGCGGGATGCGGCTGCGCCGGACTGTGACTCTGACTCCCTCGCGCGCGCGCGTCCTCCTCGGCCTGCAGCTGCGCGGCGAGCCGTGCGTCGCTGTCGAGGGTGCTGCTCCCGCCGGGCCCGGCGGCGTCGGACGGCGTGTGGCTGTACGGGTTGTTGGAGGCGAGGGCGTGTTTCTTGTCCGAGGCGCTGGCGAGCGCGGAGGGATTGCCGGGGCCCGAGTCCTCGTAGGAGGGCGGCGGGGCGTCCGCGGGGGGTGCGTGGGAGGGTTCTTGGGCTGGGGGCGGGGGTGTTGCGGTGGGTGGTTCCCATTGCGATTTGCCGGTGCGGAGGTCGACGAAGAACCTGTATCATGATGATGGTGGTTAGGTGCGTTGGGGTCTGGTCTGGTGTGATGGATAATAGTACCATTGCTTGTAGCGGTCGTCGAACTGGGCCTTCCATCCTTCCGGTACGGACGGAGGCGGGGGACCCGGTGGGGGTGCGAAGGACATGATACGTAGATAAAATGATGAGATGGATGATGTGAGATGAAGGAGGGAGACGAAAGAGGGGGAAGGGAAGATATAGTACTCGTAGATGTATCGGAGTGTCGGAAGAAGAGCCGAAGTGGGGCAGGCAACCATCAACGGTTGTATGTGGCGCTGCTCAGCCACGTTCCTGTCCATCCAGACACTTCCATACATTCAGAGTTGTACTCCGTATGTTGTATGAGATGATATTAGATTCTTTACAGCTACTGGTACAGTCTACTCCATAGCATCAGTCCGCATCCAGGTTGGCATCAACGTCCCTGTTGTCCGGCCACCAGAAATCCTCCTCCAGCGCCTCGAGTAAGCCGGCCAGTTCGTCAAAATGAATCCGTCCCGTAGTCTCCGACACAGCCACGCTCTGGACAGCAGCATCAGGAACACACTCAACATTCTTCTCCGAGTCCGTATCGCCCGTAAGATCAATCACTTCGATGTCTTGGAGCTGCGGGGAGGGTGCATATGGCGCCTTGGCGATGCGCGACTTCGTTTCCTTGGCGTCCATTTCGTCGTCGCTGCACAAGTCCACCACGTTGCCGCTGGGCCAGGCGCTGAAAGGGATGTCGGGGTATGTAAGCTCTCTCTTAATACGGAGCCCGTCGGACTCTCGCTTGCGTTTCTGGACATTCCGCCGTTGGTTACGGATCCGACAGAGCTGGACTCGTCTTTCATAGTCCGCTCTCTCCGCCGCACTCAGCCCCGTGCGAAACGCCAAAGGCGGCCCTTCAAATTGCCGGATTTGCTGCTCCTCGCTCAGCGGAGTGGCGGCCAATGCGTGGGACGGCGTGCCTTTTGGACGAGCCCAGGAGGCAAACGGGCCGTCGTAGTTGGGGCCTTTTCCGAAGCCGAAGATGGGATGCCGCACAAGTCGGCCTGACGATGCATACTCTTGCGAGATTGCGACGCCAGTGTCAGCACTCGACCTTTCTTCGTTCGATATCTGGGCGCGTCTGAACTCAAAGAACGGTCTCTCTTCCCGGGTCAACGACCCAGCGGAGAGAACGTGGATGCCTCCAGCGGCATCCCCAATCAGGAGATTGGTTTTATCGGCGGAAAAGGCACCGGACATGATCTCTTCTTGAAGGTTTGCCACGTCCTGGACGAGGACGTCCTCGGGGGACCGGGTGATGTCCCAGAGTTTCAGCACGCCGTCGGAGGCCCCCGTGTAGAACTGATCCGTTCCCGCCCCCCAGACAGCCATCCGCACCCCGACGTCCGCCTGCTCCCTATCGAGCAGCTCATCGATCTGATTCAGCGGAGCACCGTGTCGAAGTCGGTGCAGAATCTGGTCTGGATTGCGCGAGTCCCAAACATAAGTCACCCCATCCGTACAACTGGCCGTCACATAGTTGGAGCTGCTCGGACAGATGGTCACATCATTAATATCCAGAGCAGGACACTCAAACTCAATGGTACGCATCATCCGCATCTTTTCAGGAAATGGCTGATATAGACGCACGACAGACCGCGTATCTCTGTATGTACGCGGACCTCCGTAAGAGGCCACACTAGCCGTAGCGAACAACGGCAGCGTCGGGTGCCACTTAATATCAAAGATGTTTTGAGAGTTTGGCTGTAAATGCATCGGAGTCACCGCGGCTTCTTCTACATGCCATGCAGCTAGAAACCCATTCTTAGACACCCCCTCCTCCTTCTCGGACATGCCCGCAAGAAGAATGTTCTGCGTTAGCGGGGTAGTCCCCCATGCTAGAGACGTTGGGATCAGCTCCTTTTGCGAGCGTTGTCCTGATAGGCGAAGGGGGTAGTATCTTGACTCTCGAATTTGCCATAGCCCGATGGAATGGGTGCCCGTAGCCAGAATGTTGCGGTCGAACTTTGACCGAGCCATGACCTCGACCTTAGAGTCATGGCGGAGAGTCTTGAAACACCGCGCGGTATTATTAGGGAAATCCCACAGTTTGACAGTATTATCATAGCTTGCCGTAAACAGGGCATCGTCATGCCACTCCATCGAAGACACACTCATGAATAACCGGGCATCATTCACCGTTCTGCTCACAGGACTCCTTCCGGCGGGTCGCGGAATGCAGTGGTCAGGAAGTTCCGTGAGAACATTGGTGGTTAGGTCTCCCCAGACCAGATTATTTCCCCGGTTATACTCCATATTGTGCTCGTCGCATTGGGCTGTAGCACCCGCTGCGAATCGAGTCCCATCAGGGGACCACGCCGCCACAATCACATCATTGGACGCGCCTTTCCATGTCTTAGTGGGCTTCAAATTCTTCATAGAATTGGACTGGATTTGGCGGAGGACAAGACGTCCCAGCTCACGCTGTCGGAGAAGCTCGCCTAGGCCGGGACATGGGGCGGTCTTACGGGTAGACGGGCCCTCGCTCACTGGCTCCACAGCTCTAAACACATATGGGACAGTCGGGACATTCTCGCCGCTGGCATCATCCAGAAACGATTCGATATCAGCTCTATCGCGTTTGCCCAAGCCAGGCGCATGCTGCAAACATCGCGACAATTTATCGATTTTATCGACTATGCTTGGATGTAGCCAGCCGTCGGATGAGGTGTATTCTTCGTGTTTTGCTGTTTCGCTGAGCTTCAGAGTCTTGAGCAGGAGACGTCTGGCCTTCTGTGTTCGCTGGTCCGTTCCAGTCCTCAATATGCCGGTCAGCCATGCTTTGGTGTCTGTAACCCCCTCTTCCACCACAGCTCGAGAAAGCCGACATAATCGCGAAAGCTTTCGAGGCAGGTTAGACGGAATTCTTGGGCTCGACAGGGTCTGAATAACCCGATCAGCGACCGCCGCGTCAAGCGCCGGCGGCTGGACCCCATAGAACGACAACAGTCCCAACAACGCCGCGATTTCCTGATGATCAAAGTCGACGTGGAGGATTGTGTCAGTCTGCACTCTAACGGGCGACAGTCGTTTTAGGGATTTCACAGCGTTGCGTCCAGGCGAATATGGCCAACGGGTCAGACGCCTCTCTGCTTCACCCGCAACGAAAGGGGATTTGATCATCTGCGCGGTCCGCGAAGAATACACCATCGAACCCCGAGGAGACGTGGCACTTGTCGACTTGACAACCTGGCTGCTTCGCACGGGCCGATCAAGAGTATACGCAGGCGTGCTCGTGTCCCTCCGCTGGCGCAGGCGAGAAGCGACACGGGCGGACTGGTAACCGCGAGGGCCCTGGGCTTCCTCTTCATCGTCGTCGGCGTCATCTTCTCTTTCGAAATCCGGAAACGCGGGGATCTGGTAGTAATTGGCTGGCCTCGTGCGGGAACGACGGGAGCGTCGAACGCCCGCGGGTTGAGCCATGTCGCTGCCAGACGAGTTCCCTCCAGAAGGGAGGTTTGGCGAGTGTTGTGAGCGTATGGCGCGCGTGGACATGGTTGATGCAGCGCGTTTGCGCTCGGCTGGCGGCGCCTCTCTTGCCGGTGGCTCAACAGAAGATCCCAGTTCAACGGAGCCTCGCATTTGGTGTCGCGGTGGGGGATTGGGCGTCGCGCGGGTTTGCGGGGGGCCCTGGGTTTCCTGGTTCTTTGTTGCTGCGCCGGTGGGGTCCTCAGGCCTCACGCAGGTTGCTTGCCACCCATTCACTACTGCAGGGCCGGCGCCGTCGCCCGGGACACCTGGGTTGGCCGCAGTGCGCTGCCCGGTGTGGTTCTGACGCGTCGTCCCATTTGTACGGCTCTCTTTCACGCTCGAGCTCCGCGCTCCCTGCGTAGAGTGCTTGATGAATTGCGCCAGCAGCACCTTTGCCTCTTCGATGATCTCGGGGTCGTCCGGGCCCAGCGGCGTGTACGCTGAACTGGCCGTACGCGGTATGAATCTTTGGTTCCCTGAGCCCGGAAATCGGTGGGTCATGATATGCGACATGTAGGTATATCGGATGGGCGGTTCGACTGAGGAATGGGGGATTCATATCAGGATGCGTAGCGGACTAGTCTCGAGGTGGAATAAGTATAGGTCTGATGAGCGGATAGAATAACAGAAAGGTATGGGTTTGAGAGTCGAACCCATAAATCCATCGACTCTTACCTAGACCAACATGACTATAGCCCCCGGTGACCAAAGTGAATCGCAAATGAGGGTATCGCGGACCGAGGCGACCTCATCCCATGCCACAGCGAGGTCGGCTCAGGAAAGCCAACAAGGGACGTAATATGAGCTGAGAACGGGCTAAAGCCTGTGAGGTTCGAAATCGCGTCTCAGTCCTGGATAGAATAGTATGTGGTCAGAGTGGATGATGTATGTCTAGGCGTGTTCATACCGGACGTCCTAGCTGAAAGAGAGATAGGGCTGGGCCTATATCGTAGACCTTAGACAAACAGGTCTCTTTTTCGACAGATACCAGGCGTGATTTCAGTTCTTCACCCTGTATACCTTCTCCTTGACTTGACCGCCAACGCGTGCGCGGCATTCATACGGTCGTGTTTCCATCCCGCCTCCACCCCAAAAATGCTCTATACCCCATTGTGGTAGGCGGTGCGTTTGCTCAATACTAGTGGTGACCACCAAACGTACCGTATAGTACAGTGAGGTAGGCATGTCTTGCATGGGATAATGATAATAATGACAATAGTGAGGTCAGGAACAGTCAGACGCGTTAAAAGGTATGTATTTACTGAGTCAATTTATATACTTTCAACTAGCACAGCTTACACTTCATTCCATCCACTTCTAATAACCCTCGGAGTGGTATAACTCCTTACAGAGCCAAAGTAGAACCATGACGAATACCTCATAGACCCTGACCCGTCGTTTGCTCCAGGCACGACACTGTTTCTCACCCAAACAGTAATCCCAATCTAGCCACTTACTTGGCAACACGGCCTCTCTTTCTCAGAGACACCATCATGTCATACAAGACATCCTTAAAGGCAAACAGGAACGCAGCGGTGATGGCGCTCTGGGTGACCTTGGGTCCAATACCTGTGTGGTGATGGTCAGATTAGGATCGCGTGAGCTCGACAACATCCCTTAGACATACCTTTGTAGAGTCCCACCCATCCCTCTTCCTTGATGATCCGCTTCAGGCTGCCGTTCAGGCTCTCCTTGGGACCGTCCTTGCTGGCCACGTGCATCTGGCTCTTGACGGTGATGTACGGATACGTGATGGAGGTGGCCAGGATCTTGCCCAGGGCACCCAGGTAGAACGCATCCTTGGGCGTCATGCGCCGGCGGCGCTCCACCATGTTCTTCAGCTGTTCGAAGATGGTATACTGCAGGATGGGGTTGATGACGAGGATCAGCGCGGGCAGGACGCCCGCGAAGAGCGCCTTGGGGCCCTCCTCGCGCAGCAGCTCCATAAGCGTGCCGATCGTCGACGCCCGCTTCTTGGCCGGGGCCCCCGGGAGCGCCTGCTCGTCGGCGTTGGCCTTGCGCGCCGTCATGCGCGTGTTGATGACCCAGATCGGGTTGGTGAGCATGACGGTCGCGCTGCCGGCAATGGCGCCCGCGATCATCGACTCAGCCGTCGTGAGCTTCTTCGACGCCCGGCCCGCCTTCGCGGCCGCCTTTTCAAACGCCGACCGGGTCCACTCGTACCAGTAGTAGTAGACGAAGTTGGTGACGCTGATGCCGAAGAGCGCCGACTCCAGGCCGGAATACAGTCCCCCAAATCCTTCCCGTTGCACGATCCGGCGAATGGCGTCGGCTGTTGTGGACTGGGCGCGCTTGGATTCGACTTGGGCTCTGGTAGAGAGGGTGATCAGAGGGTACCTGTCGAGAGACGGAGTTAGCCGTATCCGGTGAGAAGGCGAGAAGGAAAGGGCCCAGAGCGTACGTCAAGACCATGGACAGAATGCCGCCACCAGCACCTGCCAATGCGTGTGCGATGTTATCACTCTGCTGGGCGGCCGCCGATGCGGCCACCGCCCTCTTCTGGGTTTCCACAGTGGATTGAGACATGGTGTGGTGTGGGAGACGAAGGAAATTAATCTATCAGAAGAGAAAGGAACGGTGTGGAGTTGATAAGAGGGGTGGATTGTTGGGGTCGGTGTACCAGCAATCCAAGTCGGGAATCACAAGGAGCGAAGTGCAAACGTGGGAGAGAAAAGAAACAGGACGGGGAATGAAGGGACGGAAATAAAAGGGGTGCAGGCAGGACGGAGCGTCGAAGAAGAGGTGCTTTGTCGGAACGCGAGAATGAGCCGGCGTCGAATGGAGTATGATGATTTTCATGACGTTTGCCGAATGCTGAGCCTCGGTTCATCCCCTCCGGCCTCTTGTCCGACCATTGGGCATAGAGATGAGAGAGATATAGGTACTATAACGTAGATATACCATAGAAAGAATAATAAGTCAGTTATTTGGCCCTCCAATCCGCCTATCTTCACTGTCTGAATGTTCCTGAACCTGTACCTGTCAACGTCGGGATCCACCGATGAGTCCCCATACTGCATCTACTCCGTACACCATACAAAGTCCTCTCCAGCCAGCCGAGGCTGTCTTCCCCAGACCAGTAGATCCCATCCGACCAGGAACCCTTTTATGCCAATAGCCACGTCTATTCCGTACATTGGTGAGCTCATCCCAGATCAAATGACCTGGCGTTGGGTTCTGTCAGTTCTGTCAGGAGTCACGCGCATGTGACACTACAGAGGATTGGCATGATGGCTGCCAACATGATGATATCTGACCGAGTAACCATGACGATGACTAACCCACATCATATGATTGTATGCAATCCTCAGTCTACAGAGTTTCTTTGCGAGTATCATATTTTCAGATAACATATCCATAAGAACATTCACGATCTTCTCCATTATTCGATCCGGACAAAATAAAAAAAAAAAAGAAAAAAGGGTTCGCAAGCAATCCAACCTACTAATAAAATATTGGAAGAGAACTGATGTAGAGATGCTGTGACAAGGGAACAACAGAACAGGAAAAGGGCAGACAGGGGAAACGAAACCCGATAAAGCACCGGTAATGTGAGCACCATTAAACACGAACGCAGGCCGTCTAAAGCAGGGTGAAAGTCGACACGATCCCCAATAACCACCTTGGGCAGGGAAAACAAGGAAAAAGAAGCTCACTGTACGGGGTGCCATGCTGAGTTCGCGTGAGGAAGACCCCGTCAGATCATGCGGATCTTCGGGTCATGGAGAGATCAGAAACCACAGCACACGGGACGACTGATCTAGCAGCAGCCACCACCAGATCCAGACTGGACGCCCTGGCCTTGACCGACCTGCACAGTCGGCTTGTTGTTGACGGTTGCAGTGCCCATGCGCTCCTTGATCTGTCTCGCCATCGTCAGGAAGGCCTGTTCGACGTTGGAAGCGTTCTTGGCCGAGGTCTCCAGGAAGGGAATTCCAAGGCTGTCGGCGAACTCCTGTAGAGAATAACGGTAAGCATCCATCAACAACGCCGACTGACACTATTGCCCAGCTCCAGGCACGAGGAGGGAGGCATACCTTGGCTACTGTGTATTCCACCACCTTCTTGTCCTCCATATCGCTCTTGTTACCGACGAGCAGCTTGTTGACACCCTCGGTAGCGTAGCGGTCGATCTCCTGGAGCCACTGCTTGACGTTGTTGAACGAGTCCATATCCGTCACATCGTACACCACGCAGATACCGTGAGCACCACGGTAGTAAGAGGACGTGATGGTACGGAACCGCTCCTGGCCAGCAGTGTCCCACTAAGGCGGTGTTAGCTTGCGAATATAGAAAGGCCGTAGGAAGAAAGTCTAAAAGAGAAGAGGCAAGGTGACTTACGATCTGAAGCTTCACCGTCTTTCCATCGAGCTCGATTGTGCGGATTTTCTGCAACCCGGTCAGCGATGTGCGACAACGGCCGATAGTGTAGAGAGCGGAAGAAAGGATTCAGCAAAGAAAGGGCCGGTTGCATCAATCACGTACAAAGTCAACACCGATGGTGGAGATGTAGCTTTCCGTGTAGGTGTCGTCGGCGAATCGAAGGAGCAAGCAAGACTTTCCGACACCGGAATCTCCGATGAGGAGGAGCTTGAAGAGATAATCGTATCTGTCATGCTGTTAATATCCAGCCTCTTTCGACGGATCCCGGTCGTCGACTTTCCCCGCTGACGAAACGGGGCCGAAGTTTATGGACGGGGAGAGGGGAGCACGGAGGGGGACTCTGTTATACGCAAACGCGTCAGTAAACGGACTCGGAGGGGAAGATGGAGAACGATCTGGTGAGGATAGAAGGGTATCTCCAGGACACTCGGTGGACGAGATCCCAGAGGCGATCTGACGACTTACCACTCGGGGTTCATGATGATGGATGGAGGATGGGTTTAGGGATAACAAAAGACGAGGCGGGCAACGGGATTAGAAAAGGAGGTGGAGAGATGGCGGAACAGTTCAAGAGAACAGCGGAGAGCGATGGAGCGGCGGACGAAAGGCAGGGGTGGCAGCAAACTGATGTAAGAATCGTTGGCTGGGAGTGTCGAGTAGGATGGGGATCGCAGGTGGAATGAGAGAGTTAGTTAGTCGGCGGTGGCCTACCTAGTACTAAGTAGGAGTGCAGGAGAGCAGGCGAGCCCAGCGTGCAGGTTACTAAGTCTGTTCTGTGACCGTTTCACGTTCCGCCCGCCCCAGACCCATGACGCTGCCCGTTTGGGTCTAGCGCCTCCTTCTAGAGGAATCTTTCATTTACTGAGTGTCTATTCATAGACAACAGACCTGTACTCTGGACATACCAAATATTCATTGACAGTAATAAGAAGCCATTCTGATACTACTCCCCTCAAGCGTACCCATGAGCCTGCAGCCACTCCAGAACCAGCTTCTCATCCCGCTCCTGGTACCGCGCATTTGTCCGAATGCTGTCCGATACAATCACCAAGGCCCGGTCGTAAGCGCTGGTGTCCTTGTCTTGGAAGAAGGACGTAATCTCCGCGCCAACCTGAGCATCCGCAAACTTCGACAGTCCCATCCGCACAAATCTCTCAAACACCACGTTGTTCGTCGACAGCCGAGCCTCGACCGCAGCCCAGTTCTTCTTCATGTATTCCCAGAGCAGGTGGCGCACCTTGGAGTTCGCAGCCAGCGACACCGCTCCGTTGTGGACATCCTGGATGGCCACCTTATCGGAGAACACAAAGTCGAGGTAGTCCGTCACCAGAGCGGCATCCTTCGTCCGTCCAAGCGCGGCCAGGCAAATTTCCTTGCCATCCACCGAGTCCGTCTTGAGGTACTCCTGCTTCACCGAGTCATATTCGGCACGGCTGCCTTCCGACACAGAAATGCCAAAGATGGCGGACCGAAGGTTGGTGTGAACCGCACTCTTGTCCTTGCCGCTCGCCCAAAGATCGAAACGACGCTTGGCCTCGGCGATAACCCTGGAGATGGCGTTAGCAAAGCAAGGGCCAGGTGAGAAAACCACCCTTCTCCAATTTCCGACTTACTTCTCGTCCCCTCCAATTCCAGCCATGGAGATCAGAAGCTTGCGCAGCTGCACGGTGAGATAGTCTTCATTCTCCTTGAACTCCCAGCCAATCTTCTCAGCCGCGGGAGAAGCCAAGCTAGCCGTAAACTTCTTCAATCCCGCAGACACTGCTTCGTTCTGCGAAAAGACGGAACGCAGGTTGCCGAGCGAGGTAGAGACCTGAGACCACACCCTGTTACGTCGTTAGTACACTTGCTGTGGGCAGAGGGGGAGGGCTCTTACAAGTAGTTGGTTTCGTTCTTGAATCCCTCCAGCAAAGCCAGCAGGGCAGCACTGGTCCCTTCTCCAGACACGGCAAGAGCAGCAGCATCACCGATCAAGCCAATCTTGTCTTCGGTGCTCAGCAGGTCCAATGATTGGCCAAGTTTAGCCAGTCGGTTAGCGGGATAGTTCGTTCTGTAGAATCCAGACAGGTCCTTGTTGATCTTGTAGAAGGAATCCTGGCCAACATCCCGAATGGTGTCGGACTTGGAAACGAGCGCAAGGCTGTTCACGTTCTCCATCTTCGGACCGGACTTGATGCCCAGCGGAACCCACCAGGTCGTCTCATCCTCCTCGGGTTTCGCGTCGCCCGTAGAGAGGAAGCGGTTCTGACGGACACTGATCTGGCCCGGCTCTTCTGCCACAGTCACGACGGGGAAGCCAATCTTGCGAATCCAGGGATCCTGTACCGCCATGTTAGTGCGACGAATCTATCCTGGCTTGTCTGTAACTCACCATGAAACTGTTGACATCCTTGTTAGAAGCCTTGCTCAAAGCAGACCAGAGGTCATTTGTGGTGGCGTTGCCTGTTTGTACACGTAATTAGCACCGAATTCACCACCAGGACATCCATTTACTATGAGAACGTACCGTATGCGTGAGCCTTGAGGTAGGCAGCCACTCCACGAAGGAAGGTCTCCTGGCCGAGATGGTTGCTCAGCATGCGAATCACTGAGCTTCCCTTGAGGTAGCTGATATGATCAAAGATCTGGTCAACCTCCAACGCGTTCTTCACGGGAACTTCGATGGGGTGAGAGGCACGCAACGAATCGAGCTGGAACGCTTGTTGGACACCTTCAGCCTGTGCAATGTTAATATCCTGTTAAATCATGTGGGATTTACCTCGGGCATTGCGTACAACAAACTGAGACCAGACATTCCATTCTAGTCGAATATGTCAGCATTACCGGGATGCGAATGTTAAGATGCGGGTCTTACCAGGGTAGAAATGGTCCACGGCCAGCCATCCAACCCAGGTTGCGAATCCTTCGTTCAACCACAGCTCATTCCACCAATCCATGGTCACAAGGTTACCAAACCACTGGTGAGCAAGCTCTGTGAAACACGGTCATCAGTCAGGAGAACGAGTGGAGGCATGTCTAGTTGCACTCGCGGACTCACCATGTGCAACCACATACGCAATGCGGTTCTTATAACGGGTGTCAGATTTGCCCTCGTCGAACAGGACAGCAGTGGTCCGGTAGGTAACCAATCCCCAGTTCTCCATGGCACCCATGGCCTAACATAGTGAGACGGGGTCAGCGCATCTTCTGGTGTCTCCACATGATAGCACTTACAAACTCATGCACCGCAAGGAGGTCGGCCTTGGGAAGAGGATACTCGATCTCGAAGACTTCCGAGAAGTAATCGACCGTGCGATGGGCGCACTCCAAGGCAAAGCGGGCCTGGTCCTTAAGACCCCTCGTGGTGTACACGCGCACGGGGATGCTTTTTCCGTTGTATTTGCGCTGGGTCATGGCCTCGACGTATTCGAAGTCACCAACTGCCCACGCCAGGAGCTACAAAAAAGGTTGGTGAGTGAGCCTCCTACAACAAGGACTGAGGGTAGGAACTAACATAGGTGCTCATGACCGGGGTTCTCTCAAAGGTAACAAACTTGAGATCCGGTGTGCTGCCATCTCTTTCGGACTTGATGGGCATGTTGCTGAGAGCGGTCTGTCCCCGGGGCACTTCAATTTCAAAGTCAAAGGTGGCCTTCAAATTCGGCTCGTCGAAACAGGGGAACGCCCGACGTGCATCGCAGGACTCGAACTGAGTGCTCAGCATGTAGTAGAAGTCATCCTCCTTGGGGGTGTCGGCAGCAGGCTCGGCCACGGGCTTATACTTGGATCGGTAGAAGCCAGCCATGGCATTGTTCATTGTTCCCTTGAACGCGACAGACAGGACCGTGTCGGAAGCCGTAATCTCCTGAGGGAAGGTGAAGGTGACTCTCTCGGACTTCTTGTCATAGGAGATGTCGGAGGCCGTCGCCAGTTTGGCGCCTGCGATGGACAAGGGCTTGGTGAGCTACAATACTAGAACTCGAGACGACTGTTACCCACCATCTTTAGCGAAGACCTCGGCGGTCTGAACCTCGATCTCCTTGGAGTTCAACACAATTTCCTTCGTCGGGCGCTTCACGGTCAAGTCTACTTTGACCAGACCGTTGTAGCCCCAGGAACCACCCAGCTGCAGATCAAACAGCGACACATGGTAGTTGATGGGCTTGACCCTGTGTGATGAAGTCAATGTCTGTGCCCAGCGACATGGCTTTCATCACTTACACATCCGGGAGAATTTCTCTGTCCTGAGCGGCCATGGCACGGAATTCCGAAGAACAATGCCTTGTAAAAGATAACGACGGAGTACCCAAGCTGACTGGACGTAGTGAAAGCGTACGCGATGAGAGATGGGAGCGAGAAGCCGGAGGAGGGCGGGAACGAGTCGAGAAGGCGAAGGAGGGGGAGGGGTTGCAGAGGCGGCGGCGGCGGAGAACGAGGGACGCAGGCTGTGGACGAGAACAGCAAATGGTGGCAGCAGGAGGAGTGATACGCCTCCCCCACATCTCTCTCTTCCTATTAGTGATTGAAACCTGTGCCGGTTACCTTCGGGGGTGGTATGAGGAATGGTGATGCTGTCAATTCTAGCGAGAAGGGTCAGGAATGGGACATAAATCTATATAGAATATTCCCTGAGCCCTGAGGCTTCCACAGTATCAACAAGATCTACTTTGTATAACACTGTCAAACAAGGTAGGAAAAAAGAAACGGAAAACGCAGGGAAGCTTAGAACATTCGGGCCGGAGCTTGGACCCATTCAGCGCAAAAGCTCCTACGTAACGGCACGCCCAGTCCAGTAAGTATCGGCTCCCCGGACGAGCAAAAAAAGCTCCCAACACCATCATCTTTCTGCCTCTTCCCCCTCATCCACCTTCTCCACCACATACTCCGTCATGGCTGATTCGGACGAGGACTACATCGGAGAGGTTTCTGAAGACGAGGCGGACAACAATGTCTTTCAGAACAACCGGGGGGATTCCGCGGCTCCCTCGCGCGCCAAAAAGAGGAAACAACGCGGAGGCGCCGAGTGGGAAGTCTCCAGGACATGGGAGACGCTAGTCGAGGGCGCCGATGGAACGATTAGTTCAACGGTCGAGGGTCTTCTGGAAGCAGGGAAACGGAAGAGGTAAGCCTGGTCAACCAGGACGACGACAAAGCTCTCCAGACACGAGACAGCCGCCACCGACGAGGTCCTGTTGCTGAATCCCGATCTCTCCTTCCAGGCTCTTAAGGGACACGACGCCACTCCAGCGCGGTATTATTCGACATCTCATCCTGATCCTCGACCTGTCTTTATCGATGGCGGAGAAGGATCTCCGGCCGACGCGATACCTCCTAACCCTGCGATACGCACAAGAGTTCGTCCGCGAGTTCTTTGAACAGAACCCCATCTCCCAATTGGGCGTACTTGGGTTACGGGACGGCCTCGCCGTCCGGATCAGTGATATGAGTGGAAATCCTACCGAACACATCAGCGCCATCCAAGCGTTGCGAGACCAGGATCCCAAGGGCCTCCCGAGTTTGCAGAATGGATTGGAAATGGCCCGCGGCGCTCTCTTGTACGTCCTTCCCGGATCGACGAATAAAAGTTGTTACTGACAGCCTCTTCCTCTCGATAGCCACACTCCCAGTCACGGTACGCGGGAGATTTTCGTGATCTTTGGCTCCCTCCTCTCCTCCGACCCGGGCGACATCCACCAAACGATAACCACGTTGATCAACGATAAAATCCGGGTAGGCATCGTCGGTCTCGCCGCTCAGGTGGCCATCTGTCGGGAGCTCTGCGCAAAGACGAATGGCGGCGACGACACTACCTATGGAGTCGCGCTCAATGAGCAACATTTCCGCGAACTAGTGATGGACGTGACGACCCCGCCCGCCACATACTCCCAGAAACAGTCCACCAGCTCCCTATTAATGATGGGCTTCCCATCCCGTACCGTCGAAACAACCCCTTCTCTTTGCGCATGCCATTCCAAACCCTCGTGCGGAGGGTATCTCTGCTCCCGGTGCAACAGCAAGGTCTGTGGCCTTCCCGCAGAGTGCCCCTCCTGCGGACTGACTCTCATCCTTTCAACTCATCTGGCGCGATCGTACCATCATCTGTTCCCCCTGATAAACTGGGTCGAGGTGCCGTGGCAGCGCGCCTCGCGGAGCAAGGTGTGTTTCGCATGCGGGATCGCCTTCCCGCCAGTCCCTCCAAAAGAGCAATGGCACACAGCCGAAAGCCAGGCAAAGGGAATGAGCGCAAGCAGTCGCTACGAATGCACCGTATGTAAAAACCATTTCTGCATTGATTGCGATCTCTTTGCGCACGAGGTGGTGCATAACTGCCCGGGATGTCAGAGCCGGACGGCGGTTCCGGTAGATGCAGAGCCCTCCAAAGGCCAGGCAGCCTCAGACGCGATGGACACATCTGTATAGAAGGGATTGATGATTTGTTTACGATGCTACACGAGATAGCTACAGTCAAGGAGCCTGTCATCTGGTCCTTGTCTATTAATGAATTAGCGTGAGCTATAATGATAAGTTATGAAAACTGAATTGATTATATATCCGATAATAGAATATTATAGAGGCATACGTCGTCCATAGAAAACAAATCTTGTTCTATACTCCAAGTTACTAGGTAGCTAGTAGGTAAGTGAGGCGGTTCTTTAAATACGTCACCCACCCCGCCAATTAGGCCTCGGCTAAACCTCAAGCTTCCTCCCCGCATGACAATCTCTCCTCCTATCACCATCCACCGCCGTTGTTTGCTCTGTATACCCTTCGCAGGCAAAGATGGACGTCACACCCAATCCTCCGTCATCAAATGACCAGACAGCCAGCATGTCCAGTCAAGAACAGCAGCCGTCAGAAATTGAGCTTTTCGAGAAGCTAAAGTCATATCCGTTCGCTGCGGATCGCGAGTTCGCCAAGGGTCTTGCGATTATTCTGCAGCATCCAGACGTGCCTGCGAGTGAGGACGAGGTCAATCGCACAGATGATCTCGTTCTACAAGCAAAGTGCTTTTACTTCTCGAGGTATGTGCACTGGAAACCCCAGGATCAGTCCTGTGACCCCTGTGATTTCGACCTTGGCACTGAACCATTGTGTCACTTTTAGGAAAGAAAAACTTCCCAAAGCCATTGATTTTTCGGCATTCAAAACCTGGCTGGCATCGGGATCACAAACCGAGGCGGCCGGGAACGTCCCCGCAGAAACCCATCCCTCGACGACAGATACGTCCGTGGATCAAACGAGGGCTTCAACTACCATGCCGCCTACCCAGGAGCCTGCCTATCCATCTTCGTTTGCTCACATTGTCGAACTCATTACCACGGGCCAACCAATTCCGGGCATTCAACAAATACCGGATACGGTATTAGAAGGGCACGACACGCCCAGTACGAAACCAAAGAGGCGAAAGCCGTGGGAAAAGGAGGCCACCGAAGAGACTTGTTCAACATAACGGGCCATTTTTCTACGGTGTAAGGCATTGTCAGAGTGGTAATGGAGGGCCTGGGACTCTCGCTAATGAATGCGATGATGGATCATGTTGAACTAGATGAATATGTTTTGTTCCATTGTTTTCTGTTTGTGTAAAAGATATGATAGCAGGGATCAATGAGAGACCACTATGGTACATGGGAGATCACCATGCACAGGATTTTTGACAAGTACACTTGCTTTTGTAACCCAAAGCGTCCCACAAACAATCCATACCTGCATTTTTCGTACTCCTTTCCTGTAAGATATTCAGCATCTTAACAATGAATTGCCCATGGATCATCAATCAGGTGAACAAAAAAGAAAGAACTTTTCACTGGTGACAAAAACCTCGAGAGAAAGCCTGGTCTGAGATGAAACGAGGTGATGGCATAAAGTCAAGCCAATTCTCCGACATTGTTTGCATATCACAAATGAATATCATGATGTCCGAAGGCCTCTCAGCCGCTTGTGGCGCAGCGCGTAGAAGATGTGTGGCAGAGCGACAGTATCTCGGTATTGCAGGTACTCGCCCTCTTCAACCGTGTCAATGCAAGCTTCGATTATTGCAGTATCGCTCTCATCGAAAAGGTGCATAGCCAGGACTCCATTGGTTTCCACGACCATAGCGTCCGCCATGCTGTCCTTGAGTCGGGAACCTGTCGTCGTTGAAGTTGCCAAACCGGCCGATCTGAACTCCAGCGCCTGGTCCAGGGCGAGTGGATTGGGACGGATTGCAGCAGAGCATCGCAACGCGCGAGCCAAACTTCGATCCTCGCAGAGAGACCATATGCTTCCTATCGGGACAGGCTTAGCGCTGACCTGATAACGGTGTATAGGGAGCTAGGGAATGTTACCGGATATGAGTTGCAACCAACTCCCGTTGGTGAGGTGCAGCGTTCATTAGAATCCACTGGATCAGATAGTTTCCATACTGATCCCCGGCAACTGTCTTAGGTTAGCAATACCGCACTTCGGCACTCCATGAGGCTCAAAGCTTACTGTCAATCAATGGCATTCTGGGTCGATCGCTGCGGCCGGTACACACTCGTGCAAGATACCGGTCAAGAAAATCGGAGCCTCCGATCTTCAAGCATTTCTCGACAATTTTGGAAGCGAATTGGTCCATGCTGTAGTCCACAGACCACAGGAGGATATGCTCGATAGCGCGACTTTTGTCATGGGGGGCACCGTGCTCGCAAATATGCTGGATACACCAATTTCCAAACTGGCCATGGGCAAGCACATCGATTTTGGCCAGCACCTCTTCGATAGCTGGACGCTGCGAGCTTGTTAGAAATCTTCCTTAGACATCGTAAGATATAATCCGCCGCAATCCTGCAGGCTTCGCGCTTTTTCATGGGCGTGTGATGTGAAGTAGGGTCATTACCTTCTCGTCCTCCACACAATTCTCGAAGATGTTTTGGACTACCAAGCTTCCTGTTTCTCCCAGCGCAACTTCATGCCACATTCCCCTCAATGCATCGTTGACTTTAGCCATGATCTGCGGTGGCTCACCACTCCAGCGTAGCTCAAAAAGCTTCTGCCAGACGTGACATGCATACCTGTGGATGACGGTCTCGGGAATACTGCGTAAGAGTTCATGGACCATCACAGCCTTTTGTTCCTCGGGGACGCAGTCAAAAGCCTTTTGGACCACATGGCAGCCGAACGGGTCCATGCTGAGACTCAGAGTGTTGCCTTTGATTGCATTAGCGATCGCAACAATCTGCTCCGGTGTCCCGTGCTCGAAGCAACGCTGGACAAGAAAATTTCCAAAACGATTGACCATGAGCGGATATGCCTGGTGCACTATGGCCTCTATTATGTCGAACTTCTGCTCGGTGGTTCCGACTTTCAGCTTCTGCTGCAGAAAAATGGAAGCCTGCTGGTCATTGTTGCAAACGATCTTGTCCACTATGTAGCTCCAGTCACAGGAAACGTTCTTGTCAAGTAACCGGCGGTAGTTGATCGGCTCCAATGGCGAGATGTATGTCTGGGTGTGGCTCCCATTGGCCTAATTGAGTCAGTCAAAGGAACGCATTTTGATTCATCGATTGCTTACTGAAGCGGTACCCCATGGCACAGCATTTGAATGTGTAGAAGTGAACTCGTTTGCTGTCGGGGAAAGCGGGGTACCCACTGGTTGCTGGTGATACGGTGGGATTGGGTACAAGCCGACCTGCTGGTAGGTATTATTGTGACGATTCACTGGGGATCTTGGAGGGTTGTTTTGGGGTATCGGAGTGAACGCGCCCCATGGAGAACTCTGTGTTGGGAACCAATCGCCCGTGCGGTTAGCTTGAGCTGTCGATCTGCGCTGAAGTGAGGGCGGTCCTTCCAGAATTCGTGGCTGGTCTCCGGAGAATTGTGCGTCGATATTGCAAGCCCCCATGGAAGGACCTGAAAGCACACGGGCACTTTGGAAGCCTTGTCCAGATACGGCAGGGTTAGGAGTTCTAGTGTTCCAGAACCTACTCGATTCCTGGAGTGTGGCATTGGAGGGCAGCGGGAAAGGATCGCCGTATGATTTGTCGACTGCAGAAGCGTTTACTCCTATGCTGAAGACTGGCTGGGTGGTTGGTGGGATCCAAAATCCTCGAGCTTGGTTGCATGTGCCAGCGGACAAAGCGTCAGAGATGTCCGACTGGGAGTCATCTTGGCCGCTCCATCCATCTGGAAGCTGGTTGAAAGACGGGTTGGATGCATTGAAGGCACTCTGTAAGTGACTGATTGTTTGCTCGGTGATCTCACGTCCACCAAAGTCTACCTCAGATGGGGGCCCAAGGGCTTGGTCCAATGTATGCTTTATCACGCGGGTCTGAGCCAGCTCCTGCTCTTGGAGGGCGATCTTGGAGTTAGCAGCAAGAAGCTCACGCTTCAAACGGACAACTTCGGGTGTATCGGTCGGAAGGGTGTCTTGCCTGCCTCCAGTCCCCTCCACCGAACTGTGAGTCTCCTGGGGCGTCGATGCACGTGGAATGGCTGAGAGGCTATCCTTTTCAATACCACCGATCAGTGTGTGCTTCTTCTGGTCCATCACAGCCTGTTGTTCCGGTATCTTTCGAGAGAATTCCTCATTTTCGATGGTCCTTTCTCCCAGTATGTGGGTCTTGGGAGAGAGTTTTGCGAGGAGTTTGTCCATGTCAGATTCTGAGACTGAAGGAATGGTATTCGAATGCTCCAACTTCTGCTTCTAGGATTGTGAGGCACTGAGCAGGCACTGAAGTTGAAATGGCACCTGACCTTGTTTGAGAGTGTATCAGCCCCTTCACCAAGGGAGAGCTGGAAGTTGCCAAATTTTGAAGTCACAAGGGGATCAGGAGGACCAGAAGTCTTCGAATGCTTAGAGCCCTAGATGCTGCGTTAGAACCTCAGCTCTAACGGGATGGTAGGACTGACCGATGCTTCACGTCCGGAAACGAGACCCGAGCCTCCATTGGAGAAGAGTCTGCCGTCTGGGAGCTTCCGCCCAGATCTCGAGGAGTCGGATGGGAACATGGACATCTTGTCTGCCACGGATTCAAATACACGATGGAGAGGGCTTCGAATGAAGTGGCAGCGAGGAATTCGAGACAACCACGCAGTAGAAACAGACACGACACAAGAATAAGGTTCGTTCAATACAAACTCGAGTTGATTATAGGGCAGATGGTTTGAAAAGATGACAGCAAGTGAAGAGATGGTCTTCAATCTGGTAAGGAAAAGGGACGCGAAGATAGATGGCAGTACTTAGAAGACAAGAGATCAGAAACACGGGAAGATACACAAATACCAAGTAATAGAGAATAGATTGAACAAGAAAGATTAGGAAACAGCGAGGGTGATGAGAGTAAGAAAGAAGAGGAAGTAAACAAAAGAGGTAAGAGATGAAGTGGGAAGGAGCTCCAAGTGAACGCACCAGCAGTAGAAACAAGATATACTTGATTAGGTTTGTGCATCAAACACAAGAGCTTGTTAATCAGTCCTTGTGTTGAGCGAGCTCAGGCAAAATATATCATAACATATGTACTCATTGTTGATTTACTATCTGTAGGCAATTTCAGTTGCCAATTGTGAAGATATTAACCCTATGTTTCAGCCAACTTGTTACTCTAACGACCGGGCATACCATTATATGCTGCACTTCATCGATCTTATTCTTTGGAAACAAGATAGAGCCAAGATTTTTCAAGAATAGACACCTCTATATCAAGCATCGTGCATCGGTAGATGGTCAACAATATAATAACTCCAGTTTCTCAGGTACTGGGTCTTCATATCACCCCATTGGGTGAGGTATACATCCATCATGCAGATAGTCAGACAGCCTTGCGACTATACGGTATCGTCTGTTCCCATCTGTATATCTGGATCGTTGCCAGTTGTGTCCTGGATTACCTGTAAAGGACGGACGACTCTCAATGCTATATGTACGCTTGTATATAATATAACAGCGTTGTATATAGATCTAAGATAAGGATTTAACTAACGATCTTTTTCATATATCTCCTTTCGTTAGTGATATACTAACCCACACAGTTTCTTAGGTAGTTCCATAGTATCAATTACACAAAGTACAACATGGAATATTCCAGAGGGTAAGAGCCTTGAAGTCAATCCATAGGAAGTTCCAAGCAAATTAAGCTACCCTGCTAGGTACGCATCGATCAGCCAAGAATCTTCTATCAGACGTTTCAGGGGTCTTCCGACCCATCATTGGATGACTGGGTCTTGTATTGGCGGGAAGCGTAAGGTACATGTCAGGAAATTACAACACCCCAACTGAGTCCACGTACTGGAGAAGTGGTTCTATAACCGCTATTCTCGACAAAAAGAGCTCATCAACTATATCTTAAATTCCCAATCTTATAGCTACGGACGGTTCAATCAAATGCCTACTGTTCTATATACTAGATGATCGGTGGGCTACCCTGTACCGGAGTACTCCGTCCTCCGTCCCTACCATACCTCATGTAAGTGGAGGCCATCCCGCATCGTGTCCTTCGTTCTCAATGGTCATTCGCCAGTGGGGATTCGTCATCCAATGCGGAAGTCCGCAAACGTTCCAGGATACTTCGGTGGATGGCATTCCCAACACTTGCATCCCCTCAATTTCCTCAGAGAATCCACCGCAACCGCCCTCTTGAACGAGGAAGTCTTCACCAGAGTCGCCTAGGCAGATTAGCCAAAGTGCGCATTGCCGCTGTCCGATCTTGCAACTCGTCTTGCGTAAGTCGATTTACAGACGCGCTGCTTGCCCGCTTGCACATTGCTCTGACACTATCACCCACGTCACTAGATGCTGAAGGATAGGAAATGACTACAACTGTCGTGACAGGCACTGGACGGCGATCTTCCATCAGGCAGCCGGAACTGCAGACACCCACATTGGCCTCCACTTCGCAGTCGATGACTAGTCCGATTGACAAATTTCCACCGTTCAAGGACGAGCTACACGAGACGACCGCGGAATCGCCGGAGCCTTCAACAGTCAGATACATACAGAACGATCGTTGGGAGCCACGCCGAACCAACTATGTACCCCGGGATCTCAAGAATGGAGCTATCCGAAACCCGAAGCACAGGCCGCGAAAAAGCATCAGCGAGGCGATTACCACCATCAGAACGCGCAATGCCAGTGTGAGTGCGAATGCGCAAGAACTGGCCGAGGCCCTCAGGGCTCCCGTGTCTTACCGGATTATTGTAAGAGCATTTCCTGTCTGGATATACCAATCGCCCGTTCTAACTCATTCACAAACTAGGCCCTTTGCTTGATTTGGTACACCACCTCTGCCCTTACGAACACCTCATCGAAGTCAATCTTAAATGCGCTCCCCAAACCGATCACCCTTACCATCATACAGTTTGCCTTTGTGCCGATATGGTGCCTCCTGCTGGCTTATCTCTCGTCTACCTTCCCGTGGCTCAGAAACAATATACCGGCCCTGAGGAACGGCCTACGACCCCCTTCTCGAGATGTCATTGTCACCGCGTTACCTTTGGCTGTCTTCCAGCTAGCTGGTCACATCCTTAGTTCGATGGCTACATCACAAATCCCCGTGTCGCTGGTCCACACGATCAAGGGGCTGTCGCCGCTCTTCACGGTATTGGCGTACCGTATTCTTTTCCGCATCCGATACGCTCGAGCAACATACCTGTCGCTTGTTCCTTTGACGTTGGGGGTCATGCTTGCTTGCTCTACGGGCTTCTCCACGAACTTTTTCGGAATCCTGTGCGCCCTCGTTGCGGCCTTGGTTTTCGTTTCCCAGAATATCTTTTCAAAGAAGTTGTTCAACGAAGCCGAGATGCAGACATCGGGGCGAAGAAAACTGGACAAGCTAAACCTTCTTTGCTATTGCTCTGGATTAGCATTCATTCTCACGCTGCCAATTTGGTTCATCAGCGAAGGATATCCCCTCGTGTTCGACTTCATTCAGGATGGGGCGATAGATTTGTCCGGCAAGAAGGGCTCCTTGGATCATGGTGCCCTCTTCCTCGAGTTCTTCTTCAACGGATCAGCCCACTTCGCGCAAAACATCTTGGCATTTGTCCTCCTCTCCAGAATTTCACCTGTGTCCTACTCTGTCGCATCGCTGGTCAAGCGGGTGTTTGTCATTGTTGTTGCAATCGTGTGGTTTGGCAGTTCAACAACCTCGATACAGGCGGTCGGCATTGCCCTCACTTTCATCGGACTTTATCTCTATGATCGCAACAGCCATGATGATGTAGCTGACCGCAGAGCCAATGCGGATCATTTCCGGGCCAATGAGTCTGTTCTCCCTCTGAATACCCGGCCTGGTGGCAAAGCTTGGGATTCCAACGGGTACGCTTTCCCATCCGCGAAGGGGGTGGAACAGCAACCATCGAACAACGCTTCCTTCGCCCCGGCCGACCTGAAGAAGGAAGATGATGCGCCAGGCCATGGTCGACCGAGGGGAAGTAGTAATGCCCGAGCATGGCTGCCTCCTGGTACTAAGCAAGAGACCACATGGCAGCCGAGTGACTCTTAGGTACTAATTGTACTCTCTGGCCGGCCTCATCCTCATTCTCATGCACGCCTTGGATCTTTGCTGTATCATATTTCTCCCGGTGTTGTGGTGTTTTTCTTTCTGCATCGGCGGCCACCTTTCTCGCTATATATGTATCATGAAGACATAATAGATGGATGTACATGTTTTGATGTCTTTCAATACCAATCAAGTTTGCAGGGATTGGTTTCCTAGTGATTGGCGGTTGTTTTCTGACATCGTATCGTTCGGAAAGACGCAGTCCTGACATTCTTTGAGAACCCGATGACAGATGAACCATCCTTTCCTTGCGGGCTGCGAGGAAAGGTCACAACTACGTAGTACTTCAACAATCGGTCAGATACATAATCTGATTTTAAAGAGGGAATGTAGCGACTGTCAGTAAAGAACTATACCCTCATCGGGGGATCCCCAACTGGGAGAATCGACCCTAAGGAGCTCCAGCTCAGTGCAGATCTGCTCTAGGGTCATGTAGCAGAGGAGGAGGGGACAGACGAAACAAAAGAAGACTTTTATTCCACCCCTTCACCTACAATAAAACACGCCCATGAATGAGTTATTGAAGAGAAAGAAGAAGAAAAGGAAAAACAAAACTGACAAAAGGGAGAAAAGGGTGTGGTCCGGATTAATTGGTCTTCCGTGTAACCGAGCCAATCCGCGGCCGGCAATTTGCGAGTGACGCCCCGACTTCCTCTGGCAGAATCCGAACAACGCCAAAAGTGATCTCCCCAAGAACATCAGCTGTTCCAGCTCTGCTGCCATTGCCCCCCATTCTTCCCTTCTCTTCTTCTCTTTGTTATAGTTCCCTCCCCTCCTTTCTTCCTCCTATTCGCCTATTTGCACACTATGCGGCCGCAGTTGTTTCGTGCGGCCGCCCGGTCTATCCGGGTCCCAAAGGGCAACTACCCCAGGGCCTTCGCGACGACAACCCCTCGTTCTGCCGAGGTGGAACTCACAATTGGTACGCCCCAATGACTTTTCTCTGCCGCGGTTGACCCGAATACTAACGTTTGCACCAAGATGGCAAGAAGGTCTCGGTAGAAGGTATTGCACTCATCACGCTAAGCGGTGACGACGCTCCTTACTCACACCTATAACAGCTGGCTCTGCTCTGATCCAGGCTTGCGAGAAGGCTGGCGTGACCATCCCGAGGTATGTGATTGCTCGAGGGTCTTTATATGGAAGATGCTGATGAATTGCGCAGATACTGTTACCACGAGTACGTTATATCCGGTCCGAAAGTGTCTTTGTTTTCCGATTACTAATGAAGCGACAGGAAGCTACTCATCGCAGGAAACTGTACGTTTGATATCAGAATAAACAACACAACAGATCACTGACCCGAATTAGGCCGTATGTGTCTCGTCGAGGTCGAGCGTGCTCCCAAGCCAGTGGCGTCCTGTGCTTGGCCTGTACAGCCGGGAATGAACGTCAAGACCAACTCCCCACTCGTTCACAAGGCCAGAGAAGGTGTCATGGAATTCCTCCTCGCGAACCACCCCCTTGATTGCCCAATTTGTGACCAGGGAGGCGAGTGTGACCTTCAGGATCAGTCGATGCGTTATGGTGCGGACCGGGGACGTTTCCACGAGGTGGGCGGCAAGCGTGCCGTTGAGGACAAGAACATTGGACCTCTGGTTAAGACTTCGATGAACCGTTGCATTCACTGCACTCGCTGCGTCCGGTTTATGAACGACGTCGCTGGTGCCCCCGAACTCGGAACTGCCGGCAGAGGAAACGACATGCAGATTGGTACTTACCTGGAAAGAAACCTCGACTCCGAACTGTCCGGCAACATCATCGACCTTTGCCCCGTCGGTGCCCTCACGTCGAAACCCTATGCCTTCCGCGCTCGTCCCTGGGAGTTGAAGCACACCGAATCGATTGATGTCCACGATGCCCTGGGCTCCAACATCCGGATTGACACCCGAGGCATGGAAGTCATGCGCATTATCCCCAGACTCAACGATGACATCAACGAAGAATGGATCAACGACAAGTCCCGTTTCGCTTGTGACGGTCTGAAGACCCAGAGACTTACTACGCCCTTGATCCGCAAGGACGGCAAGTTTGTCCCTGCTACTTGGGAACAAGCTCTCACCGAGATTTCTTCGGCCCAGCAGAAGCTCCAGCTGAAGGAGAACGAGTTCAAGGCCATTGCAGGACACCTTGTTGATGCTGAAGCTTTGGTGGCCATGAAGGACCTCGCTAACAAGCTCGGCTCTGATAACCTGGCCCTGGATCAGCCTGGAGGCAGCTCGCCGATCGCCCACGGTATCGACGTCCGTTCGAACTATCTCTTCAACTCTCAGATCTATGGCATTGAAGAAGCCGATGCCATTCTCTTGGTGGCCACGAATCCTCGTCACGAAGCCTCTGTCCTCAACGCCCGCATCCGCAAGCAGTATCTCCGCTCCGATCTCGAAATCGGCCTCGTCGGAGAGGAATTCGAGAGCACCTTTGAATTTGAGCATCTCGGATCTGATGTGTCTTCTCTCAAGTCTGCTCTGTCCGGCAAGTTCGGTGAGAAGCTTGCTGCCGCTAAGCGCCCTATGATCGTTGTTGGTAGCGCTGCGGCCGAACACCAGGACGCCAAGGCAATTTTTGAGGCCGTTGGCAGCTTTGTCGAGAAGCATGCCAACTTCAACACGCCGGAGTGGCAAGGCTACAACGTTCTCCAGCGTGCCGCCTCTCGGGCCGCTGCCTTCGAGGTCGGTTTCACTACGCCCTCTCCGGAAGTCGCCCAAACCAAGGCCAAGATGGTGTGGCTCCTCGGAGCGGATGAAGTCAGCCAGAGTGAGATCCCTAGCGATGCGTTCGTCATCTACCAGGGTCACCACGGAGACCGTGGTGCCCAGCTCGCTGACGTCGTTCTTCCTGGCGCCGCCTACACCGAGAAGTCTGGCACCTATATCAACACCGAAGGACGGGTGCAGGTTACTCGTGCGGCTACTTCGCTGCCTGGTGCTGCTCGTGAGGACTGGAAGATTGTTCGGGCCACGAGCGAGTTCCTTGGGACACCTCTTCCTTACGATGACATTGAGGCTCTCCGCGACCGCATGGAGGAGATTAGCCCTGTGATGCGCCGATATGACGTTGTTGAGCCTACTTCCGTGA
This sequence comes from Aspergillus sp. MEXU 27854, assembly GCA_019721355.1. NCBI lineage: Eukaryota > Fungi > Ascomycota > Eurotiomycetes > Eurotiales > Aspergillaceae > Aspergillus > Aspergillus sp. MEXU 27854. The sequence continues at coordinate 1,623,909 of JAGMTT010000003.1, forward strand.
GCTCGTTGAGCAAGGTCCAACTGGTTGACCAGAACAAGGGCAGCCAAGCAACCGGCGCTCCTTTCAAGAAGGTTATTGAAGACTTCTACTTCACTGACTCTATCTCCCGGAGGTATGTAATCTGGATCCCACATTGCTTCCTACAACCTTTGAGCAAATCTTTGCTAACTGCAACAGCTCCCCTACCATGGCTCGCTGCTCAGCGGCCAAGGCTACAGGAAACCCGGAAACGAACTTCATGGCTGCTGGTGAAATGTCCCCTCAAGCCCTGTATGGCTAGACCTTCGGGACTTAATTGTGGTCTATCGGATTGTTCTAGGCGTTGTAGTTGTAACACCTATCTATGTTCTTTTTATCATTTTCTTTTTATGTTTCCCTCCCTTTTCGCTATGTCTTTCTCGAGGTGCCTTCTAATCACCTCTGCTACAACCTGGTATGTCGGAAGTGAACTTGTACATAACATCAAGATAAAAATCAACCAAGAGAAGAGAAATTCATGCATTGTGTTCATTCCGGGTATCACGAGTCGTCTGTAGCCTGACTAACGACCCTCATCAACTACCGTAAGGACTATTCACCCGAAGCTCCTATGCATCTACAACTGTACCAAGGCGAGAAGATGATCACTCTAGCTATTGTAGTTTTGCCTATACAATTGAGCTAGGAGCGTTTCATATCAGATCTGTCATGTCATAAAGTATCCAAACAAAGGGTATTTAGAGTTCATCATCGTCAGTTTCCCCTCCGGTCTCTTCTGCAGTCTCATTTTGCGGGGCTGACTGCTTCTCGGGACCATCAGTCTTGGTCTGCGGCCTCCTGGAAAAGGGAAGCTCTCTCCGGGGAGGAGGATCGGCCGATTTCTGCACGACTGGACGATCAGACGACCTCTTGGCGCTGGATTTCCCATCTTCGTTATCATGGCCTTGTCCAGTGGCTGATGCCGAGGATTCATCGTCGGTTGCCGTCTCTTCGTTTTCTTCTAGTGGCTGAGGAGTGGACTGCTGATCATCATCGGTCTCATCCTGATCTTGCGGACGTCTGCGATCTTGCGGTTGATCCACTTCCATTTCCTCGAACCCATCCTCACTCTCAGACTCTTTGGCATCCATCTGACGAGCTGAACGTTTGGAATTTCGGCTTTTTGAGGCCGGTGTGCGGCCTCTGCCAAATGAAGCTGATTGGAGATCGGATACTAGATAGAGATATCACGGGTTAGCACAGCCGATGTGGACTAGGCTCGTAAATGACATCTTACGCTTTTCCGGGTCTACATTTGCAGAGGCCAGTAGGCGTTGTTGGTTGCGGATCTTCAACTTCTTCTCGTTCAGCAATTGAACGAAGTCGACCATCAACTGCTCCTCGTGCTGGTGCTTGGCTGAGATAAAGTCCTCCAGCTGTTTGTTGAGCCGATTGATGGTGTCTTCTGCGGCACGGTAGCGATCCCGAAGCGAGGAGAGCTGATCATCGATCATGTCGGCCCTTGCGACAGCCATTCCAGTCCACTCAAAGAGCTCGATAGCCTGTTCATCGTCCTGTTTCAACGACACGGACCCCAGACGTTGCTGCGTTTGGTTAGTATGAGAGATCAGAGGGTCTTATCCAAAGCGGGTTACAGACAGTTATACCCTGGATCCTTTTTCGGATCGTGATGATCAGCTCTTTGTCCTCGTCGCCTTCGCCCACGACGCTAGCCGATGATTCGATTCTAGATAAGGTGGCGTTCCCATTGGTAGTATCCGAACGGTCGCCAAAGACGTACGAGACCACTCGCTGCCATTCCTCGTCGCTATCTTGGTAGTTCTTTGCGCGTAGTTTTCTCAGTTGGCTCTGTCGCACTGTCACAACTCTCTCAGTACACTCAACTAGACCCAAGATAGAATTTCTCCCCGAGGAAAAAAGAGCGTACCGGTGCCAGTATACGGGGTTTCGCCTTCGGTGGCCGCAATTGTAAAGTCGTTCCCAGTCCGGCTGACGTGGAGAAGGGCAAACGATGCGGGTTCGTCAGATCGCGGGATCCGGATAATGCGAGGGTATGAGGCTGGATCAGAGGGCGACATGGCTATCGATTGTAGACTTTCTGTGGACGATAGAATCGGGGGAGGGTGACTGGGGCTTGATATAGCCTGCATAGGAAGCATGTTAGTCTAGGCATCTATCAGCGCTATGGCACGGTTACCTAGGGAAGGTGACAGTCAATGCGAAAATGTTGGCGCATCCTCTGGATACGTGGATCTCTTCAGATGACCTTGGATATCTCTAAACAGAGTACTGGTGTGATTATGGGTGGATTTCCCCTCTGGATATGATTGTTGTTGGGGTAATGCTGCTTCTCCAAGCATCAACGTCACAGCTAGTTCATGCCTCAGGCACTAACAAAGGTGCTTTGGTAAGATGGACAACCAGGTAGTTAACCAAGGTACCAAGCACCTTCAACCAAGATTCGATTCATGTATGTGTACCTAGGAAGCTATACGGAGTATGGTCCAACGGTCAAGTATGGTGATCTCCCTGTCGGACACCCTATGTCGCGCTGTGATCATGGATGTCGTGGCAACAGGGACCCTACATAAGTACGACGGAGACAGAATCACCGATAATGGTTTGGATACCCTCATATGATGAGTCTGATCGATACTGTCGACAGAATTGGATCGATTCTTCACATCGGATCTAGCACCATGCGATGTTGATCCATATTGCTGCAGTTGGTGGGTCTTCAGGTGGTGGACAGGGTAACCATGGCATCAAATCCACCCAACGCGGCCAAAAACGAGGGACAGATCAGTCAAGATGGAGGATTATGCATGATCTCTCCAATCAAAGCGAACGGAACAGCCGAATACAGTCGGAATGATACCTCTCAACCTATTTTAAACTGTCGGAATTGTGGGTGGATCGGGGTGTAGGTACTTTTGCATGAGATGCTAGTAAGCAATAGTTCACCAGAATAGGTAATCTCTAAATCTTCGGTGGTGTCTTTTCCCCTCCGGTTTTCTCGCCCTCCTCATCTCGTCTTCTTGACCGTCTCCCACCACTCTTACTCTCCCTCGTCGAAGACTCCTGAATGATTGACGGAGGGTGGGCAATCCAAGACATGTTCGTGAGTTGCGCCTCCTGGCTGACCCTCATTTGACGTTCTTTCTCTCCCCCTCGGAGAATCTTCGACCTCCAGCCACCACCCGCCTACCACCCGCAAACACTAAACGCCCTCGTGTGCCTCCTTTTGTTATTTCTCCGCCCCTGGAGGCTCTGCACGCTTATGTTGCCCGACCCCAACATCCTTTGCGGAGAAATTTCACGATCAGGACTCCAAAACACCGCTTGACTCTCCCTCCTATCATTCCCCCCATCTCCCGGCACTCTCGCGTTGAAGACGAACACCACATATCGCCAGTATCCCGCCTGCCTCCCGGCATGACATTCCTTTCTATTCTCCACCCAGCATCAGCCCCGGAGAGCCCCCAGACTATCGCCTAGGGCCCTGGACCTTGCTACCAGCTCCCACGGAACCTCCTGACACCTTCGCCGCTTCATTAACATGGAGCCGTTAACCCTCCGAATGCGACAGGGCGATGAAGAGACAATCGAATGCTGGGACGACGATGATGACCTGCAATGCTACGGGGACATTCAACTACGCGCCGCCTCAACAGCTACATCCGTAACCAACTCATCCGTACGCCGCTCGGGTCACCGCGACTCGATCTCCTCCCGCCGCTCGGCACGCTCCGACCTCGATTCCAACGTTGGCACCGACGAAGACTGGCAGGTTCAACTCTTAGACAACGATGATGTGGTCAACGAGGATGCCATTTCCTCCGCCCGAAATGCCGGGATTCCACTGCCTGCGAATGTTCCCAAGTCGGCGCTGGTCGGTGGGACCATCAAACGACTTGGGCGAAGAAAACCGAAGAAGGACTTTATTGATGATTGGTCTGAAGAGGTGGAACTTCCTGGCCCGGACAGCGTGCTGGAGCTCAAAACTCCGCAGGCGTCGTGCTTCCCGGAATCGCTTCGACAGGTCAGTTCGACTGCGACCAGCCCAGTGAAGACCTCAGCCACACCTTTCTGGGGTGACGACGCCCATATACACCTGCAATCGGCATTGTCGGAGTTGGACAAACTCAGAGACGCAGACGTTGCTACGGATTTCGATGATGTTCCGACGATCAAGGTCCCGAGGCTGGGATCTCCACAAAGAGCAAGCATTGCGGACGGTCCGAATGCCGGGAATGAGAGCAGCAAGGTGGAAAACTTTGAGGATGATTTCGAGTTCCCGGATAACGACGACTTTTTGCGCCTCTCGCCTCGCAAATCGGGTGCCCGGAATTCGAGCCCAGCGCCTGAGGAATTGGATGTGGATTGGTCGGAAGGTAGCATCGGGGTCCGGTTTGGGGGCACTAACAGAGACCGTCGATCGAACCCCAGTTCTTCTGTCACTGCTGTCAGCCCCAGTGCTTCGAGTTGCTTAACTGCAGAAAGCGAAGATGAGGGCTTAGACGGCCTCGTGATTCCGGAAGGCCCTCTGGATCTAGAGTCCCCCCTGAGGAAGCGAAAGGAGCCGAGTCAATTCAGTGCCACGAAAGAGGTGGACGTCCGTCAACAACCACAGGATACAGATGATTTCTTTTCTGGCCTCGAAATTGACAACGGTGATGTCTTTGATGCTCGAAGACTATCAATAAATCCGAATGTGAAGCGCAAGACAGAACGCCCTGGGAGTCCGACACGGCGGTCAGCGACCACCCTTACATTTACTAATGCAACAGTTTCTCCAAAAACACGGATTCCCCGTCCTTCAGGCCATGAGCGGCTGCATTCAACACATTCAACGCATCTAGAAACTGTCTCGGAAAGCGGCGCTCCTCTATTCCGATTTCGCGATTCCATGTCACGCGTGAACACTCACTCTTCGAACCCGTCCGTCTCGAGTCTACCAGCTGTCGGGTCTACGTCTTTGTCTCCAAGTCCCTCAAACGCGTCCCGAATCACCGGATCTCGTATCTCGAAGGAACCCACAGATAATGAAGGGATTGGTGGTGGGAGGTTACCTCTGAGATCCAAGAGATCCATGCCGACGATGCGAAATAAATCCCAAGTCTCAATGTCTCCATCTTCACAGGGGTCTCCGCAAAGTAGCACAAGCCGTCCTTCTATGTCTACTGTCAGACCCAAAACTCCAATTGATCGCCTCGGAGTTGACACAAGACAAATCAACCGCAGGGTGCAGCCGCCATTTATACCAGCAGGGGCTTCGGAGAATCAGTCCCATCATGCTCGGGTCAAGAGCTACCGTCACTCCCGACGCACCAACTCAGACACTCTGAATGACTCGTTCAGCTCTCAAGGACTTGCGTCTCGTTCATCACGGTCAAGTCGTTCGGACATCTTCGATGGAAATCCCAGTGAATCAAGCCCCGAGAACTTTGTGGCTGGAGGGAAGCGAACACTTACTCGACCGACACGTCGGCGAAATTTTGGTGATGGTAGCGAATTGGCGTCATTCGATGACCTTCCGACTTCATCGTCTGCGGAGAGCAGGTTTATCAAGAACCCCTCTGGTCGTGGCGCACCTAAGACTCTCCGGAACAAGCTCACTCGGAGCCAAACCATTCCCTCCCGAAATGAGACCCTCCCTCCGTCAGTGCAACACAGTTCCTCAAAGTCCAGTGACTCCATTCCAAGGTTTGCACGTGACACGAATGCCTCGAGAATTGCGAGAGAGCAACGCATCGCGTCCCTGAACATTAGCTCTAAAAACCGGGACGATAATTCGCTCACATCTCTCAACTCCAAATGGCGATCTCAAACTATCTCCCGTGTGCCGTCCAGTTCCTTAACCATCAAGACCAAGAAGAGCAGGCCCCGTTCAGGATCTGGGAATAAGCCGCAGTTGATCAAGCCGTTAGGCAGCGGTGTTCAGGAGCCCAGATGTAAGTTCATCTTAGACGATACTCCGCAACGTACGCTGTCAGACTAACAAGTGTAGCTCTGAATGGGATGCACTACAATCCTGCTGCGTTCCGTTGGGAAGGCAATGAAAATTCCGTTCAGGCATTCGATCTCAGCTCCCCGAGATCACCAAAGCCGGCACCAGCACTCATCACAAAGGTTGGCACGATGCACAATGTACAGGTAGTGGGAGAGATGGTTTTTGATCCGCGGCGTATGTGCTGGCTCAAGCTGGCGCCATCACAGCCCGGAGCAGACGGGGTGGTCGCTGTTCAGGACGAAGATGATGTATTCGCGGGACTTGATGATTTGGAGGAGAAGGCCCGAGAGGCCAGTCGCGTCAATCACCCTGCCTGCGACGATCTGGGCTTCACTCCCAGTGGTGACGACCGCAGCTGCGGAGACTCGTCGGACGAGTGGCCTATCACGGAAGAGTTCGACGTTGGTCCGGAGTTTGTTCGACGACAGCGAGCAGAGGAAGAGAAATGGAGGCGCAAGGTCGATAAGTGGACTCAGATCGACCGAGAGAGGCTCGGGGATGGGTGGCGGTGGGCGATTCGAGACCTGGTGAGGTTTAACAGTGGAAGTGGAACTGGGGATCGTTGATCAACGGATGCTTCGGCTGACCTTCGTCGATTTTTATCGAGAAATTCGACAGGTGATGGGGAACGAAGGCGACGATGAAACTGAGCGGTAATGGGAGTTCCTCAGGGCGTACTGGATTATACCCTATGGGCCATCCTGCTCTCCTCTATCAAGGGAGTTTTCCTGATGCTCAGATGACTACGAGAAGCCCTTCCATGTCTGTGAATGGCCACCTGCTGGGGTCGGAACGCAGTGATACCTGGCAGTGGAGCCTGCAGGCTTATGATGGAAGCGGCATGGATTTCCGGTCCTATAACGAATGGTAATGTTACAAAAATATCCCCCCGTCCCCAGCCACTCTGCCAGTAGGCGGATGTCCTCATGATCCCGGGAGGCATACTGGGTGGTGACGACGGCATGATTGATAGGAGAAGCAAGGTTGTCATGTTATTTATGTATTATAATGTTCTTGGTATATATCACTTAACGAATGTAGACGACTTCGGCTGAGTTTTCCTCCTGGTTTGTTCCTATCTGGGTTCGACCTCTAGCAAGATCGTTTTCTTGGTATGTTGTTTGGGTAGAGATAATGGCAGAGATGCAAGATTCCCTGGTTCTTTCAGTGTTCTCTCTACGTGGGAAGTTTGCTCCCTCTCTTAAAGAGAGTATCCAGTCTAGAAGCCCATTATTGATCCCGTGTAGCATCCCATTGTCAATAGCCACCTTGAGCAATAATATCAGCCAAGGAGCCGCCACACGCTGAAATGACAAACAGCTTGAAGAGAAACGGTTCTCTAGTCCACTTGTACTTCTTACGTTCTTCTGTGGAACCTGCACCAATGTGTTGTTGTCTCTTCTCATTCAATCTCAAGTCCCCATCCAGTACGAGGTACGCTTCCACTTCCCCCAGACGGCGTCTTGCTTCTTTTTCTTTGGTCTTCGTGCGTCTGTGTGCTTGCATGTATGTATTATGTATCACTGCATCGGATCGATAGCAGGAAATTCCGAAGAGGATTGATCTCCGCGTTGACCAATGGCTCGGCCCCATATAGTTTGCCAACACATCCTGGATGTAAGCAGTGCATTTCCTGTTACAAGTGGAGATATCCTGTAGATCATGTTGGGACACACAACGGCCCAATTGTCTTCAATTGAGGCGAGCAGTGTGAGTGCCTGTGTTTTTCCTAAGGATTTCAGCCACCGTCTCCCTATTCGCCGGAAACCTCAAGTACCGCAACAGCAGACAAGGGCCCCGAACAGGGATCAGACGTATGGATGCGCTAGACTCTTACCTGGCAGATCCAGAGCTGAAGCTAGACCACCTCGCTGTCTGGACTTGCTGAAGGAAGTGACAAGCGCCTCCGCGGTCACGCCTGGGGTCAGTTGTTGCAATTATGCCATCAGAGGAAGTCCTCAACGTGGGAATTAAAAGGATTGGGGATATTCCAGAACAAAATTCGAGCCAGTTCAACGTTCGGTACAAACATTGCCCCGGCATGGCTAACAATCAGTTGGCTGGTCTTTGTCTGCAAATTCATGACTAATGAGACCGAACGTGCCATGGACAATAATCCACTAGCCAGACCTCTGGACCATTCGGTCTCCCGAGAGTCTCTACCCCGGTAACGAGGCTTGGACATGGTCTCCGAACGCATACAGGGGTGAATCTGGGAGACCTCACGATGGGGATGCTTTCAGGTGTCCGAGCCAATGGCGACGGTCAGCATTCATCTTGAGCCACCTCGAGTCGGTCCAGCAGACATACCTACAGGGGTGCAGAGATCTCAGCTGCTCGAGCCGCCAGCCACCAACCCGTTCTCTTAGGCACCGCGCCGGCGTTCAGTCTCCACCACCCAACAAGGAACGAATAAGGAATACCCTGGGCCGTCCCATGCAGGCCATAGTCGAATCACAGGAGTCACTTGGGAACGGCTCCAAGCCCAGTTTCTCGATACCCGACAGAAGGAAGCGGGTTGTGAGAAACAATTGTCTTTAGCAGGTCTTGTGTCTGCGTTTGCCCCGGCTACTTACAGCCACTTCCATGAGGTGCTGAAGAAGCGACAAGGCTGCTTGCCCGGTCTAGACATAGTAATAATGCGTCTTCGGGATGCGGTTCGGATTGTGTGCGTGGATTCATTGTCGATCCCGATTTCTTCCTGGAAGAGGGTCGTTGGTAGCACAAATGGTCCAAGGGGATAAGTGGCTTGAAAGGTAAACGAAGATCTATGGGGACTTCGCACATTCGACATGCCACAAATTTCCTGTCTGGGTTTGAGGGAGGGCAAGATGCCTACACCGCATACTGGGTCATCCATGTCCTCTGCAAGCAAACAAACGAACCCTTCAACAATGACAACATGAAGTGTAGCCCATGAAGAGTCGAATAACGACATGTTGGCTATGATCATGGTTGTAGTTATAGCACGCAGCACTCCTCTTTTCATTCCAACCCAACTCATCATACTACGCTCTTCCCTGCCACAAGCCAGCGTGCCTCTCAGATTGGGGCTATTTTGACGAGATGTGCTCCAATAGAACAGATGCGGAGACGACAAGGTGATGGCCACCAGGTATTCTCATCCACTCTAGACCAAATACCTTACCATACCATGTCATACCCAAGTCTTCCAGGCATCCACCGCTAATGCATTGCTTGCAGGATACTTGCCACACCACTCGTCCACGATCTGGCTTCCCTCTGTCAAGTTACGAGGCGGTGACTAGGGTGGAAATTAGTCCAAGCAAGGCTCTCAGAACTACATGAAACGTCACTTCGGTGGTTGTACTGATTGGTATTGCTCGTCGGAAGACATCGATGTTCCAGCATGACGACAAGACTTCTTGTGCATGACAACATGTCTCTTCCTATTTTGGCTATCATTGATTGGCTTTCCTAGGGCTATCGCATGCCTGTCCTTCTCTTCAGGACGAGGGGTTGTACCTAGCGTATGCGTAAGAGGGCGGAGCTCCATTATAGGCAGAGTGCAAGGAATGAATACATTCAGGATGACTGACAACACGAGGCTCCAGGCCGAGTTCCCATAAGTGCATTTCATAGCCAAATCATTTCACATGGAGAACAGCACTTGGCTTCTGGATCTTCACTTGCCCCGGTCACGCTAAGGAATAGAAACGACGAGATCATTGACATTGTTGAATTGCCAAATTCTTCCAGCAAAAAAACAATCGGCAGTTTGTCAAACACCCCAGGACATCATCACCTCCCCCTTTATTCCCCTGTTCAGTGGCCTCTTTGCTTTGTTTGATGGTTGGGTTGACCCTGGTTAGTTCCACAAGCTCCTCCAAGTCGCTACACTCTTTCGTTTCTTTTCTTTACCTTCTGCTGCAGAGTTCCTCTGTCATTATCCTCACGGTCTGCAGGGAACGTCTGATGGAGTCTTCTCGGGGCCCATCTTCTCCCCAGTAAGCTCCTGTCTTCCAATTGCTGGAAATGCATCCATACCTCATATTCCTTTTGATGTGTCATGTCTCCATGAGAGAAAAATAGCCCACTTCACTGCGTGTCCAGGGTTACTCTCCTCACAGACCTCCCAGGAGGTTACCTTGCAGCCTTCATGGGTAGGGTGCTATGGTGCTCAGCATATCACAACATCTTCTATGCTAGTCCCCCTTGAGGCTACTCACAGGGTCTTGATCTAGAGGTCCCTAGACACCAGTCATTAAACTTGACTTGATCCCCTTCTCTTCACGGTGCCCTCTCCATATCTATTTTGTTTAAATAGATCCTCTCCACCGGGGAAGGTCTGAACTCTTCTCTACAGGTTCGTCAGTGGGACATTGCACAGGACATTCATTATCATTTTCCCTGACTCCGGCTTGGGTGTTGTCTCTTTGCTCATATACCAGGGCTGCAGTTGACATATACTTCTTTGTGCCATTCCTAAATTAGAGCATCCGTCAAAGCCTCGTGGGACTAGCTGTCACCTGCTCTTGTTCATGCATTGGGATCTATCTTTGCTGTTTACAACATGAGCGGCTTTGACAGGCGCAGCAATGAGAGCAATGACTATCTCATGAGTCAACAACTTGCCCTGCCTGTGCCCTACAGCACCGGCGACAGTCATGACTTTGCGATGAACGAACCTGGACCCTATCATTTCTCTCCCCAGACGTTCACTTCATACACCTCTCAGTTCACCCCTTCCTACAGTCATGCCGCAATATCCCCTCACACGCAGCATCTCGCCCCTCATCACTCCACCGTACACTCTGTTCCCTCCACCCCCGACCATTCAGGGCTGCACCAGTCCATGCCATACGCCTCCCCGCCGCGGTATCTCCAATCGCCACGGTACCTCCCACTGCGAGACGCACTGGGGAGCACCGAAATCGAGAGCCAGGAGTCCAAAAACGAGAACACGATGTTATCCGAGCCGGTTGTCCCGCCGTTGGACGGATTTCCCAACGTGAGGGAGTTCGACCAGCTGATGAAAAGGTGACTGGCTATTTGCTATGTGTGTGTCGCTGCTGCTGGGACACGTTGTGCTCACCCGATGCTTCCTCTAGCTACGTCGAGGACCTCTCCATCAAAAAACAGGACAAGGCTCTCATCCATGCTAAGCGAGCGCGGAATATCAGGACCGTTCTGCTCGATCCTAAGGATACGGCCGTCGAGTCGGCTCAGTTCCGGTACGATCGCTTCACCTACTGAGTTGTTGTTCGTTGGCTAAGTCACGTAGCTTCTGGGTGAAAAAGATGTTCAAGCTCCAGGCAGTTGGTACTGGTAATTCTGAGGTCCGTCTTCCGTCGGTCGTGATGAACCATATCACAAACTGACATCTACCTGCTGGAAGTGCACCAAAATGATCTGTCACGAGGGAAAGCCCGTGGCTATTAGGGAGAAGCTATTCAAGATACTGACCAGGGCACACCAACAATGCCAACACGGCGGAAGGGACAAGACATCGGCGCAAGTCCGTCAGATCTATTCATGGTATGTGGAGTGGACGTCTAGCCCAGTCACCACCAAATAGTATCAACAGCATACTGACCGTTCCAAGGGTCCCAAAAGAGCTCATTTCGCGATTCGTCAAGATCTGCCCAACATGTCAGGTCCGCCGCGGGGGGCCCCGTCTCACGCCTCCAAATTCGAGGAGAAGCTCCCCCCGTCTGGACATGGTCCCTCGGTCCCCCAAGCTTCCCTCCCCGCCCGTGTCCAGGCGTGAGTCGACGATGAACAGTCATATGGCACTCGAGCGATCGCAGGCAGACTACTTCGGCCAGTTCAGTGGCCATGCCAGCTGGATGGACAGCCAACGCGGCATCCACGAGCGTCCGACGAGTCTAGGCATGGGCCCGGTCCGGTCCCTGGGTGCTGCGCCGATGACGCACCTGTCGGCTTCCATGGCGGCGACCATGGACGGCTTCGCCGGTGATATGTCCCTCACCTCTTCGCATGTGGGTTACGACGCGGAATACGAACCACATCATGGTGCATCGGGCCATCGGGGTTTTTGAGCTGTGCGTCCGTATAGTTCGATAGAGATGACTGTGCCATGCTCAACCAGCGTCCTTGCATTATTGCTGTCTAATACAGGTGCACGCATTGAAAGCGGATATGAAAAGAAAAGATACCAAAAGGTCATCATGGAGCTGTGCAATTTGGAATGCCTGAAGGGCTAATGTTTCATTAATGTCTTAACCAGATAGGGGAGTTTGGGGCTGGATCTAAAAAGCTTTCTTTGCATCAATAACCCTTTCACAACTCCTTCCACTATACGCGTAACCTTTAACCCCTGTAATATACGTAGGCCATGGCATGGTTACAACCTCGTGCCTCCAATGGTCACATTGGAGGATGTACTCAACGGGACATGACGGGCTTTAATAAACCATCCGAGGTACTGGGATCCAGTCCCCACCTGGTAGAATATTCAATCAACTCTGCTAAAAATACATAAACGGTGACATAAACCCAACATACATTAAGCCTTTTTTCCATCTCCCATGCTTCTCTCGCCCGACTGCGCCCATACGGCCCTGCTCAAACAGGAAGGGAAAACTTCTTCCCTTTCATCACCCTACTCCCTGTTAGTACCCATATAACAACAGAAGGAGGCGACTTACTTCGTGTAGTAAATATAGAAAAAGTCCGAGTACAAGAGCGTCTGCACGATGCCCGCGATGACAGGAATGGGCTGGAAGTAGCTCTCGGCAAAGTACCGGTAGATCCAATTCGGGATGTAAAGGGCGCGGTACAGCCCCAACGCGAAGAGGTAGTGGGTTGTGATGGTGTCGGCTTCCCCGGTGCGCTGCAGCATGAAGAGCTGGGGGAGAATAGCGACAGACTCGAGCCAAATTGAAAAGGTCCAAAGGATCTGGGCACGTCAGCGATTGTATCCGGGTCGCAATGGCGAGGGCACCGACCTCAGAGAAGCTGTAATCGTGGGGGAAGATCAGAGCGAGGAGAGCGCTGAACCCAAGCAGGTACTGCACTTTAAATGTGTCGATATTGGGGTCGTGGGTCGGCTTATAATCGTTCAGCATGAGGTAGATAATATAGGCGGATGAGCCGATGAAGAGAATCTTGAAGGTGGTATTGTACAGGGAGTCGGTGAACGCCCAGAAGAGATCTGAATCCCATGTTAGAGGACACACAAGAGAGGTGACGGACGGTCAACACGGAGTCTCACCAAGGTAGCGCGTCACAAACACCATGAAATATAACACTTGCGACTTGAATGACAATCCGGAGCAGCTCTAAAGGACGCAGGTCAGAGGACTCGATCGATAACCAGGGTGCGACGGTGACGTACGCTGGAGGACTTCATCTTATGTAGAAGAATGAAGATAGAAGCAAGATGAGAGAAATCCGCTAGTCAAGCATTAGTCAATCACGGAATAGAGTAGCAAAGCACCAGGGAACGCAACCCACCCGCAAGCCTGAAGATATTCATGATGACGACGAGGGTGCTCGATGGCGACCAATTCGACCTTGACCTTGGGATGCGGGAAATCGGGCGAAAGAATGGCGTAGTCAATCCGAAATATGGGGAGTTCAAGGGTCAATTGCCAGAGGAGATCAAGAGAGTTCGAGAGGTGAAGTCGACGCAGAGATGGTCATGATCTGGTGTTTGGTCTATGTTGACACGAAGCCTCAAGGATGCGCGACAAGCTCCGAGGGGGCCCCACCCCACGCGTGATGCCGTAATGCAAGGGCAAAAAGGCCTTCCCAGTCATTCCGGGCCTCTCTTCGCCCTTTCTACCTCCTTCAGTCCCTTCAGTCAATCACTTTATGATCGCGATGATTTTCATTCACCTCTACTAATAACACTCCTGCTCTTCCAACTCCAAATACAAAAAGAATTTTCATTCGTAAACTCGTGGAGTCATGCGGCTCCTTCATGTCCGTTCTTATTCTTACACAGCAAAGGTATCATTACATGCCCACCGCAATCGGGCTCAGAATATAGCCGCAGCTTGCACACTTTCCCCGTCCGCTATACGTTGCAGGTGACCTTCCGCCAGTTCACTTTTCAGGGCGCAAATCGAACTCTCTCGGTCCAACCTCTCCCAATCCCTGATCCCCACGCGCTTCTGTCGTTGGCACTCCGATACCTGATCCATAAGCCGATCGCGATCAGCGTCCAATTGTGCAAGGCGCTTTTCCAGCGTGAACTCAAAGTTGGACTGAAGAAGTCGACCGCCTGGTACAATAGACGGGAGCCCTGCAAGGTGATTCGTATACTTGGGAGTGCGAGGATGCGGCGTCCCTGCGTTACTGCCCGGCCGGTAAACACTATGCCGATGCATCTCGGCTGGTCCACTCGGCGGATGGCTCACCCGTGGTCCTGCCGGCGGCGTATGAGAGCTCATGCTGGACCCGCGGCGTGCTGGAGTTCCTCCCCAAGCGGTCTCTTTGAAAGTGGAGCCTCCTCGAGGGCGCGTGGGGGCTGATAGAAGTGAAAGATTTGATCCGCGGCCATGCAAAGCTCTGGGGCCATGAGATGGGCCTGATGGTGGCGATTGACCGGGTAAACTGTTGCCTGCCTTTGGATGACTCGGGATATCGGTTGGGGAAGTAGCGCGGATCCGGTTCGAGTCCCTCCCCTGATCTCCAGTGGCTCGGCTGCGTCCATAAGTATCATGGTCTGGTGCTCTTCCCGCACGTATTGTAGATTGGTCAGGGGCAGGGGACCTTGGCATTGCTTCGTCCTTACTCAGTCTTGACCTGACGGGAGGCGTACGCTCGGGATAAGACTGGGAGTTCTCGGAATTTCTAGACATCCGACGGTGTTCCGAGTGATTTGGCGACCGGCCCCTAGTATCGATGGGGAACGGATTGACTCTATCCGTAAAAGGCGATGTTCGTCTTGAGTTGGGCACGGAGCCTGGCGCGGAGTTGTATGTGGAGGGGGCACCCCGTGGGGATGGCGACCGTCGTCGCTGGCTAAGATTTTTATCCCCGTACCGCTCTGTCCGTCCTGCCTGAAAAGGGCTTCTGGATCGACGAGCGACTGGACCACGTGGAGGATCTTCTCGCAAATACCCACGCCTTGAATGTGAGCTTGACCGCCTATACATATCGTTAGGAGATAGCGGAGGGCGTCGGCTGGATCTAAAGTCCTGTGCGGGGGGTGACAGGTCTCGCGGTCGGTTTGGGGTTGCCCGACCCCTTGAGAAATCACGCGAGCGGTTCTCACTATACGGAGATCTTGATCGCCATGAAGAAGGTGGGGGAGACCTAGGTCTTCCTTCACGCCTGGGAGAGAACCTCCGCGGAGGTGAACGTCCCTTGGAGTACGAGCTGTTTCCCGAGTCGCGATTGTAGAAAGGTGGGCTTCGAGAACGACGACGGAAAGCTGGTGGAGAACGGCTTCTCATGCGACCATACGTCCGGGTAGAGGATGGCACCCATGTATCAGCAACCAACCGCGGAGAACGATTTCGGGGAGATCGGCTGCGTCGCATAAAACCTCTCGAGGCTCCAGGGCGATAACTCTCGCCACCGCGGTGATCATCAAACCTGCATCACCAAAGAAACGCGCGTTAGCTTAACCCAAACGATTGTAGTCGAAGACACGCAAGTTCCAGCCATGTTAGCGGTGGTGAGCGTTATACCTTCTATTCCGATCCCAATCCATCCTGGGCGCCAGGTCAGATCGATTGATTCTAAAAAGAGTAAAGCCGGCGGAGTAGCTGATAGACAACTAGAAATCAGACTGCTTCGGTCTTGTTGTCGATAGTCATTCCTGGGTTTCGAGGTGGTAGGTGTGCGAATTGTTGATAGGGACTTGCTGAGTTGTGGCAAAGTTATCCAGTTGGAGAAAGGCCCTTCTTCTAAATCACATGATTTGCCCTCTTAAGTGAATGCGATATCTTCGCACGGGCCAGCATGCCTTATCAAAGGCCCAGACCTGGCACTAAATACGATTGGCGGCGCTCCACTCATTTCTGGACGAGCCTCTGCATGTCAAATAGAGGCCTGTCCTCTTCATCCAAATCTCCCATGCACCAACAGTTCTAAGCATTATCAGTGGTCATGACAGACTACAACCCATCTGTGTTCGTATACAGGCCTACTTGCCTACGAGCCCGAATCTAAAGGACGGCATATACAAGCCGATTTTCCACGTTAACCACCTAGATACTACCTAATTAACAAGCCCTTAATGGTAACAGCAGCCATAATAATGATAGTAACCAAGCCCTGCCGCAGTAGGACCAACGATCACGCCGTAAATTGTACACAAAATTCAATGCTTGCTTCGCCTTTCTTCATTCTTGAGGCGCTTTCGACTCTCATGGGCAATCATGTCACTCAAGTCCTCCTGGAAACCCCAGTTCGGGTTTGTTTCCCGCTGTCTCTGAGACTCATAGAGGTTGCGTATGCTCTCCTTGCTGATGCCTTCGTTGGCTTGCAAAGCATCCGGATCCATGGACACATCAACGTCACCGGGTTTCTTGCGCTTCTTGTTTTCCTCATCAGCGCCGAGGACAGGCAAGTTTCCGGAAGACGCATTGAGGTCGTAAACCCTGTCACCTCCAAAGAAACCCTGAACATTCGTTTGCCGCTCGGGAATAACTTGGAAAGCACTCTTATGAGCCGTTGATTCCTCGGTCTCCGTCCCCGTGTAGTGCTTGCGCACATCGAACTCGCCCGCGACATTTTCGGCTTCAACGAACTCCGATGGGACCGCGGAGGCGAGTCCGCTGGGCGTCTCGAGTCCACTGGGCGTCTGCACTCCTTCCATATCCTCATCCTCGACATCTTCTTCCTCTTCCTCCTCTTCTTCGCTCTCCTCGGATAACTCGGGCGCCTGCAGTTCGCCCCAAAGATCTTTCTCCACAGGTTCTCCCTGTTGCACACTTTGCTGCGGCTGCAGCACCCCGAAAATATCACCACCATAAAGAGGCCTGTTATGCTCGTCAACTGGCGGTTTGCCATAACCACCGGGGTGATACCCCCACATGGCACCGGGAGGAGGCGGTGCGTTTAAACCCGGGATTTTCAAAGCTGGATAAGATGGAGGCGGCCCATATCGCTGTTGGTTGATCAACCAGGGAGGAGGAGCGCCAGGTGGCATGCTGAGGGCTTCCTTAAGCTCAGGACTGAGTTCTCCCGGCCGTAGATGCTTGAGGTTGGTCTCGTACTCTTTCCCTTCATAGTATACCTCTCCATAACGCGTCAGCTCTGGCTTCGTTTGGAACCGGAAAAAAGCTTCATATAGCTTCTGATAATCAATATCCAGCCTTCCCATTTTGGGCTGAACTCTTTCCCTTTGTTTTTGTTTCAAGCTTGCCTGCTCTTGTTTCTCTAGAGCAGCGTCGCGCATCTCTGAGATTCCCGTTTCTTGGATAAACTTGGGCAAGGCAAAAGGAGGCTTCTCAATACCTCTTTTCGATGACAGATACTCTCGCTTGAGTGACCAGTGGGAGGGAACGGGAACAACATTGCGATGGCCTTTGATATGGACGAGTAACCGAGGATCAGGAGCGGAAGTATCGGTCCATTCAACAATTTCGGGTCGCCGGACCATTGCCTTGAGCTCAGCAACGGACAGTTTGCTCAATTCCTTCCGTTTCTTCTTCGACAACTTTGGTTCGCTTTCCTCTTCGTCCGGGATTTCGTCGTCGTCGTCATAGTAGATTTCTGGTTTTTCGGCTTCTTTCGTCTCTGTTCTCGTCTCTTCGGTCTCATCAAATCGGTCGAGGACACCCTTATACATCTGCCATAACGGGTCTTCCGGATCAGGAGATCCGATTCGTACATCTGAGCCAGTATTTTGAACGGTGGCCGACGCTGTAGTGCTCTCGGGTATCTGTTCTTGCGTTGTAGTGCTTGGAGTATCGTTGGCCTGGAAGAAAACCATGTCAGTCTTCGCCTTTTGGTTACTGTTTGGAACGCAGCCATACCTGAGCCTTCAAAGCTTTTTTCCTTGCTCGTCGCAGTTGATTTTTGCTTGGTTTCATGATGACAGTTGAAGCACCGAGACCACCGCTTCCAGGGAACTTTTTGGTTGTATGATGACTGACAATACGGTTTGATCGTAGGGAGATTGATGTTAGTTCGAAAATCGGTGATTTGCTAGACTTGTATGCTGCTTGAAAGATCCACAGGTTGAGTTGCAGGTTGGGTTCCTTGCCGCATTTAGGTCACGTGATAATCCAGGATAAGTATTAACCTACCTGTAGGAACTCCGCACAATTTTAACTTGGTACTGCCGTAGAAGAAGTATCACAGAGACAATTCTCTTCTACTTTCCACGGCAGATGTTTCAGTCGGAGTGCACTCTACGATATATTAGTGTTACTGGAGTAGTCCGACAGAAGCCAATGAGCATGTTGGGCATGGTCTCATGCCGAGAGATGCTTCGGCTGGACACGGTAGTGACATCGAGCAATCGCATCGACAGTAGCATGGTTGAATAAGATAGAAAGCAGATGTTACTGAACTTGTCAGCATTACCATATGGTGTCTATTTCTCCATTTCTTCTGTTATAAAAGTATATGTGGAACTTTGTAAACCGACATCTCTAATAATGCGGCGACGTTCAACGCAATGGATGCATTGTTGGGCATGTGAGATGGTAGACGTTTCAATAGTTATAATAATCGTACGTCTGTCCACCAACTCACTGTTCTCCAATAAATCCGTATAAAACCTCGGCAGTGTAACTCTAGGACTAGGACCACCGGACGTCGAAGTCCAAGGCTTATGTGGGTATTGTATATGATACATTGAGTAGTCGCATGTTAAAAATACATTCAATGGTCGAAAAACAGTGTTCTCCTTCATTTCTTCTTCTTGGCCGTTCTCGACTCTGTTTCCATGGTCAGGAAGATGCGAAAAGGCTTCTTAGAAGATGGTACATACCTGCTGCGGTCCTCTTTTTCTTGGGTCTGCCTTTCCCTCGTAGCTTTGCACTGCCCACACGGTCAGCAATGAATCCAATCGCTAGAGAAAGCATGCTCCATACATCTGGATAGCCTCCTCTCTATCATCCTCCGCCTCGTCGAATGTTGTCAATCCAAGTGGACGATACGCATCTTGTAGGTCGCGGAAAGAAACAGTCTTCTTAGGATACCAAGACGCAAGTGCTGGTCCACGCAGGCGTTGGCGGAGGATCTTGTTTCCCAAACGTAACCGATCCGGGTTGAAGGTCGATGAAAAGATGCGACACTGAGCCTGTGGGAAATCAATGTTAGACTGCGTTGTTTTCATCGAATCCCCAAGTGAGTTCTGTTTCATGAAATTAATATACTGACCTTTGCTAGGCTCAGTAATCGGTTATATGGCACTGCCATGGTTTATGCACTGGAAATTGCAAGTGTCCGGGGCTCTGGAAGCCTTCGGTGTTCCTTTCTTAATCACCACGTGACTAATCATGGACAATCATTGAAGTCACATGACGCGCGTCCTTATCAGGGTACGTACTGTAACTAGCACCTAATATTCAGGCCCTTCCCTCTTCACTAAGCTCGATGAATCAGAAGAGGAAGTCGGTCTTCTCAGCATCCTCGGGGGAGAGCCTCCGAAGGGCAAAACCAAAAGCGCGCAGGTCGTCGGGCGATTTATCAACAGGAAATGCGAACGAAAGTCATGGATCCGTACCAGCCGTCGAGAATTTACCTATCCCTACATCACCTCTGTCCGCTCACACAGAGGTTGACAAACGTCCTTTTCCAAATGTTGCTGGGAGTAACATCTACCCGCCTTCGTTACCTCCTATACTCGATACCGCACTAGAGAAAGCAGTCTTCACACATCCTGCTATGACCAATGATCTTAACGCGACTTATGACCGGCTTGAAATCCTCGGAGACGCATACATCGAACTTATGGCTACGAAGTTCATCTGGGATAAATATTGCGGCATAAACTCGGGTCATATCTCACAAATCAGAGAACTATTAGTGAAGAACGAGACCCTAGCTGAATATGCATCAATATATGGATTTGATCGCAAAGCATCTGTGCCTCGGGAGTATTTGACCCAGCCCAAGCGGTGGACAAAGACTAAAGGCGATATATTTGAAGCCTATGTGGCTGCAGCCATTCTATCAGACCCCGTCACTGGCTACCAGAAAGCCGAGAAATGGTTGACACAACTGTGGATGCCTAAGCTTTCGGGTCTGGTAGTTCAACAGCCGGTCATGAATGCGAAGGAAAACCTGGCCAGGAAAATAATGGGCAAAGACATCAAGTTGCAATATATTGATGAGCGTGAACCTATTCAACCAGAGAAGGGGAAGCAAACATTCTTCATTGGGGTGTATCTTACTGGATGGGGGTGGAGCGATAAACATCTCGGTTCCGGCCAAGGACCTAGCAAAGCCGTGGCTGGGAACGAAGCTGCGCAAAGAGCTCTCCAGAATACCTCACTGATCGATGAAATAGTTAGAAGGAAGAGGGCAAAGGAATCTAACAAGCATCTTTTGTCGTGACAATCCAGACGTGTGAACACTCACTAGGTACCTAAGTACCTTCATTTAGAGCGTATGTGCATTACCCCTGTTGTATGATATATGATACCTATGATAACTCGATAATACCATTTCAGAAGGGGTGAGACGGTTTCTCGGTCTTGGGGTTGATTCGGCTGTGTCTAGTATCTTTCCAATAATCATGAAGGCACGTTGCAGGCTCCAGGATACTAGTACCTCAGCTGTACTACCTGTAGTGATTGGGGCTCCCGACATCAGCATACCATTGTACGATGGCAACAATAGGTTACAGAAGGAAAGCCGTCCTGCCCTAATGCACAGCGCAACACAAAACAAACGCGCCATCGAAGACATTAGATTCGGGAATTGGCAAGGAAATACGAATGATAGGATATGGCGCTTCTAGAGCCCTGGGCACGCTTTGATCTATTATCCTATTTTATTAATCTAGTTTATAGGCCGTTAGTTTATCATAGTAAAAATGAAAGAAAGTTTTCTAAATTCTTGTTGTTAGAAGCGGTGGGGCTAGCGTGCCAAGATAGTAGAATAAGTAGGAGGAAGATATTATAATAAATAGCTATAGTAAAGGGACTATAATAGGTATATAAATTATTTATTAAGTTTCCAAAAGAATAGATAAGCGGTAAAGGTTTTAGTATAACTAGAGATTATATAATATAGCTATTATTAATTATTATGTACTCCGGAGTATAATATAAAAATCCTAGCATTACTTTATAGTATTGGTACGTAAGTATAGGTGGATTCGCAGCCTAGTGAATAGGTATAAGCTATTCTTAGAGAGGGTCTCTATTTTTTTAACCAGGTTTAGAGAAGAAGTAAGAATTATCTATTTTTAAAAAATAAAGGCTAGGGGTAGTCCTTGTATTTTCAAAGGATTAAAGAGCTATTTAAATTATTAGAATTTATTTTAAATCTATATAATAATCCATTAGGTACCTCCAAAGTCTTCCAAAAAAACTTTAGCCGCTCTAAAAATAGTTAATAATAATTTTTTATTATGAAAAGAATAAAATAAAAATAATACTATTCTGTATATATTTAGGAAAAAGCAATAGATCCTTAATATTATCAATAAAATTCTCTTTAATTAGTAACTAAAATTTATATTATGAAGGATATCAAGATAGCTATAAAATAGATAGAATTATCGCCTTTACATACTGGTATATCTAACGTACTGTAGTTTACCGTAGTTCGATCGTAGGTTTAACTATTCCATTATATAGTTAGTCGCTATACCACACCGTAGCTCGGAACATTAAACCTTTAGTAGAATTTACTTTATAAATTATTCTACTAATTGAATAATGCTTCACCTTTAAACTCTATTATAAGCTAGAGTATATCCCGGTTTTTTCTTGCAAATATTCTTTTTAGATTTGATACTCTACTCTTATTTATTGATATATTCTATATCTTGTCCATTCTTATGAAATCCCGGGTACTTCGAAATTCTATCAATAATCTCTACAATTTTGCCCGATCGATCGACCGCGCTGTTTATATTTCTATATTCTATATTCTATACTTTTACCACTATCTATATTAGAATAATAGGACCAATTTTCCGGAACACGTTATTCCGATTATATTATTTAGATAAATTATATTTTTATTGAAGTTTAGCTCCATTTATATACACCCGCTTGTTAACTATTCTATATTCGATATTATTTTTTTCCTTCAATATCCCCATCTTTTTATTTTTTACTACCTCTCCTTTACATCCCATCTCTATATTTTACTTTAATAATTATCCGTAATCTTAATTAATGACTAGTCGAGCTTTATGCCTCGCCGAACTTAATTATTAAATCTATAGTTTTTATGGGTACTTTAAAAATATATTCAATTAATAATTCAATTTAGAAACTATTGATTTGATATAGTATATATATTTTAGTAATCTATTTTTATTTTAATATAACTCTTTTATCTATTGAAAAAGGGCGCATGTGACCGCTTAGATGAGGAAGGAATGACGTAGACCAGCAAGTAAACCGCTCCAAAAGGGGTACTATAAACCGCCCCGAGAGGATAGAGCAACTAAAAAAATCAGATAAGTTGATTGCACCGCTGCTCTGCTTCACCTAGCTATGACCAGGTGGTCAGGCAGGCTACTTATGTACATGGGTGACTTAACTATGATCTATTTACATGCATGACAGCGGTGCAAGGTGGCGATAGAAATGGGGATTTGGGTGCCCCATTTCACTATCTAATTAGGATATCAACTAATCTACACTAGACTAAATTATAAAATTTTTTCTTACATTTAGTACGTCTTTTCGTTAAATCAAAAATATTAATATTAGATTAATATAAATTCTAACAACGACGAACCTTAACTGAGATAATTAGAATAATTATTAGATAAAGTATAATTTCATTCTCGTTCGGTCTCTATATTATTAATTAATAATTAATCTATTATAATAAATCTATTTACATTAACACCGTAGGGCATTCCTAAATAAATAGGTTTTATTATAATCCGACCTCTATACCATTCTATTTATAATCTATGTTATTTAATTAAATAATAAAATAATTATTTCTACGTTTAACAGGCCTTTTCACGCTAATCTCCTAAATAATTATAGAATATTTATCCGACTACCCGTAGCGCTTAGAACTATTATTTATTCTATTATATTAGTATTTCTGTTAACCGCTGGATCATTTTTATAATATTTATAATCATCTAAAATTTTATATTTTTCCTATTTATCTCCCTTTGTATTATTCCGTCTTATCGACCTATCGATATGAGCGTTTCTAGCTTATAATAGGGATCTACTAATTTTAATATATCTATAGAAAATTTTATTGCTTTAATTCAATGAAATAGGTGTTAAAAAGTCAGCTAGATACTAATCAAAAAATAATAGCCTGATATTTTCAATAATTTAAAATCTCTATAAATAAGCGTATTAACGCCGCTAACGTTAATTCTATTATATAATAATTTTAGCTATTTTCTTCTCTATTAAATAGACTACAGAATAACTAACGTATACGGTTTAAAGTTTCTTAGTCCTCTACAATAAATTATTATAGCCAATACTTATTAGAAAACCGAATAGTTTAGTTTAGGGTTGCATTCGGGGCGGATTTCGAAGATCCGCACAGGTCCTAATAGGATAGGCTCCGCGCGGATCTACAGATCAGATTAGCTATAATCCGCACCGTGTTACAATCTGTAAGATTCTATATATATTATCCGCTGTTATCCATAATTTCTATACTATATTATATCAAGGCTAGTTTTATAATCTACTAATCTAACTATAGTTAGATAACTTTAAGTAGCGGTACGGATAATCCGTACCGCCCTTAATCTATATATTTATAAATAATTTCTTTACTAACAATCAATTATGTCTTAATTAATTTACAGGGTAGTATTCTATAGTTATCTCTAATCGAATCTACGGCTCTAAACTAATATATAAATCTATTACATTACCGGTTAATAAATATATAGAGCTCTAAAATTATATTATCTTTGTATTATAACCCAAATTTTACTGCCTTAATATACTATTTATCTTTTATTTTATTATCCGCTACCTGCTACCCTACCCTAATATTAGCCCTAAATTTAATTATCTTAGCCCTAGCCGCTAGAGCTAGATATCGTATAAGGCTTAAACTAGGGCTAAGTTAATTTATAATATATACGCCGTATAGACTATAATTATATAATATGTGATAATTAGGTAAAGATATATAGGATTATTAGAAATTAAATATGTAAAGGAATAATAATAGTTAATATAGATCTAGAAATCTATGAATAATATTAGATATTTATAATGACTTAACAAGGTCCGAACTTCGAATCTATAATATAATATTTTATATTTATTAGATAGATAAAAAAAGAAACTTATTATTATATACTATACTAGTAACTACTCCTAGACTATTTAATATACGGTCTTCTATTAGGGGTTTTTAATATAACTAATCAGTAGTTTAGTTATTTAATATAATATTAGTAGTTAGCTAAAGACAATATCTAGTAAATATAATATATAATTATTAGCTAGTGTAGCTACTATATCCATATCATATATAAGTTATGTTATAAGGAAGGAATAAGTTATAAGTATAATAATAGTATTTTATTAGTATAGTTATTATGATAAGGATAATAGAGGTAAGACGTAAATATTAATAATTTGTTAGTATACCGTTATAGATTAACAATTAGATAATTAAACATTTATATAGGAAAAGATCTTTTATCCTGCCTAATAATCGAGGCGGCGGGGCCTAGAATCTCAGAATATATTTTATAGATAAATATTAATTATATAATACATACTCTGTAACCACCCTATATCTATTTAAAATATAAATAGGAAGTCGAACTTATTATTTACTATTATCTATAGCGGCTAGTTAGACCGGATAACTAATAGTTCAATCAATTTTATTATAGGTAGAAATCTTCGTCTTTATTATAGATATAAAGAAATCTCTCTTTATTACTTTTATCTATTAAACTTTCCTCTTATCTTTATCTGGTTCTTATCTTTCGCGCTAAATTTTAGAAATTAAATATTTTTATTACTCCCCCTTTATCAAAATTTATATATTTTTAAGATTATTTTCGATCTAAGATTAAAATCTATCTCTAAGTAGATTTTAATCTCCCTATAGGATTTATTAAGTATAAACTATAATAGGTAGGAAATATATTGTATCCGTAGATGCTAGATTTTCCGATTTTGAAAAGCTAAATCAAGTCTTTAATAAAAGTGGAGAGCTAACTAAGACTGTCCCTACTGTAGGGATAATTATAGAGGATAATATAAACTAGTAATTTAAAGAAATTTATTTAAGAATGCTGATAATTAATATCAGTAGTCTAACTATTTATTAGAAGGAAAGATATACAAAACTTATTTTTCTAATTTATATTAGTCGCCCGTTTAAAAGACACTGTTAAATCTAGGATTAAATACTACGTCTGTAAAGACTATCTTAGAGTAGTAATTATAGAAAATAATTCGATAGAATTCTTTTATTCTAATTTTTTATTTACTAGCAAGGGCCGCGAGGAGGTTAATATTAAAGTTTATTTTATAAAAATCTATTAATAGGTAATAACGCGAGCTAACTTTGAAGTATAGTTTCATTCTATCTACGGTTGAATTTTATATTATACTAAAATCTTGATTAGATTGATACCCTATGTCCCTTACGTGTTATCGGATATATAGATTATCTTAAAGAATAGTTAATCTCCCCCTTAATATATATATAATTTTTATCCTTAAAGACCGGATATTATATAAAACATATAAGTATATATAACGCGATATAAAAAGATTTTTTTCAGCTATTTTATAATAGCCCGTATCTAATTATATGAATAGATTAAAATATAGTAGAATTCTATCGCGATTCTTAGCGGAGAGAATCTAACTCTAGATAAATATAGAGACTAGAATTTAATTTTTTTTAAGTTTTATTATATAATCTTCGGCGCGAAGCGCTAAAATCTTATCTTATATATTAATTAGAAATTAATTTTCTCTTTTGAAAACGGCCGTCTAATATTATAACTAGAATTAATTTTTTCCTAAATCGGTATAATTGCTGGGTAGAAACTAGTAAATTAATATATAAGAGAAAATAACCTTTTCCCCTCGATATTAAATATACTAGCTAGGTTGAACTGCCTTCTCTTGATAATGTTATTATTATTAAAAGTAATAGATATATAACTAGGCGGCCGAGGTTTTCGATAAAACTTTTAGATATATTATGTAAAGAGGTATTGAATATTTCTATTTAAATTAATGCCTTTGTTATTCTATATAGTAAATATCTATTCGAGCTCTATCTCCAGTTAGACTTCTATAATTAGATTTTAGAAGCGAATAGATTAAACTGGAAAAAAAATTTTATCTATTATTATCTATATCCTCTATTATATTATAATATAGGTTAAACCGGATTAGAGACTGCCGCCTAAATTAAACTATTAATACATTTTATCTTCTTAGTTTAACGAAGTTAAGGTATATATATCCCCGGAAATTCTAGATAATACCGTATTTAATATAATGTTAAAACAAAAAACTTAAAATTTACTCTATAATTTTTAGGATGAAGTCCATACCGATAATGTAGAATAGATTCTAGTAGTTTTAGTATAGATAGTAAAATATTATTATTAACTAGAATAAGATTAATATTAATAGCTTAAAGAACCCGAGTCTATTTTTATTAATAAGAAGAATTTAGACGCCATACCTTAAAAAGGTAAAAATGCTCGAAATAGATAATATTTACCATATAAATTAAATTAAATATTTTTATTAAATCAAAATTACGAAGCTCGTGGTGATAGCGAGCCCTAACGGTTTAAAAAGAATAATAATAGAGTTTAATGATTTTGACTGTCTGGTGAGTAAAAGTCTACCTATAGATAATTTTATTAATACTATTACTTTAAGCAAATATACGGTTATAGATAGACTTATATTTTTTCGATTTTACAGGGCACTCTCCTCTATAAAACTAATTCTATATAACATAAACTGCTTTAAAAGACACCGTACTTGAATATTAATATGATCAGAGAGTATATTATTTTAGAAAATAATATTTTAGGGTCAATACTATATTATCTTTTCAAGTAATAGATACTAGCTATATTAAAATAAAATTAGAAAAAATCTATATATAAAAACCCGGCTCGCCTATATCTTCTTATTAAATTATTAGTATATCTATATCTATTGAAATCTACCTATAGATAGGATTTACGTTACTACGTCTAATTAGAAATAGTATTAGGAAGAATATAAAACTGCCGTTATTATATTATAGAAATTTAATACCTTATTATTATTAAAATATAGCTATAAGCCGGCTATTAATAATTAAAAAGAAGACCTATTAAGATTCTCCTTTAATTAGATTATTAAGTAGGAAGAAGAATAACCAAAAAAAAGGAAAAATCCGGTTTTATCGATATTAGACTATTCATATTAAATAATTTAAATAACGCGCTAGAGTTATAGATTTATAATCTTGAGAAAAGTATTATAAAAAATAGGCTTGAAAAGCCTATACTATATAAATTTATTGTGGAACTGTGGAGAGTTCCTATTGGAGGGAAGGCAAACACCCCTACTGTCTGACATTTATAATTAAACTGAAAAAGCGCTGTCTAATAGTAGATTTATATCTTTAATTAAATTTTTTAAATATATTAATAAGAAATACTATTTCCGAAATTCCGACGGATTTATTAGTAGATCCTCCTATAATATCTTTAGAAAAATTAGATAATTGTTAGAGGTGGTGAGCTAACGTGCTAGGGGAATCAGATAGTAGGAAGAAGAGGTGGTATATGAGGAATAGCTGCGGTAAGGTAATCAAGCAATAGGTACACAGACTGTTCGCTGGTCTCCTGAATGGGAGGCCAGCGGTAGGGGTTTTGACGTGGCGAGTAGCCACGTGACTTGGCTGCGGTGCTTAATCATCACCCGCGGTGCCTGGGTCCTAACAATAATACTCCGCTTATATAGGACTAATATCGAGAATCTTACATAGCTTTTAGGAGATATGTAATAGCGAAAATATATAAGGATTAATTTATTAGCGTATTAAATATATAGAGCTGTATAATTAATTCGGATTGGCTTATATTAATGAGTTAACTGAGAATATTCTAGTTATTTTATCTAATAACGATAGTAATAGTAGTAATAATAAAATTCTAGTATAAAAAAAGGACGGTATCGGCTTAGATTAATAAAAAGAGATTAAAGGAGTAGTTTTATATCTATAAATGGATTTTACATTTATAATTCATTCATAAAGTATATTTCGCCTTCTTTACTCTATTTTTATATAATTAGAGTAGTTTAAATTGAATTCTTTTCTTTAATAATTTTCTTATTCCACAAGATAACCTTATTCGAAAATAATTTTAATATAGAAACTGCTACACCTACCTATACTAGAATTTATAAGAAATATCTCTATCTTTAAATATCTATCTATTCTCTCCGATTATTATTAATCCGGATTTATATTTAGATAATAACCCTATTCTAACCGAGTTAACTACACTAAGTCGAAATAGGCGAGATCGAGTAATAAAGTAGTTAAATATTATTAATTTCCCCGAACTAGTTATTCTTGAGGTAATAATCGAGCTATTTTATTCCTAATAAAATAAAATTAAATAAGTACGAAATCCCGCTTCTAAAAGAAATTTATATATTTAGGAAAGTAAAATAGATTTATCGGATATATAATAATACTATGATCAAGTTCGATACTTTCTAGTAAATTAAAGGCATAATATTAACATTATCAGCGATATCTGCGTTATCTTAGATATAAATATAGAGAAATATTATCTAACCAAAGCTATCTATAATTTTAAGGATACGGAGCGATATTCTTATCCTTATAATAGATTTGAAAATAAATAATTAAGAACTAATTAAATAGGGAATATTTAAGTTTATTTTTATTCTATTTATAGATTATATATATTAATACTTATTGCTCTAGATTAGAGATAACGGCTTAGAATATTCCTACAAAATCTTTAAAAAAATAGATATTTTAATTTATTTTCGCCGGTCGTCTTCTATTCTAAATTATAAAAGATATATATTTCCGTCATTTTTATATATGATTATATTTTTTATAATACGATTATAAATTCCGCCTTGAAATAAAATTAAGGATCTTTGAGAGCAAAGGCTAAAGAATCTTTTCTAATATAATTTTAAAGTTATATTAGAGGATCGGAAAATATCTATAATATTATATTATTAGACTAGCCCGGATTAAAACCCCTTTATAGGTATTTTAGGCTATTTTATTGACGACGATTTCTATTATTATTATAAAATTTTATTAGGTATTTTTCCATTTTCTAGTTTATATACTAGTGCTCGATCAGCTTTAGTGGTACTAGAGATTTATATAAATATAGTTTATCCTATCGTATTTTAGATCTGGCGACTAATAATACGAGTAATAATAGGATAATAATAAAAACAATGATATAAAAATTAAAAGAGAATTTAATATTAATTATTTTTAGATACTTTAGATAATAATTTTACTGGAACTTTATGATAAATTTATATTATTTATTATATTTAACCTACGTTATTTCGTCAGCTATTATTATAATTTTTAAAGTAGAATTATACTAAGAAATTATATACCTAATTACTTCTAAAATAATAATAAGATTAGGTTTATAGAGTACGGCATTCTAAAAATATCAAAAAAGCTTTATAGATTTAGCCGCGGTTAACCTTATATATTAATATTATTATTATAGGGTATAAAGATAACGCATTACATTAACGCTAGTTTTTAACGACTTTAAATATTTCGCGAAGATTAATAAATTTCTTATTATTAAAATTTAAACTTTTCCATTAATTATCGGGCTTAATAGAATTTAATATATATAATATCACACCGTGTATACTAATATAGAAAGTCTATAGAATAGCTTATCGGATAATAATTCCTATAGATTAAAGATACATTAATATTCTAGAAATACGAATAAAGACATATCGAATATCTATTTAAAATATTATATAATTCTTAATATTTACTATTACTTTTCGAACCTATACTAGCCTAATAATATATTATAATATTATATTTATAATATCTATAATTCGTTATTTAATTACTTCGAGAATCAGATAGCGAAGATCAAAAAAATTTGTATTATTATTAGAAATAATAGATTTATCGCGGTCTTTAGAATATAGTAAATTTTGAAAACTTTATACGGATATTTACGATTCTTATAGGATTATTTATAGTATTACTATTATTTTAAATCTTTATCGGAAATTATAGGCATTCAAAGGCCCGATATAGGAAAAAGATAACTATAATTAAATAACTACCTATTATAATTACTTTAGAAGGATTTTTATATATTATTATAGGAAGTATCCCACTCCTAAAATTCTAAATATTAGAATGTAATTTTTTTAAAATTTAGATCGGTTACTTATTGATAAGCGTCATCAATTAAATATATTTTTTATTGAAGATTTCTCTAAAAATTCTATATCGATATTATCGCTAAATTAGAGAGTTATCTTAATTTTTGTGAATTATTATAAATTCTATTCTCTCCTAAAATTGTTAAACCTAACTATAAATAAATTTCCTAGCTATTTTACCCCCTGAGGCATATCCTAGTATACTATAATAGTAGAAAATAGATATAGAACAATTCCGATTCTTTCGCGGATAGTACAGGATATCCTTGTTATTTCCGTATGTAGGGTAGGTCTTAAGAATCTTTTCTCGGTCATATACAATATTTATTATTATTGTCGAAATTGATTGTATAATATAATTAAGATTATTATTGTTTAAATATATATATATAGTTTTATAATTATATGAGAGTACTACTAGCTTTATAATAATTTAGATAATATATAAAATCCGATATCTTCTAATTTTAAAAAGAATTTAGACACTCCTCTAGATATAGAATGAAGGTATATTAGTATAAAAAAAGGTCGTGTGGGTAATAACAAGAATAATAATAAAAACTATATTATAGGATTAATTAATCTTGAGCTAATTAGAAGTCGATTTTCTTAATTAATTTATAATTTAAAATTATCATAATCTCCGATTCGCTCTATTTATTCCTTATTATTATCTCCGGCTCGCCCTATTTATTTATTATTATTACCGGGTCGCTCTACTCCTCTTTTATTATGATCTCTGCTTCTAAGATAGCTGGTCGTTGCTATTCCGGTTCCCACAATTTAAGATATAGATAATAAAGTTAAATCTACTGGAGCTAGTTAGAGTATTTGTTATCAACAACCTAATCTACGATATTATCAAAGGCTATATAATAGAAACTAGTAGATAATTATTAATTATTAAAATAAATAAATTTCGTTAACGTATAAAAAATCTACCTACAGATAATTAAAAGAAATATAAATAGGATACGAATATCGAAGCTCCTAGTAAGATATATTATAATAGGATGTATTATTTAATATATAAAGAACCTACATTATAATTAGAATAGATATATTTTAGAAATAAAAGTCCGCGCGGATAATAGATTCAATAATCTGCACCGCCCCGCGCGGAGCGGATGCAGAGCGGACTGGGGATCTGCGGAGCGGATGACACCCTAGTTTAGTTACTTATAACTCAATTTATTAGAAGATATATTTATTAAATCATATAATATAAATTTATCCTATGAAGATATAAATATATTTATTAATTATATTAAAAACATTAATGACTATAAAGATAAACTACTAAATAAAGTAAATTTGTAGGTAAATTTTCGAGGTTCTATATTAAAATATTTTATTAAATGATTTAAATCAGAAAAATGGTCCCTCCGCGTACTTTTATTAAATTTAGGATAATTATTCAGATTATTTAAATATTTTAAACTGCGTACCACTAATACCTCTATTCTATTTTGACTTTTTCATAGACATAATAATATCCGGAACAACTAAATATCCTAAATATGATCTATTGTAGCTGTATTGCTTTGACTACCGATATTTATTTAAGTATTTAAATTATTATAACATAGATATATTTTAAACTTTATCTCCGCTATAATATTTCTAACTTAAACTCTATAATTATATTAATCTAGTTTTCTAGATAATTTGAGTCCCGCTCTAGGCGCTGAAAAATATTACTAATAATGCATAAAAAATTATAATAAAATAAAAATTTATAATAAATCTAATTACCGTTAAACCACTTTCAATCGGATTCAATTAGTTCTTAGTATGAACTTTAATTAATTAATCAAGGACCGATCGACTATATTATCTATAATATAATTATAATTGATTTTATACCCCATCGTCCACTCTATAATACTAATATTGATAATATTCTTATATATTTCCGTTCGCCCAGCGTATATAGTAATATCAGTATAACTAGTAGTAGCCCGCTATAATAATAAACTAGAATTTAGTATATTAGTATTAATTATAAATGCCGCCTGCTTGGCCATAGGAAAATTACTAGAATAATTAATCTATAAGTGATCATTAGGATACTACCGATAAATAAATTTAGAACTAACACGTGAAATTATCTTATATTATCTCCTTAAGCTATCGAATATATATCGCTAATATCAATATTAAATCTACGCCGGAACTACAATATCTCCTTTATTAATAAATATTAAACTGGAATACCCGCCGTATATAATATAAAATATATATAATATAGAGAAATTAGATAAAGATTTTAAGTATTTAATATTTTTTAATGTCCCACGTTTAGATTGGCGAATTTCCCTAATATTAAATCTAATGAATTATATATTGTTATTATTAATATTGAACCTACCCTGGGCGTTACTACCTATATTCATTATGATATAATATTTTTATTATATGACTATCTATACCTGAAAAATCATTATTATTCACTCCTAGTATTAATTACTATAAGAAATAGAATAATAATATAATGGAATATTATAGAATCTACTTTAATTTTAGATACTAGTCTATTATCGGTGGCTTTGAATTGCTTAGAATACTATGTAGTACTATTAAAATTACTAAAAGTATTATAATTTCTAATATTAGATCACGCTACAAGCCAAACTATTATCTAAATCTAATTTTATAATTTCCTAAATTATTTTTGATAGGGGCTCTATTAATATGTGGCTATAATTATTATTATTCACTATATTATCAATCAATTGAAGCCTAAATTACTCGTGGGTAATAATATAATTCATAATATAAATTTCTTATTAAATTTTAAATAGATCCTTATTATTATTAGATTATATAATCGCCTTACATTTTCTATTTCCTGTAGGTAAAGCCTTACCGCTTTAATTATAATTTATGTAAAATAATGATTTATTATTCCGGCCCTCATAATATATAACCTACTAGTATATTCTAAAATTAGATCATCAATGGATCGCAACTTTACCTTTAATCCAATGAATAGTCTAATTTTATAAAAATCTACTATTTATATATATAATTAGTTATAAATTCTTGATTATTGAAGTTCGCAACGAGACACGCTAATCTAATTATAATTATATATTACGTTTATATTAGAATATATTAAAATACCGAATTTATTATCATATATCAAATTATTAAAGAGATTATACCGTCTACTAGGTAATTTATTTATCAATAAATATATCGGATCTTTCTTCTCTTGTCTTCATCTTCTAATTATTATTAATGTCTTAAATACTAGTTTAACCTCGTATACTAATTAATTACTAAATTTAAATTATTATTTATTTTTTCGACCGAACGAATAAACTATATTATTAAATAATATTATAATTTATAGTAAGGATCCTAAGGCCGACCGTCTTGTCAATATATTTATAAGATATGATATTTAAAGCGATAACAGCTCTACTGTATATATTTTTAAAGGAATAAATAAAAATATTAATAAAAAGAATAAACAATTATTTTCTAGAATTTTTAGCTCTATTATATCAAAATTGAAAATAAAAAATATATCGACCGAATATTCAATTTATTACATAAAATTAATAAATCTAATATTATTAGAAGATATATCCCTTCCACGTATCTGATTTTTATGATTTAAAGTATTATTATTGACTAAAATAATTAGATTAAAAAATTATGCAATTATTAATCTATATAAAATAAATAGGGTCATACTAGACCTATATCTTATTCTAATTTAGAATAATATCATTAATACAGTATCTATAATATTATATTTCGGTTATTAATATATATTACTTTTTCTACGGATAATTTATTGGATATTTTGATTAAAATTATATTACTACTATTAATTATTATGGTTACAAAATCTTCAATATTATAATTATATATCTTATCAATTTAATCCCGTGAACCTAACTTTAAATAAATTAATTACTTGAAATTTTATTAAATAAAAATAAACTTATTATAGAATAATATATATATATATAATTCTTATAAATAAACAACGTATTTTAATATATATAGTAATAAAAGCTCAAGGCGAGTAGCTAGACTTGTCACTGTTAATTATATTTTTTAATTATTATTAAACTCATTAATAATATTTTTATTTACGAGCTTTTTATCGCGCACGGCTTAGCTATTTGAAATAAATCTTAAATTTTTATATTTTTATAGGAGATCTATGCTTGGAGCTAGTAAATATAACCGTAGATAATAATAATAAAAAATAGTATTAAAAAATCTTTCAATAGTAAAATATTGGATAGAGGTAGGACCCGACAGCTATTTACTACAAAGTATAGATATAATACCCGATCTATAATATATTATATTCATAAAAATGTTTTCTAATCTCGCTAGATACTGATATCCGCTATAAGATTGTATTAAAGGGGTTTAAACCCCTCAAACTATATTTATTAATAATAATCATAGTATAATTCCTAAGCTCTATAAAGAGGTCAACAGCGATTAGGAAAAAAATTTAATTTACAATTTTAATTTATTAATATACTATAGTATAATCTCATATAAGAAGATTATATTCTATTAAAAAATCGCCTTACGTAGCGATTTACCTTTTAAAAATGCCATCTTTGAGGATAGAACTAGGGTAAAAATATTGATAGAGAATATATATCACTGGAAAAAATAAAAAATTAGATAATTTAATTGAAATAAATGAAAAGGGGACGCGTTTAAAATTATTAAATATAATAAATAAGGGTATCATATTAAAATCTTTAAATTAAAATTAGAAATTGGTCTGACACTAAAAATATATATTTCTATGTTGATTTTATTTTAATATTCAGGTAATACTTTCAAAGTAGAAATAAAATTTTGATCACCTGAACCATAAAAAATATAAAAATAATAAAGAATAATTTGATGTAAAAAAGGGGTGTAAAGTAAAAATTCGATTATAAAAAAGGTAATCAGTAGTATAATTAAAACAGCTATTAGATTAATAATTTCATATATTTTTTAAATTCTTACTAATTTTATTTTTATAGTTTTATAATTATGAATACCGCGCGGGTTACGCTTATCCTCAAATTCTTATAATTTGGTTTAACCTGTATCAGGCAAACCGTAAGCGAGATAACGAAAAAAGTTTTATTTAATGAATAAAATTCTATTTATATATATACTAGGGACCCTAGAGCAGGGCCCCTGATAAGAGATATAAAGAGATAAAAAATAATAGAAATAAATATTTTCTAGAGAGATCTTAGAGATATCTAGAATCTATAACATTTATTTTATTATTATCTTATAAGGACCTTAATGGAGACCATTTTGAATGTATACGAAGCCGATTTGATATAATCTATAGATAGTATTATTTTACGGCTAGTCCTATATCCTCTAATATATTTAATAATTGGTGATTTTGAAAATAAATTTAATTAATAGTGTTAAAGCCCTATTA
This sequence comes from Aspergillus sp. MEXU 27854, assembly GCA_019721355.1. Lineage (NCBI taxonomy): Eukaryota > Fungi > Ascomycota > Eurotiomycetes > Eurotiales > Aspergillaceae > Aspergillus > Aspergillus sp. MEXU 27854. The sequence goes on from JAGMTT010000003.1 coordinate 1,659,847, forward strand.
ATTTTCCCTGAATATAGATAATACGGTGTTAATTTTTTTTATCTTTAATCTCTATATTAGAGGCCTATTAAATAACTAAGGAAGTTGTATGAGGGCGTACTTCCCTTAAATGAAGAAATTTAATTTTAAGAGCTAGTAAAGGGCTAGATAATAAAATAAGGGCTTTATTAATATAAATCAAAATTACTTCATAACAGGCGAGCTACCGTTAATATTTTTTAATTATATTAAATTTCCTTGAAGGAACTTCGAAGGGTAATTAACGGTCTATTATATATATCTCAAAGATTATAAAATTTAAAAATTTATTTAACCTTTCGAAAATATAAAGGCTACCTATAGCCCTATTTTAAAAGGATAGATAACCCTTATCCTTCCTCTAAACACGGTTCGGAAGTAGGGACCATTTTTAGGAATAATCCATAGCTATTTTCTAGGCTGTGGATCCACTTATACTTACATACCAATATCACATTATACTACTTATTCTTTGATATAGATCTATACTAACTATAATACTTATTTAGATAGCTTGTAAGGTAGGACTTCCCAGTATAAATTAATATTAAAGATATAATAAATCACGCTATAACATATATAAAGAAATCTATAATTATAGTTATTAATTTATAAAATCCTATATCAATGACTACGTCTATATTCGCCTCTATTATAGTATAGGCGATAAACTTTTCTATATTAACTATTTTATATCAATTAAATACGTTCTCTATAAATTTTAATCGCTAAATACTAGTCTATTTTAGATATCTAAGTATATTAGATATCTCGCCCATTAATTTAAAATTATTTTTTAAATAGAAGATCTATCTTATCCTATCAATTATATATCTCGAATCTATTCGATAGCTTGGGCCTAATCTATTCGGTTATAAGTTTTTTGGGTCACCTACTATTATTAATAAAAACGGTTATCCTGACTAAGACGATATGTATAATTATCAAATATTTACTATATAAATATATTATCCGGTGAAACCATAATTATGTTCTATTTATCAAATATTTTATTTGCTAGGAAGAGTGTGGTTAGAAAATAAATTAATAAGTCTATAAAATCAATTTATATGGCTTAAAAATTTTAAAATATTTAATAATTATATTGATCCGACTACTTAACTATGTTACATTATAGATATATTTTACTAGCTATTATATATAATTATATATATCATTCCTTCTTTTATTTTATCTTTTCATTTATTCTATAATATAAATATTATTTTTATTAACCCCTTATATATCGCCCTTCTATACTAATATATTTAATATATTATAGTACACAATAATTTGGTTGTAGGTTTAACTATTCTATTACATGAGCGCTGTACCAAAGCGTAGTTCGAAACGTCAAATCTTCAGCGGAACTTCCTTCATGAGTTATTCCACTGATTTGAATAGAACTAACCCTATTCTATATATAATTAATATAGCGTCTTATTAACGTTTTCAACGGGTGAGAAGTCTGTACGGACGAGTGGTCCATTTTCCCCGCATATAGATAAGAATTCGATTTTTTTCACCACCAACGCCATTAAATTTAACTGATTAAATATATGATATTATAGCCATCTACTAGGGTAAATTTAAATTATATGTCCGACTATCCTACACCTACTATAGTACTACGGAGCTCGTCGATAAGGCGCTAGAGTAGATTCTGCAGGCTACTTATTAAGCTGCGTAACCAAGCTGCTAAGCGCGATTTTCACCTTCCTACATATTAAGAAGGCGGTTTTTTTACTATATCTCTACATTACCTTACCTTTCTTTATTACTATCGCCCATTTTCAGCGTATACACGATTAATTTCTTACTTTAAAAATATCTATGTCTGTATCGCCATTTACGCCGCTTTCTCAAGATATTAAATATATATAATAAAACTACTAGAAAGCTACTATTTTTTATTAAGGCTGTTCTATAGGCTTTAAACCTTTAGATCTAGCTAGCGAGTATTCTATAGAGTTTAAAAAATAGAGAAAATCGAGCCTTTAACTAGTAATAGTACCGGTATAGATATACGTAGTCGGAATACAAGTTTCGAAAAAATATACTCTAGATTTAAATAGCTTAAGCTCCATCCCTTTAAAACTACTATAGATATTAGCTATAGTAAAAACTTTATTATATATATTTAGATATAGCGATAGAAAGTTTTCTTTATCGATATAGTTATTACTAACTTTTATACGGTCTTCTAGGAGCTCTCCGAACGCTTATTTAAATGGACTAAAAATCCCTATATTAAACGGTTAAAGAAGATGCAAAGTATAGGCAGGTATAGAAAAATAAATTATTATTTTATAAAAATTATCGAATTCAGTATTAAATAATTACTATAATTATTTAGAATAAATAACCGCTTCGCACTAGTTATATTGCGCCTAGAATATGGTTCAAGATATTTTTTAGCTAAAGAATGTTTATTTTCTTAGTTACCTAATTATTCTAATTAGTCGCGATCTACTAATCTTTAAAAAACTTAAATTTTTAGAACTAGGAGGCTTATTAATAGCGTCCTTCTAATATAATAATTAGTGGTAAATATACGCCTCTTAATCCGATTATTTCGATAATTATAATCTATTTATAATTATTTTAAATAATTCTACGCGGTCGCTCGCTTTGCTCTACTATAATAATTATTTTTAAAGTAAAATAAAGGGTTATTACAAAACTAATCTCGTCGAAATTCTAAATATCGTCTTTATATATACTGTGCTTTAGATAGTGGCTTATACAGTATTAAACTAAATTTTTATAACTTTTAGACCTTTTATTTTATATATTAATAAATAATTCGTCTTATATATTGCGTACATAGTTTAGGATAGCGTTTAATAGAGATATATAGCTAATTAATTCCGATACTTATGGTAGGATCTTAAAGACGCGAGCGAAGTAATATCTTTACTATTTTATATAGAAATTTAGACTAGATTAGGAAGCCTCGTTTATCTACATCAAATAATCGTTTTTAAAGTAATTCCTCTTTAAAATTAATAAATTTATAATTATTAGCGCATATTATTAATCGTAATTTTATTCCAGCTAGCCGTCGAAGTAATATTAATTTAGATATGCTAAAAATTGTAGCAGCGCGTGTTTTTAATTAAATTTACTTTAAATTATAGGCAGAAATTGCCATCTAAATCCTATTCTCTTAAGAAAAAGGCATTTTAGATAGATTTAATAGAAAGAAGACGCGTTGAAGATGAAGCTTCAAGTCGATAGGGAGAGGAGGGGAAAAATAGACTACTCGTCCGTACGGACCACTCACCCGTTGAAAACGTTACTAATTATAGTAATACATCATATGAAATATCATCTTATTCTTATAAGTGGTTGCTAACCTATTATACTACTTCTCAGTATATATAAAATATTGAAAAAAGTTCCATTCTATTTCGCGTATAATTCGGAGTACCAAATATTATACGTATACTTTACATGATCATTTGCAATCAATTTATATATACTAACCTACAAACTGAACTTATTATGTAATTGTTTTATTTGCAGATTAATGCCGAATAATCAATTATATTTCGATAATTACAGGCTGAGCTAGGGTCATCTCTCTTTCCAATAGGTTTAGCTTGGATGATACTAATAAGAAAAAAATTATATCTATAAATATAGTCTAGTATTCATCAGAAATCAAATATATATGTAACTCTAAGCAAGCATCTTTTTATGAATTCACATAGTGATTTCAATCTTTTTACTTTCTACGCCACTGTTATTTAGAGATAAATTCATGAATTCAGAGATTAATTAACAAAGTAACTCCCTCTTCAAATTCTAAGTCATATATCATCAATTAGTAAGGTCAAAATTTCCCTAAACCTACTCTAGAGTTGGTCAGTTTATTCTCATCACGATTTCAAAGAGAACTTTAAAATCCTGAGCTCTAAACACCATAAAGTAGCCTTAAGTTCAGTATTAAAACGGCCATTCGAAATCATATAAAATCACCACAATGATCATCGGAGTAAAGACAAGCGATCTTCATTTTTAATTTTATTCGATCTTAGATGCAAATATTTCCAAAAAAACACATATAAAAATGGTTCAAGTTCTAAACTTCGGGTACAAAGGTTTATTGGCTAGATATGTTTACCCCATCTGGCCACAAAATTTCCCAAAACCCACAGTAGCGATAGCTAGTAATAATATAACCACCCCAGGACACTATATATTGCAGGGTTGATATACATGTATAAAGAAAGGTATTGTTAAGATTATACTCAAAATACAGAAGTCTGGCAAGATGAAAAAACAATAATAAGGCTCCGAAAATTTTATAGATATTATAGCCGAAGGGGGTATTCAGTATGTTTTACTTTATAATACTTCCTATGTGTTTAAATCCTTAGGGTCTTAAAGTTCTTCTTACTATCATGATCTTTAGAGAATAAACAAATCTCGAAGCTAACCAATAGTTAAGATCCATCTTCAATTTTAGCATTGGTTTAATCCCCAGTAAAAATATATAGATAGAATTTTGATTAAAGCTTTACCCATGACTATTATTCCTATACATACGAACGGGGAATATGATAATAGATTTAAACATTTCTAGTTCATATTGATATAGTGCCGATTTACATGGATCTAACTTAATCCGAATAATACATGTTTTATAACATCTATTATCTTTTTTATACTAATAACTAGTTCAGAAGTATTAGGGCTGTCGTGGACATTACGAATACCCTTCCTTACATCTTAGAAATTCATATTAGGTTTAATAGGCTATAATGTTTCAGGTAGATATATTATTTCTAGAAAGATAATAATTATAAATCTTGATCTTTATATAGAAAAGTATATATGAACTTGTTCTATCCTGTTAAGGATACATGTCTATTCATTCTAGTCAATAGATAGATACTAAAATATATACCCATCTAGACAGACGAACAATATTAAAAATACATTTCTCGATATTCTATATCGGTAATATTCTGTTGATGGAATAATAGACTAAGACTCATCTACATCTATTATAGTCGTGGTGGATTATATATAAGTACTTGATGGACTACGTATAACTGTAATCATTTAATAACTCGGATATTATAGTATATATAACGTGAAGCGACATGAAGGATACTTCATACCTAAAACATAGATATATAATGGGAAGTTCCAAAAGATAGAAGAATAGCATCAAACGCACGATTGTATATTAGAATATAATATATCAGAATACAGCGAAGATATGAGATAGTTATATAGTACTGGTTTCAAAAGAGTATATTTCTACCGTAACATAATATCCTACTTTAGTTGTATGCTGTTATACTTAAATAACCTAGTTTCTATTTACCAAGGGAATTAATTACGTTTCTAATACTTCCAGTGGTTGTCTCTTGCCTCAGACAGGGCTTCGTATAATAAAATATACCTTTTTAATCCGTTTAATCTAATCTTATAACCTGCAGAGTTCCTGTATCCAGAAGACGTAAATTCGGAGAGCTAGAAACAACTACCATAGGTTTAGTTATTGAATACATTATATATATAAGCTGCCTTAACGTTTTCCACAATCGAGCCGCGCCTACAACCGAGCCGCGCCCTTTCCACCAAAACTCCTACTTCCTAAGGCTTTTCAACCACTAACGCCATTAAATTCAACTAATTAAAATATATGATATTATAGCCATCTACTAGGGCAATTTCGAATTGTATGTCCGATTATCCCACACCCACTACAGCGCTGCGGAGCTCGTCGACGAGACGCTGGAGTAGATTCCGTAGGCTGCTTATTAAGCTGCGTATCAAGCTGCTGAACGCGATTTTCACCTTCCTGTACATTAAGAAGGCGGTCATTACCTATTTCAGCACGCTTTCTTGCTTTCTTTTGATGTTGTCGCCCGTTTTCAGCCAGTACACGCTTAAGTTCTTGCTCTATAAGTAGCTGTGTTTGCATCGCCATTTGCGCCGCTTTTTGAAGATGTCGAATATACATAATAGGACTGCTAGAAAATTGCCGCTTTTTATTAAGACTGTTCTGCAGGCTTTGAACCTTTCGATCTAATTAGCGAGGATTCTACGGCGTTTAAAGAGCAGAGGAAATTGAGCCTTCAACTAGTGGTGGTATAGGCGTACGTAGTTGGAAGGTAAGATTCGAAAGAATATAGTCTGGATCGAACGGCTTAAGCCCTGCGCCTCTAAACCCGCTATAGATATTGGCTAAAGTAAAGATTTCTTTGTATGTATCCGGATATAGCGATAGAAAGTCTTCTTTATCGATATGATTGTTACCAACTTTCATACGCTCTTCCAGAAGCTTTCCATACGCCCTTTTAAGCGGGCCAAAAACGCCTACATCAAGCGGTTGAAGAAGATGTGAAGTATGGGTAGGCATGCAGAGACAGATTATTGTATGTTGCTTACAGAAATTATCGAATTCAGAAGTTAGATAGCTACTATGGCCGTTAAGAATAAGTAAGCGCTTTACACCAGTTATATAGCGCTTAGAAAGCGGTTCAAAGACATTTTTTAGCTAGAGAAGGCCTATTTCATCGGTCGTCCAGCCATTCTGACTAGTAGAGATCCACCAGTCGCGAGGAAGCTTAGGTTCTTGGAACCAGGCAGCCTGTTGGAAGCTTGCTTTTAATATAATGACTGGCGGTAGATGTACGCCTTTTGACCCGATTGTCTCGATAACTGTGACCTATTCATGATTACCTTAAATAACTCTACGTGGTCGCTCGCTTCGCTTAACTGCAGTAATCACTTTTAAAGTAAAGCAGAGTCCCATTGCAAAGCCAGTCTCGTCAAAATTCCAGATATCGTCTTCGTGTATGCCGTGTTCTTGAATAGCTGCTTGTACAGTATTAAACCACAATTTTATAACTCTCGGATCCTCCTGCTTCGCATATTAATAGGTAATTCGTCTTGTATATCGCGTACGTAGCTGAGGATGGCGTTTAACGAAGTTATAAGGCCAGTTGGTTCCGATAGCTGCGGTAGGGTCTTATAAACGATTGCGAAGTAAAATCTGGGCCATTCCACGTAGAAATTTGGGTCGAATTAGAAATCCTTGCGTATCTGCATCTAATAATTGCTTTAAAAGTAATTCCTCTTTAAATTCGGTCAGTTTATAACTATTAGCGCGTGCTTCCGATCGTGATTTAGCACCATGAAGCCGGTCGCGTACGGTGCTTTCAGGGACAGCAAAAAGGGTTATAGCGCGTTTTATTGATTTAACCTGGCCTTTCTGATAGGCTGAAATGGCCATCTGAATACGCGATTCTTTAGAAAGATGTATATTGAATTGTGGTGGTGAGAAAAGACGCGTTGAATTAAGAAAGCAGATATTTTGGTGGAAAGGGCGCGGCTCGGTTGTAGGCGCGGCTCGATTGTGGAAAACGTTATATAAATATAATATATTTTACGTAATGAATAATTATTAGGGCATCAAACCATAAATTTAGATTCACTTAAATTCTGAGTTCCCTATTAACCTACCTCTTAGAAATAAGATAACGCACAACACAATGTCAAAAAAAAATTAATAATAAAGTAATATGAGATACTATTACATCAAATACTACGATCGTTCAAATAACTTCCCTACAAAGTAAGGGTGAAGCATATAACTTTTTGTGTTGATAGACTATATATCCATTAGAGGAATATAACTAGGCAGCTATTTGGTAATTTTAACATGTTTTTGTAATAGAAAATATTTCAGCTAATTTCAAGCCTATATCGCAATATAGATATATAGTCGCCCTTAAAAGTGATTAGATAGATATACTAGGACATTGAAATTCCTGTGAGGAAATTAGCAAATTGAGATATCCAATTTCTGTGATAATATTATACGATCAATCTTATTCTAAATCAACCAGATCAATATAGCCCCAGTAGCTAAATTCATTTCATATGAGTAAATTGAGGGGATATAAAGGGAGTTGATTATTAAGGATAGAAGTTAGATGCATAGTGATTATTTTATATTACTAGTAAGAAAAAGAAAAGGCACTACTTTCGAATACACAAAAGACCACAATAAAAAAAAAAAACCTACGAAATTTTAGATATGGGTAACCACTCATCTTCTAAACCATGATATTGACTGTGAGGTCCGTAATACTATTTTTTATTAAGTGATAAAAACATACTCTACGCCTGAAGACTTCAAAGAATGCGGTTTAATTCCTGTATAAGAAATGGATAGTACCTACTATCGATATCAACAACCAGCTATAAGTAAATAAGACACTTCAATGAACTTAAAGGAATACTATAAAGCTATCATTCCCTATCAAATTATTCACTAGAGAACTAAGACATATGCTAATTCTCTTTAAATACATAGAAATAATCTAACTGACTACTTAGGGATAAGACGCTGTCAACGTGCTATGTAGGTGAGTTTAGAGTTTTAAATAAACTAATATTTGACTAGCTGATACTATATAATTAGTAGAAACCGGTGGGGCGGCGTAGTGGTAGAGTATCACCTATGCAAGTCTACTGTCCTATTTTATCTGGGCGGCTAGAATTAGATGTAGATCTAATTACCGGTAAACTCCTATCTCTAAGGCACCTACTAAAGAAAGCGTCAGATTTAGCAAATATATTTAAATTTTAGATAGTAGCGTTTTAAGGTGGAATGAGTCTACGGAGATATTGAATACTATGTGTTATATTTTTCTAAATAAACGGTATAGTTTTCTTAAAAGTTTTATATTCTTATAAAGTAATAGAAGTTTATTATTTATTACCTAGCTTTAAAGTTCTGTACTATAAAGGAATTATTAAGACGTACCTATATTATAAAAAAATTAATACCCTAGATCTAATTGAAAATTATTGTAGAATAGCTAGTGTTTAGTTATAGATTTCATAACCCTTTATCTTGTCTAATATCATTTTTTATAGTTGGGTATTAAGATCCTTTAAGTCTTAGGTTGGCTATACCGATCTATATAGCTGTTACTACGCTTAGAACGCGGCTTTAATAGGTATAGGATTTATTTACCAACCAACCTGAATTAGTTGAGAGAATATGTCGTTAACGTAGTATAATCTTATTTAAATAATTTGAAGATTATATTATAATGATATAGACTCATCCCTTTTCATGTCTACTAGAGGTTTAGTTGATAGTATATTTTTTTCAGTGATAAATCAGATAGCATAAAAGCATACTAAATAATACTAGTAATATTCATCTATTTCCTCTGAAATTCTTTCATGGAACTGTTTCAAAGTCTATGCCGCTACTTTCCTATAAACCCGAGACTATACATTCATCTCTTTTAAGATATGAATTTAAATGTAGTTATGGTGTGTATTGGATTAGACCTACATATTTTAGTAGATAAAAACAAGCTTATCTGGGGGTTTGAAACCAAAAAAAATTAATTTAGTATTCGAAGCGAAGGTAATAAAACATAACAAGCTTATAATTATATTTCGAGCGCGAAATCTCTAGTACATTTAATATAATATAATTAATATTACATAATTATATATGAATATTACGGTTCATTTCCATTTTTAGTCCAAAGGTTGCAATTGATCTATCTTTTGTTGGAATATTTGGAAATCATGGGCTTATTATTCTAGTAGATAGTTCTGATGTATTCTTAGTGTATCATATATTATTAAGCTTTTCAGTAAGTAAACCATATGGGTGTGGCATGAGCTAGCGCGTTATGGCCATTTGAACCCTCTGAATGTAAGTCAGTTATATAGGGCTTTTAATAATGTAGAATTATCAAATATTGTTCTAAATATATCTAGGTATATCTTATGAAATAGAAAGATTTAAAAAAAATTTATAGTTAGGCCTGCACCTAAGGCTGCAGATTATAAACTAAAAGGTTATTTGAACCGCGGTATGGTTCAATCCCCAAGACTACTATATATAGCATTATACTTATAGATTAGGCTACCGCCCCTAATATGTAAACAGTACTAGAGTCCAGATAATTTTTAAAAAAGGCAATAGTGTTTAGCTCCGCGATAGGTATAATTTCTAAACATAATATATATAGTTTTTATTATATTTTGAGTTAAGCTACCGCGGGTTAAAAGTCAATCACTGAATCAAGGGACTATAAGCGAAAATGTATTGGAAGAGCCGCATAATAGAACGCAGTTTATCAAATATCTTAAAAATTACCAAGTTCTCTAGAAACAGTATATAGTAAGTCATTCCTAGTTAGAATTTGAACTTGAATTGAAACAAGAAGCGTTTAGACAATTATATCGAACCTAATTCTAAGAACTACGTAAGAAAAATTAGGCACGAGCTTTAGCACTTTATCTATTTAGTGAAAGTCAAAAAATTATATTTACTAATTATAGAAATTCTTATCTAGATTATAATCCTATCGCTGACCATAAGGAAGGGCCATTAAGATATTTAAGATGAAATATAATAAAGAAAAAATTGAGAAATTTACATACTCTTCGCAGAGTAGTAGAAGCATTCAAATTCAGATCACTTTTACGATGATTAGACTAGTTCTTACTATAAATAGATATACAAAGCTCATACACAAAGAATTTAGTTTTCAGATAATGAGAGCCTGTCCTATATAATAGCACTGGATAAGTAAGTAAACGTCACTTGAATTTATTTCTATAATACCTTTGTAAGTAATAAAAACTATTAATACTTATGAAACATTATATATTATCTTTATGGATTTTACCTTTTTTCGTAGTAAGAGTATAAACTAATTTGTTTTACTACAGAGCGCTATGATTAAAAAAAATCTACGTCTCGTTTGACTTTCTTAGTTTAAATAGCTATGAAGGACTATGCTTCTAGAAGCACTTCACATTTCTAAAAAAAATGGAAGAGAGAGGGTATGACCCCTATTGGTAGATTAGTAGTCCCTAGTTTAAGAACTTAAAATTCTTAGTATTCGTAAGTTTGTTCGAGCGGATATAATATCTAAAATAACTCTTCGTAGACGACCACGCAATATATCTGCACAGAAATTGCACTGAACGATTATGAATAATTTTAAATAAGGAAACGCTCATAAAGTAGATCTTATCGTTATAATGATGGAGAGCGCCTCCTCGATTATCCTATATAACGCCTATTGGATGGTTAGAAAAGATCAGGTCTTTATATTCGTTAAATAATACAATGAAAAATATGCTATAATCAACACTAAACTATATATGAATTACTGTATATAAAAATTTCTATAATTCCAAGGGGACTAGCTATATCACATGTCTACTTGCTACCATTTAAATAATTACAAGAATTAATTATTGAAGATCTCTCATATAATTATAGTCACGTCCATAAGTTTCCGACGAATCTTTCCCTAATAAAATAACATTCTTATAGTATTGTTCATAGAATATACTGAATCCTTCTATAATAAATCTATATTGGAAGCTATCGATAGTAACATTTTATATTGTTCTCGTTTTAAATTATTCTTAATAGTCTATAGTGAATTACAATAATGAATTTAATATACTATATATATACATATTGAAAAGTCTTTTCTCGCTCGTTATTATGAATATCAAACTTGTACACTAAAATTTAAATTACTTTCTTGTATTTTCTATTTTCTAGTCAATAAAATCATACATATATAGGCCATTTATAATCCGTGGTGTGTAAACTGTTAGAAGCCTTTAAATACATATATTATATGATTCTTGGAGTTGTGATAAATTTTCTACAAAAAGTTATAGAAAATACACATGTCTAGATCTCTTTTTTTATCACCGTAGAGGTAGGTATACACAGATTTTTTATAAAAAGACACATAGAAACTATGCAGATATATCTGTTTATACTTTTTTTGGTAAGGAAGTGATTTTTTTAATTAGATATTTTAGATCGATTAGGCGCTTTTCCCATGCATTATATTGAACAAAAGATATATGTGAAAAATTAACACCAGAACAAACTCATAGATGACAGTAGAATTAAAGTTGGTCGTAATGACTTTACTACTAATGAAATAGGCTTTTACTAACTTCAATCTCTCTTTACCTCTTATTTCTAGACTTATTAGAAGATATTAACATATTATTCTCAATGGCTATAGTAGCTACTGTACCCCTTAGTTTGATTGGATTTATAGCAAAAGTAATATCAATTTATTCTATCTATTTATTTTTCTCATTAGCTTTTGCCTCAAAAAAGGGTAAAGGATACTTATAGAAAGCGCCTTGAAAGAATGATTATATTCAATTACGATTTAAAATTTTTTTTAAAAGCCTGCGAACGTACCTGCGATGATAAAACTTATAAAACATAGCTTTATATACACTAGCCTAGTTTTATTCAATCTAAATAAAATACTCAACTACTAGAAATTATAGATCGGTTTTAATCGGCCTATTTTTTCTGTGTAAAGAAATACCTCAAATTCGCGATAATAGCAAATAGTATAGTTGAAAGCGATGGCATTATATTATATAATTCGCAAACATAGAAGGGCATTCTTTCTGTAAAGGCCTGGAGTAATTTTTAGAGCGAGGATACAATATAAACCTTAAGATATGTTTTCTCTATATCTAGCGCTTTCTAGAGATAGTTCGGCGCCCGTAGAGGCCCCATCTCGCTATAATAATTACCATAGTATATGATATAGGTAAATATAATACTCTAATCCATTCCTAATTAGTTCCTAGAAAGAAATGCGATTGTTTAATCAGAAGGGGCTCCAATATCTTCTATGTGATACTGTCGTCTTAGTATATAAAGAGGCTTAAAAATCTCTTCAGATATCCAATGGATTCCCCGTAGAACTAAGTGACTTTCAAGCTATAAGATACTCCCCTTTAGTGCTTTTATATACCAAGGAGTAGGTTAAACTTGCTTCGCAGTGGTGACAGTAGTAGTAAAGAGAATAGCTTTAGAGATAGAGATTTTATTCTGAGATGTTGTTCTTATTTATGTAATCGATTTACTAGTCTCTTATATGCTCTTTTAAACCTGCGAGTCTCCTCGGCATACTATTTTAATTAAGGAATTTATCTCATTCCAAAGATTGATATGGCGAAACACCCATAAAATGAAGTTTTTGCGAACATGGATCCCATAATACTATAAGTTCATGTTATATATATGACATACAAACGAAATATAGGAACCTTTAGTTATAAAGTTTATATAATTTAACATTCGGACTTACTAAAAGATACTATCTGTATAACATATTATTATAATATGAATGTTCATTTTGGTAACATAATTCTATCAAGCTTATCCGTATATATTATGTACCACGACTAGTCTAACTATAAACTATAGTATATCGATACGTATGAGTTAATATGGAAAGTTATCTATCTCTGGTCCTCCATGGATGTAAAGGCATCATTACTTTCTTCATATTTTAGTCGAAACCTATCAGTACTACAAAATCAACTGTTACTCATTTCGAATGTGAAAATAGTATATTCTTGCGACTATCATCTAAAGAAAGAATTTAATCAGAAACCACCTCTCGTATTTGTAGTATATAAACTTGATTTTATTGAGACCAAGGTATCTATATACTAAGTAACTTTATTAACTGTATAAGCCACCATAGAAGAAAATCCATAGCCCACAATATACAATAAAACGAGAAAGACTTAATAGGATATAGTTTTTTATCTCGATCCCCCTATACATAGATATTTTATATCTATAAAGCCGTAAAGGATCCACCCTATAGTTCCTTTATTACTATATATATATATGTATTTAAGCTACAATATATTCTCTAAAACCTTACAAGCCTAAGGAAATCTGCCAATGATAGCCTAGGGACATAATCATTAACCAACAAGTTTTATCAGATAGAGCAAACCATAGAGATTGAATATGCTTATGTTATCGTGTTATAGTAGTAATAAGAATCTAAATAATATTATCACTATATATAAGCCTAAAGAACAGAAAATGTTAAATTGCTGATAATACGCGTCGTCATAAATAGACAGAAAGCTCTAATGTCTATGATAATATAGAATTAATCAGTATGAATAAAAACATTGGAAAGAACTTATATTCCGATTTTCAGCATTCTATGATTATGCAATAGTCTAATATGATAGGTACTGACACATAATCAAGTTAATAGATGAGCAGTTATACTTTAATGAAGAGATTGGTAATTTACTGTAAAGTATACATGGTAGGCTATATAATAAATAATACAGACCATAGTATGTTTAGAGAAATATAGTAGTACATAGAAGAGAGCAATAATAGTCTATACTACTGGAAATGGCGGCACTACTGCCCTGGCATTGAATTTATAATGCCCAATTTAGGGGTTGCTTATAGTTTCGCATAAACATAGGAAATTCTTATTGAAGACCAAATCCTATTCGGGTTACTTCTATGTATTTAATAGTACGAAATTACAATTCATCCATTGTATAGTTTTTTGTTAGCCCTCTCATTCTAATCATTACAGACTAAAATAAATTTGTAGATTATATTTTCTCAACTCCGCTAATGCGTTGGACTATAAAAACAGCGATAACACGATATTACTCATCCTAGAAATATAAGAATATCCGATAAGAAAATAGACTAATATGCAGTCCCTGATTTACCTCTATAATGCCGAGAGTAATATATATTTATCGTGGGATTAAGAAATAATATGAGGAGGCCTTTGATTATAAAGTTCCCAGGAACCCACAGTTTTTCCGTTATAGACAGCTAGTAAGATGATAACAATAGAACACCTCTTGTTGAATTCAATATGCACATATTAAGGGTGGTATTAAAATTATATGTTTAGTACACAAAGGTTTGGCATAGCGGAGAACATGAGGCCACAAAAATTCTAAATAGAATATGACTAGAGGGGGGCGTATAACCAAGTTTACTAACCGCTAATTAACTTAAATATATTTATACATAGTCTATATATTAGGCCAAATAATATAATTATTGCGGGTGTATGAAATAGTTTAAATAGATATTGAAGGTGCTGTAGATATACTATCACTAGAAAACGACAGAGTGGGCTAGAAGTCCCCGTATACTTTATGATCTTAGAAATTAATCTTTTTTAATATAGATATAGAGCTCTATACTACATTCATTTGTATAGGTATAGGGTTTTCTTAGGGTTTCCTTAGGGGTTTTCTTTAGGGTTTCCTTTATATCATTCATTTATACTAGTATTTTATATTTTAAGTATATATGTAATATATAATAACGCATTTGATCAACGCGACATATATTTAAGGAATTAGTATAGTATTCTAGGGCATAAGCTTCCACGCCTCCTTGGAATTTATACTCAATAATAGTTCAATCAATAAGAGGTCCTACTAATAAAAATAGATAGGGCTAGCTCTAAACGCTTTTTTAACGGATTTTAGATATCCTTAACTATATTAAAACCGGGTATAACTCTCCCAACCCATATTTTTAATATTATAATTCTAAACCGAATTCCTTGAGTGTTCATACAAACATATATATAAAAGCTCTTTTAGATAAATAGATTATACTAGATTCAATACTAATAAAAAGCCTGTCTAAACAGCAAAAACAAGAGATAATAGTAGAAATCGAAACAACTAAGGGACATATTCGATTTATCGATAATTATTGAGATGTAACCGATAACTGCGCTGTATATAACTTTTAAACATATACAGAAAATTTTTATACTAATTAAAATTTTGTAGACTCGCGCTAATAGGCTTTATTGGAGATTTTAACAATGACTAGATAAAGTTATTCCCTTTACATTGAAATAACTAGAAAATAACTTTTTTCCTAGCTGGAATAATCACGCCATTAATGACCAAATCTAAAACACCCTTTGAATAATATTAGAACTGATCGGTATTAGCTTCTTGTTTCTATATCTGTTTAAGCTATATATACGTAAATCGGGCCCGATTATCGATTTAATTAAGTCTTCAGGAATATCAATAATTAAGGTTTATCTATAATCCTCAGGGGGTTACTAGACTAAAAAATAAATTTAGTATTTCATTTGAGGGGTTCGTTTCTATGGTCTTCCACTACGAGATTAGAATATAAGAATGAAGAAAATATTAGAAAGGTTTCTCAATATAAATGATGGCAAATATTATGTAATATATAACTTCGTGAGCGCACTTACTGATTATCCCCTTTATAAAACTATAAGCAGATATATATATTACTTGAAAACCTATAGCGACAATAATATAATACTATGTCTATTCATAATAAAGTATAGGGCCGACCTATTATATATTCCGAATAGCTACATAATATCGATAAAATAGCCATATAAACGCTATCAGCAAAAACGCTATATAAACTACATTTCAGGGTATAGTAGTGGTCTAAACCGATACTTAAATAATGGATAAATATATGTAGACTAATATAGATAGAGATTCCTCATTTAGGTAGTAACAAGTGTCGGGCGTTAAAAATGTTTCTAGTAATAAATCGAATGTGAACATTTGATATTAATTCGCTAAATAACTTCAGATTAGCTAAAAATCCACACCGGGCTACATACTGCATAAAGAATTATGCTATAAATATAGTTCCCATATCCGGAGAAACCAATGAGATAATTATTTAATAAGCCGCTAGAAATAATAAAACCGTCGAAGTAGGTAGAGGCTATTGGAAAAACTAGTGACCACTTAGTGATCACAATAATGCGGCGATAAGCTACTAAAAATTAGTTATAAGTTATCTAACCTTTATATCTTTCTAAAAATATGTTTCATAATTCCTTTTCTCTATAAATTTATATTCTACCCCGCTCGTCCCTTATAGGGAGTTTCTAGGCGATACGGTTTTAATAATTCCATGGATTTCTATTACAAATTCTCATAAAAGCACCTTATCCAATATGTCTTGGTAGATTTCAGATCTTAGGATTCAAAGTAGAAGTCACGATTCATTCAAACATCCCAAAGAACATTTATTAAGTAATTGATAATATGAATAGGACAATAGGACAAGAAGCAATAAGCTTTCACTATAATCTGGAATTCTCTACTATAATCTTTGGATTAAAAATGATAGTTTTCATATTTTAGGATCTGTACCTTATAGTACGCAGTCAAAAAATCCGACGTTAGATTAATAGAAACGCCATTAAAAATCGACTTATATTATTAGTTGGCGCCGATATAGATTGCATTTATCGTTTCCATATACTGGTATTTATAGGGATAATATATACCTGCGTTGGGCGGTTAAAGAAAATAACTAGTATATAAGGATTGGTAGAAAATGATAATATTATAATTGTTTTAGAACTCAATAGATTTATAGGCTATATAGGATCCATAACCGCTATGAAGAAAAAAATGATATTAGCTCTTTTTCTACAATACCGTACTACGGCTTTATAGATCTAACTCTATTGAAATATAAGAAAATTAGTTGCATAGCTATTTTTAGGATTCTATTATAGACCTTTTTCTTTTAAGCTATTGAACTAATTTTCTCGTATAATTCTTCGTCTAGAATAATTAGTATAGAATATATTTCTCCGGCAGTAAATATAGCTTTAATAATAAAATTATATCTTTAGCTAAAACTAGAGCTTATAGATCTCTTTATTTTTCTAGTTATAATTTATTTATCAGTTAGTCGTAATACGAAAACCTATTGTCTTAAAATTTTAGATATTATTACATGTAACACGTGGCGTCAAAAAGATTATTGGAATAGAAGAATTTTATATTATTTTGTAATTATAAGCCTGCTCTCTTTCGATCACTAGAAATTATTCTTTTGTTATACTAGGTATACCGCTTAAACCAGTAAACTAGCTGATCTCGATTGATTAACTATAGGAGCTAAAATAGTAAAATCTTAAGAAACTATGAAAATTGTGTTTATAGTTTTTT
The DNA here is from genome assembly GCA_019721355.1 of Aspergillus sp. MEXU 27854. Classification (NCBI taxonomy): domain Eukaryota; kingdom Fungi; phylum Ascomycota; class Eurotiomycetes; order Eurotiales; family Aspergillaceae; genus Aspergillus; species Aspergillus sp. MEXU 27854. Next base: position 1,677,718 of record JAGMTT010000003.1, read on the forward strand.
TCGCTATTTAATGTATTAGAATATTATTATGTTAATACCTAGAAAAACTTTTATATATTAAATTGAAGTAAGACTAAACGCTCTTAAACTTTAGATAAATGCATTTTCAATTTTTAAGTGAGAAACGACCCTTAAAGCGCGTAGATTAAATGAATTACTTTTGAAAATTTATAAATTCGCCTAGTTTTCGCGAAATATTTTTCTATAATTTAATGTATATAAGACCTTTCTTTATTTATTGGATCCTCCTAATTATACGAATTATCAGGTATTCTAGTATTTAGTAACCACGCGTTGGACTGGATAGTAAAAATGATAGAAAAATCTGACCGGGTAGCCTGTAGGGTCGCCCTATAGGTGACCCGGGGACGTCAGTATAGGGGTGGGTTACGTGACTTTTAGTTTTCAATCATAATGTTTAAATTAAACATCACTAGAAACGTAAACGAGGGAAGGAGATGAACGGTCTTCCGTAGTAATATTAATATCTAATAGGAGTAACATATTCTTTCTCTAGGTAATGAATGGTATATAGACGTCTGTTTTACTATAAGAAATTTCGAATCTTAACTTTATACTCCAATTTACTGAATCCTCAATCTATGATAGATTGATTGATCAATTGATAGATCGTATACCTATTGGAGCCATCTTATAGATGTAGTAGCAGCTATATAGGTCGGTGTATCTACCCTAATACCGAAAGGCCTCCTATCGCCTTAATATAAATGAAATCAATATATAATAAAAGATAAAAAACGGAACAAAATCTAGGGCATAAACTGCTCATGATTCCGTAATATTTTTTAAACTAGATCTAGGGCGCCTTCTAAAGTCTCAAACTTAATCATTGATTCTACTTAATAATATAGTCACACTCTACTAATCCTTTGTAATATAAAAATATTTTCTAGGAAGTAGGTCATTATTTTCGGATATCCGAAATATAAAATTAAGAAAATAATTTTTCACGTTTAGAAATATATGTCCAGTAGACTTATTCAACTGCTACTATCTAGGTCCGAGATATAGTAATTAAATACAGTATTTTTCTTAGTAAGTTTCTTGCCTATATGCCTATAGTAATATGATTTTAGCCCCCAAGCTAAAATGTGCCACTAGGGTCTTACCTACGTCCTTAACGCTCTACTGCTATGCCGCCCTACCAGCACTCATTCCCGAATATATTGTAATCTTCTCTATATATTACACACTATTAATGGAGAATAGGGAGCCATATAATAAATAACTACTAATAATATTATTATATATGGTGCTTCGTCGGAGTGCAATACCTATATTCTTCTTACTCTACAATATATTTCAGAGCTAAGAATAAAATTTAAGGATTATGGATCTCTTATTAGTAAAATTCTAGTTATTTTTCTACTGATGTTTTGCTGGCTTATATAATTATGTCCTTAAGAAAATAATATACTAACCATTCGATAAAACTTCTACCTGTTTGCATCACAAAAGAAACATACTTATCAGTCTCCATCAGACAAGTAATAAATATTTTAATTACATACGGAAGTCACTCTCGTGTACTTAGATAATGCTAAATCTGTCATCTCAAAATCCATTAACTTAGAATTTAGATGCCCAATATATAACCCTTGATATCTACATATCCGCTAATATTGGAATTTCAATCATATAATCAAGAGAACAAATATCTACCTTAAACTATTATTCATCAAATAAACATCTGCTAGTATATGGATCACTCTCCCCCGCCCGATACTACTACTCTATATTTCAGTCTTACTGCAATGTTTATTTTGTACCTCAATTAAGGTAGCCTACGCCAGGAGTATCAATATAATATTCCTTTGTAGGGAAGTAGTTTTCCCTGCTAACTGAACTTTCTAGACGTGAAATTCTTTGTACAGGGAAAAGTGTACGCGTGTTCAATAGAGAAAAGAAAACAACATTTAGAAAAATCCTTAATTCTAGACTCAGGTTTATTTACCAGATGCTTTTCAAAATCACATCTTATATATAAATATATAAAAATACCTTGCTCCGTCAGGTCTAATGTAGTTTAGTTTAACCTGACTAGTGATTAAACCTTTATTAAAGGTTCCTACGTTACTACATAGCAGGCCAGCCGGTGTCCAGACCACGCCCTAGATTATAAGATAGCTATGATCGCAGCTATCTCTACCTGAAAATATATAGGTATATAAATAAAGCTTTGTAGTAAAAATATAATTTAATGGGAATATTACGGATTATATGTATCTCAATGAAATTGTTCCTACACGCAATGAGACTTAGACTTTAATGGAGCATTGTCATAACGAAACAAAGGGTAAATAAATCGCCAGGCACAATACTATTACCATAACATCAATATCTGAATCAATTGACACTCGGTAAAGACTAATATAGGGAAAACTCCACCGATATTTGTTTATTCTATACAATTAGATAGATAACCTACAGTAACTTTCTACAAGAAAGGTCGTTATAGATCCATTCTCCAAGATACCTACCTAATGTAAAAGTAGCCTCGAATAAAACGACAATTGTAGTTAATAAATCAACGCAAAGAGACTCCAATAACAAACGTGCCATAGTAATATAGTATAGTATGGATATATAGTTTATATGAAGTGTTAAATAGTATAGAACCCAGAATATAATTATAGTAAATCTATTACGAAAAAAAAAAACTGGTTTAAAAGAGAGATAGATAACAGATAAATAATGTAAGAGTGCTGTATATTGAAACTTTGGTCCTAATAGAAAAATCAACACACCAGTGTCATCACCGGTATTATAAATACCTTCGCTATTAAAGTTATATATAATTAATTATTATAGATTATATCCTACATAGCTATATTCGTAATCTGATGTATGTATTCATAGCGCATCCGTAAAAACCAATAAGTACAAAATGAAAATATCCAATTATATAGGAATACCTTAAGTTACTTAAGGAATTGGTAAAGCGTAGGCCTGCGCCTAGGGCTGCGGGATTCCACTGAGCCAAAGGCTATTATATTGAACTCCGATAGGGTTCAACCCCTGGGACCGTTATATAAATGTATACTTTCCGGGCATAATACTAAACGGTAACCGTGTCTAAAAAGCAGCCCTACCTCGAACACGCTATTTTATCTGCTTGCGAGAGACGGTTGATAAAACTTCCAAAGTATAAATCACCTCTACAACAGAGACAAATTTAGAATTAATATTTATATTAATCTAGGCTAACTTTCCTATCTTTCATTATTCATTAAATTTAGCCCCTATTAAGTCAAATATCTATCTTATCGAATTCTAGATATTTTCCCCGTAAACTCACGTCCGTTTTTGATTTTTGGGGGTTTCTTATATTACATAGCAAATAACGAAAAAGATAATAGGGAGTAATTTATCACAATAATTAAGAATATTATACTTATTTTTAGTATCATATTCGCGTATGTTTCTAGTATTTATGGCCGTAATAGAAAGTCCCTGCTAATTAGAAATTAATATATTGGTTTAATATACATTTCTAGGTATAATTAAACTTTATTTTTACTGTAGACTTAATAATACGCGAGAAACCGCTATAATAGCGGAGACTGTATTCAGGGATTCTAAAATCGCGCATAATTAAAAAATTTATACCTTTAATCATTTAACATGTTAAGACCTTTATTGATTCTCGCCTCGATCTTATAATAACCATTAAATATACTGGCGGTATGATATAACGCGTTAGGTCTAAGAGGTAGTAGAGACTTTTAAAATAACTACGCATTGAAGCGGCCTGCGTATTAAGCCGAAGGATCGCCGGAAGCGACCGCGGCGCCCGAACGGGAGGGATCAGTTAGTGGCTAGCTATATCTTGCGTTAAAGTTAAGCTAGATAGTGAAAATAATCGATGTAGGTGTTATTTGGATAATTCTCCCAATTTTATATGGGCTTTAGCATATGGTTACTAATAAACAGATTTCCAATGATAGATTATCAATAATCTTTGTCCTATATAGTTATTTGGGAGGAAACATTCTATGGAATATGTGTTATTGCTGGAATATAATCATGGTCTACTATTACATGAGATTGAACCATGGCGATATTATTACTAAACAAGTCCAGGATTTCTGTAGAGGACCTAAAAGACCAAGCTTATTTTAATTAGTTATATTAATTGTTCAATTATATTAGGGCTAAAATATCTCCCGTTGGATGCTTTAATTGTTTTAAAAATGAAATAAATTCTTTGGTGTAAATCATTAGTGATTACCTGAATATATATATTAATTAGAGATGTATATTTGGCATATTATAAATAAACGTATTTAAGAACCTATACCTGTCCTGATCTTAAATCATATATCTCTCTAGAGCTAAGCCCTCTGGATCTACAAAACTATTTGTAATTAGAATGGTCTAATAGTAGGCCAGATTATAGGAAATAGCTGGCTTATCTGTATCTAACTAATGCTCTATGCAGTACTATAGACACTAGGTATAGATATCCTTCTAGGTTTGATACTAAGTACTAGGTTTTCGCATAATGATAATAATCTGTTTAAAGATAAATGTAATACATAACTCTCATTATTTTAAATAATCAGTAAGATACTTACAGGACTTTATATCCGGTATTGTAAAATATGAAGAATATGGTATATGGAATATCGTGCTCGCTAGGTACATTGTAAATAAATCTTGGTACGACATGATATTTTTGGATGGGGGACATAAGAAAATATGCTCTGGATTATTTTTGATTATATTTGAAATTTCCTATGATGATGAGATCGAGATAATTTTATAAAGCAATAATAAAAATATTCATAAATATATATATCACTACATATATATAAAAATAATAGAATGGCCTCAAGTTCATATAATAGGATAAAATCTAGACTACTTTAGTTTCCTGATTTGTATTCTTTTCAAATCCAGGGTTCTTGTTATTTCGAACGGGTTGTAATTATACTATTAGCTTAAATTTAAATCCTATCTATATACCAAGATAGTACACTAGTATTTTTAATATATATCCTGATTGTTACACTACGATAAATTCGCGAAGAAACATAGAGATTATATTCATGTTAGTCTCTCGATTCTTATCATATGTAATTTACATTTTGTTGAATCTTTAGGTTTTTATTCCACTATACTTCAATACCAGTGAATAATCTAACTATTGTTAAAAAATCCACAATCAACTAATAATATTTAATGGGCTAAAGGTCTTATTACACTCCTTCTCGATGAAATAATTCTGTTTAAAATATGAACAACTCTACTATATAGAAATGATATAGATATAAGCCGCACAGTTATTAATTCATATTTATATTTAGTGCATTACCTGTGAAGAGAGTACGACATATTTAACCTGGTACAGTATATGATTGATTAATTATATTTTTCTACGGTATGATATTCTATACCTTTCTCTAAATTTAATCTTAAAAGTAATAATTAACGCGAGATCGCCGAAGGAAAAAAATTATATAAAACTCTGATACATTTTAATAGTTCAACAGACTCCATATGCACTTATTCATATTAAAATTAGATATAATAGTTAACCTATAACTTAAATATTATACAGCCTTCAAAATAATTCTCTCTCGGGCTTAGACATGTATATACACCCTCTAATCATTCAGACTAGAAGGGTTCTACATACTATAAAAGGGGTCATCGCGCCTACTATAATATGAATACATCGTTTTATTAGAAATCGAATATAGGGATAGATATATATAATTAACACTAAAATATTTTATAGTTTTAATATAGAATTTTATAGTCCAAGGAGTTAATCTCGCTAGAGGATTCTAATCCTATAATTCTATTCATAAATTTGAGCGTATTTTAGCTATAGATCTAATCCTAAATACTTATTCGCTAATTTTCAATTATTCTTTTATAGATAAAGCCCTACAAAGCATATGAAAAGGATAGTATAGATAGCTTTCTAAACAGATACGTAGGTAAGCAGGCAAATAGATAAATACAAAATTAGATACAATATTATTTAACTATAAATATTTTATTAATTATCCTATACTTAAATCTTAACCTTAATATACCTGGGATCCTAAGCCTTTAAAACAAATGATAAATATTATAAAAAGCCCCACCTACTAATACTTCCAAAGATATCTCTAAATCGACAGTTAAGCGCATTTTACCTAAATACAACATATATATATATATATCTCTCTCTATTAGTCTTGAAATTATGAGACTTTTAAGATTATCATTAGCGCGATCTTCCAGGCCAATAAATATTATATTTAACCTGAAGGCTGATATGATAATTCGATTCAATTTATATTGGAATCCTTAAGTTACCGACGCGATCTTATATAAACACCAGATTATTAAGAAAAATTCATAGATGATCTAGTGTTCTACACAGTATAGTAGGTAATCAGAAACAAATACAATAAAGATAAATAGCCCCCTATAAATATATCTTAAAGCTAATTCATATCGCTGTTACAAGATTTCTCCACTCATCTATAGGCCTAGGATAATTATTTAATCACGCGATTACATCCTCTAATCATTCGGATTATAAAACTCCGTAGGCTCCAAAAGTTCTAGTATACGACCCTAGTGACAAAACAACAGCGAAGTACGATAAATTCCATTAACTATATCAATGTAGAATTGAAATATTAGAAAATCAAAACTTTGAAGCAATTCAATCTCCCTATCCTCCTACCTACCTACCTGCCTACTTGCCTACCATTCAGGGCGCGTACAGATCATATCCTGTTTCCGACTAGGCATAGTTTCGATTAAGGCCTTGAAAGTTTCTTCTCCTATCGCCTGATATACTCCCTAAACCATCACCCGTACGAATAGCGTTATTTATATAGAATAGAAATTCAGATTTAATCTTCCACTTCGTTCTATAATAACTTAATATGATGTAATTTAGAAAACGGGGGCTAATATCTTAAAATTAATTTATAATAATAAAATTTCGCGTGTCGTGCGCTTTATAGATAAGTATATCATTTTGTATAATAATAAGGCCTAGGTTCTGGCGAATACAATTTTCGAAGAAATTATGTACTATTAATATTTTCACAGTTAACTTTCCTGGGGATTTTGCTATAAAAAATAAGACTTTTTAAAACGCTATAAAATATTTGTAAGTATCTGGGTAATTTTCCATTAATATTACTAGGAAAGGTGATTGAGGGTTAAATTCCTTTTCTTAAGAAATTAGATAATAACAAAATCAATGAATTTTGCAATGTGTAGTTGAATAGAAAGTCTAAAAAATTGATTATTAACTTCTACTAATCTCGGTGCCGCAGGACCTAATTTCAAGAACAGGAGATAATTAAAGGTGACTTCTGATATGTTGCGTTGACATGGGAGTATAGTAATATTATAAATCCACTACATATCTTATTGGAATATCGTTTGTATGTCAAGATGAGCAATTGTTTTCGTCAGTATTTGATAGTATTGAATTTAAATCTTTAAGACTAATATTAGCCTGTTCTATCCGGAGCACGCTACAATAGGATTTTTATCACACTGTCCTTTGATATGAATATATTTAGCGGGAAGTAGGAATTGAATAAATTTTGGATAATGAAAATTTAGGATAATACGATCTTTTAGTTACTCTAGAACTCTTGTATGTATATTTAATAAATTATAGGCGGATTTATAGCGGATAACATATTAAAGTCAATGGGTCAGCCCCTGTACGCATATAGATAAGGTTCCTCGGTTTTCCGCCTAGAAAATACTAATATTCCGGGTATTTGCCAATTCACATCTTTCGGTCTCGTGCTTGTAGACTTTCTATATCTTTTTATATTAAAGCAGATCAAGTATAAAGGATCTCATCAAACAATACTAGACAGCTAGGCCAGTGTGATTTTCAGCACATCATTATTAGAACATTTAGAAAGAATACTATAAACCTACCGTATTTCATAGAAATTCTCTGATAAAAGTAAGACTTGGATTAGCCGTCTCTAAGCAGACATACATGCGAAAGGGTGTGGGGCTGCTTATTAGAGACGGCTACTGAGTACCTTGACGAAATTACAGGGAATTAAATCGTAATGATTTCGATAACAAACATTGGATCATTATAATACGAATGTTTACAATGATTATTTAGACTATCCTAAACGATATATAAAATTTGACTTCGGTTTACTATTAGATGGCTATACTGTCTTTGTCTTAGAGAGACTAAAGAAAACCTTCTTTTGGGTTTCTGATGCGGATATAGTAACTGGTGACAAAGAGCAGTATGTTTATCTAATTGATAACATGAATTTTATACGTTTAATATATTGAAATACTCTTTATAAATTTCCGAGAAAATATAAATCTAGCCTCGAAAAACTTGTCCTGCTGCACAACCTAGTGAAATGTTTTATTATCTTTGCAGGTCCTATGAAAGACTGGTAAGCTACGCATATCATTTTTCATTTTAGATAGCTAAGTCGACGAGAATACTATGTTTTTATTCAACCCTCTATATTCACCTAGCTTAAAGCCTATATATAGGCTAAATAAGGAACAACAATATCGCCTAAAGCCCAATGTAGATTATATATATACTTAATAGATTAGAAAATTATTCTGATATTTAAAAGAGCTTAAAGAGCGAGCGCGGTATAGAGTAATAGAAAATTATCTCAGTGGGTTCTTTGTCTAGGCAAATTTATCTAGTTATCGATAAAGGGAATACTATGCAAGATATTAGAATATTAAAATATTGAAAAAGTATCGAACGTTGTCTATATATTTTCTACGGGATTTAAAATTGTAGAGTCAACAGTGTTTCAAATATATGGTGGCCAAAATGATAAGATACATATTTCTAACAGTTGATTTGGAGTGTCTAAGAGAATCTTACACCACAGTTATAGAACTTTTCGTATGAGAACGTGTTTCCCGCGTAATCACATTCTCGACCTTTTTCTACAAGATTCAAAAACATACCCACGCACCATCTACGGCTAATTAAGCCTAATAAATGATGTAGAAACGAACTATCTCCATATACTAAAGGTGAAATAGGGGCTAAGGGGTCTATCTGATTATAGTTTATTTATCAAGAAGATCGGTGAAAAAACTTGATATGCCAAAACAATTATTTCATAAAGCAGGGGCCCTATAAAGAGACTTCTAAGAATACGGTATTTCATTTGATTGATTGAGTGATGAAACTTATACCTATTCGAGCCGCCTTCTGGACATAGCAGCTATATAAATCGGTATACCTAGCCTAATGCTGAAGGCTTCCTAACGCCTAGATAGAAAAGAACGATACAAAGAGAGATAAAAAATTAGAAAGCTTATAGTTAGACCTATTGGTTATTCTATAATAGTTCCTAACTTCGACTAAGGGCGCCCCCGGGATCTATAATCTAATAATTTTCTTAAATAATATGGTTTCTTACTAGTCCTTTATAGTAAAGAGAGATTTCCTAAGTACATTTGATAAAAATATACGAAATATAAAGATAGAAAACTATATTGTCCACTTGAAAACATATATTTTGCTTCAGTAAGTATACCTTAAGAGAGAATTTTGCCGGTAACGGGGTTCGAACCTATAGACCGATTTGAGCCTCCCCCTCTCATTATGAAAAAGGAGCTACTGGGGATCTGTTTAGATAATAGTCCAATGCTACGCCGCCCTACCTGCCCCAAGAAGACGGTAAAATGCATATAACATGATATAGATTTTTTTATTAAATTATTTCTTTACTTCGAGATAGATCATTTTACATCTAGTTAAACCGAATTCCTTTGATTCTTACCCCAAAGATATGAAGTATTTGAAAATGCGGATGTAATGGCCTATGGTAAGATATCTTTTGCATAATTTAAGATAGCGGCTATGTACACTGATAAATAAAAGCAGCATTTGTAAAGGTAGGAATTACTTAGAAATAGCTAAAATTCGCTTTATAATATGAAATTTGGGATTTTATATAGTAATTGTCTCTTATAAGCAAACCCACACCGATTTCGCGGTGTTGGTCTGCCACAGCTCAACGATAATTCCCAGGTCAATAAATTTCTATAATTAAGTATTAAAATATTCTTAATATATATGTAGATTACATCATACACTCATAACATAGTTATATCTATTAGATACCCCTATATATCTTGATTGAAAGGGTTAGGCCTGCACCTAGGGCTACAGGATTCCATTAGACGAAAAGGCAGTAATAGTGAACTGGATGGGGCTCAATACCTAGGACTACTATATATAGTATCGCACTGATGGGTCCTAACAAAAGGTCTATAATTTTGATGTTATTCTTTATGATTTTCTTTATTATTGAATATATGGTTTAAAAAGTTAAATTTTTAATAGGGTTAAATAATGAATTATAATAAAATGTATTAGATTTAATATTATTACTTTTATATAAATTATAGTATTCAAGATTTTCGGTAGAGCTATATAATTTCTTTCAAATAACTTGATAATGAGAAAGTTTAGACTATTTAATAACATTTACAAAGAAAATTGATTTATATTATCTAATGCATTCCTTTTCTGAAATAAGGTAGAATTTTTATTTTTAAACAAGTTAGAAAATATTCCCTAAATTATTACTAGAATCTGCTACTTTGCTGATTGAGTTTAAAAAAAGTTTAGATCAATACTTTAATTTCAAATATAAAAATATAGAATCCAATTTATAATTGAAGAATCACCTTGAGGTTGCTTCATCAAGAACATAGTTGAATTTTATTATTGAGCTGCGAATTCATTATCTTTGAGGCAGACCAACTCGTGTTCGGGGTTGGTCTGCTTGAAAGACTGTTATAAAGTAAAGACATATCTCATAGCATACATTTTATTAGATCTGGCAAAGGAAAAAATGCGTATCAATACTTCCAATTAATGTAGTAGAAATAACAATTAAAACATGTATATGGCTTTTTGTCTATGGGAGACCTCTCTTGATAATTTAGGGGGTGATCTAAGGCGACAATCACCCAGGCAGTAACTAATTAATTCAAACTTAAATCTACGAGTAACAGATATACTTCACACGTATCTTTTGACTATGTTTTATATTAAAGGGGATTATATCTCATTAATAAAAAATAGATAATAAATATTTGGATGTTACAACACGGACTTCCATATTTTATAAAATACAACCGACACATACACTATTAATATTAAATTCTAGTTCTATGCACTCTTGGAATAAATTGTCTAATCTTCGCGGATATAATTATATTAATAAATATGTATTGATTACTCTAATAGTAGAGTACATCATCTTAACTATAGGGTTTTGGATAAAACTATCTTTAAGTATTTTTAGTTATTATTCTTGGATTCTAATGCGCCAAATCAACTTCGCATGTTGATAAAGTGGGTTAAGAATCCTGAATTTTATAGATATTCGTTTTTAAGTAGAACTAGGAATCAAAACATCACTTAGGCTTGTTATATATTACTATATCTTTATATATATATAGGAATTAATTTGGAATTATATACCTACTTTATTTCGGCTCTATATCTATTTCAACATATCCTGAGTGACTTTTAGGGACGCTATCTTAATGATACCGCATTCATTCCAATACAGTGTTATATAGATGCACTATTCTTATATATTTTTAGTAAAAAATCTATATAGTTCCGTTGCGGGACAATTATAGTTCGACCTCTCATACTAAATATCTATGTCTCTAAACTGGATAAATACAGAGCGATTGAACTAAGATATACTATGAAAAATAGCTACTCTTTCGAAAATTATAGAAGGTAAAGCGATTTTGAATCTAGTCTCTTAACAGATATTGAATTGACTAAAGAGAAGAAAGGGAGAAGAACGGAAAACGACCTAGTAGTGAAAGCTATTTATATGGCTTTACCGGTTATATAAGCACTAACCTAACTAATCGACCGGCAGAGTTTTTAATATATCTCTCTAGCGCTTGTTAACTTTAATAGTATATAGTACTTGACCTAATACTCGGGTATATATAAAACTGAATAATATAGGTTGTGCCAATTTAAATAATACATATTATGAAGTAAATTTGAAAATTAAAAATTTAAATTTCTTATAAATTTATTAAATATTTAAATACGCCCTAGTAAGCTTAATATATTCTTTATAATATTGTTAGTTTTAATCATAATTTTACCGTTCTCTAATATCTTCCTTATATAGAAATATCGGAGATCTAGCTATTTAGTCCCTTCTAAATAAATATTTTTACGACGGATAGTATTTAATATATTATTTAAGTAGCCGACAATCTTAATGAAGTATAATAGTAATATATTTACTAATAATTTAATAATTCCGATTACTATAGTTATCTCGAATATATTAGGCGCAAAAATTATAAAGTATAAATTTATAGTTTCTTAATAAATTTATTATCAGTAAATTTTTAATTATATCGAATAAATCGTCGTCGTTAATCTGGTAAGATATATCCATTAAACACTAGATAAATTATTATCGCGGAGTATTTCGATAATTTATTTAATAGAAATATTACTAGAAAAGTCTTCTATAATGCGCTACTTAAATCTCCCGAATAACTAAATAGAACTAATATAAACATAACTAGTAAGATATATAGAATAGAATACGTCGATTAAATTAAAATTAAATAATTATAAATTTAATATAGTATTTAGTAATTAGGAAAGCGCGTTAACTACCGTATTAGATTTATTAAAAAATAGATCATCCATGATTGGAACTATTAAATTCATCGACATACGAACTAAATATAGATTTAATTATTTGATAATAACTATATCTATAGAGGTCTATTTAGAAATACCGTTACTAGAAATATCATCAATATAAATAACCGTAGATTAATAAGAGGCCTTGATTATACATTAAACTTTCTAAAACATTTAAATCAGATAAAATATTAAAGGATAAACTTAATTATAATATATGTAAAAGAGATAGCAAAATTGGTATATTTATTATTAATTTTTAATATAATATATTACAACGCCGAATCTATTATGAATTATAAAAAGACTAATATATAAATGCTTAAAGTATTAAAGTAAGTAGAGAATAGCGGACTATTAAATATTTTTTATAAACAATAGAATATTTTGATATTATATTTAATCGGACTATCTAATATTTTATTAACAATAAATATAGTGTTTGAGTCCTTTAATAGATTAATATTAAGAATTTCAAATTTTTATTGCTATAAAAATCTAATTATATAAATAAATCTATTAGTATAATAGCGGAACTACGTAGTAAAATTAATATAATAATCTAATATCCTAAGGTTACGGGGGAATTCTAATATATAGATAATGATAAATTCTTTTAGATATAAATAAGAATAGTATATTAATGCTTTAATTAAGCAGCTATGTACTCGAAGATTTACTAAATATCTTTATTAGTCTTGAATAGATACTAAAATTTTATAAATTTTTGAAAATTATATCAAAATATTCCATATAACTATCTAACGTCTTTAATATAATAATAATAGTATTAACACATGCTAGTAGCTGAGAGATTATAGAGAAAATAGTTTATCTATCATTAAATATATATAATAGAGGTAATAAATTGTATAATTATATAATTAAAGGTTTTCTATCTATAATAATTAATGACGGTAAGACTATGCGATATAGCGGTGCGATATAAATATCGAGTAAATTATTATTAAAAAATAATATATTAATGACTATAATATAATAATAAGTATAAACTTGTTACGGCACCATCAGCGGTCAATTATGTGATGGCGGTTTGACCAGGCGGCGGCCAGGTCGAAACGACAACCAACCAATTTCCCGTAGGAATAACTCGGTTATCAACTGATGACTAATCCGAGTTAGTTATATTAGAACCGAACAACCGTGTACACAGGTCACGGCAGCTGGTTTTTAGGGTCAAGTGACCTAGACCCCCGAACCAACCCCAGGCATAATCGCTTAAGCTGCCAGGCACCTATGACAACATACGAAATACAAACACGTAATTATTTTGTATACGGATAGATGGTATACCAGTATACCACGTATACTAATATACCATCTACTATGTCTACTACCAGCGGATCGGATGCATATAAGTACACTTATTACTATATATTTAGATTAGTTCTTCGCGTCCAGTATAACTATTATCAATGATATATAATTATCACTGCTGGTACGATTCATTCATATTCTTATTATAAGTAGATATATATATCCCCTTAGCTTTACTTCTATCTTTACTGCTTCGTATCTCAAAATTATTATATCAGTCCCTAAAAACTTCGATATCATTTATAGAAGTCGTCTCGTTCCTAGGATAAGTTTCGTCACTCCTTTAGACTGGTGGACTCTAGTCACTCTCGTGCTTGAACTACTACGCTAGTTGGTTGTGCAGCTTAGGCGGATCTCAGGATTTGGCAAACCTATTTTGACAATATCTTCTTATATTAAAATTAAATATAGATTAAGAGTAACCTCTTTTTTATTCCGCGTAAGTCAATCAATTATAATATAATCATTTAATCTAGTTATTCTAGTGGATAATAGTCCTAAATAATAGATCCTAAATTTACTGAAAACGTATAATTAATAGTAAGATTAGATGTATTTTCTTTATATAGAAAGTTAAATATATTAATAATATATTTATAGGTCTTGGAATTCACGCGGTAGATAGTTTAAAAAAATCAGATTTTTTTATTTTCTATTGGTATCTTTATCTTTCCTAAAAAAATATAGACGATAGAACTGTCATCATAAATATCTAAATATATAAGTATTTCGGCGGGATATTCGACCTCTAGACATTTATTATAAACAACACTACTCGGTAAACCAGTCTAGATATTAGAATTAGGCAATACTAGGAAAGACTCGAATTTAATAACTAGTTAGTATATTTATTTAAGTTAGTATTTGAAATAATTATAGTAATTGGAAGAACATAATTTAGCGCATTTATATCCTTTATTATAATTAGATTTTGTTACAGCGGTTCATTTAACGAAACAGAAAAAAAGATAGTATTATTAATAATTTAATAAGCTATTAGAAAATCGGATTTTAGAGGTGTTCTAATATATATATAATAGATAATAATAATTAGAATTACGGTTTTATTACGTACTTCAATAAGATGATATTCATAATCAGTTATATATATAGTTGTATTATGTAACATTAAATTATTATATAATACATTAAAAATAAAATCATAATCAATTAATAACCCGGGGTTTAATTCAATGAATTCACTACTAGATATGTTAGTGAAATAATATATAACTTGAAGCATATCATACATAGTACGGCTAGTTCGATATAGTTTTATCTTATTGAATAAAGGGGATTTGAGGATCCATAAAGACGAGCTAACTAAGGAAAATAACTAAAATAGGGAAGAAACAGATAGAATAGATGAATAAATTAAAAAAGAAAGATAAATAGAACCAACTAATTAATTTAATTATCAAAACCGACAGGAGCAGGCCTCTTTTCTATATTTAAAGGCTTTAGAAACTGGCCAATTCAGCTATTTCATTAAGAAGCGAGGGGTATTTATCCTAATAGTTAAAATATAAAGAGATTTAATAGTTAAGGAATATAGAGGAAGATATGCAAGGTAGAATTATAAATTAAAATAATAATTGAGATAATTAAAATACTTAGTAGTTTATATTAGTAGTTAGGTAAGCCTGAATATATGTGGTAAACAGATATTATTAATAGTGAATAATAATTAATTAATCCTTTAATTATTCAATAAATATATATATTAAATTTCAAGTATACCATGATACTACTGTCAGAATATATGCGGACAGTAGCTGCTATTCTATCTGGCTTGGGACTTTTAAAAAATTAATATCGGTGTATAACTATTATAATAAAATAAATATTTCATATTATTAAATATTTTTCAAGAGTTCTTCAAGAACATTAATTTTATTTGATGTGAATTCTTTTAAATTAAGTCGGCGAAAGAAATATTTTTTTTCTTTCTATTTTTAAATACTAATTTTAACAATATGGCTTTTCTGTATTATAGTAATCTAACTAGGATAGCGAGGCGGGGAGCGTAATAATAATATATTTAATTATTTCAATATATATTTCCAACTATTTTATGATTTCAGGGAATGCTGATATTTAGATAATTTTAATTCGTTTTTAGGAATATTTATTTATTCTAAGAATATCTACTTTCTGATCTAATAATTCTTTATTAGGGAACTTAACGTACGTCTTTTCAAAGACTTCTTAGTTTTAAAATAATATTTAGACTAGAAATATATCATATATTCGGCTACTATATCCGAAGTAATAATAAAGTTTATTAATACATGTATAGTAGAATTCTCAAAATTTATAGAAGAATTATTTCTTAATTATTATACGCACACGACCGTATCACAATATCCTATTACTATAATTACGAAATCTTCTATTGATAATAAACGGCGCCCCCTAATTTAGTATGATTTTTAGAATATAACCTAAGTTAGTAAATATTTATTAGATTATTATATATTTAGATTATATATATTTTAGCTGCTCTTCTTTTGAGGGGGGGGTTTTACCGGGATTTATAATGTATTATTAAATGGTAAGCATAGGCTACGCCGTTTCTATATAAGTAGAAATATATTTTATCTTTTAGAGTAAAGTTTATTAATATTTACGCTATTTTTTAGGATTTAGGTCTGATCTAATAGATTCAAAATTCAAAAATTTATTATATTCGTATCTATTAATCTTGGAGAATATTAATAAATTTATTTAACTACTAAATAGGGAGAATTATTATAATTTACTCTAATTATTTATAGTAGCCCTATTAGCACCGTGGATTATTGTATTATTTAAGAATAGTAAATTTTATTATACAATTTAGGACTATCATCATCAAATATATCTTTAATATAAATAACTTATAAAAGGAATTTTTGAATATTCATTTAGCTCGGCATCCTAAATCTTTAGATATAATCTTTACTGATCCCGGTACGCTTATTTCGACTAAATATATTAAAATATAACCAGTATTAGTAACCGTTCCTAGGTATATAGCTTTACATAGCTAAAATTATCTTATGATAAAGACTTTACGGGCCGCCTAGAAACTTTAGAACTTGAAATTAATTATTAGAAGCCCTTGCCTCTTTATTTCTAGGTAAGAAAATAAGATAATGATTATTATTATGACTTATACCTATAATATAATCATTACAATAGAATTACGGAAGAGCGATAATTAATTCTTTATCCTTATTAAAAAATTTTAATATTCAAATTCTAGACGAGCCTGTACGCTTTCTAGGATATAATATTAAATAAACTATATAGTAGAAATAACTGTTATTAGCTAGTAAGCTCATATAACAATATCATATAAATAAATTTTATTGATTTATATATAACCGTGCTCCTAATAATTGAAACTATTTATAGAAGTATCTCTTCCAAAGGATGTAGTATTTTACTAATATTTTATTAGCTATTTAAATTAGCCAATAATTAAAACTCGCCCTAATTTTAATTTTACTCTATACCGTATTCAAATGAAACATGTAAATTTGCATATTAAGGATCTTAAAATGTATAAGCGGATCTATTAATGTACTGAAAGATAATAAGATATATAATTATCTTGAACATTAATTATAGATATTCTTTTATCGGATACGTCGATATGTTTTATATAAATTTTGAAATATACTTAATATAAGATTTTATTTTTTTCCTCATTGGCGTGTCTACTTTACAGAAACTAAAAGTACTAAATTCTTATTATATTAAACTCTATAATTCTACCGTTTATTATATCAAAGAAAGGTATTAAGTAAGCTCTCTAGCTATATAATTTTTATAATATATCATAGTATACGGCTGTTGCGTTACGGCCTCTATTCTAAAATATAATTTAAATAATATAATGACATTTATCTAGTAAATAAAATTCGATATTATAAATTATATAATAATTTATTGTTTATAGTACCGTAATCTATTCTATTTGATATTATTATAATAGATTTTTTGTCGCGCTTCCTACAGCCATATATAATTAATTATTAATTATAATTAATAAATCTAATAAGCGTAATGGGCTCATCCTTAGTAAATTATAAAAATTATTAAAGAATATAATTCTACTACCACTATATATTTCTATATTTATGAACAAGAATTATCGCGCTTTTTCATCTCTAAATATGATTCTATCTTTATGTATTTTAATAAACCTTCTTTGTTACATTAAATATATATTAATTTTATTCAACTATTTTTCACCTATAAATTAATGAGTAAACCGAGCGTATTATTTAGATTATTAAAATCATAATATAGTAACCTCATACGACTACAGAATATATTAGTTAAACAAAATAAATATTTAATTTATCGAACTCTATCTCTATAATTCACGGATTATTAGGTAATTTTATAAAAAACATCTCTACACTAGATATTTTTAGTATAGATCTACGCTAATCGTGGTACTAAAATAATTTATTAAATATAATATAAGATTTTCAATCTAGATTAATAAAAAAGAGGTAATAAAATACGTCTATACATACATACATACATATATATATATATATTATGATTATAAATATTAATATATTGGATTTTATATCGGTAATTAGAACTATAATTAAGTTAAAATATAGCTCTATAAATACTAATTATTGTTTATTAATTGGATAACCTAATTATAAATTCTAATTATGAAATATTGAGATATTATATATATTTAGATATATTAGTCGCCTTATATATTACATTATATTTCTCTCTATATAGAAAACCTATTTAGTCCTATCACTTTTATAATTTAAATCTATATCTAAAACCCCTAATCTATTTAATCGTGAACTATCGAAACCTCCTATTCTTATTGAAAACGAGATATACCCCAATAAATAAAGTATCTATAAAATCGAACGCCTATTAGATAAACGTATTATTTATTATAGTTAAAAAATACTGTTTTTACTAAATATCTTATACGATAGAGGCTATAGATTAGAAGATACTTAATAAATATATAAAGATAATTGGAAGGGCTCCGGGAATCTTATTATTATATTCAAAAAACAGCGTAAGACTTAATTTTCTAACTACTTTACTAATAAAGGATAGTAATAATTTAAAGTTATATTTATGCATATTTTTCATATATTTATATTTCTTTTTATTACTCTTCGCAACGAGGATATTATATATTATTATAGAACCGTGGAGAGTTCCTATTAGATGGAAGCTCTATCTAGTCTAACCTGATTAGGATCTCGGATTACTAAGGAACTTCCCTAGAAATCTGAGATAAAGGTGAAGGAAAAATGAGAGTTGGAAAGCTTAATAATTAAACTAGGAAGCTTCAGGACTCTGAACAACTCTGTCAACTCTAGAGGATAAATCGGCCATATTTATGCTTGCAGTTTCATGGCCGAGAGTCTTCTAGAATCTGATAATTAATAATCAGAATAAGGGATGAAACAAAGGATAGAATAGAACAGAATTAATAGGATCAATAGGATGCGGGGTAGAAAATTATAGAATGTGGGGAAGTGAAACAGTCGAAATCAAAAGAATCAATCTGATATTTGCCTAAGCAATAATAATTGCCTGATATAGATGCCTGAGTCTGTTTGCCTAATGGTTGCCTAAGGCAAACACCCCTACTGTCTGACAATTATAAATGAATTTTATTGAAAATATTTATAAACTTATTTAATTATATAAGCCGCTTAATCTTAAAACCTCGTTACTATTATCCGCTACCTTAATATTAAGATATTTAATAGGCGCGGCAATATTAATACCACTATTAATTCCAGAGTCGGCTATCGTACTAATCTCTGTAAATTAGGTATCTATTCTGATCGCATTAAAGAGTATATATCTAATTTTATTACGGTGCATCGGACTGGAGAATAATAAGATTAAAGATAGATTTTAATAAAGACGAGATTTAAAAAATAGATAAAGGATAAAGAAAAGATAAAAAGGATGAAAAAAGGTTATGAATATTGAAAATATAAATAATATTAATATTCAACTTTGTGTAGAGGTCTACTAATATTTAGAAAGTCTTAAAGGGATTTATTATTTTTTACGGCTTAAAGCTATGTGTCTAACCGTTTAAAAGGATCTAATAAATTTGGATATTCTAAATAGAAATCCTGTATAGCTATAGATATATTCTTAAAATTGTTTATAAAATATTAAGTTATATCATTATTACACCCTAGCTATTTTACCCAGTACTAGAGTTTACTATAATATAAATGGGATATAATAATCTATTCAACCGCCTATCTATTTTTGTCGTTAATCTAAATAGAAGGCTGTGGATCGAGTAACTACGTAAATAATAATTATATAAAAAAGATAAGTCGGAGCTTCTTAAATATAAAAATTAGATAGATCTTTAGAATCGGGGAAATCTAATTCGAATATATTTTCTATTTATTTTTTTAATAATAAAAAGCCCTATTATTTAAAATTTTAATTTTTAATTTAGATATACTATATTCTAGTCTTTTAAAATAATTATTACTTAATCTCTTTTCTCAAATCTAACTGGCTCTCGATACTAATTTACCTATCTTTATTAACGGATCTAGGTCTCTCGGAGTCTGTTTTTAATAAATTTCTAGGCTTTATTAAGTTTTTAGCTTATCCTCGCGCTTCTTATTAGCCTAAATAAAAATGACCTTTAAAAAATAAAGCCGGTTCTTAATTAAATAATACTCGCGGTATATATCTCCTATTAATAAAAAAATAGTAAAAGCCTAGTTGATTCATACTCCGTTAATACAGCGGCAAATTCTATAATTAATAACTAATTAGGTTGACAGTTCTAATAATAATTAATGAAAAGATGATACTAGTTAATTATTTCTATATTCTTATTTATATGTGGGGATATCCCGCAAATAATTTCTATTTGATTTGAGAGAATTTTATAAATTTCTAATTAAAAGTCTAATATAAACTAGCCCTTACGATCCGAGACGATGTTTTTAGGGAATTTAATCTAGAAATAAATATACTTAAGAAATAATCGTGCTATCTCTTTCGCTATAATAATTCTATAATAGGGAATAAATACTATATATTTAGAAAAATTAGTCGACTATTATAATAATACTGTTATACTATTTTTTTAATTTAGTAAAGACCGAAAATCTATTCTATATTATTATAGTCGAGAGGATATAGAAAGTAGATTCAATAATTTAAATAAGAGATATCTCTAGGTTTTAATACGACTATGTATGAAGTAGTTATTAATATATTTTCTAATGTCCTGGTTGTAGGTCAGCCACTAATAACGGGATTTAAATGAATTTAAGGTTTTTGTACGGTCTGGGTATACTAAAAATAATTATTAATAAATTTTCTCTAGTGACTGTGCGCGCAAATCACTCTCGTTAAAGATTATTAATTATTTTCTAAAGGTAAATAACTTAATTTATAGAATATATTTCTTTAGATTCCTATATCCTATTTTATATAATTTCTCTTGCGATTAGTATTACCGGTCCATCTCGCAGATTCGATTAATAATATATAGTATGTTATTATAAATATAATTTATATTTTCTATAAGATCCCGATCCCGGGATTAAGCTAATCTTTCCGAAATAGAATTCATCTTTAGTATTTTTCTATTTTATCCAGTATTTAGTCTTTTCTTTCTTTTCTTATTAATACGTTAGCTAGGATATTATATTTATTAAATTAATATTTAATTATAAAGTAGTACCAAAAAATGGGTTACTATTAAATTTGCCGCGCATTTAATTTTTTATTAATATAAAATATTTTAAGGTTCGATAATCTATTAAGATTTTGAATTATTTTATTTATTAGAGTTTTTCGAGTTTAGCTCGCTACTCTTTAGGGGTTATAATAATGGCGAGTAACTTTTTATTATAAATATTATAGTTTTTTATCTTATTTATTATTTTAGAGATAAGTAACAGGATGCTATTTATTTTTAAATTTTTATAATAATATTTTAGCTATAATATTATTTATTATATTAGTCTCTAGTTGTATTAGTCAATTAGGGTAATCATAGACTAGTATAGATATAGAAAAAAGTGTATCCTTTAAATTTTAAAAGGCTTATTTGTAATATTTATTCTACATGATTTCGATCTCTTTTTTTATAAGCCGGAATAGGGGTCTCGCTATTTAATTATATTTTTATAATAAATTATCGATAAAAATTATAAAAGCCTAAGAAGGTTTATATTTACAGACTATAATTAGAATTTACTAGTTCTAAATAATAGAGATTTTTATTAGGTCAATATAGATCCCTTCGATTAATATAATAAAGTTTAATAATTTGATTCTGTTAATATCAAACTCGTATCTATAGAATTATATATTATAACTTAAAGATCTATCTTTTCAAATATTTTAAAACTTTCTATATATATATTTGTATTCAACCTTTTTATCGCTATAGATAAGAATATTATCGATATATACTATTATAAACTTATCTAGATAATTTATAATGACCTCGTTTATTAACCGCTGAAAAGCTATAGGCCCGTTAGTAAGGCTAAATAATAATATCCGGTATTTAAGTATTCTATAATATAATTTAAAAATAACTCGGACTCTAGAGATATGTAGATCCTTTAGAAACGTTATTAAATTCGAGCTTCGTATGAATCTTAGTATATTAAATTAATCTATAATCTTATCGATTAACGGAATTAGATAGAAGTCTTTCTCTATTATTATATTTAATTTCCTATAGTTGACGCAAAAACGTAGCCCTCCACCTAATTTTAAATGCTATAAGGATAGATGCGGTAAAGGATAATTAGCTAGAAATAATAGATCTTTTTAAAAAATTTTTAATAATATAGATTTGTGCAGCTTCTAGCTCTTAATATTTATTCTATAGAGAGATACTCTTTTTCAGAGTATATCCTTTTCTAGTTAAATTTGACAATTACTAGAATATCGCGGTAGTAGCGTATCCGAGGCCTTTTTATAAAAATTTTCTTATAACTATAATATTTTATTAATAAAAATTATTTTAGTATTGGGTTTTTTAGGTCCGTACCTATCTTCTCCTCGATTGTCTTTATAACTATACTGAGGGAGGTTATGAAAATCTCTATTAGAAGATTTTAGAGATATTAATAGAAATCTACTGTCCTAATTAGAGGAGTCCCTATTTAGGCTAGTTATAGGCGGTTCTTTAATAACTTAAAAATGCTTTTTAGTCTAATTCTAGTTCCCGGTAAAGTTGTTAAAACTTCTAATTTATTATTTAAAATATATCCCGATAATCCAACTATTATATATACTAGATAAGGAGTTTAGATCGCTAGTTTTCTCTCTTTATTTAATAATTATAATGTATTTTATTATATTAGTATTGGGGATTAATATATTATTATTCTAATAGGGTGCGAGGGTTGCGCCGTATTAACCTATTTTTAATTTTATTTTAGAGATCTAATAGCTTTAGCTAGATTAGTTTTCGATTCCGGTACTTATTTAGGACAATATATTTAATAAATTATATCTATTTTAGTATAATATTCTATACTCCTAGATCTATAATTAGAAATATGACACTTTTAAAGGGCCTCCAATCTATCATTAAATTAAGGCGGATCGCATATATTAAGGGAATAGCTTTTTTCTTATCGAATCCCGTTACTGTTCTAGTTATCTTGAAAGGGATTATTAGTATTAAAAAACTATAAATTAAATTGCGAATTTAATATCTATATATATAAATATTAATTCTAGAGTTAGTCAGAATTTGAATAGGAAAAATTAACATATTCTAAAATATTATTAATCTAAAGATTAGGCTATCTGCTATATCCTAGTAGCTCTCTAAGATCTATTATATTCTAGCTAATATCGATTTTTTCTAAAAAGAGACTTCCCCTAATAAAGTTACATTTTATTTATTTATATCGGGTTCGCGCGCTTCCTCGAGTAATTAGAGTTTTATAATGAAAATAGGATTTTTCTCTTCTTAAGGTAATTCCGGCTAAGATATCCTATCTAATAATACTAAAAATATTTACTCTCTTCTTTACATACTATAATCTAGTGTAGTTTGCAAATAGTTATCTTATTTACTAGTCTTAAGTCTAGAGTTTATCTCGGCTCTAGTTAACTAAATTAAAGAAGTCCTCCTTTAATAATTTATTAAAATTAAGTTTAATAATATTTCCCTACGCGCTTAGTTTACTCTATTTGTCCTTTGTCTAAGATAGTTTAGGGTGTTTTATTAAAGAGATATATTAATATTCCGGACTAGGATTCGGTCGGATTATTATAGTTTCGGTAGGGATTTTTTCTTTTCGGTTCTGATTCGGTCGATTCTCAGTATAAGGGTTCTTTAGTAGCGGCCACCAAACCTAATATAATAGGTAATTATGTATACTAGTTAGGGGTAAAGAAAATAGTAAAGAATAAAAAAAGAAGCTTAGAATTATATAAAAATTAGACAATATCTGATAAGAATCGATGATATTAGTATTAGATAACGAAAATTTTAAGCTTAGAAGATGGAAAGAAAATAAAGAAACAGAGGTGTAGGTAATAGTGCTTCCATATAACGAGCAGGTAAATAACTAACTTAGCTAAATAGGTTAAACGAGTCAAACAATGCAAACAGTCTCCCATCCTCCCCTACCTCGCCGTCACAATTTATAGATAAATATTAAATTAAAACCCCTTAACAATATTATTTAAAAGGCCGAAAAATATATCTAATGTTAGGATCCACGCACCGCGGGTGACGATAAGCACTGCAGCCAAGTCACGTGGCTGCCTGCCACGTCAAAACCGCTACCGCTGGTCTCCCACTCAGTTGTGTATCTATCGCTTGATTACCTTACCGCAGATATTCCTCATATTACCTCCTTCCTATCATCTGGTCCTCTCTAGCACATTAGCTCACCACCTTTAACATCTAAGCTCTTTAAAAAACTAAAAAAATCTTATAAAAAATACGCTATAAAAGTTAAAAAGCGATAACTATCTAATATAATAAAAATATAAGAGACTATATTTTGAAATTAAATTAGATAGTACTATTAAAAGCGAAAAAACATCTTTATTATATAACTAAATTAGATTACTATTATTTAAACTATTATTTTTTATTATCAATATTTAGAGCTTCTAATCTTATAAATTATAGATTATACCTTAACTTTATCTCTCTACTTAAATTATATTTCTAGAGGGAGAGTACGGTGGATAGACTATTTTTATTATTATAAATAGGACAGAGGAGTAGGTAATAAACCATATTCCTAGTAAAAAATAAAATAAAAAGTATTAAGATTAAAAGGTTAGATAATTAAAATATTTTGAATAAAGATTTTTAGAAGCCTACTATAAGCTTAAAATATCTAGTACCGCGTCTATAAACTTATAGGAATTGAAAAAGCTAGAGAATAGAGGCGAATAATTATAATAGCCGGACCTTAGAATTTTATTATTATTATTATATTTATTATTCGGGGTGGGAATACATAGTTTATAATATATTTCATTTAAAATAAGTACTATTTAAAAAAGCTCCCGGCGTAGCGGCGGCTACTATAATATAGAAATTTTTTAAAATAATAATAGGCCGCGTAGGCCATTACCGCTCAACTACTACATTTATTAATTATTTATCATAAAGTGTTGGTTGAAAAATGCCGCAGGAAATGAGTTAAGATTAAATTTATTGAGAGATAAGTGTGGTAACTTTTCTAGTAATATATATAGGTTTAGATGCTAGAAAAATAGTAGTAAATAAATAATTTATTACTAATAGAGGGGAGATATCTTAAATATTATAGATATTAGAAGTTATCTTTCTAATCCTAAGTCTTAGGGAGCGAGATAGGTAAACCGCATATAATATAAATAGTGTAATAATAGAGGCCACTATATCAATTATATATAATAATAGGCGACGGTAACGGCGGTAATAATAATAAAAGTGATATCAATAGATAGAGCGGTAGGAGATAATAATAAAAATATAATTATAGAAATTATAAGGATAGCTATCAAGATAAATAAAAAATATTTTTATTATAGTAAATATTAATAATCTATAGGTAATACTATATATAAAACACTAGCGAAGACATATTGAAAATAATCAAATAAATAAATAATTATAAGTAAATAATAATAAGATAATAAAGAATAATATAGAGATAGTTATATAATATAAAAAATAGGAGTAGTTAGAATCGGTATATAAAATTGGGTTATTATTATTAATAGTAGAACCTAATATTATTAATATTAAAATGACCGTAGGAATATAGAGAAAATAAAATAAATATATATATATATATAAAATAATAATAAACAATATTAAAATGATTAGGAGAAAATTATGAATTATAAAAAATTTTCTTACTATATAACACGCTGACGACTATAATAATATAATAATTAATTATAGTAGAATAGCGATTAGACGCACTTAATAATTATAGTTTATATATATTATAGCTATCTACCGCTATAATATTTATCTATTTCAATATAATATAAAATTACATATATATGATATAACTACCGCACCTAACTAATGTATCTTAAACTATAATAATATACTATACTACGCGGTTTACAGCTATATTATATATATTATAGTTTTCCTATCGCAGCCTTGGGCATTTTAACTACTAATTACTAACTAATTTTACGTTATATCATGCTGTAGGCTATAGAGTTATAGCCTCGAGAAAGATAGAGGTAGTATTAGGATTCTTAATACTGTAGATAATAGTTATTAAACCATAGCCGTATTATATAGCCTTTGACTATATCAAAAGCTCTATCGCTACTTCCCTCTTTAGGAGACCAGCAAATAATTATATATTTATCTATTCTAGTATCCCTACCGCAGCTATTTATCATCATATCTTCTTCCTCCCTATCTTACTATCCCAGCACGTTAGCTCTACTGCTTATAACAAGCTTCAAAACAGTATTTTATATGATAAAAAATTTTATATTACATTAATACTTAGTATTATTTATTCTAATGTACTATTTATTATCAAAATAGATATCTCGAAGTAAACGATTAGTATAGTACTACTATAATACAGAAAAATCAATGAATAATATCTAATAATTTTTAGTAATTGAAAGCTTAATTCGACGGAATAGAACTATCTACTAAAAAATATTGATAATTAAAAAAAGCTTTATAGATGTTAGATCTACTATACTAAAATAGTATAACCACAATAATCTATACTAATCATGAAAATTTTAGATGTCCTATAATTATATATATCTATTCAAAGCGGCTCACGCGGTAAATCAATAAAAATTAGACGCCGTAATATCCGACATAATTAATTATTAATCGAATTTCATAGGCGAAAACCGATAAATATAATAAATATAAATAGCATTGATTCTTTAATAAATAACATCGCGCTGTTATGGGACGAACAGAGATGGATCTTCCTATCTAAGCGTGCCGTATGAACAAGAAGGAATAGCTAAGAAACAGAAGGTCGGGCAGCGGTCTGGTGTCAACAAATAGGGCGAGAAAGCGGTATGCGGCGGCAGAAGCGAGGTCCTACCGAGCTCCAGCTACTGGTTCGTACAAGGCCTATAGAACCCATAACAATAGCCCCCCCCCTTCCCTTCCTGTGGTACTATTCGGGAGAGGGCGGACTCTGGTTATCTAGCGTGCGCGCAAGCCAGCGGTCTAATGCCTGGCATTCCTGGAGGGCGGTGGCTGGCTCCCATGTCGGGCGGGCGTATCCGGTCCATTTTACCTTATATTGTAGCTGAGAGCCTCTACCTCGTCGTACGCGGCGTTCGTCAAGAATCTCTTCGACTTGGTATTCGTCCTCTCCTTCCATTCGGATTGCCGGTGGCTGGGGATCATCAGACTGCTGTGATGGGAACGGATCGGTAGCAGCAGGTCGGAGAAGGTCAACATGGAAGACTGGGTGGATTCCCGGGGGTGTGTTAAGGCGTACAGCGTGAGTGCCAATCACCTCAAGAACCGTGTACTTAGCGTTCTTCCAATCCAGCTTCTTATTAGGCCTGTCGGTGGTAATATTCCGAAGACTAAGCCAGACCTTATCGTCCGTCTTGTACGTGGGGGCTGGGCTCCTCTGCTTGTTTGCTTGTCTTTCTGCCTCCTGTTGTGCGTAGGCGGCTGATGCTTGCGCCCAGCTAAGAGCCTCTGTAAGCTTCCGTACAATAGCTTCACCCTTCTGTATAGGGCTCCCAGCTGGCTCGTCCGCTAGACTGTCCAAATCCTCCGTAGGTGCGAAAGGGGTCGGGTGGAAGCCATGGCTCAGGAAGAACGGGCTGGTTCCTGTTGTCGTGGACGTACGGGTATTCAGCGCGAATTCAGCAAGTGGGAGCAGTTGGTTCCAGTCATGTTGATCATAGCAGGTATAAGCGCGTAGGTACGCCTCAACCGTACTATTCATGCGTTCGGTAGCTCCGTCTGTCTGGGGGTGATAGGCTGTGGACAAGCGTTTCTGAATCCCGACCAACGCGCAGATGCGAGACCATATAAGGCTTACAAACTGGGGTCCGCGGTCAGAGATAATCGATCTAGGAAACCCATGCTTGCTGATCACTCGTCGTACGAGTGCCCAGGCTACCTGTTCGGAACTAGTTCCGGCCATGCCTTCGAAGACTACTTCCCTTGTTAATCGGTCAGTAACTACTAAGATAGTAGTTTTCCCGTCGCTCTCTGGAAGGTCGGTAATAAAGTCCATAGAGAGCTCCTGCCAAGGCCTGTCCGGCACGGGGAGAGGTTTTAGCAGGCCCTTTCGCTGATCTCTCCAGGCTTTTGATCTGCCGCAGACATCGCAATTCCGTACAAATCGTCGAACATCCTTAGCCATATTAGGCCAAAAGTATGCGCGGCTGACGAGCTGATATGTCTGTTCCTTCCCAGGGTGACCGAAAACTGGGGGATCGTGAGCTTGTCGGATTAAGCTCGTACGCAGCGGTTCGAGGTTAGGCGCCCATCGCCTACCGCGGAACTGTATAAAGCCTTGTCGATCCAGTTGACATTCTGCTAGGGAGACTTTAACCTGTAGGTGCGCTGGGAGCTTCCTTCTACCTTCTTGGAGGCAGATTACGATCTCCTGGTACTGCGGGTCCTGATTCTTTGCTTCATCCCATCGGTCTTGTCCTTCCTCGTACGAGGGAACCGTTTCCATGCTTGTTGGTGAGATTTCAACTGGCCGATCCTTTTCTGAAAAGAGCTGTACGGTACGACTTGTTATACGGTCATCATTGTCTGAGGGGGTATCCTGTTCGCGCCTTGATAGGGCATCAGCCCTACTATTGTCCGTTCCTTTGCGGTACACGAATTTAAAGTTAAACCGACTAAGGAGTAGGGACCACCGTAAATGCCGTTCAGTGAGTTTCCGGGGCGAAAAGAAGTATTCCAGATTCTTATGGTCGGTTATTATCTGGAATTCTTGTACGGAGCGTAGCTCTGCATCCCAGGCTTCTAGGCAACGTATAACCGCAAGCAGCTCCTTGTCGTAGATCTCGTAGTTGCACTCCGCTGGGGAGTTCCGCTTAGAGAAATATGCGCAAGGCCGTAAAACTCCTTCAGTATCGTACTGAGAGAGTACTCCGCCGACATTGTATCCAGAAGAATCAGTTTCCACTACCGTTGTACGATCTGGATCGAAGCTAGCCAGTATCGGTCCTGTGGTAAACATTTTCTTAAGCGTGTCGAAGCTCTCTTGGCAGGCCTGCGTCCATTGGAAGATAGCCCCCTTCTTGGTGAGGTCGATCATGGGCCGTACAATGCCGGAGAAGTTCTTGATAAAGCGCCTGTAGAAATTTGCAAAGCCGAGGAATCCTCGTACGCCTTTAACAGTAGTCGGTGGTTCCCACTCCTGTATAGCCTTGACCTTTTCCGGATCCATTTTGACCCCTTGCTCTGCTTGGACGATAAAGCCGAGATATTTAGTCTCTTTAACCTCGAACTCGCATTTCTTGATGTCCAGATAGAGGCCTGCTTTTTGAAGTTTCTCCAGGACCTTTCGTACATGGTCTCTGTGTTGCTTAAGGTCTCCATCGGTGTAGATCAATACGTCATCGAGGTAGGCAGAGCAGAATTCGTCCAAGTATTCCCGTAGTGCCCAGTTGATGTACTTCTGGAACGTTGAGGGAGCGTTTGCCAGACCGAAGGGGGTAACAAGCCACTCGTAGAGACCGTACCGTGTACGAAACGCGGTCATCCATTCTTGCCCTTCAGCAATCCGGATCTTATGGAAAGCTGCAGTAACATCAAGCTTAGTAAACCACTTCGCTTGTCCGATCTGGTTCAGAGTCTCATTGATAAGTGGTATAGGGTAACGGTCCTTCTTGGTAATCGCGTTAAGGGCTCGGTAATCCACGCAGAATCGGAGGCCTCCCCCTGGTTTCCTTACAAACAGGACCGGTGCAGCTGCAGGAGAATGGCTAACTCGGATAAAGCCTTTCTGTAGTAGGTCGGTCAGCTCCTTCCGTAGGGCTACTAGCTCCTCGCGGGACATCGAATACAACGGCCCCCAGGGAATCTCGGGGTCCTTCCCTTCCTTTTGTACGAGCTCGATCGAGTGGTCAATTCCAGGCCCTCGATGGGGGGGAAGACTCTGAGCTTGGTCCGGGTTGAATAGGTCGAGATACTGATGGTATTGCGGGGGTAACTTCTCTTGAGGGTTCACCGGTTTCTTTACTTCTAGGGCCTTTTGGATGTCCGCCATCGAGACCGAGAAGACCTGTGTAGCCTGGTGCCCTTTCCTAGCCCGATATATGTACGCCTGCATGGCCCGTATCGAGACTTCCTGAAGGCCTAACGAGGCCATAGGTCTTTTGACTTCGTTCCATAGGCGGGAGCGCGTTGTACGAAGGTATAATCTTCCACGCTTAGCGTCGAGTTGTCCCTCGTGGCGCTTTAACCAAGGCATCCCTAAGATCATATCGTAGCCGAGCTGGTCAGGCAGCACGTACAAACATGCGCCTATCTCTGAATGGGTTCCAATGTCCAGACGCACCCGTACGATCTCCGTGAGGGTGCTCGGTTCGCCTACCGCCCCTTTGACAACCCGGGGGGCGATTGCAATGGTAGGTATCTGGTGAGTCTTTACAAACGTTTCGCTGATGGCGCCGTAGGTTAAACAGCCGGTGTCTACCATCGTGCGCGCTGAGGCGATCTGGTCCACAATCGAATGTACGATAAAGGGAGGAGAATCTAGAGGTTCCTGGGGAAGGTTTCCTCGCGAGTCCTCTGGGAGTTTCTTGCGCGGATCTGAAGAGAGTTGAGAAGATTGGATTTCTTTAACTGCCTTCTTTCTATCCCCTCGCACGCGACTTTGTACGAGGGCTACTCTTTTCCCGAGTCTTCTGGTTCGGTGTCTTGATCGTAGTCGGGAGATGCCATCTTCTGAATGTTGGCGACCTGCTTGGGAGAGGAGGGTGGTAGTAGCGGGCAGTCTCGCACGAGGTGGCCCTTTTTTCCACATCGGATACATTCTCCTCTATCCTTTCTTCCATCGCGTTCTTCCTGGCTAACCCATTGAGCTCTCTTCGGTGGCTTCGTACGACCGGAAGACTTAAGCTCTTTAACCTCCTCACGGAGCGCCGTGATCTGAGTAATAAGCGGCTCCCAGTCCATCGGGTCGGGACGACTAGGCTGCGGTGGGCTAGCCGATCTCTTCCTGATAGGAGTCTCTCCTATAGCAGCGGAAGTACGGGCCCGCCCCTTGCTCAACCTTTCTACACGCTGAATATCATGGTTCACCCGTCGAAGCTGATCACAGTAGGCTTCGTACGAGTCTGCTTGGGTGACCCCAATCATTCCTTTAAGGAGCTGCCAATTCACCGCCGTATCTAGAAGGGCCTTCTTTTGGGAGTCGTCCCAATTAATCCCTCCAGCGCTCAGGAGGACTTCGTCAAATTCGTTAAGAAACTCCTCCAGATCGCGTTTCCCTTGCTTCATGGTATTGATTCGTACAAGGGCCTTTCTCTGACGATCGGGGTCGCTAAAGGCTTTATCCAATACTGCCGCGAACTCACTCCACTGCACTGGCTTCTGCGAATCTTGTCGGGCTTGAAGCCAGGGAAGGACGCGCTGGCTGGCCTTCCCCCTAAGGCGGCTATAGGCGTAGTAGACCTGCTCCTCCTCTGTAGCATAGCATGCCGCGTCGATAGCGAACTTCGTACGAAGGTTCATTCGGAACGGGGGGTAGTCCTTCAGATCGTCTCCGGTAAAAGGTTCGACGTCTGGATGACGGGGTCGGGGTCGGCTATAGCCTGGAGCTTCGGAGACGGAGGGCGTAGTAATTGGTACGGTAGTAGTGCGCGTCTCTGGCTGCTGGTTCTGTACGGCGTGTAATTCGGCTCGGAGGTGGTCGTTTTCTTCCTGATACCGCTGTCTTTGGACTTGCATCTCCGTACGGAGCTCCTGGAGCTGCTGTAGGAGTAAAGTCATTGTTCCTTCATCCATTGTTATAGCGAGAGGTCTCCTCTAGCTATTCCAGTGTTTTGATTGAGCTATTCCTAATGTTATGGGACGAACAGAGATGGATCTTCCTATCTAAGCGTGCCGTATGAACAAGAAGGAATAGCTAAGAAACAGAAGGTCGGGCAGCGGTCTGGTGTCAACAAATAGGGCGAGAAAGCGGTATGCGGCGGCAGAAGCGAGGTCCTACCGAGCTCCAGCTACTGGTTCGTACAAGGCCTATAGAACCCATAACACGCGCCGCCACTATATAGCTAAATATATTAAAATAATTAATAAGAAGAAATAACTTGATAATTAGTAATGTTTTTTTATATAGGCGAAGCTTCTACTAACACGCAAATTATATATTAAATAAAAAATATAAAAAGTTTCTATTTGTAGAAACTATATTGGCCACATAATAACTATACTAAAGACAAAGATAAATAATTAATATATATTTAAAAGAATAAAAAGGTCCTTTATCTAAAACTCCCCTATATAAAGAATTTATCGAAGACCTTTATATATCGCATAAATTTCTAAAAATTTCTAGATTATTAGACGTTATTAATATCTATATTTAATAGTTATTAATCCGTAATAATATCTAAAAAATAACTTAATATTATGTAAACTATTAGTTTCTATACTATATTTAGAAGGGTCTCGAACAAGAAATATAAAATTATTTAATAAATATAAAGATCGCCCAGATCAAATAATGGAACTAGATTTAATTGAAAAATTATCTATAACATTAAACGATAATTAATAAATTATTATGATGACTGATTATATTATTAGCTAGTCTACTACGAAGGGTATTGTTGATAATATAAACAGAACTACTATATTTTATTGAGAAATTTTTATTAGTCATAATATTATTAAAAAAATTATAATTAAAAAATAATTTAAATAATTTCTCGCGAACTATCTTATACTTCATATAGTTGTTTAAATTTAAATATTAAATAATAATTCTTTTCTATCCGCGTACTAATAAAAAGGTTAAATGATTTGATAATATTTATTATAAATATAATTTATTACATATATTTATATATATAGTATAATAAGATATAATCTGCTCTACCTATTCTATAGAATAAAGCTCTAAATTCTAATCGACAATTCGGAAGTCACGTAAAATAGTTATAAAGATTAATTATTAAAGATAAACTATATTTGAGCGCTAGCGGATAAGGGGTTATTATTTTTTTATAAAAAATAAAAAATTCAAACCCCATTTTATTGGAGGCCCTTTAATCCTGTATGACGAGATAAATATAGTAATATATAATATAATGAGATGATTATTATATATGACGCGTGAAAATGGAATTAAAATTAATTGTTATGGGACGAACAGAGATGGATCTTCCTATCTAAGCGTGCCGTACGAACAAGAAGGAATAGCTGAAGAACAGAACGAAGTGCGGGGAAACTGGCAGGAGAAAATAGGAGGCAGGTACAGGAACCACGTGACTGCAAGCTACGTACGCTACGTAGCGTATGTTATGGGTCTAACCCATAACATTAATAAAAGATTATTAGATAATTTAATTACTTTAGATAATAAATTAGTAGAAGATTTATTAACGAAGCTTTAAAAAAGTATCTAATCTTTTGAACATTAAAAATATAGACTATAAAGAAGATTTTATATTAGTAATATAAATTTAGAAAGAATCAATGAAATAAAATAAAATAGAATAAATAATAGATTATAAAAAGCGCGGTCCTATTATGAACATACTACTTCTTATTGAAAGAATAAGATATAGAACGAAAATTATTTTTATCATAATTATATACTAAATTTGATCGATATATAAAAACCTACAGCGGGGAACAAAGATAAAAAATTTCAGTTTATTTTTTTATTTTATTATTATTATTATGATTAAGGGCCTTATTTTTGTTGTTATGTAGTATATATTTATTTTCTATTGAGCTGCTTTCTTAGAAATTATGTTGTTATTAAAAAAAGATCTCGCCGCTGCTAAAAAGACTCAAAAATAAAAAATTATAATAAAATAATTAAATAATCACATTCGCTTCGCGCAAATATCTTCAAAAAATAATTATTCAATAGGCTTTTTGTAGGAATTGATACTACGGGTAAGATATACAAAATTAGCCTTGAAATCTATAATACTTCTATAAAATATCTGAAAAACCTATAATATTCTAGATTTTTAGAATTAACTTCGGGACCTTTAAAAGGATCAGAATAATTTTCTTAAAGAAATTCAGAGGAGATTAATATATGTATTATTATAGTTCATTTAGAATATATCATTAATAAAGTATAATTTATTATTATATTAATTAATAATACGAATATAAGCGGCGAAATTCTTATAATAATCAAAAAATAAAAATGTTATTCTATTTTCTATAGAAATTAGCTATATTACGTAGCGCCCTTTAATAATATGCTAATTTATTTTTACGGGGCGAAGTAGTGTAAAATAATAAGTATCATTTTTTACTATAACTATAAAACATTTTCTAATAAAAATAATTCAAATTAATTATATATTATAAACAATTTTAGTAATAATTTTTTAATCGCGCTACATATTAAATTATTAGTTATACTTAGAAAATTAATAATAGCCAGATAATACGAGGGGCCGAAAATTTTAAGACAAAAATATTATAGAGTAAGATACGCGCATGGTCCTTACTCCCTAGAAAAAGATGAAATATTTTAATATATTTAATAATAAAAGAAAGATGAATTATTAGACTTATTAGTTTTGAATATATCTTATTATTATTATTATTAAATTCGCTAGCCTTTAAGTTATTTTTATTAATAAAAATAGTATTTTATCAATTTAAAATAATTTTTATGATTCTATATTCAAAATAATTTAACGCCGCGAGATCGCATAAATAAAATAAAATAAAAAGAAGTTCGCGTGAAAAACGAGATAAAAAAATAAAACTCTATTAAATAATTAAAGAAGGCTTCTATTATTATTTATCTATTCAAAAGAATATAAGAATAAAAATATTTATAAAAAGTATATACGAATGTATACTCCGTTCATTTTTTATTAATATTTTTTATTCTTTTTTATAAACTTTCAATATGTAGAGTAGATAGTAGCCTAACTTTTTTATATACATAAAATATATACATAGAAATAATAAATATATTCACAAAAATGAATAGTATTATATAACTTCTAAACTTACCGTCGGAAAACAATAAATATATATCTAATATATATTATAGAGAGTAAATATGTCTCCAGAATTGTTATATATGATATAAATAGAATAGTTTTAGCTCTGTCTAAGCTTATTACGTACCACGAAATCTTCTCTATTAAATTTAAAATCCATAAAACACTTATTAATAGTAGTTATGAAAAAATCTCTAAATATCATAAAAAATTAACAACAATTGAAAAAATTAATTTATAGTTTTAGACTTATTGAAATATAAGTTTATATTTTATCGGAAAATTTGCCTATATAATGATTTAGTTTTTAGAAACGCTATATTCGAGAATAAAAAAAAATTTATGTCCTTCGAAAATATGCACCGAAGAAAATAAATAAGATATCATTTAATTGAAATAGATAAGAAATAGATATATTCGAAATTATTGGATATAATTAATAAGGATATATTACTGAAATTTTTAAATTAGAGTTAAAAGTCGATCTAATATTTAAATTTTATATTTTTATACTAATTTTATTTTAGTATACTAGAAATTTTCTTAGTAAAGAAAAAGCTCTAATTTTTAAAATATAAGTAAGATATAAATAACTTAGAAGATAATATTTCAATTATTTAAAGAAAAAAAGAAAAGTAAGATTAAATAATAAGAATAGAATTTAAATTAACTATTAGATTAATAGTTTAACAATTATTAGTTTCTTACCGATTTTAGCCCTATCTAATTTAATCCTAGGACCTATACTTATAAACGCTAAATAATATTTATTCTAGATCTTCTACTAGTTCTACTCGAGCCATATTAAAAAGATTATAAATAAAATAGCGAAAAATGTTACTTAATAAATATATTTTTTCTGTAAATTCCAGGGGCCCTAGAGTAGGGATCTCTAAAAAGAATATAAAGATATAAAAAGTAAAAATAGTACATATATCTTTCAAAAAATCTTAAGAATACTTGAAGCCTATAATATCCTATTTTCCTCTTACTTAGTAAGAGCTCTAAGAATAACACCTATCTTAATAATATATTATATATAAAATAGATTCGGTATACTTATAAATAATAGTATCTTAGTTTATGTCAGGCAGTAGGGGTGTCTGCCTTAGGCAACCATTAGGCAAACAGACTCAGGCATCTATATCAGGCAATTATTATTGCTTAGGCAACTATCAGATTAATTCTTTTGATTTCGACTATTTCACTTCCCTACATTCTATAATTTTCTACCCCGCATTCTATTGACCCTATTGATTCTGTTCTGTTCTACCCTTTGTTACATCCCTTATTCTGATTATTAATTATCAGATTCTAGAAGACTCTCGGCCATGAAACTGCAAGCATAAATATAGCCGATTGTCTTCTAGAGTTGACCAGAGTTGTTCAGAGTCCTGAAGCTTCCTAGTTCAATTATCAAGCTTTTCAACTCTCACTTTTCTTTCTCTTTTTCTCAGATTTCTAGGGAAGTTCCTTAGTAATCCGAGATCCTAATTAGGTTAGACTAGATAGGGCTTCCCTCCAATAGGAACTCTCCATAGTTCCACAGTTTATGACTTGTTTAATGTTATCAGAAAATATTAGATAATAACTAAAATAATTTTTAATAATAATTTTAAAAGTTTACCGCCCTTCCTTAATATATATACAATAAATAGATTTTTTTTCTTATTTTTAAATTTTCTACTATAAATTTATTAAATAAATTTAGGGGGTCGCACGAGAAAGTACTTTCTTTAAATAAAAAATGTCATTTTAAAGATTAGTAAAGGGTCAGATAATAAGGTAAAACCATTATTTGTATAAACAGAAATAAATTACAATAAGCGAACTACTACTATTAGTCTATTATTTTTTAATATTATTAAAGTTTTCTTAGGAATTTTAAAAGGTATTTAACAGTTTATTATATATATTTAAAATTTTTTAGAATAGTTAAAGACCTATCTTATTTTCTAGAAATATAAAGGCTACCTCTATCCTATATTTTAAAAAATAAATAACTCTTACTCGTCCTCCGAATATAGTTTAGAAATAGGAACTATTGAACAATCAGAGGTCCTGGTTAGTTATTACGCGCTATTTCTAGTGTTTACTTAACTTATTAGATTTAGGCTTATCTAGCTACTATTACTAATTATTAAATATTATAATTATCTAGATTCCTTAATTTATATTTCTATCTTATATTTTTTATATATTCTTTAGCTATTAAATCCCCATATATTTTAGATGCTAGGATAAATACCTCTAGCTTTTCAATGAACTAGCTATGGTAGCTAATTCTTAAAACTTTTAAATATAAATAGAATGCCTGTTCCTACCAGTTTTCTTGATTAAGTTATTCAATTAATTTTATTTATTTTTCCTATTTACCTTATTTATATATTTTATTTATTTCTTTCCTATTTTAATTAATTATTAGTCATCTATGTTTAATATATATTTATAAATCCCTTCTATTTAATAGGAGCTCTTTTTGAAAATAGTTTATACTTATTTACTGGACTGCGAATCTATTTATATTTATATACTAATATTATAGTTAAATAAAGGCGATTCATAAATATATAAAAATTATATCATTAAAAGAATAACTAAAATAGGAAAAGATATATAAATAAAACAGATTAAGTAGATAGAGTCAATTAATTAATCAAATGAAAAAATCAAGAGAAACAGGCCTCTTATTCAAATTTAAAGGCTTTAGGAATAGGAACCCACTATTCTAGCTATTTTATTGAAAGGCTAGAGGTATTTATCCTAGTATCTAAAATATAGGAGGATCTAATAGTTTAAGAATATATAAGAAAATATATAAAATAAAATATAAATTAAAATAAAGAATCTAAATAACTAAGATACTCAGTAGTTAATAAAGATAATTAGATATCCCTAGATTTTATAGAGGAAGTACACACTGCAAACAGCGTGTAATGATTAATCAGGACCTCTGATTGTTCACTAATAGGATTATTAATAAAGGAAGTTATGCTAAATGTTTAACGTTCTAATTGTAGTTGAATAAGTTTAATATGATGATTAACCGCGCAGCGGAACAGTCAATCCTACGGACAGGACTACAGTATGTTAGATACATGAGTGTGGAAAGGCGACAAAGAAATATTTAATATATATATTATATTTTAATAGGTTCGAGTTTAATATTTATATCTTTAAATTATGTAAATCTAATATTAAGGTAGGCGACGTACTTATAAGACATTTCTAAATCCATAACTAGATCATTAAAATAAACTCGGTAAAATTGACGGAACTCCTGGCTCCATATGAGGTGATGAAGAGGGTTGGGTCGAAGACAGTGGATGATATTAGCAGGGGCGGAACTTGGGTGTGGCTGTATCGTGACCAAACCGCTGTGGCTGACTCTGCAAACACTTACAAAGCCACCTCCAAGCTCAGAGCTCAAGAAGATCGCGCATATTAACCATTTCAGCACCCATAGAGCACGATAAAAGTCTACAAATCATGGAGAACACAGCAGAAAACTCCAATCCCATTGTCTTTTTCGACATTACTCTCGGTGGTAGGTTCAACACACAACCAGTCTCCAGTGGCTCTTCTGTCCCGATGCAAGGACTAAGCATCCTACACTGTTTCACAACTGAGCGGATAAGAAAGAGAATATGAGAATGTTCGAAATCTGCTCGTATGAGAAAGGTGTAAAGGACGGCGTGATAGAAGAAGACACAGGCTAAGTCCACACGTTTTCATAGGGGAGCCTCTGGGTCGGATTAAAATAGAACTATTCGCGAACATCACGCCGCGTACAGCTGAGAATTTCCGTCAATTCTGTACTGGAGAGAGCAAAAACTCCCAAGGCAAACCTCAGGGCTACAAGGGCAGCAAATTCCACCGGGTAGTACGTATACAACATCTCACGCTGAAATACAGGCTCTCAGACTGATTACGGATTGAAGATCAAAGATTTCATGATTCAAGGAGGCGATTTCATAAAGGGAGATGGGACAGGGTCCTGCACTATCTACGGCACTCCGAAATTCGCAGACGAGAATTTTGCTCTGAAGCATGACCGAGCAGGGCTCCTAAGCATGGCTGTAAGTCGCCAAAGCACAGCAAACAAATACAGTGATCTGTTACTGACTGCCATCAAGAACTCCGGACCCAACACGAATGGCTGCCAATTCTTTATCACGACAACACCGACGCCCTTCTTGAATAACAAACATGTTGTTTTTGGTCAAGTCGTTGAGGGCATGGACATCGTGCGGATGATCGAGAATACCCGCACCACCAGAGACAAGCCTATTCAAGATGTGACAATTGTGCAGTGTGGAGAAATGTGATGGTTTGCCTCAATCGCTCCTGGGAACTGTGATACCAAAAGTCTTGCGAAGATTCCATCGGCGTTATCTGGTACCCAAAGTGAATCATTTAATAACTGGCAGAAATCATCGCGACATTATTCATGAGAAAGTCTAGCGCATAGACTCGATTTCGTAGCGTTGCAGATATGTGGCTTGAGTGCGGAGAAGCATGTATGGGAGTCGGGCAGTTGGATGAGCATCATTTCGAGTCAAGAGATTGTAGATCCGTAGATTTCTTTGGTGTATAATAGACGGCAGAAAATCGATTTGAGTTGTCTTGAGGCTTTATCGGCCCTGGTTGGGCATGGAATTGGTACTCAAGCGCGTCGATTCAGCCCTATGCGTTCCTCACGAGATCGTACAATCCTTGCCTTGTCACCAGGAAGAGGTTTTAATTCATCACTGGGGTCAAAATTGGTATTCAAGCTGTCCTTTTTGGGGTCCTTGTTGTTGTTGTCTTTGGCTATTTTCCGCAGTCGCATATCTTCGAAGGCCGCGAGATCTTCGGATGTTACCGCAATCACAGTGGGTTTTCGGCGGAGCATTGTTAAGCTTGATAATGGGAGTCGCCTTGGGCTGGACCAAAATGATGAAGAACATATGCCGCGTGTCAGGAATAACCCAGGAATCCAATTCGATACCACAGCAAAATAATGGCGGGATGCATGTGGAGCATAACTCATATCACGTGACATGGCGGTAGTTCCAGAACGGGTTGATTTTGCAATCCAGGGACAACCAACTTCCTCACGGCCACCACCCCAGACAATCGGCCAAGAGCCCAGTGAAAGATGTTTAGGACTCGGGTGATATCCTCATGTGCTAAACCTCCGAGACTGACTGGCGGAGTTCTTACTCCCGCCCGTCAGTTCTCACATACACAGAAAACTGCGAGCAACGAACCAAGTGAGTCCGGCCTGTCAAGATTGTCAATGGCAGTTATTCCTCCATCGCGATTCTGTTACACCTCACTAAAGCCGGATTACCTATATCTAATATCCATTGAAACCAATAGACTTCCAGTCTCGACCTACGAACTCGCAGTCTCGCAGCTCTAAGAAGACCATACCGCCCGCGAATCTGAGTCCCAGGAACGCCAATTCCGACCGTCCTCGCCCTCGCCGTGTATTTGATGCGAGATCTCTCGCCGCATCTCAATCTGGTGCGCAAACGGCCAAGATTCTCAGGACTCCTAGAGCCAGAACAGCTCGTACCGGACCCCCGGCTCGTCCCCGCAAGTTTAAGGCTCCCACAAAGACGCCATCCTCCAGAGATCGGAAATCGCCTCGCCGTCGAGCTCCGAAACAGTCAGATGCGGAAGAAGGCGACGACGCGCAGCGGTTGGAGATTGAAAAAGTGTACCGTGATCTCGCAGAGGAAACGAAGCAAGCTCCTGCTCGCTACAACCCACGACAGCCCGACTTCTCCAACCTGTTGGAGACATGGCCTTCTTTCCCGACGGGCGTGGCGGCGCATACTGCTGGGGTTGTGGAGAAACTGACGTCGCTTAGCGATCGCACACCGCATGGCTATGTCCCTCCCTACGAGCTGGGTAAGCGGCTGTTCAAGGGACAATACGTCCGCTTTCTGGATGCGCAGGAGAAAAGCGAAGCCGTCGCTGAGGCGCAACGGCTGTCGCAGCAGCGTGCAGACGAGTACTCCCAACGGAAGGGTGACTTGGTAGAGCCGGAGGAAATCAAGTTCAACCCTGTGGGTGGAGAGACCAAGAAGGCATTGATTCAAACCTTGGTTCAGGGAAGTTATACAGAGGCGCGGCTAGCCAAGGACAAGTCGCCGATTCTCCACGAAATCAGGAGGAATCTTGGAAACAACGAGACGTACCAGACCGTTGGGAAGAGCTCGCAATTCACTGCGAAGGTGGAAGCTCTCCTTGCCTCCAGCCGTCCTGTCAAGCGGGGCTAGATAGCGAGTTGGTAGTTCGCTGTTCATGTATATTACTGGAATTGTCTTTGTGATTGCGTGTTTGTGTCCGCTATTCTGTTGTACATTAGGCTGCGCAGGATGGATATCACCCTTCATGATCTATGTAGAGAGATTATTCGCTTCTCACGCCGCTCTCTTATTTGCAGTAGTTGGTTCAGAAGCCGGTGGCCAGGGACGTGTTCAGGGCTCACACTCGTTCCAAGGCCTTTCTAGCGGCTTCAAACAAGTCCTTCACCTCTTTCTGTCCCTTCTCAGTGAACTTCTCCATCTGCTCCTGCGCCTTTCGAACATCATCCGGCCGGGCTGTTTTCTTTTTCTGCATGTCCTGGAGACGTTTATGTACCGCTCCTCTTGAATCTCGGACAGCAGTAGCCGCCTTTTCCATCGCCGTTTTCGCAATGCCGATGGTCCGATCTCTAGATTCTTTGGTTGGCGGTGGGATTGGGACATTGAGTTGGAGGGAGTTATGAGCATCAGGTTGCGGAGTCAGGGAGAGGTTCGACGAAACGATTGCGGATGTAATCGGTTTGATGTGCTACACCAACACAATATCTGTCAATTTTGAAACCAGCATACAAGGAAAGGGTGGAAGGAGACTCACATCCTCTTCCGACGCCAGGATAGTCACCATCCGACCTCCCTTGGGGACAACCTGAGCCAGGTCGCCCAGACGCACGGTTTCTTTGCTTCCCTTGGTCAGGTGGACGCGAAGGCTCTCAATGGATTCCGTACTGAATCGTCCTCCGGCGCGGAGCTTCGAAAGGTCGTCCTTCAGGCGAGACACTGCTGTCGCGATACCATCTTGTAACTGAGAGAAGTCAAAGGGGTCATCGGAAGGCCCCGCCGCTTTGGAACCTTTTGCTTCTGACTTTGCTGAGACATCTTTTCCCTT
Source organism: Aspergillus sp. MEXU 27854 (assembly GCA_019721355.1). Lineage (NCBI taxonomy): Eukaryota > Fungi > Ascomycota > Eurotiomycetes > Eurotiales > Aspergillaceae > Aspergillus > Aspergillus sp. MEXU 27854. The sequence continues at coordinate 1,720,643 of JAGMTT010000003.1, forward strand.
GTCCTTCTTCTTAAGCAGGCGCTGTGAGGTCGAGAATTTTGGAGCTCCGTCGGACAATGCGGAACGTGGAAGTAGTCGGGGTAACTGTTCGAGTCTGGGCGAATTGACCGCAAGTGGGCGCAGACATTGCGCGCGCTGAAAACATGATCTGACAAGAAATCGCTGCATTTTGACTAGGCTTTCTGAAGAGGAGCGTCCACCTAGGGCACGGTATTAATGCGGATGAAAGCCGAATGGTTTCGGGGAACAGAAAGTGTTGCAGTATTGCTTGGCATGTCAATCTGACCCACGTACAAGACATATACAGTGTACTGTAGCTGCTGGAAACTTGCAGCGTCCCAGCAGTAGAGCAACAAAATTTATGAGTACCGTACGTATGTCTTAAGAGATCTTTATCGCATTATTTGCACCGCTGAGATATTAATGCACATGGAGCATCGAACCCAAAGTAAACCTTCAAAACACATTGAATTCCGCAAACGCAGCATTCAACAAGACGTCACTAAATAGCTAAGTACTGAAAGAAAAGTGAAGTATTCTCATACGTTGCACATGTATTGGTCTCTATTCGTTAAAGGGACAAGATAAAGCAAAACAACAAAAAAAGACATCTTTTTTGAATCCGCGGCCGTATCCGCCTTGCCAGACGTTCATTATATTCCAATTTTACCGGGTAGACTGGGCCTTGGTGATCAGTCTCTTCAGAGCAAGCTCCTTCTTCTTGAGGTCCTCGGGGGTAGAGTCCTCAATCTCGAGCTGGGCCATGGCGTCGCTCAGAGCAGACTCAATCTTCTCCTTGTTGCCACGCTTGAGCTTCAGGGACATGGTGGGGTCGGAAATGATCTCCTCAACGCGGGAGATGTAGGACTCAAGCTGCTGGCGAGCCTCGAACTTCTTAGTGAAGGCCTCGTCGCTGGACTTGAATTTGGCAGCGTCTACAAAAATTAGCATATTCCTTAACGGGAAGTGGCGATAGGCATTGCTTACCGTTGATCATCTGCTCAATCTCTCCGGTAGAGAGCTTGCCAACGGCGTTAGAGATGGTGATGTTGGCGCTACGGCCGGAAGACTTCTCAGTGGCGGTGACCTTCAGGATACCGTTCACGTCGACCTCGAACACACACTCCAGAGCAGCCTCTCCGGCGCGCATGGGGGGGATGGGGGCCAGAGTGAACTCTCCAAGAGAGGTGTTATCAGCGCAGTTGGTACGCTCACCCTGGTAGACAGGGAACTGGACGGTGGTCTGGTTATCCACGACGGTGGTGAAGGTACGCTTCTTGATGGTAGGGACAGTCTGTCCGCGGGGAACAACGGGAGCAAAGATGTTGCCCTCCATGGCAACACCGAGAGAAAGAGGAACAACATCAAGCAGAAGCAGGTCCTGGGTCTCAGCGGAGGTGGCCTTTCCAGACAGGATACCAGCCTGGACGGCGGCACCGTAGGCAACGGCCTCATCGGGGTTGATGCTCTATTGTGGAGATTAGCCACTATCACACAAAATAGAACATCATTAAAGACAGAACTCACCTTCTCGAGCTTCTTGCCGTCGAAGAAATCGCTGAGGAGCTTCTGGATGCGGGGAATACGGGTGGAACCACCGACAAGGACGATCTCGTCAACCTTGCTCTTCTCCATGCCAGAGTCCTTGAGAACCTGCTGGACGGGCTCCAGAGTACCGCTGAAGGACTTGGCGTTCAGGTCCTCGAAACGAGCACGGGTGATGGAAGAGTTGAAGTCCTCACCATCGAAGAGAGAGTCGATCTCAACGGTGGTCTGAGTAGCGTTGGACAGAGTACGCTTAGCACGCTCACAAGCAGTTCTGAGACGGCGGAGAGCGCGGGAGTCGCCCGAAAGATCCTTGCCGGTCTTGCGCTGGAACTCCTTCTTGAAGTGGTCAAGGAGGTTGGTGTCGAAGTCCTGACCACCAAGGTGAGTGTCACCGGCAGTAGCCTTGACAGTGAAGACACCACCCTGGATGTTCAGCAGAGACACATCGAAAGTACCACCACCAAGATCGTAGATCAAAACGTTGCGCTCCTTGTCCGACTTGCCAGAGCCGAGACCATAAGCGATAGCAGCAGCAGTGGGCTCGTTGATGATACGGAGGACGTTCAGGCCAGCAATGGCACCGGCGTCCTTGGTAGCCTGACGCTGGTTGTCGTTGAAGTAAGCAGGCACAGTGATGACGGCCTTCTCAACCTTCTTGCCAAGCTTGGTCTCGGCAACCTCTTTCATCTGTTACACCGTTAGTGAGTGACCTTGGGTATGCCCGGGGGGGCTTCCTTATCGTACCTTCATCAGGACCATGGAGGAGATTTCCTGGGGGGAGAAGGTCTTAACCTCTCCGAGGTAGTCAACCTCGACGAAGGGGTTTCCACCCTGGTCGACGACCTTGAAGGGCCAGGACTCCACATCCTTCTTGACGATGGGGTCATCGAAGCGGCGACCGATCAGACGCCTTCGGTGTATTAATATGCTGTCGATCCATGACCGCGAAGCCAGCAGATTGACTTACTTGATATCGAAGACGGTGTTCTTCGGGTTCATAGCGGCCTGGTTCTTCGCGGCCTCACCGATCAAACGCTCCTTCTCGGTGAAAGAAACGAAAGACGGGGTGGTGTAGCTACCCTGCTCATTGGCAACTAAGAAAGAGATCTCTTGTCAGCGGAGAGGTCCGGATGGATGAAGTCGTCGTTGGCTTACTGATTTCGACGTTGGTGCCCTCATAGTTGGCAACACACGAGTAGGTCGTGCCTAGAAAAAAAAGTCAACAACAATTCTTTGTAAGGTTATGAAGGCGGGGTGGGAAAAAAAGAAGCGTACCCAAGTCAATGCCAATGGCACCCTCATAAACTTCGTCAGACATGGTGATGGTATGAGGATGAGAAGGGGGATAAGAAAAGGTATGAAGAGGAGAGAGAGAGAGAGGAGAAAGAAAGGTAGTAGGGAGGAGAGGGTTATAAAAATCGCTCTGGGGCGTTGAAGGTGGGAGCGGTAAAATTTTTGGAGAATTTTAGGAGGGAAAAAAATATGGAACCCACTTTTCAACTTTTTTTTTTTTTCTTTTTGCCTTCTCGACCAACCAACCCGATCCTCGGCTGAGGAAGACCACTACAAACTAAACCAGTGGTTATTTGCCTGGGACGCGAAAAAGACAACCACCACGAACCATGGTAAGATGGCGAAAATTAGATAAGCTACGGCGTTCTACTATTCACGTCTATCTATCTGTTTATGTAGAATCGCTGCGATTGTTGTTGTTGGAGGAATGAATTGCGCTGAAGCTCCCTTGCCACTCATGAGCTGCTCACACAAAAGATTTATACAGAATGCCCGGTGATCTAATTATTCGTCCGAATGGCCTTGTGGTCTCAAGTGTCTTGAAAGAGAGAAATGTTGAGTCTCCAATGGATCTCCCAGTAGTGTCAGGCTGTATAAATAACAGGTGCTCGCTATATGGTTTAGATTGATTCCAGCCTGCTTTTACCATTCAGTGCTGTTCCATTCAGTTTTATCGTACTTGATGCCACTGCTAGAACACCTCGTAACCAATGGTGATGGTACGTATGGGGATGAGGAAGATAGACCTAGAGGACACCAATTGACCTTTGAGCAGAAGCCGTGATTCAGATATGATTCCTCTGGGGTTAGTTCTCAAAATGCAGGGCCGTTGAAATTTGCTGGAGATACGGCTCGTGCCTTGTTGCCTGAGCGTGTAAGCTGAGTGGCCTGAGGCAGACAGGCAAGCAAAGTGCTCCGCCCAAAAACCCCGAAGGGTACCTATTTGGATCGGTCTTGATCGGTATCCGCCTGCTTCTTGCTTGTGACGGCAATCGACCTGTTTGCATTTCCAGTCTGAAACCGTCTCTGGTATTCTCCGAGTGACCGACTCCGACGTCCTTCCTCCCACTGTGATATCGTTCTGCCCTCAAGGGTAAATTCACTACCCCGCAAACTCACGGGTCGCGTCAGGTTCGACGCGCTTTTGCTCTACCGCTATCACCTGTTCCTGTTCTCTGGTGAGTCAGACATCACCTCCCGTCTGTATGGGTGCTTTTGTGACATGAACTGAATCCTTGATCGAATCAGGACCGGAGCCTTATCCCACATTTCCTGGTTCACAAACCAGTCGGCCATTCCCCTCATGGATATCGATCTAAGCCGACGAAACAAAAAGCCCCGCCTGTTGCTGGAGTCCGAACGAGAAAGGCTTGAGGAGTTCATTGATTCTATCCATTATTCTGCCAGGTATGGATCGAGAATCGGTCGGATGACTCCTCTGGAATGCTTACGCAAACATAGATACTCGGACGATCAATTCGAATATCGCCATGTCCAACTCCCCAAGAACATGCTCAAGAAGATTCCCGCGGACTACTTTGATAGCGCGAAAGGAACGTTGAAGTTGCTCTGGGAAGACGAATGGCGTGCACTCGGTATTACACAGGTATGCGGCGCGCGCGGGACTTCTTTGATGTCGAATTGCTAATATATACCGTTTGCTAGAGCTTGGGCTGGGAGCATTACGAAGTTCATGAGCCGGAACCACATATCCTACTGTTTAAGTCAGCATCTCCCATTCTGTCGCTGCCTTTCCGTACTAATATCAGGATTGAAAACAGACGTCCCCTAAACTATCAACCGCCAATTTCACAGTGAACACTCCGTCCCCTCATGGACCCGTCGATAAACGCCGAATTCCCAATCAGCCTGGACAAAGGGAAAAAAGAAAAAGTAAAGACCAGACAAGCATTAGGTTGCACACAATGCATAAACCAAGATTGTTTTAGGCAATCAAGCCCTTCTGCCGGAAGGTTCGCAATGAGATATGGTTCGATTCTGTTTAAAGCGTGTCGTTTTCTCCCAATAAGTTACTACCACCATTCCATAATCGCCATTCTCTCATCCACTGTCTCTCCTTCATATTCGCAGCAGGTCCTAGAGCGCAAGTGATCAGACGATGTTCTTAGCCAGCCATTCCTCCCATTGGGTAGCCGTGAAACTACTGCTAATCGCCGGCTCTTCGATGCCCTAGACGATGGAGTCAGTTGATCAGAATCCTCGGGATCGTGTATGTCATGGGAATCATACGTTGAAGAATACAGTTGGGGAAACATGGACCCCAACCACGCGATCCGCCTGTACTCCGTATTAGATTCCCCGCCTGGCAACAGCCTCACTCGGGACAGGACTTACCTTCACCATTAGTTTGACATCATTGGTGACCTGGTTTCCGGTATTGAGTTGCCCGTCGGCACTTGGTTTGTCGCTAACAGTCAACATCCGGAGGACCGCCTGCTCATCTACCCCAACGCTGCCCGCAAGCTTGGCAAGCCTTTCATAGGTCCTGTTGCGTGTCTCGTTCACAACACTGACATCAAAGTAGTCCGTCTGGTGCTCAAAAAGGGCTGCGCTGAAGTCCCAATATTTCTCGGGGGCTATCTTGAGAACTGCCGCACCGGCTTCGTGGGTCAAAGTCGACGATGGATGCCATGGTTGAATGTGTTGACGGAATATCACCTGGAGCTTGGACTTATACTGTTTCTCGATGACAGGCTTGACCGAGCTGTAGAACGTCTTGTACAACTTTGCGGAGAACTATCGTTTCTCAGTATCAAGAGTATCAAGAGTATCAAGATCGACCTGAATATTGACCGTTGGGAGACTAACGGGACAAACATAATCGAGGTCTAAAGTTGTCGCATTGTCAGATCCCATCACACATCAAACCGACCATTCTACCTACAGAGCTCGAGGGTGTGCTGCTGTTGCTGGACCGCAGAAGCGAGCAGCCTCTGACCGGCAAATTTCGGATGAAGCGCCATTGTCGTTGATCGATTGGAATCGAGAGTGGTTAGATATGTAAACTGGGAATCTTGGTCTTGTCCGGAATTGAGGTTATGATGGTTTCGTGAGAGATGTACGGGGGTTAAACGATTCACCCCACCTGGAGCAAGATGACATCAACCGGTTAGTAAGTCAGACGCAGCGCCCAAGATAAACTGCCGGGGAAGCCATTCCCGGCGTCTAAAGTACCTCGATACAGTTGGATGTCATCATAGGTGGGGTCGGCGGCACCATCCTCACGGCTGAGGATGAATGTAGGCATTGACCACCTAACTATGCAAAGTCCTCACTTAGACCCCAGATTGTCTCGAATCTACCATGTGCAAAAAAGCTTAAGTTAGCTAGCCTCTATCCTCGTCGAGAAAGCAGTCCACCGACTCTAATGGGCATTATTACACGTTCTATAGTTATTCCTCATAATCTATGTACACTGATGTCGCTTTTCGCTGTCTAGGGATCTCCTAGTGGCTTTTGTTGAAAAAGGCTCAGATCTTTGAGCTGCAAAGAGACAAGGGTCCATTTTGCCGTCGCCGGATCGTATTCGCCTTTGACTTCAACCCTGCAGAAACCCCGTGGACCTTTCAGACCAACGGGACCAATGAAGTAAAAGACACCAGGAGGCGGAGTGTGTAGCTCACGAGCCCAGCAGTCGTGCAGTCTCATTTTGAAGGCCAAAGAAGCTGCATGCAAGTCGGATCCCGGTCCGAACTTTGGCACTGGCAATCGCTGTAGAGTGGAGATGAAGAAAGAAGGATGAGAGCGCGACTCAGCATCGCCTTGGGTTGTGTCTTGTGGGGGACTAGGAGGCTGTTGCGGAGATAACCCGAGTTGAGATATGCCGCTCAGTCCATCGAGAGTTCTGAGATCTGCCGATAACTCTTTCTGCAGATGCAGATGGTTGCTCCCCACCCCTTGTTCTTGATCTAACAGATTCAATCGGGCAAGCTGTCTTTTGAACAGCACCATGTACGCATCTCTGATAGCTAATGTCACGAAGAGCGGCTGCATGCATTTGCGCATCAAGTCGCCGGTTTCCGACGACATAAGACGATCAGTCCAATATACCCCAGTGTCGGTAATCTCTATTCTGAGGGATTGTGAGCACAGACTCCAAGTGGTCCAAGGAGAGTCACTTACCCTGTGCGGCTGTATAAAGGCGGAGAACGGTGCGGAAAGTGGTGCACTAGCCAGGACCCCGTGACAGTGAGAGGGCCACCGAGAGCACCTAAAAGCATCTTTGACCGAGAGGCATCGCTCAGAACAATGGATGTTAATTCCTCTGCACAGATTAGCATATGCTGGACAACGCGAACAGATAACCCACCTCTCAAAGCCTGGAGCTTCTCCCGGTCACGAGAAATCTTTGCAAACTCCTTCCATTCTGGATCCGATGCCACATAAAGCTCACCCTTGTGGAGTCGCGGCCAACCCAAGGGAATGAAGATAGGGTCTGCATCTGTAGACTCTTCGGAGTCCTGGCGGTTTTCATCGGTTGCTTTAAGTGAGGGCTTATTCCCAGATTGCGATTCCTGCGCTGCGTCGACGTCGTTGAGGGTATCATCAAATTGCAAAAGCACAAAGGAACTCCAAAGATGGAACGCGGTGCCGTAGAGTAGGCACGAGGAAAGGAATTTCCTAACGGTATATCAGCATCCCATCAGATCCAAAGCCCGCGCCGATGAGAGATGTTACCTGATCCATGGCCGTTTGAATTTTACCTGGCGGACATTGGCGATATGTGAATTCCGTGATGATGGAGGGCTTATCCGGAAGAATAACTGAGGATTGGGGAGAAAGCGTCTAAGCCGAAACATTGAGAGATTGCATGTGCTGGAGCAATTCAAGGCAAAAACATATCGGTCGCGCGCGTTGCGGTGTGAAGCCTTCGAATGTGACGGACTGGGCGAGTTGATAGTTCGACGAGAAAGCGCGAAATGCGAAACTGCGCAGGGTGCTTCGGAGCGAGGTGGTGGCGAAAGAAGAATAAAGAGCGATATCTAATCGTCGATGTACACACTGCGATGAGATGTAAGACTGCTGTTATCCGAGGTCGTAGCGATGAACCTCGTCCACTCCAGAGTTGACTTGAATTCAGGATAATTTGAAGAATGACTGATTGCCTCTTGTACTCCGTAACTCCGTCCGCGACTCGGGGTGGGCCTGGCCCTGGCCCCTCCACGTGACGAACCGCCAAGGAACTGCCGTCAATGGGATCCCTGCGTACGTACATATCTGGTTACTGCTCTGTCGGACGGGAGACCTGCCAGGCGAGCATCACAACGATTATCCAACGGTCCAGCTTTTCCGAAGGCGTCTCGGCGCAGAACCTATCGCCTATATATCACTCCAAGTTCTTGACCGTCCTCTGAATCCGGGATGTTGCAGCTCTCCAAGGGCGTCCTGGCTCTGTCAGTGACAGCATCGTTGGCTGCCAGAGCCTGTGGAGCTTCGGTATTCGCTTTCGATTCCTACTCCTCCTGGGAAAATCTGGACACTCCTGCCATATCGGATGACACGGCGAAGCGCCTGTTGGAGCTCCGCATGGAAGCTCCGATGTCAACTCTCGGGAACGTGGATCCTGCCACGGTTGAGCTTCTGAACAAGTTTGGCGGATCGCCGACTCCTTTATTCAGCACGTCTTCCAAGAATGACGAGGTGTCCAAGACCCTCATCATCGTACAGGGTGTAGACCCGCAAGTGGGTATGTTCAATGGCCTGATCGACTCCGATGCGGAGAGTAATAGATGGACTGGGCTAACCATTGCCATGTGATATAGCTTCCTCTATTCGAGACGAATATCCGAATAGTCTAGTAGTCTCGCACCCCTCGGCCGACTTTTTAGATACAGATTTCGTCGGTGCCCTCCTCGACTCGGAGACCGTCGCATCAGGTGGAGAGAGACACTGTGTGTCCTTTGCTGACAGCAAGGCTGGATCCAATGCTGCCGACGTACGTCTAAGACCCGGGATTATTCTCCTATACGACGAGATCAACCCATGACTGACGTGTAATGCATTCGCAGACCACTGCAAGCTGTCTTCGGAAGAACCCCCTGTTCAACGCTAGACCCCAGGCATTCGATGAGCAGCTACTGAACCAGGCTCATGCTGTTGAATCCTGGACCAGCCAGAACGCGCCGGTATCGGTTCTGACTCTAGAGGTATCTTACCATCTTTCTCTCAAGTGGTTGAACATTCTCTGATTCTCTTGCAGCTCTCCAGCTCGATAGACTCTACATTGGCGGGCTCTCTGCGCTCTCTCTTCCGTGGTCTCCAAGACCTTGCACTCGGCGGAAACGAGGTCACGGCACTCCTTCTGCCATCCCGCGTCCAGGGACTGAAGCAAACGTTGAGCTCTCGAAGCGTTCCCAAAGCCAATACCATCCGCAAAGTCTCGGCGAGGGCGTCTGATCAGCAGAGACTCATCGCTCCTGTGTGCTATGCCTCGAACTCTTCCTGCAGCGAGGCGACAGACAGCTGCTCGGGCCATGGATTCTGCTACAAAAAATCAAGCGCGTCGACTGAAGGAGGTGCGACCGATTGTTATGTTTGCAAGTGCCAGGAAACCACCATCAGGCGGGAGGATGGAACGGTGCAGAAAGTGCGCTGGGGAGGCCCTGCATGCCAGAAGAGAGATATCAGCTCGCCCTTCTTCCTTATTGCTGGCATTACTATTCTGGTGGTGGTAGCAATCAGTTCTGCTATTGGCATGCTCTTCAATGTCGGACAGGGAGAGCTTCCAGGAGTGATTAGCGCTGGGGTCGGGGCTACCAGCTCACAAAAGTAGAGCCCATCTGATCATTCTATACCCTGCTTCCCTGTACTTGTTCCTGTCTTTAATGGATATAATGACCGCTTTAGTGAAGCCATATCCTTGGGTTACTGGTGGTTCTTCGAGATGTACATATATTTTACACGTTCCGCACGACATAGAGGATGGTGAGCAGATTGCGCATATGGTTTCCCAATAACAGAATGTACATGAACCTCAGTAGTGTACCCAAAGAGATATCGACCCAGAATAATAAAAAGCCAAGCACATGACGCCAAACTTCCGGGTACCAGCCTTGAACCGGTTGAGAGCTAATCTGTCACCAACGCCGTCATAAATAAAGGTTTAAAGGGCAGCAAAGCAAGAAGATATGCAGAAGTCGCGAAGAAAGGGAAGAACATCCTGGAGCTTTCCGACAAAAGGCCAGACCAAAAAGCCTCCTACCATCGGAAGAGATACGATGTACTGTACAGCAAACGAGCGTGGCTTGCACGCCGCGACAGGGTGACTATCACAGATAGCGCCCAGTCATCAAAGGGGGTAAGAAAGGAAATAGTAATCTCAGGTATAGAGCCCCCATGCCGAGGCTAAGTGCGGGAGCCGGCCTCAAGTTGGCTCGGCGTCGTCTCTTCGTGGGACTGTGGCCCCATTGCGGGTTGATCGCCTGCTTCTGTGGGAGCGCGCCGTCGACCAGAAGAGAACCTGGCAAGACTAAATGTCCGAACCGAAGGGAAACTCGGCATCCAGCTTCGGTGACCGGGACGCTCTTGAGCAGGGTCTGATGAGCCATCAGGGAGGTTATTCCGTTGACGCCAAAAATGCGGCACGGGGAATTGTGCTGTGAGTCTGCTTGGAGAAGATGGATTTTGCCCTGGTGCTATCCGTCGTGTCCTGAATGGGTTAACTCTGCCTCCTATGAAGGCAGGTGGTGGTGGATTCAAGACAGTGATGCGAGTCGATTGGCCGCGACCTGAACGGTCAGGGTTGCTCGAAGGGTCAGAAGCGTCTGGACGCGGCTTTGGAATATAGTAATCCGCTTTGCAGAGTGGACAACAAGCCCTTCGACTTGTTAACCACGGATCAACGCATGACGCATGGAAGGCGTGACCACACGTCAGCCCTCGGATATCATCGTCATCCTCAATCATGTCCAGGCAAATAGCACAGGAATCGCCCGGATTGGGCAGCAATTCAGTGGGGACAGCGGTGCTAATATGATTGTCCATGTCCTCGTCATCGGCTTCCAACGAATCGTGCTCATAGTCCTTTTTCACCTCGGCGTAATGTGAATCAGACCCCATACCCGGTGTCTCATGTGGTAGACTCCCACGAGATTGCACCGTCGACATTTCCACATGTTGGGGAGGGCTTGACGACTGGGATGTGGCGGACTCGACTCGACAATGACCTTTGGTTTGGGAGGCCGTCGGCAGGCCGTGGGTTTCGTCCTTGAGGCTTTGCGGGCGACTATTCGGCGCTGATATCCCCCCTTCTGTCGGGAGACCCTCGTTTGCGCGAGAAGACCTCCAGACCTTGTATTTGACTAGGGGAAACCTCTCGTTGACCTCATCCATACTCATCAACTTCTTCTCCCTTCTTCGTCGGTGCGGTCGAGGCATGGCCACTAGATCGATAGGTTCGCCGGTTTCTCCGTTTCTTAGTTGGCGATTTCGTTGGTTGTAGCGGAAACAGTATTTCACGCCGACGATGATCCTAACGAATATCACCCAGGTGAGCGAATGATGCATGTATTCCGTCACTGCCAGGGAGAACGTACCATAAATTCGTGAACACGACACCGAACCCGAGAGCGACAAAGAAAAGTAGAGGAGAGCTTGTCGGACTACCCCCATCACCGCTGCCGTGATGTGTACTGGTAGCATCCGGAGCCGAACTGGTTGTTGTGGACATCTTGGTGAGGGAGAATGCGGCAGAGACGAGGTATTCCGTGAGTAATGCGGAGACCGCTCATTCAATCAAGAAGAGCAGATCTCCTCACAAGCCACGCTGGAGGTAGTGTAGATGATCTAGAATATGATTGATGAAGAGGGGATCGTATCAAATGGCCGTTATTGGTTTCTGGTTCCCCTGGAGGCAACCGACAGAAGCGGTCGTCAAGGATTCGCACGCCCAGCTGGATGAAGGCGGGTCAAGAAGTCATTTAGACCACATCGAACCTAGGTCGTCTAGTAGGTCATCACCGATGACATCTGCTTCTAGAGCTGCCGAGAACTGCAGGTATGGGGTCCTGCGTTTGACACCGGATGCTGGTCACATTTAACGCCAGCGATAGCGCTGCGGTCGATACTCCACCCGCAACGACCGTCACCCTGAGGCTGACACACTCCCGTTCGGTCACGGGGCGGGTCTGCGTATTATTGATCAGTAATAACTGTACATTACGCTCGTATTAGTTGACAAAAGTCTCATGCGTAACGAGTAAGGTACGGTAATGTATTGATATAACAGTCGATTTCTTTCCGATGGGGCGAACATCCCAATCAAACGGGCCTCCGGCAAGTAAAGTCGTAGCCCTACGTGGTATGGATCCACCAAGTCAAGCAACTTTCTACTACGGAGTAGATCCTGAAGCACGACTCATCCACTTCAGTTTTCGGTGGTCACATGGATGGCCACACTGCAGTTGTATTGGAGACCTGTATGCTCTGGTAATCGTCGAGCATGGTTACGAACCGCTGAAAGTACGTACCTTGGTATTACCCATGTCTATGAAATCCAACCGCACGTGAATGGTGGTAGGTAGTTATGAACGAACATCCAACGAAATATGCAATATGACACCAAGAATATGTCATGGCACAGCCAGTCGGGGTACTATTCCAATGTCAAACGCCAGTATCAATGTCCATTTGATCGTCCTGTCGGCTATGATTCAGGTCAACTGTATCTCCAGGTGAAATGGTGTTTACGCCAACCCCAGGACTACATGATCCAACCCGGCTCCCCCGGCGAGCTCGTTCTCGAGTCTCGATCAACGCTCGTCGTACGCTATCCGCCTCTTTCGGGACCGTCAAGGACGCTGGTTCCCGGTACAAGACCAACTCGTTGCCCTTGGGTCGGGGCTTCGGGACCAGCAATTGCGGGATCGTCGACAAATTCTCGCCCAGACCCGGTATCAGTGAGAACGCGCTATCTGTTTTATCTATATCTTCTATCTCCCGGTCCAGATCATGGATGTAGATCGTGTGTTTGGTATCGTCCAACATCATGAGGGAAGAGCTATCGGGTGTGGTGGTACCCCGGTCGGAAGGGTGCGTTGGAGGGGCATGATTGGCGATAGGATCTGAGGTGCATATAAGTAAAATGCCATTGGAATTTAGGTGTCTAGAAATAAATCCCATAGATAGATATGCGGACGTACCTAATTGCAAGCGGCCGAACTTCTTTGCCAGAGGCTGGTCTTCGGGATCGCCCTCGGCGGGACGTTTTTTTCCGTGAGGGAGTCCCGACTCATCAGGAAGTTCAGCCATCCACCGCATCCAGTCCCGACCAGAGAGCGCGAGAATCGGGAAATTTTCGTTCAGTGGGTCGCGAATCGGCCGGAAATCTCTCTGAGAATTAATATTATTATTACACTCCTGGTGCAGCGGGAGCCGAGAGCAAGTGGATGCATCGCTGAGTGGGTTGTGACTTGATGCGAGTCCCTAGGCTTTTGAAGGAGGGGGAACTGGGCTTGACTCATCTGCTGTCGCCTTTTAGGTCAAACCCCAGAACATTCTACCATCTTCACACTCCCCCACATCCCTCATCCTTTTCTCCCGTCACCCCTCCTCGCCCACCACCTTTCAGGATGAGCTCGGATTCTCTGGGCGGTCCGGAATGGACTGCGAAGCGTGTTCGGGATACCTTTCTCGACTACTTCAAGAAGAATGGCCATACGTTCGGTATTGCCACCCTCGCGCGCCCTCCCACGCCCCTCATCAGCCCGCTAACAATTTTCGTCTGCGTATAGTCGCCTCGTCCCCCGTCGTCCCTCTCTCGGACCCGACCCTTCTCTTCACCAATGCTGGAATGAACCAGTTCAAGTCCATCTTCCTCGGCACTGTTGATCCCAACTCGGATTTCGCAACCCTGAAGAGCGCGGTCAATTCGCAAAAAGTGCTACCCCTCACCTCGCCCCACCACCCTTCACTCTAGAGTCGCAAGCTAACCTGACCGAATAGTGTATTCGCGCGGGCGGAAAACATAATGTGGGCAAGGTGCATCCCTAGAAATAGGCGTTGGAGCTGACGGGTAACACTAGGACCTCGACGACGTCGGAAAAGATGGATATCACCATGTCAGTTGTGCATGTCGCCCTTAGTCGATCAAAGACGCTAATACGAGCAACAGACTTTCTTCGAGATGCTGGGTAACTGGAGTTTCGGCGACTACTTCAAGACGGAGGCGATTCGGTACTCCTGGGAGCTGCTCACCACCGTCTACGGCTTGGACCCTCAACGTCTCTACGTGACATACTTTGAAGGCAACAAGGAGGGAGGACTTGAACCTGACTTGGAAGCTAAAGAGCTCTGGAAGGCAGTCGGCGTTCCCGAGGATCACATTCTCCCAGGAAACATGAAGGACAACTTCTGGGAAATGGGCGACCAAGGCCCGTGTGGACCCTGCAGTGAGGTCCATTATGATCGCATTGGAGGCCGCAACGCTGCCCACCTGGTCAATATGGATGACCCCAACGTTCTCGAGATCTGGAACAACGTGTTCATCCAGTACAACCGTGAAGCAGATCGATCTCTGAGGCCCCTGCCTAACAAGCATATCGATACTGGTATGGGCTTTGAGAGACTGGTTTCGATTCTCCAGAACAAATCCTCCAACTACGACACCGACGTCTTTACGCCGCTTTTCGATGCGATCCGCAATATCACCGGAGCCCGCGAATACCAGGGACGGTTCGGAGCCGATGACGTGGATGGCATTGATACTGCCTACCGTGTGGTTGCAGACCATATCCGTACCCTGATGTTTGCTATCTCCGATGGGGTGATGCCGAACAACGATGGTCGTGGCTACGTCATTCGCCGCGTCCTGCGCAGAGGTGCCCGGTACGCTAGAAAGTACTTCCAAGTTGAGATTGGCAATTTCTTCTCCAAGCTCGTCCCAACTGTCGTTGACCAGCTCGGCGACATGTTCCCGGAGCTGAAGAAGAAGCAGCATGATGTCATGGAAATCCTTGACGAGGAAGAAATCTCCTTCTCGAAAACTCTGGATCGCGGTGAACGCCAGTTCGAACAATACGCTCAAAAGTCCAAGACAAAGGGCGATGACAAACTTCACGGTGCTGATGTTTGGAGACTCTACGACACCTTCGGCTTCCCGGTGGACCTTACTCGCTTGATGGCGGAGGAGCGCGGCCTTCGCATTGATGACCTCGAGTTCGAGGAGGCCCGCTTGAGGGCCAAGGAGGCAAGCAAGGGACAGAAGAAAGCAGCAGCTGATGCAGTCAAGCTTGATGTCCACGACCTTGGAAAGCTGGAGAAGATGGAGGGTGTTCATAAGACAGACGATTCTGCCAAATTCGGCCGGGAAAACATCACGGCTCAGGTCAAGGCGATCTACCACGGAAAGTCCTTCTGCAACTCGACCAGCGAAATCACTTCTGGCGAGCAGCTCGGCGTCATTCTCGACCGCACCAACTTCTATGCTGAGCAGGGTGGACAGGAGAATGACACGGGTCGGATCGTCATTGACGGCCAAGCCGAGCTTGAAGTTGGAGATGTTCAGCTGTATGGTGGATACGTCCTCCACACTGGTTTCATGAAGTATGGCTCTTTCTCTGTTGGAGACAATGTCATTTGCGAATATGATGAACTCCGTCGGTGGCCCATTCGCAACAACCACACTGGAACGCATATCCTGAATTTCGCCTTGAGAGAGGTCCTTGGCGACGGCATTGAGCAAAAGGGCTCGCTCGTTGCTGCGGAGAAACTCCGGTTTGATTTCTCACACAAGGCGCCGCTCACGGATGCTGAGTTGCAGAAGGTTGAGGACATCTCGACAGAATATATCCGGCAAAACTGCGCTGTTTACTCGCAAGAATTGCCTCTCTCGACTGCTCGGGAGATCTCCGGAGTCAGGGCTGTCTTTGGCGAGACGTACCCTGATCCAGTGCGTGTGGTTTCCGTCGGCGTCGAATTAGAGGAGATCCTGAAGAACGTCAATGACCCCCGCTGGGAGAAAGTTAGTATCGAGTTCTGCGGTGGTACCCACGTGCAGAAAACGGGCGATATCAAGGATCTTGTCGTCCTTGAAGAAAGCGGAATTGCCAAGGGTATTCGCCGAATCATTGCCGTGACTGGCGAAGAGGCCCATGAGGTTCAGCGACTTGCCGCAGAGTTCGAGAAGCGCTTGACTCGTCTGGAAACGATGGCGCTGGGCTCTGAGAAGGAGCAAGAGGCCAAGCAGATTCAGGTTGAGCTTAACTCGCTCATCGTCTCGGCCGTTCAGAAGTCGAAGTTCCGCGAGCGGTTTGCCCGCATCAACAAGCAAATTGTTGACGCCCAGAAAGCGCAGCAAAAGCTTGAGTCTAAGAAGGCGCTTGACGCCATCAATTCTTATTTCGCAGACGCCAGTAACGAAGGCAAGACTTGGCTCGTCGCCAAGCTGCCGATTTCTGCCAACGCCAAGGCCGTCAGCGAAGCCATCAACCACGTCAAGTCCAAGATGCAGGACAAGTCGGTGTACGTCTTGGCTGCCGATGCCGCCGCGGGCCGTGTTGCCCATGGCTGTTATGTCTCGAAGGTATGGAATGTCGTATAGTTCCTGCAGGGAGTTCAATGCAGCAGGCTAACCTCTTTTTACACCAACAGGCTGCCACTGAGCAGGGAGCTTCTGCTAGTGAATGGGCAACGGTTGTCTCTGGGGCTATTGGAGGAAAGGCCGGAGGCAAAGGACCTACCTCCATCGGCAATGGTGTCAATCCTGACAAGGTTGACGAAGCCGTTGAACTGGCCACCGACTATCTCAGCAAGTTCAAACTATAGACGTCTTTGCAAATTCAAAAGATATTTGGGACTTTATCCACCCGTGTTTATGGCTGTGCAAAGGGATTTCAAAATCTATACCGGAGGACTAGACATTTCGTTGGTGCATCTCTTATACTCGAATTTCCAATATCTACTTGATACCAGTCCATCGTACCAAAAACCGCAGTGCACTAGGACGGCTGTATGAATACACCCAAGATGAATGTAATGCATGTGGATATCCCACCCAGGTCTATATTATAACGAAACCCTGCCGCTGGAAGCCCAAGCCCCAGTACTTTCAACAGGACTATCACATATGAAACTGACATGGTATATCTACATCAAAAACAGCCGCTTAATATCCAAAATATCCACAAAACTATTGGTGCATTGAATGTCAGACGGTCGATCCATACGCATCCACTACCGTCTCTGCTGGGAAACGTTCATCAACGTTGACGTTTCGAGTTGTGTTCCGCCTCTAGATCCATCGAGTTCCACCGACGCTTCAATCCGTTAGGATCGTACACACTGGCGACACTTTGCTGCCAGTCACGTGCTGTGAACACGACCGGTCCACCAAGATGGGGTTGCGATACTGGCTGCGTTGGTGCAACTGGATTTACCTTTGCCGGTGCCCCATACTGAATGGGGTACTGGTTTGCCACAGGCGCCTGCAACCCATGCGCGGGGTTACTCATCGCCAATGGTGGCGAGTTTATCGTGGATGGAGCCATGGAGAAGGCCATATCCCATTGACTAGATGGCGGAAGCGTTAGTAAACGTTGACAGACATAAAGCAAAACTTGAGGTCTTGCTTACTTGATAATACGTGTGGGATCCCAGCTATTCTCATCGACTAGTGGAGTTTCGATGGACTGCGTTGAGACCGAATGAGGTGGAACAATGCCCAGAGGTTGTAACTGGGAGGAGTCGGATTTCGTGTCTTCAGCACCTGCCGAGATTGGAGGAGTTACCGGGTAACCGTTGTAACCCAACCTGTTCTGCACACTGGTGGAGACCTGACTGATTTGAGGATGGTACTGCGAATCGAGTGGCGGGCTGGGATGGTAGGGCTCAGAAGGACTGCCGTACGGAAACGTGGGTTTCAGCTCAAAAGGGCGTTTGACATCTGCAGAAAATGCCTGTCGTAAGGAGTCAATCTGGGCCTGAATTTCCGGCATCGGCCATGCAGCAGAGCATCGTTCAAGAATGCGCATGTGTCGAGTGAAATAATCTCGAGCATCCGTGTGGAAATTAGGGTCAGGAGAGGTTATGGCAATCTGCGAACACATTAATTGGCTGAGTTGAAAGCTGACCGTAGCCCATATACATACCAGATGTAGCATTGTACAGGTCAATATGCAGTAAATGGCAAAATTAATGCCTCTTTGCATGAAAAGCAGGCCTGAGAGTCCGAAACGATCCAAAATAGCTTCTTGCAGCCTACAGAGACACTTCGCCGAGGAGTAGCATAACGTCATGTGGACTTTCCAGCCTCCGCCCGCGGCAAAAGACTTTGACGCGAGTAGCTGGGGTCGATGAAGCAATAGAATGCCCAGATGACAATGGGAATGCATATTCCCAACAAAGTGTGATGGGATCCAAGGAGGCGACCCATCCGGAGGATAATTGACCTGTAGGTCTGAAGGCAGGCTTTGGAGCCAATCAGTGAACAAGTTGCTCTTCTCAACAAACTTGGGGTTGGCACCCCAGTCTTTTTGTTTCTTGATTTTGTGGTAGATGTCAGTGATAATACGAATATTCCGCGCGTTCTGGACGAAGTAGGCGTATTGCCTCGATCGATCAATTTCAAATTGATCAAGCCCTTTGATGTTCAATGTCGGATTTGTATTCACTGTGTCTAAGTCCACCCCATAGTCCGATCGGCCTGTACGGGTTAGAAGCTGTCATTCACTGAGATTCAAGCACGTACCTTGCGGTGCACCAATCATTACTTCAACGATCAAAAGAGCTTGCCAGACCCTCGTCTGCACCAAGCATTCTATCGGGTTCAGATCGCAGGGCTTATTCTCGGCATGTGTGGCGTAGTGGTCGTGAATTTCCAAGTCCTTAGACATCGAGACGATTGTTTTGACAGTCTGCCAGGAGCGGTAATAATAGCCTTTCTTCGGCAATGACTCTCGCGCTTTTAATAGCAAGAGTAGAGCCTGGATTGTACTTAGACGAGGGACATCCATAAAGCTCGATTCGTGCCCTTGGTCGTGGACTGTTAGATACCGGCCTGCAACGCCTGAAAAGGGGGCTGTCTCACTGTTTGCCAACGCCAACCATTGTGCTCCTTGGGCGGGGTCATCCGATAGCCTCCCGGCACATGCAAATAATGCCTCGAGAAGAAAAGGGGAGATCAAGTGTCGCTCATGCTGCCACTGATAGTACAGTTGAGATCGATGGACCACAGGAACGTAAGGGTGGATATCGTTGAAGTAAATCTTGAAGTAATTCATGACTTCATCATCGGATGGCATCAGCTCCGGAGGAATGCGAATACTCGACCCTGCTCCGGTGCTTAGGGGAGGTAGGACTTCGTCTTCGTCTTGCGACGAGAGTTCTGGTTCCGCCCGCTCCTTCCTCTGTTGTCGAATATAGGGTGCTGTTTTCCACATCAGCAAGGTGCCTCTGGTCTTCTCCGTTCCGTGAGGGTCTTACCTATGCCCGTCTCGTCTATCTTAAGTTCCCCTAGGACTTCGCTAAGATTTTCGGCAGTGGATTGATCATTGTCTGCGAAGACTTCGCTCTCCACATTCTCTAGGTCTGGAGGCTGAGGTGCATATAAATGCGATTGCTGGTAGGGGTGTTGTGGAACAGACATTTGAGGTGGTCGTACATCGTAAAGGCCGGGTTGCTGAGAGGTAGAAGGCATATATTGAGGATACATGCCCATTTCGTTGTATTGTGGGACATGCCCCAGTGTCGATTGGCTACCTTCCCCAAAACTTTGCGCCATCTGAAAGGAAGATATTGAGGGCTCTGGGCCCCCCGATGTGTTCACAGCTCCTGCGGGATTGGTCTCAATTCTTTGGTTCGTGTTGAAGTCGCCCTCCTGCCCAATGCTGGGCGGCACGCATACTAGTTTCAGGCGGGTGCATGCTGAACACGGCCAAGTATTTGTTGTGGCAGCATCGCACTTAATCTTCCGTTTCCTGCAGCCATTGCAAGCGCGCATCACTATACGAAACAAATCAGCGACACCAGGTTCAATAGTTCAACCGACGTGAGGTGACGGACCCTTGAGTCTTTTATGTCTATTATGTTCGTCAACAAAAACGTAGTCTGCATTTAGAGTTAGCACTTTCTCATGGTGTCCCCAGATACTCGAGATTCAAGTAGAAAGACGGAGACAAAGGTGGAGTTCTTACTCTTATGGCCCTCCCTCGAGGCCCCACTCGGGGGCACAAATGAATAACTTTGCATTGTGGTTTGGCGGGACGTGGAAAGAGAAGCATGAAAATGTGCAAGGAAATAATAAAGTGATGGTCAAGGCCCGCCTTGTCCGAATATATTTAGCTTCTCGAGTGTCCTGCTGACGAGACGAGGTGGCAAATGAGGTGTCGTCAGATCTGTACAACCGTGTGATGGCGTCGTTCAATGCTGGGCTAAGCGCCCAGGGAGCTTCCGACAAGGGGTGACTAGCAAACGTCCACGATCAAGAGAAGAGACCCAAATCGAACCTGCGGCGGGAATTGATTATCAGGGCCTGCGGAGTGCAGCGCGCATCAAGGTCTCCTTTAGCGACAATTGGTTGATATAGCCCTGTATGAGGCGATGGGGCGAGTGCGGAGACTTCCGAAGCTGTAGCCGGCCAGTCCCTATATATACATAGACCGGAATCGTGTCGGGTCAAGTAATGGAGTTTGCGAAATTGTCCAGGAATGCTCGGTATTGAAATATACACGACGGCGAGATAAGTGGAGGTCTCTTTAAGCCGCGGATGGTCAGTTGGATTTCGCGACCATTGATCATATGGTTGATTCGGTCAATGGAGATCTATTGCGACGAGACAGCCATGTCAGTGACGGGGTCGTTTTCGGGCGTAAAGAGATAATCTTGCGAGTGCGATTTGTTAGGCGCCCAGGTGGGCAAACGGGCACATCGGCGATTCGAAGAGAGGTAGGAAGGAGGAGCGAGCGAGTACCTTACAAGTCAAATAGAGTCGTGTTATCCGGTCTGCATCGTGATGCGACGCCGTCAACCTCGGAAGAGCGAATCTAGCTGGGAGAGCGAACTGGATCCTCGCACAGCCCCACGGACGTTTAGTTAGAGAGACTTAGAGAGACTCTCTAGCGGAGAACTGAGAGTGAGACTGCGACGTAGGCGGAGGAAGGAAATCGCCCCACCAGAGGGGGAGAAGGCAATGGGACGAGGCGCGAAAAGGAGATCGACGGATAGACGAGGAGATGACATATGTAAAGGGGAAGGATGGAGGGAGGGCTGGAGGGGATTAAGGTACCAGGAAAATCAGAAGCCCACCAATGTAATGAAGTTCACATGCAGCAAAGACGGTCCGTGAACGTATACGATGAGTGGTTGCGAGTTACACGACCATTGATATTGTCCGAGGGCTGGGGCGCGTTCGAAGGACCCTCGAGGAAGAGGAGGATGATGATGTACACAGATCAGGGTTGATCGGGATCGGTGGTGGTGAATGGGACAAGCGGAGACGGATGAATTGGAGTGGGTAAACGCCGAGGAGGATTTGGGGGTGGAAAGGAGGAGAAAGAGAAGAGTGCGGAAGGATCGATAATAGGTGATCGATAATAAGAAGAGGAGAGGTACCACGCCAGCTGGACACCAATCAGTGGTGGTGGTGGTGATCGCCTCGGAGGTTGAGGGGCCGCAGACGACAGTACCATTAATCACGCCTTCCAAGGTTTAGTTTCGCCCCCCTCTTTCTCCTCGTGGAGTGACGATCCCAGAGCATCGAGGGTATTTTTGCCGAGAGCATATTCATCTCACCGGTTCGATTTCTTCTGGTGCATTCCAGAATGATATTGTGTGGTTTTGCATATTTTCAGGGTTGAAAATAAATTAAATAGGAAGAGGGAACGAAAAGCCCAATCTCAGACGTTATCTAGACGTTCATCACCACAGGTATCGTCGATATCATTAGAGAGAGATATATAATGGTATATAGAGAAACCAGAAAATCCATGCTTTGTACAATTCATCTATCCACAACAAACAGAAACTGAATCCCCATCAGCCATCAGCACCCAGGGCCACTCAATGCAGGTCCTCCATCTCGAGCCCGTCCAAGTGGCACAGCATCCGTGACGACTGCCAACTTTACCGCAAACTCGGGACCACACAGCTCGCTTACTCATCCGACGGAAGTGGGCCCGGTGGATACGGGGAAAAATTAATTGTTCCGCGGTGATTATCGATCATGTTGACCCCTCCTCACATCACATACCAACCAAACCAGATCGTCAAGCCATTCAATCCCCTCATCACGATCCAACATGGCATCCGAAATTCAAAATCTCAACCCAACCATCCTCAGTGCCGCGGACCTTCCCACGCGGTTACGTGCCTCCCCGTCTCACAAGCCTTTGGAGACTGGACTCTTCGCGGGAACTCTTCTGACTCCGGCGGACACTCTCGACCTCTCTCCCCAGTCGTATTCTTCCGGAGAGTCCGATGTTGAGGGGGATTTATTGGAAGAACCGATCGATGAACAAGAAATCTACGGTACGCTGCACCTCCTTCAATTGCACCCTATGCCGTGATCTAACGATGGCGTTGTAGACCTTGTGTCCACCATTTCGGACCCGGAGCACCCTATCTCACTGGGAGCACTAGCGGTCGTCTCACTCCCTGATATCTCGATCAAACCAACGCTGCCGAATGCACCGGAATCGCCACTTCGGACAGTCACCGTCCTGATCACCCCGACCATCACCCACTGCAGTCTCGCCACCGTCATCGGCCTGGGAGTGCGTGTTCGACTGGAGCAGTCTCTCCCACCTCGATTCCGGGTTGACGTCCGGATCAAGGAAGGAACGCATAGTACCGCCGATGAAGTCAACAAGCAACTCGCGGATAAAGAGAGAGTTGCCGCTGCATTGGAAAATGGAACGCTAATGGGCGTCATTGCCAAGATGCTGGAGACGTGCCAATAATCTATGTTTTGTGTCTCGGCGCGCGCCACAGCATACATCTTATCATGCTACAGCCATATCAATCAGGTTGCGGATCGACCGATATCTATATTCGAACCTAACTCTCGAACCCGTCCCGCCCGCAAACAACGAATTATGCTATTATGAATCCAGAACGCCGCTCTCCTTCAGTCCCTTCCAGAGCTCAGGCTCCAGGAATTTGCTGACCGTAACATCCTCCGCCAATCCCTTTCGTCTTCTCGTCTTGAGCACGAAGTCTCGAGCGGTGGCCATTGCTGGCGCCATCTCGAGGGGCTTCGTCTTGACCTCGCGATCCAGCGGATCTCCGGGGACAACACTCCATTTGTCAAACACAAGACTCACAGAGGCTTGTCCCTGAGTGTGGATCCGCAGATCCGTCTCAAAGCCAAAGGAGTCGATTACAGGGATCAAGCCACGGACGGAATATAGTGGAGTTCCCGCAATTGGGCCGTCGGAGAGAACATGGCCTCTTCTGCGTGAAAGCACAGTGTACACCGATGCAACAGCATCCGCGGGTCCAGTCATCGTGCAAGAGTAAATGGGCTCCATCAACCGAGGAGAGGCCATGAGGAATGAAGAATAGATGGCGCGTCGGGCCGTGGGAATGATCTGACCACCTCCTCGGTAGATGGCTTGGTCGGCGAGGGAGACATCGGTCAGCCTAAATTTCGTGTTCCGGATTGCTGTTCTCTGGTTAGCGACATGTTCACTGTGAAACTTCTTCGTTCGAAGGGCCATATTGGAAATCCCATAACGTATGTAGAAGCATGCACTTACGTTCTTCACAAAGAGGACCTTCCCTTGTACCCCAACTGAAACCTTGCGTAATCGAGTCTCGTACGCTCCCAAGGAGCTTCTTGTCGATCTGTGAGGGCAACGTATCGTCCTGTAAAATGTTGGGGCCCATTTCGTCAGGCCCAAAGGCCCAGATGCTCCGTGCCGCAAGCTTGTCCCAGTCATACTTCTCTTCGAAGAACCGGGCTACTTTGCGGATGGGATCCTTGATGCTGACTCTTCCGCTTTCGATATCTTCGGCAATGCCGTCATCCAGCGGCTCTGCGATCATTGTGATCTTGTTCTTCTTGTTTGGTGTGATGGAGTAGCACATAATGGCCGACGTCTCGACCACAGTTTCGCAAAAGCGAGTCACGGGGTCGGACACCTTAATTTCCATTTCCGAGTAAAGACGTCGAAGGTCATGGAGCACGCAATCCATATAGAGCTCGCCCGTGCCCAGAACAACGTGTTCACCGGATTCTTCCACTTTCGTCGAGATAAGAGGATAACTCTTATTGACCTTGCGAAGACCGTCCAGCATCTTGGGTAGTTCGGATGGGTTCACCGGCTCCACGGCAACCTTGAACACCGACTCCGTCATGTGCCGAATTGGTTTGAAGATGTGAGCTTCCTCGTCATCCTCCAATTTGAGTGGAACCAGAGTCGCTGTCTTCACAATGGAGTTGTCCACGCCGCCCAGGAGAACAAAGTTACCGGCCGGGACACCGCTAGTTGGAATGTTGTAGCACGTTTCAGCAATCCAAGTATCGGTAATTGTTGCAATTACCATATCTTCTTCATCCTCAGGGGTATAACCCTCTCCCAGAACGCGAACTTGTTGGCCAGGCTGAGCCGTTCCGCTCATTACTCGGCCAAAAGCGTTAAAGGTGGATGCATCCGTACTGCTGAAAAGCTTTGTGACGTGAATGATCAGCGGGCCATCTGAGCTGCATGTCGTCATTGCATTTGCAACTTTCGTGTCGAGGGGACCGGTGTAGTATCTTTCTAATTTTCTCGTGGCACCTTCAACCGGAGAGGGCACATGTTGGTTGATCATGTCCACGAATCCCGTGGCAGGGCCGAAGAACTGCTCACACACCAGATTGAGCAGTACCTTGGCATCGGACTTGAGTTGGGACGGCTTCAAGTTGATACCCACGGTGGCCAGCGTTTCCTTCAGATCCTCCGGGCTCTCACTTATCGTATGGGAGTAGAGTTTGTAGATGGGTTCCAAAACAAACTTGACAAAGCTCCGCTTGGAATTCTCTTCGACACCTTTGCGGGTGAACTTTCGGCTTCGGGGGTTAAAGAAGATGTCTCCCCACAGGCGCAACGCGAAATCCGAGGTTTCAATCTGGGGATATGTCTCCGCATACATCTTGGCGAATGACTGCAGCGTGAAGCACCAGCCCATGGAGGCAGATGCGAAAGCAACATTTCCCCTCTCGGGGCTCACTCGTTTCTTTTCGCCTTGACCAGGCAGGACGTTTTCGATAACGGTGTTGACCTCCTCAATCACATGTTTGAGCTTGAAGTATGCATCGTTAGGGGGAATCTTCAGCTCCAGAATCAACCGATCCATTTTGTTCACAACCAGGGTCAAGGGCATGTCTTCAAGCACCGCATGCTTAATGATCTGCTCGGTGTTTGCCTGGACGCCTTCCACAATATCAACGACGAGCACCACACCGTCAGCGAGTCGGACGGAGGCAGCCACTTCGTCCACGAAGTTGACATGGCCAGGAGTATCCAAGATATTGAACAGGTGGGATTTCCCCTTCGTCCCTTGCAGAACCAAGCTCATAGGGGCGGATCTGATGGAGAGACCCCGTTCTCTCTCTAAGAAATGGACATCGGTGTACCGCAACTGCTCCTCCTTTCGCGTACCCGCTCGCTTTTCCAGACGTTCGCTCAGGTCGTGTGTTTGGTTGACAAGCATGTCCATGAACGCGGTTTTTCCATGATGCAGGTGGCCGACAATCGCGACGTTTCTTATTTGTTCCGGGAAATTCAGGAGATCTGTCATGAACTCGCGCGAAAAGTATACCGGAGGCAGTTCGGCCTCTTCGATCGCGAACTTCTTTTGTTGCACGGGCGCGATAATGGGCTCCGACAGAGCTTGCGTGTCCTCCTCCTGCACCAATGTTTCCACATCCTCTCCGTACACCTGTTGTGCGCTTGGGTAATACTGCTTGTCTTCGTGTAAAATGACGGCATTGGAGGGACCTTCTAAATGACCAGTCAGTAGGGATGAAACCGCATCGCATCGGGCGCACCCACCATCTACCTCCATCAACTGCTGGTCGTTGACTTCGTGTTCCTCCTCGTCATCGTCATCCCCAAAGGCCTCATCAAAGGCGAAGGCTTGGGTGTTGACCTCCTCATGCTGGGCTTCCTCGTCGGACTCCGCAGCTTCTCCAATGTAGTTACCAAACCTGCGGGCAAACGTCAGTAAGCATAGAACGACGGCAAATCAAAAAGGAAGGAATTTATGCGTACTCGTCGTATAGATCGTCCATTGTGATGTGGGAACGATTCTGAACAATGGTCGCCAGTGTAGCAGCTGGCGCATTCCTATTTTTTCCCGGGAAGCTCGAGAGGTTTACCTAAGACGGACGGCGCTTGGCGTTAGCCATGTTTGCTCTGGTTGTTTGTTGCCCCGCCACGCCGCTCCGAAGCCGCAGGACGAGAAGTGCACTGTACATCTGATAATTCTCTCCGCCTCATAAATACCACCTGCGGAGCTGATCACCCTCACCGTCTGTTGCTCCTGGTGAAGGTCTCCTCTGAATATACATCCACCCCGCTTCCTCCTTGCAAACTCCCTGTTTGATCAACCTCAATCGCTTGTCTCTCCTCACCGGCTATCGTCCACCTCTCACTTTATTTCCTCCCAATCTCTTACGTTTACGAACTCCCCCTATTCACCTCTGTACCACCACCCACCATGTCTTCCTTGCCTCCGGTCTACATTGTCTCTGCTGCTAGAACCCCTGTGGGCTCTTTCCTTGGGTAAGCTTGGTCATTGCCTCTCTGATATCCGATGCGACAGCTTCTGATATCGCCTTAGCTCTCTGTCGAGCCAGACCGCCCCGCAGCTGGGTGCCCATGCTATCAAAGGTACGAGAGTTATTGACTGTCCTCTTGGTGGCCACTGCTAACATCGTTCGTATTCAGCCGCCATCGGCAAAGCAGAGGGCCTCAAAGCCTCCGACGTCCAGGAAGTCTTCTTCGGCAACGTCCTTTCCGCCAAGTGAGTCGACCTCCTCGCCAATAACGACGATTTATGCTTATACCCCTGGAATAAAAGTGTCGGACAGAACCCCGCTAGACAATGTGCCCTTGGCGCTGGCCTTGAGGAGTCGACGGTGTGCACCACCGTCAACAAGGTGTGCGCCTCCGGCCTGAAGGCCGTCATTCTCGGAGCCCAGACGATCATGACGGGCAATGCGGATGTCGTTGTGGCCGGTGGTGCCGAGTCCATGTCGAATGCCCCTCACTATCTCCCCAACCTTCGCACCGGTGCGAAGTACGGCCACCAGTCCCTGGTCGACGGAATCATGAAGGATGGTCTGACCGATGCGGGCAAGCAGGAGCTTATGGGCCTGCAGGCAGAGGAGTGTGCTCAGGACCATGATTTCAGCCGGGAACAGCAGGATGACTACGCCATCCGGACCTACGAGAAAGCCCAGGCGGCTCAGAAGGCTGGTCTGTTTGATGATGAAATCGCCCCCGTCGAGCTCCCCGGTTTCCGGGGCAAGCCCGGCGTGACTGTGTCGCAGGATGAGGAGCCCAAGAACGTAGGTTTTGAGACTGACTTTCCCTGGATGGCGATGCATCTCGAGCTAACATGTTGCTTTCTTCATAGCTTAACCCCGACAAACTGCGTGCCATGAAGCCCGCCTTCATCCCTGGATCCGGAACTGTCACTGCCCCCAACTCTTCCCCCTTGAACGATGGAGCCGCGGCTGTCGTCTTGGTCTCCGAGGCCAAGCTGAAGGAGCTCAACCTGAAGCCCGTTGCGAAGATCCTTGGATGGGGCGATGCTGCTCACCAGCCTAGCAAGTTCACGACCGCTCCTGCTTTGGCCATCCCCAAGGCTCTGAAGCACGCCGGTATCTCCCAGGACTCTGTTGACGCTTTCGAGATCAACGAAGCTTTCAGTGTTGTCGCTCTTGCTAACATGAAGCTTCTGGGCATTTCGGAGGACAAGGTCAACCTCCACGGTGGTGCTGTCGCTATCGGCCATCCCATTGGTGCCAGTGGCGCTCGTATTCTGACCACCTTGCTTGGTGTTCTGAAGGCGAAGAAGGGCAAGGTTGGTTGTGTTGGCATCTGCAACGGAGGTGGTGGAGCCAGTGCCATGGTGGTTGAGTCGCTTGTTTAGATTAGACGGCCGATTTCAGGTCCTATTTGAGCGTGGCATATATCTCTAGTTGTGTCCAGGCAGGCCAACCAATTTTGAGACAAAATTTATATATAATGACATGACATTTCTGAATTTCGTAACTATTAAGAGATTCTTTCGTAAACTTGGTGAGCGTGATATCACACATGTAATGGGGCTAGTCGTAGCCAGTAGCAATTGGAACAGGTCTATATGGTGGTGCAATTGCTGGTAACCATGGAGACACTGACAGCAAAACCTGGTCACGACCACGGAAAAGTCGTCCGATTGATCGGATTCACATAGGCTTAGCGCACAGCGAAATGATGTATTGCGTTACAAGAGTCGAATTAAATCTAATATACACAGCACCAAGAGTCACCTCGGAGCATAGCTTTCGTTCAGGCAAATGCGCCAACAAACGCCATCAATATGGCTCCACTGGCGACAGCTATACAAGCCTCGACGCGGCGCCGACCCCTGAGCGTGGCATAGCTCGACTCGCTGAGAAAGTCCTCGGCCAGGAGTTCGACAAGTCCCGCAAAAAGCAACAGACCACTGCTGATCGCGTTGGTGATGCCGACCATGAGTAGGCCCGTGGTACTCGCTGGGTCATAGAGGTTGTGCATGACCAGGCCAATAGCTTGTCCGATGGGGGTCGTCGTGCCATATGCCAGCGACATGAGCCACGGTTTCGGGGAGGAGGGACCGAAAAGGTCCGGAATGAGCGACGCAATGCGCGACCCCAGGGCGAAGCCTTCAAACGTCTGGTGGAAACAGATGGCAACCAGGAGCACCACGAACGACGTCCCCGTTGCAACGCTGAGAGCCATTCCGATGAAGACGCTGTGGAAGAGGATACCAGCTTCCAGGAGAAGGCATTGCAGTAATTGACGCTGGGGGTTTTGTAACTTGCCGCCTGGTTGGTGGTGTGAATCGTCTGCATGTAAGCGATGTCTCTCTGAGCTTGGATAGCCCCTGTTGGTAGGTCCATTGAGATTAGGCGTCTCATAGGGCTCCGAGTCATCAAAGCTGATATTGTCAGTATCTTTGCTGGCACCGTTTGAATGTTGTAGAGCAGGGTCGCTGCTGCTGCCCTCGCCCATTCTACCCAGATGGATGTTATCTGTCGATTCATGTCCTTCGAGACGTAGATAGTCGGTTTCCTCTGAGTGGAACTCGCCCGGACCATCGCCGCTGCTGATCAAATGGTCGTACTCGCTTCCATGCACATGTCCTGCCCCCTTCATCGCAAAGAACATCTCCACCACCACGACCACGAAGACCGAGACCATTGCAACAAACCCGGCCATCGCACGATACGTCTGGCTCCAGAATCGAGGAAGACAGGGATCCGTCAGCGAAACAAACGCCGTCGGAAGAAGATGTACGAAAGCGGTAGCGATCAGGACACCGGTTCCAAAGTGTCGCGAAATAAAAAGAAAGCGCCTAGGGATTGGGAGACGTGGGAATCGACGGGCGAGGACCGGAAACGAACATGCTGTCACAGGGAGGGAGGTTAGATATTGGTCATGACCAGGGGTGAACTGAAGCGATTAAACATACCCAGCGTACTTAAAATCAATATGAGAAATAGGGCCATGACATGTATTGGTGTGTTGTAAGCCCCACGGTTCTTTGAGCCACATGTTGGCTTGTCCTCGTCGCCATCGCGAATCTCACTGCGTCGATCGAGTTCCGCTCGCAGCACAGCATAAGGAATATCTGAGATAAACGAGGCAGCACGCTCTAGTGAATTATTAAGTCAGTAACAGTGCGACCGAGATGTGTTGCTTTGCGTCGGAAACTTACCGGAAATGTCAGACGTGCCTTGCTGCCATGTCGCCGCTAGCCGATCAACCTTTGACATGTTTAGACGTTTCCACCGTCTCCATGAGATAAATCGGAGATCCACGCAGACTAGCGGTATGACCCAAGACTCGCGGGACTTGAATGGATCCGACTGCGTAGGGAGCGGTTGTCGCTCCTTGGAATCTGGTGGTGAGTTTGTACCCCTCAGGGAGGAAGCGGACGGACTGGAGGATTCGGACACGCGTTAGTTTACAGATAAGCAATCTTATCAATCGGCGCCGTCACGGCTTATTAAGACATAGTCCATGCGATTCAGTATATCCTACATGAAATGTACTCTTTGGAGCGATCAGTTTCATGATTAGTAGTTTCTATTATGTACAGTAATTTCCGCTATCTATTTCGTAGCTTCGTCCACCCACTCGTTCCCTTCAGCCGCCTCGAACTATTTGTATGGTTCGAACTTTCTTGATCGTTATTCTGGTCGGTTCGAACGGTAGTTGAGACAGGAGTTTGGCCAACAAGTGCATCATGGTGCCCATCGATTGACTCACGATGACCACCGGGGTGAGATTTGTTCGCAGGGTTACTCTGGTTGTGTTCTGGAGCAAGCTGACTTGGTTCTTCGTGGGATGCGTCGTCCCACTCTCTCTCCTCCAGCAGCTCCCACTCGGCGCTTGCCATTTCTCCCAACAGACATGACTTGAGTTTGTCTACAATTTTGGTCGGCGTTGGAAGTCGCCAGGTTCGCACAAACTCTGTGCCCTCCGACGCACCCAGAAAAGAGTGCACGGTACCGTGGGAGTAATGCCCCATCATTGGAAACGATTTGGTTCGTTGAATGGTAGTCTTGGGGGAGTC
This sequence comes from Aspergillus sp. MEXU 27854, assembly GCA_019721355.1. NCBI lineage: Eukaryota > Fungi > Ascomycota > Eurotiomycetes > Eurotiales > Aspergillaceae > Aspergillus > Aspergillus sp. MEXU 27854. The sequence goes on from JAGMTT010000003.1 coordinate 1,751,252, forward strand.
CTTGGCGAGTTTCATCTTGGTCTGTATGTCCCGCCCAGCGAACGCTCTCATGAGGGTTCCAGCTGGGGCAGGAGGAGCAACGAGCAGCTGCCACATGTTCTTTCCAACGTTGCATACTTCTTCCCAAGAGTCAGAAGCCAAGTTGAGCCCCTGCGTGCGACAAACCCAAGATACATTCCACGCCAGTAAGGCGGCTCCTTCTAGGAAAAGAGCGTATGCGGCAGGATCCTCTCGAGCGAGTCGCGGCAAAGAGCGATCAATGGAAAGAGGTCGTGGCCGGGGGAAGCGCGAGCGCGAGTCTACTGTTCGGGACGCCCCTGGACTTGAGGGAGCCGGGTGTGGAGTATGCGATGTCGATGCAGTTTCACGAAGACGGTAGGAGCCCGAGGGCGGATATATCGTAGCATTGGGATAGTTCCTATGCGGGAGGGTAATTTCGGCCGGTAGTCTGAGAGACAGGTAATGCGAGACGAGGACAAGGAGGTGTGCAACGTGACCGAACGATGTTGAGATTTGGGAAGGAGTTGCACCTGTTTACCTGTTAGTACTCATAGGCGATATAAAGGACTCGCAACTTTCCATTCATGTCTCTGAGGTCTACTATGGGAACGCCGCCGATAGTGTGGATCTCCTTGAGCTCTCCATCCTTCTTCTTGGTCTTTTGTCGCAACCCATAGATGTTAGCTGCCTCACGGCAGAGGAATATCCGGTCCTCTGCTGTCTTGCTGTGTAGTGAATGCCACAAGTGATCTGTCCTCTTGGTAGTGTTTTCAATGCCAGCCAGGGTTGTCTCTTCCCTATCTGCTATTTGATAGGTCGCAGATTCAGCGTCGGAATGTCTTTGTGCCAATGTCAGACGGCGTTGGGAGACGTCAAGTTGCTTCTTCTTGAGTTCCGAGCGGAGGTTTTCAATCTCGTTTGCTATGCGGGTTATTCGTGCCGACGACTTGGCTTTCTCGTTGGTGATGGCCTGTATGGTTAGAGTATTGGATTCTACACCCCGAGAGTCCGCGTGATCTCTCGGACTTCGGTCTGATGGCACCCCAACAACATCCACGCCGGTAGTCGCAGCCTCAATCTGTCTCGATAAGGAATCTTTCTCCAGTAGCACGGTAGCATGCTGAACCCGTAAGTGGTAGAGATGGTTGCGAGCACATGTGGGGCAGAGATAGCGTGTCCGCGACGATGGAGTCTGAGAGCATATGTGGCAGCTCATCTCAAGGGTATTGTATCTCTCTCCGGTAGAAGTTGTAAGAGCGGTTCAGGGTCCCATAGCCTAGACTGGAGACCAGTTTAACTGCCTGGTTTGGAACAGAAAACGATAAGAATACGGAAGTCATGGGAATCAGATCTGAGCATAAGTTCTCAAAACGAAGTGAAGTTAGAAAGGGAGAAGCTGCACATAGGTGGAGGTATGAGAACTCTTAAGAAGCAGCCGCGGATTTCCTCAGTCTATGAGCATGAAGTGAGTGAAAGTTGACAGAACAGTGATTAAGCAGGGCGCCTCAGTTCCATGTCACCTGACACTATCACTTGATATGACCTAACCGTTAATGCCTGAGGCATCAAGTTTCTGTTTAGGTTGGTTTGGTGCGACGATGCTGATGACAAAGTACCTCTCTACCTCCAGATGGAGTTTGACTGAATAAACCACCTCCCTGATACTCTATATAGCTCGGACAACATCCGCATGTCATAGATGGTAACTGTCAACCAGAGTCCTAGCTGGCCTCCAACTCTCTCCTAGTCTGGCGAACCACCAACGAACATCGGACTAGATCAAACAACCCGATAATGGCTTCTCCGACGAAGAGATCGCAAGAAACCAGTCAAAGTCAAGATTCAAACACGACGCTTCGAGAAAAGCCGGGCTCTCAGAAACTTGGGACCTCTCCAGAAGCAATTCCAAGCAGGGATGACATTCAAGGACTTGACTGGGAACAGCTACAGGAGGTGTATGTCAATGCCATGCAGGAACATGGAAAAGCCGAAGAAGAAGTGAAAAACCAAACATCCGATCTCCTTAAGGTGAGTCAACCAAGTCATCCTCCGTTAATTGGCCCTGACCACAATATTTTAGGTTTTTATGGCGTGGTCTGAGACTACACTTGTTCGCGATGAGACCAGAGCATTGAAAAGGTATGTCCGATCTATGGTGAAAGGCTTCAAGCAGTATTATCTGACAGCCTCCCAGGTTCAAAACACAAATGCAACACGTACAACACTCAGAAGAGGATCTCGAAATGAAGAAGAGACACTGTATGTTCCCGTCATCGCTGCGAAAGCCAACTTCTAACACTGGAGCAGATGGCAATGTTGTCAAAGCATTCGAAAGTGCGCTTGCGCTGCTGAACAACCGTGTAAACCATTAGGACTCTTGCGAATTGAGTTCTGCCTCTTTCACCCTCATGCTGTCCCCTGCGGGAATTCCGTCAAACCGAGAAGAATCCAGCACTAATCGGATCAAAAACCTCCCTAAGATGTATCACGACCTGCTGTTCGAGGCCAAATCCATTGCCCAACAAGCCATGTCCTAATATCCCCAGACTCTCCAAAAGGCGTTACGCATCATTTACCACATCCTCCAAACTACCCGTTTTCATCGCGAAATGTACATATATCATAATTTCATACATACAGGCATCTTGAACGAAAGAAAGTCACTCATAAATTAGGCATAAATGACAAAAACACGTCATATCCAATGCAAAGGTAGCAAATTACCTAATTATCGAGTCCTTCCAGTGAGATCTTGCCAGGCAGTATCAAGCCTTCGCCCGGTGCTTGCTAGTAGGCCTTCCTCTTCGGCTTCCTCCGCATCCTCATCTAGTTGTCGCTCATCCAGCTTAGGAGAGCGGAAAAGAGAAGCGACCACAACGATCAGATATACACCTGATTTATAGTTGTCAGCCACAAGTCCAGTTACTCTCGTAAATATGTTTCACTTACCAAGGAAGACGAATTGGGCCCAGAAGAATATTGCGCCAAAGAAGGGAAAGTTTATCGTCACTCGGTTGAGGAATGTGCTGGCAATACTCGGTGTGCAGACCCCATTTGCGGCCGGGTTTTTGATCATCTCTGAGCATGGCCTGATAAGATGTTTGGCATTTGAGCAATCGGCTGCTTTCCCCAAAGCGTCAGATGTACGATCACAGAAGGTTTGTGGTCCAAAAGTCGCGTATTGAGGTGCAACGACCATCGACACGGAGTAGTTGAGAGCTAATATTGTTAACATCAACATGGCTGTAGTGAGTAGCAGAGCCTGTGGAGATGTATGGCCCTTTCGAATTTGGAAGATCCTGATCCACAGGAATCGAATTCCAACGACCGCGATCCCCACAACTGAGCTGCAAAAGAAAAGAAGCACGAGCAGCGTGAAGATGATGTAGTCAACCGGGAAGACCTTGGCAGCTTGGACAAAGACCCAGTTAATGGGGTTGAAGACCGTGATATGCCCAAGGATGTACCCGCAGCGGTGTTTGCAGAAAGAATTCGTGGCCTTGTCAATGGCTGTTAACAGCATGGATACCCATGTGACCAGGGCAATGATGAGTAGAATGATACCGCCAAGTAACTTGAACGGTCGGAAGACAGCCTCTGTTTTCAACCACACTCTCATAAGCCAGCTCCGGCCTTCCCCTTGCGCTTCTTCTGCTAGACGTTGTCGTCGAATAAGGGTCCGTTCTTCCCGGACAAGCGTGTCCAATTCTCTGCGGTCTTTGGACGACAATAGCTCCGTGTTACCCCCACAGCGGCCTTCCAGTTGGCGCTGACGCTCTCGGTTGGAGTCGAGCTGCATGGCGGTCGTTGCTTTCAGGTTCGGAGCGGAAACCGATGGCGCCGTCTTGATCAAGCTGATGGGAAGGAGGGCCAGACCAGTGGAGGTGTACAGAACGTAGAGACACAGACCGATTGTTATCAGTAAGCCAAGGGCAAATGTAAGGGCACGTTCGCCGCCTGGGAGAGAAATTAGCCCGAGTTTCTTTGGGTTTGAACGACAGCAGATAACTTACGATTTTCAGTCAGCAGCTTCTTGAAGTAGTCCAGTCCACCAGAATGCTTGTCCTTTGCAACAGGGACAAAGAATCCAACCAGGAACAGAACGACGACTATCGCGATAAAGGTGATGGTGTATTTGAAGGCAGCCCAAAACCGTTTACCAGTCGTCTGTTCTCCTTCCTCTGCAGCGACTTCATCATACTCTTCGTACCAGAAGTAGGTGAAGGGTAACACAAGAAGACAGAGGAGGGCATCCAAAGAGTATAGCAAGTAATACACAACTCTCAACGAAAGGAGGATTTTGTCGACTTCATGGTCGGTGGCCCAATCCTTCCTGCGCCCTAATTCTGAAGAGTTTGTGGATGAAACCAAGGCGACATCGACTGGTAGTAACAGCACTGTCGCAAGGAGTGTCGTGATCGCGAAGATGCATGTCAAGGTCACAGACGGGGACCGGTCTCGAGGCGTCTGATACACGTAGATAAAGACAGACGCGACAGCAATCAGCACGGCTATAGCAATTGCATATACGACCCAAATCAGGGACGTTTGCAGGAGCGCCATGGTGGAAAGCTCCGGCTTCACATGGGATGACGAGAAGCAAAGTGGGTAACCAGTGGATGGACCTAGAGCGCTGAGACGGAGGTAAGTATCACTATCGCATATTCGAGAGAGTGCAGAAAATAGGTCATACCAAGACAGAGACTGTACGCGACTCAACGATGGAGGGATCTTTCGAAGGTCAGCGACGAACTTGAAGCAACATGTCTTACGTCATCGGACCTTTTCTCCAGAGTCACGGTCACGTGCATCTCCCGAGCTTCCTGCGACGGTCAACAGGCAAGACATACAAACAAAGCAAAATCCCGGCTGTCCATTAACAGGCTTCAATTCCTGGGGTGTCTTTGTTTCCTCAAATCACGTCACAATCATCTGGCAATGGTTTTTCTTTGAGTGGGCTACCTGAATGATCGAGGTTGGCTGAACGGAAAAGTCTCAGGCCCAGACATTTCCACCTGCCGGCGACACTCCAATGCAGTGTTATACGGAATTGCTGCCCCCATCGGGGGTTAGTCATGCATTGGCGATTCCATTTACTTCTGCAACAGCGAGGAATTTGGTTGTTGCTAGAACGTCCCTGCTTCAGATATTTTCTCTGGTCCCTGTGGGCCCTCGAGCGCAAGATACGGAAGATCGGGCGTCCACGAAGCTTTTTCTAGAGCAGGAATACTCTTTGCCCGGGACTGTTACAGATCTCCGCCGCGTCAAGATCTTGAACTCGAAGAGCGGCGGAGAAGCTATCTTACTGGCGTTTCGCAATGCCAAACTCAGTTTGATCGAATGGGATCCTGAGCGTCATGGCATTTCTACCATTTCTATCCATTACTACGAGCGGGATGACTTGACATGTAGCCCGTGGGTCCCAGATTTGAGCAGTTGTGGCAGCATTCTCGACGTGGAGCCTAGCAGTAGATGTGCGGTCTTCAACTTTGGGATCCGAAATCTCGCCATCATCCCGTTCCATCAGCCAGGAGATGATTTGGTGATGGATGATTACGACTCAGATCTCGACGAACGGAAGGATGCCAACCAGGAGTCGGCAAAAGAGAGTCCGACATACTCAACTCCATATGCCTCCTCTTTTGTTCTTCCCTTGACTGCATTGGACCCTTCGATCCTCCACCCTATCAGTCTCGCCTTCTTGCATGAATATAGAGAACCAACCTTTGGTATTCTATATTCGCAAGTTGCGACATCCAGTGGACTCCTTCATGAAAGAAAAGATGTTGTATTCTATTCAGTTTTCACTCTGGACTTGGAGCAGAAGGCTTCTACGACATTGCTTTCGGTGCCCAGACTGCCCAGTGATTTGTTCCATGTGGTGGCTCTTCCGCCGCCTGTCGGTGGCTCCCTCCTCATCGGATCTAACGAGCTGGTGCATGTCGACCAGGCGGGGAAAAGCAATGCTGTGGGCGTCAATGAATTTTCCAGACAGATGTCGGCATTCTCCATGACAGACCAGTCCGATCTGGCGCTGCGTCTTGAAGGTTGCCGCGTCGAGCGTCTTGCTGATAACAGTGGTGATATGGTTTTGATTCTGTCGACAGGCAATATGGTCCTTATCAAGTTCAAGCTGGACGGCAGGTCCGTGTCTGGTATTTCAGTCCACCCGGTGCCCGCTCATGCGGGTGGTGATCTGATGAAATCTGCTGCTTCTTCGTCTGCATCTCTAGGCAATGGAGAGATCTTCTTGGGCAGTGAGGATGCGGATTCCCTACTCCTGGGCTGGTCCTGTTTGTCCTCAGGCACAAAGAAACATCGCTCGCACAAAAACGACCTGGACGAGTCTGGCGACGTTTCTGATGACAATATGAGCGATGACGATGTCTATGAGGACGACCTCTATGCTACATCACCAGACAACACTGCAGACGGCCGCCGGGTTTCTGGAGAACCGTCCGCCTTTGGTCTGTACAATTTCCGTATCCACGACAGGCTTCTCAATATCGCCCCCTTGAGAGATATCACTCTGGGAAAGCCGTCTACAGGCTCGGACAAGGAAGAGAAGAGCAGTGTTTCCGCTGAGCTGGAGCTAGTGGCTTCCCAAGGCTCGGACCGAAATGGTGGATTGATAGCTATGAGACGTGAGATTGATCCAGAGGTATTGGCCTCCTTCACAATTGACTCGGCGAACTGCGTCTGGACCGCGTGTGTAGAGCCTTCGGGAGGGAAAGACAGTCATCAATATGTCATTGTATCAAAACAAAAGGACATGGATAAAGAAGAGACGGGAATCTTCCGCGTGGAAGGCCTTGAGTTGAAGCCGTTCAAGGCACCGGAATTCAACCAAAATGAGGACGTCACGATCGATATTGGAACATTGGCGAATAGAAGGAAGGTTGTTCAAGTTCTGAAGAATGAAGTGCGAAGTTACGATGCCGGTAAGTTGATTCACCGTCCTTTTTCGTCTGAACGATTCTGATAAGGCAGATCTTGGGCTGGCCCAAATCTACCCCGTATGGGATGAAGATACCAGCGATGAGAACCCAGCTGTTACCGCTAGCTTGGCAGACCCTTATGTCGCCATTCTGCGAGATGACTTTACATTGTTACTTCTCCGCGTGGATGACAGCGGCGACCTCGATGAAGTTGAGATGTCTGAGGATATGGCAGCTCTCAAGTGGGTCTCATGTTGTCTGTATCTCGACAAGACCGGGGTCTTTGCATCCAGCACAAATACCAAAGGGTCACAGCAGAATGTTATGCTATTGTTCGTACTTGGCCAGGATTGCCGGTTATTCGTGAGTGGCTTCTCGCCCGCAGAATGGAGAATCTGTGACTTACCTTCTAGCTAGATTTACCGTCTACCGGACCTCACGTTGGTTTCAACGATTGATGGCGTTGATTGCCTACCACCGCTTCTGTCGCGTGAACCACCGAAACGATCAACTACCCGCGAAACGCTGGCGGAGGTTGTCATCGCCGATCTTGGCGATGCCTGGAGCAGTGTTCCTTACTTGATTGTACGAAATCTTTTTAATCTTTGGTTCTAGATACTGACGAGGGACTAGGTACGGACCCGAGCCGACGAGATTGCTATGTACAAACCATTCGCTTCTGGGCCTGGAAACGGCCTCTGCTTTGCCAAAACTACCAACCATGTCTTGCCGCGAATGCCATCGGATGGATTCAGCGCCGAAACGTCAGCAGACAAACAAGCCAGAAGCCCGCCTTTACGCGTACTGCCCAATATTTCAGGGTTCAGCTCCGTCTTCATGCCTGGAATGTCGGCGGGTTTCGTCCTCAAGACATCAGCCAGCTTGCCTCATCTCATGCGGATGCGAGGAGGATCGATTCAATGCTTAGATGCTTTTAATACCCCCGGAGGTGGAAACGGATTCATTTACTTGGACTCAGAGGTAGCGTGACTGCCCCTTGCTCCCATGTTCTGCGCTTACCCATGCAGGATGTTTTGCGGATGTGCCAATTGCCTCGCGAGACGCACTTTGATTACCAGTGGCCGTTGAGGAGGATTCCCATCGGAGAGCAGGTCGACCATCTGGCCTACTCCGCGTCCTCTGAAACATATGTCCTGGGCACCAGTCATAGGGCGAGCTGGAAGTTACCCGACGACGACGAGTTGCACCCTGAATGGCGCAACGAAGGTGCGCACAGATTTCATCTCCAATTCAAACACCGCTGATAGTTCCCAGTGATTTCTTTCGTCCCGGAGGTCGACCAAAGCTCTCTGAAAGTTGTTACTCCCAAGACTTGGGAGGTCATTGACAGGTATGGTACCCATGCGTCAAGGCTCAGGCAAGGCTAACATGATTCTGTCAGCTACGAACTCGGCCCTGCGGAGCATGTGATGGCGATGAAGAACATCAGCCTTGAAGTCTCGGAGAACACACACGAGCGCAAGGAGATGATAGTGGTGGGCACGGCGTTCTCACGCGGTGAAGACATCGCCGCGCGTGGGTGCGTGTACGTCTTCGAAGTCATCAAGGTGGTCCCCGACCCGGAAAAACCAGAGACAGACCGGAAGTTGAAGCTCATCGGCATGGAGCCCGTCAAGGGCGCCGTGACGGCGTTATCCGGCATCGGCGGGCAGGGCTTCTTGGTCGTCGCGCAGGGGCAGAAGTGCATTGTGCGAGGTCTCAAGGAGGACGGCAGTCTGCTCCCTGTGGCGTTCATGGACGTCCAATGCTACGTCAGCGTGGTGAAGGAGCTGAAAGGCACGGGCATGTGCATTCTGGGCGATGCTATCAAGGGACTCTGGTTCGCCGGCTACTCGGTACGACCCCCATCCCAAGCCACTCCGATCGATCTAACCTCGTGCTGCAGGAAGAGCCATACAAGATGAGCCTCTTCGCCAAGGACCTGGACTACCTCGACGTCCTGGCGGCGGACTTTCTCCCGGACGGACGAAAGCTGTATGTCGTGGTGGCCGACGGCGACTGCAACCTGCACGTGCTGCAATACGACCCGGAGGGTACGTCCCAGCTCCACCCAACCCGCCCTTGCCCTCAATATATTGAAATCTAACAATGGCAGACCCCAAATCCTCCAACGGCGACCGCCTCCTCAGCCGCAGCAAATTCCACACGGGCAACTTCGCGTCGTCACTGACGCTGCTCCCGCGCACGATGGTCTCATCGGAGCAGGCGCTCGCGGCCTCCGAAGACGCGATGGACGTCGACCTGACCGTGCCGCGACACAACGTGCTCCTCACGTCGCAGAACGGCGCCGTCGGGCTGGTCACCTGCATCTCCGAGGAGGCCTACCGGCGGCTGTCGGCGCTGCAGTCGCAGCTGACCAACACGCTGGAGCACGCGTGCGGCTTGAACCCGCGCGCGTTCCGGGCCGTCGAGAGCGACGGGAGTGCCGGGCGGGGCATGGTGGATGGGAATCTCCTGGCGCAGTGGCTGGATCTGAGCAAGCAGCGGCGCGTGGAGATTGCCGGTCGGGTTGGGGCGGATGAGTGGGAGATTAAGGCGGATTTGGAGAGTATCAGTGGGGATGGACTAGGGTATCTGTAGGAGACCGAATATAAGTAGCAGTTTATAGATGATGGCTATTGATTCGCATAATGACCTTGGAAGTATCCCATATATCCAGGATGACATGTAGTTACGACAGAAGCGTCTCCTTACTTCATTCAGAACGATGAGGATAGATCGTATATCACATTAACCTCAGAACGCGGGATGTACGGGGTCGATATTAGGTAACAGTAGATAGTTAGATAGGAGCCACAGACGATCCACGCATCATGATTCTAAGCATCGTTTCAAACGGTGAATAGTTGTCTTGGCTGACAGCAGCCCTGCACATCCGCCTGCCAGGAGGCATCTATGCAGCTGCAAGCCACCAGATATGTGGTTAAAATAACACAAGCAGAAGCGAAAAGAGAAAAAGGTAGACCTTCCGGGAGGATTGAAACGGAGTCCTCGCACCATCATCAAGACGCCCACACGCCAGAACCGTAGCGCACCACTCCATAGCCAGTCCCATAACATACACAACACCGATGCCCAAATAAAAGGCGAAAAAAAATATATAGATCAAGCATTTTCCGGGAAGTAAATGTCCATCCAGATGGAGAAGATCCCGCGGGGAGAAGAAAGGAACAGCGTCACAAAACAGAACTGCAACTGCAACGAGAAGAAACTGCTCTAAAAGAAGAATCTCTAATGCGCTGCGGCCACCTGAAAACAGGAGAATTATACGGGGCCTAGGCCTAGAACACGTCTTCGGCCGCGAAATATCGCTTGTTTCGCCCGCGGGCGCCGACGAACTTCATCTCGGGCATGTTGGTGTGGTGGACGACGTGTGGTCGGTACACGGCGTCCACCGGTGCCTGCCAGTCGTCCAGACCCAGGGGAAAGTACTCATACAGCAGATCAGCACTTTCGTTGGGGAACGGGAGCGTCGACGCAAACGGTTGCTGCAAACTGGGCGTGCTGAGCAACGGCAGCGATGTCGACGGATTTCGCGACGGTGGCTGAGACACTCCATGGGATAGTTTGCGCATCTTCGCCGGCGGAGCAGAGCTGTCGACATGGAGGTTTTTGTGCGCGGAATCGGCAGGAAACGCAGAATGTGGCCGCGTGAGATCGTGCAGATGATTGACTGCATCACCGCCTTCTTCCTCATCCAAAAGCGAGAGATTGATCGGCGCGGCGACCGTGCTCGGATGCCGTTGGTTTTCGGCAGAGCGCGAGAACTCCGGGCTCGACTGCGAATAGATGGAGGAATGAGGCAACGCGGTGGGTGGCATGGCGCTTCCGCCCGTCGGGGGCATCTGGGTCCAGTCGGGCGACGGTCGTTGCAGGGCGCCCCCCTGGGATGCCGACGTCTCTGGGGAACTGCTCTTTGTCGGCCCCTTGGCTTTGGCGGGCGTCTGGTTGAGGCGCGGCGTCGATTCAGCATTGGGAGCCCGGTTGAGGGCGTGGGCCTGTGCATTTTTCCGGGACGCGGCGGCACTGCCGCTCAACGGGAGGTCCTTTCGTGACTGAAAGTTGCGTGGACTGCGGCCACGAACGATGATCGGACCCGACTGGACTTCACAGATGGGGATCTTGGCCCCGGTAGACAGCGTGGCGACCACCTTGAGGCGCACGACAAAGTGCTGCTGGAGCTCTTTCCGGCGACCGTTGTTGGCCGTCGCGACGCGGAACTGGAGCCGCTTCCATGCGATCGGAAAGGTCGCATAGTCCGTGTCCAGATCCTGACCGGCCATGATGTCCAAGGGGATCGGCGGAGGCTCCTTCTCGACCTTGGGGTTGTTGTTCCCGTTGGGGTTTGCGGCGGAGGCATTGGCGTCTTCGGTGGGCGGGTTCCCATTCGCGGCGGGCGTTTTCCAGGGTACGGAGATGATCTTGACGGAATTGCCTTCGACGGATTCGGTGGCGGAGACGGTAAGTTCTTGCGCCAGGATGGGGATGCGATCGCCTTGTTCGGTCATGATGTAGCGCAGACTCCGCGGCAGGGTGACGGAGCCCGTGATCTGGAACAGGTTGCGACGGTAGCAGGTCAATTCGGCGCCTTGTTGGGGGGGCGCATTCTCGGAGGGGGAGGTGGTCCAGGGCGATTCGGCGAGAAAGAACATGCCGTGGAGCTGCGCGGAGAGCGACAGGGTGGCCCTCCGCAGGGAGTAGTCGAGGAGGGTAAAATTGTAGACCGGTATGGAAAAGCTCAGCAGCTTATTGTTATGCTCGATGGACGAGTCGGCGGGCGGTTCGGGGGCGACGGGCTCGAATGGCGTCACCATGTCTGTGAACGGGTCTTCGTACCCGGACGAGAACCGCTTCAAGGACGGCGGAAGGCCATTTTGGGCAAAGGTCATGTCATCACTGGATGCGGCGATCGGTGAGTTGGGAATTTCAGGACCCTCCACGGAGGGTGGAAGGGGGCAAGGCGTACCTGACAAAAGTCTCGGAGTCGAAATTGGACCGCTGGTCAGGCAGATCCATTCCCGGCATGGAATTGAGGTAATCCCCTTGGAGATTACTGAGGGACAGCGGACTGGCCAGATATGGCATGGCCATGGTGTCGAAGCCCTCCATGGCGAGGGCAGAGTCGAGGCGCGACGTGCAAGATCGGACACACGAGAAGGAAGTGGCGCGGTGCTATTAAGAAAGTCGGGGTGGGTGAGGGGACCGAGAAAGCGGAGGCGCGGGGAAGTCGGAAGACCGGCAGAAGGGAGGTCAGCGGGAGATGGAGCGGAGCGACAGAGCTCGAGGACCAGAGCTCGAGGACCACGGAATCGGTGGAGGAAGATGCGAAGAAGTAGCGCGAGGAAGAGGTCTGGAGGAATTACGAGGACATGGAGAGAAGAGAAAAGACGGGGAGAGAGGCAGATTGGTCGGTCGGCGCAAACCAGACGACTCGTGAGAAGGGTGAAGAAGGAGGAGGAGGAGGAGGAGGAGGAGGGGGAAAGAGGTAAAAGGAGGAGAAGAAAATAAGAAGAAGGAATGGAACGATCGAAAGAAAAGGACGAGACCGAGTAGTTGTAGGAAGAGGAAAAGGTAGCAAGTCGTCACGGTCGTGCTGGTCGTTGAGTGGATCGGAATGCCCCGAGGTCAAGACGAGGTCGGCGGTGGAGATGGCGAATCGTGGGCGGGAGAGAGGGACTCCCTGCGCAGATTGAGGACCGGGGGCCTGCACTAGACGGACAATCCGGAGTCAGTCTAGTGAGGAGGGAGATAACAATGGGGGACCCGTCAAGAGGGCCAGAGGACTGGACGGACCCGGCGAAGTAGTTCCCTGGCGGATGGGTCGAACCCGGTGGGCGGGAGAGTCGAAGTCCGGTACGGACGAATGAAGAATGGAAACGATGGATTCAGCGAGTGGATCGGGAGAGAGCAGAGAAGAGAGGAAGAAAAGAGAGGAGAGGTCGAAAAAGAAGAGAGAAGAGCAGAGGGGACGTGAGTGGATGAGAAGGCAGTGGCCCAGGAGATCATGCGGGAGGATTCGACTTTATTTCGGTCGTCAGAATTCTATCCTTCCCTACAGCGTCCTCCATCAGAGGTACGAGGCTTGATCTTGATTTCTAGAACATCGTGCGAGGGCTCTAGTGTCGCGGATCTATACCTTATCATACATAATAGGTCCTCTTCTCTACAGAGTACCTCCATAGGTCTGAAATGATAATCAGACAACCACTCCCATCCTATAATCACCAACTCGTCGTTATCTGACAGACAAGAATCAAAGGTCCACCGCATCCACCGACCCTAACCGTAGGATCCCGTTGGGGCGTCGAGAGGTGTTGGTTAACCGGATCGGGGAGGCTGTCTTTGGGGCCATCCGATCCTCCACAAACCCGGGGAATACTTTCTAACTTCTTGATTTCTATTACTCTATAGAAGTTTCAACCTCAGCACAGCCTTGAAACAATAAGCATTCGAAGAATAATAGTAATAATATGCTTTCTAACTTCGTACCCTATACTCCACGCTATCCTCGTGTTAATGAAAAGTGCATGATCCATGCCAGTTGGTGACCCCACCCGGCTCACCACTGATGAATGCGGTTCAGTCTTCTAACCCGGGATGTCCAAGACGAGAGGTCCCTGTCCCTGCCCTGTCCAATCAAAGTCACCATCCAATCAAATCCATGGACACTGCAGAAAAGCCATCGCCTGTTGCAGACAAGCATGCATTATTCATCTGCCCGCTCCACCCCCTCCCAATCGGGTTCGACTGCGACCAGCCCACCGATGATGGCATCTTATTGGACTCTGAGCTGTCGCGACAAGAGATGAATAGGGGTCCTACAGTAAGAGGTACTGTTTGATCGTCCGATGGAGGATCGAGTAAGACAACAGGCACCATCATCATCCATGGACGATGATGATGATGGTGATGATGGATCAGCATCAGCCGGACCGGGTCTGACATACAGCTCAGACCCTGTGTTTAACTTTCTTTTCCATTTGCTCTTTTGGGCCCGGTGGGGGGGCCAGGCGATCATCCATTCGTGCCTCCGTCGGAGCTCCTGGACGAATGAATCCTCCATCCAGACGCAAGAGGCAAGTTCCGGACCGGCTGAAGACGCCCCAAGCTGATTGGCTGTCCGATATCCTGCCCAAGACGGGTTCTGCCAGAGCCACTTGTTTCCGTCTTTGATTGGAGGAGGGCACAGCTGAAGGTGTAGGAACCTGTACTTCGTAGGACTCTATCAGACAAGAGTGTAGGTAGGTACTAGAGTGGGTTCAGGTTGGACCCATTCAGCCGCGGTCCTATCTGCACCGTTAGGAGCCTATCTGTGGCCCGAGACACTTACGGTAGATATCTCGCCTACAGAGTATGCATGATGGATATCTCGTGGTCGCGCTACCTCTAGTGTCCTTAGCTTCGCCCTAATTGCCTCCGTCAGATCGAACGGTAGCTACCTAGGTACCTAGGTACTAGCTGTCAACCAGTCGGCGCCGTACCGTGGGACGTTGTCGGGGCCTGGCTGGGACTGGGACCCAGCCTTGCGACGAACACGGCGATAGACATCTATCTACTCCATACCTCACCGTTCAGTCTGAAGTTCACTAAGTACCTAAGGTACCAGGTAAGGTACTCAGGTGAATGGGGCCAAACCTTGATTGGCCCAAACGGGGCATGTCTCAGCCGCGCCTGGAGGCCAAAGTCAATGTCGGCCGTTCCCGCCTCGCGACAGTTTTATCTCTTAATGACCTTCCTAGTCGAGCATGGCCTGGTTTCTGACTTTGGCTCTATCTAAATCGCTCATCAGCAGGCTTCATCATTCTGTGAGACTACAGGGCACTCGGTAAGGTTCTTATCACACCAGTAAGATGGCCAACCTCAGTACTCTGTGGTCATTGGTCTTACTCTGTACACTCTGACCAGACAAAACCAACAACGACTAAAAGTAAGCCCTCTCCTCGTAAGCCAACGGATGATTCTAGCATGCTTCTAGAAACATAGCCACCCCCTCGGTTTCACCATCCGACATGTGATCGTGATCCTGAAGTTTCTTCGTTGTACTCTGTACAGAGGACAGCCTGGGAATAGACGATCACGA
Source organism: Aspergillus sp. MEXU 27854 (assembly GCA_019721355.1). Lineage (NCBI taxonomy): Eukaryota > Fungi > Ascomycota > Eurotiomycetes > Eurotiales > Aspergillaceae > Aspergillus > Aspergillus sp. MEXU 27854. The sequence goes on from JAGMTT010000003.1 coordinate 1,766,291, forward strand.
GCTTTGTACAAAATCTTGATAATAGACCCAAGACCTGTCATTTACCAGTGACCACCGGCATCTGTCCCGTCTCTAACTAATCTCAGCTAGAGCCCAGGCCGGTGGCAAGAAACAATAGCACTCATTATTCTTCCTTCGCTTCAACATTGGCTTCATTAATGTGGCTCCAGTCTAGATGGAATATGCAGCACACTTCGGCCCAGCCAGTCATATACCAGTAGGGTCTGCACCAACGAGGCATTACCAAAGTCAATACTTACACTAAGAGTAAACTTTCTCCGTCCTTGCATCTCCGCCTCGTGCCGGCACTGCACGCCCGGTCGCTTGCCCACATCTGTCATAGTCTGGATGCATTTGCCATTTACCGTACAGAGTACAGACTCTACTCCGTACCTAGTAGTCGGGGATCCCCACCGAATTGCCCTACGAGGACGATTGTTCTGGTTCCGACTGGTACCTGAATATCCATTCCATTCCGACCTACTTCCAAAAGTTTCTCTCGGTGGTCCCTCATTGAACGGTTGACCTCATTTGTTCTACAGAGTACGGGCCACATTCTTCGCAAAACACCCGCCAACAGGATCAAAGTAAAGAATTGACAGACCAAGGAACAAGAAAAAATGACAGATTCATTAAACCTATTAAACCACCCTATAGGATCACTGATGCTGGACAGCGAAGAATTCCAGAGTGGGTCGGTTGATGTGATGCCGCAAACGACCATGTCTGGGTCCGTCGGACAACGGCGACCCATTCGGCGCCCAGCCCAGCGACAAATCATCACAGCGTATTTCCATTCAACAGGCCCATCGGGCGTACCTGGGGAGTGAGTGGACGGGCCCAAGTCTGCCTCCGATCCCCGAAAACAGTGGCGGAGGTTCATGCGTCCATCGTTTTAGGCCGGGTTCCCCACTCTTCCGCGAACTTAGACCCTGGCTGGCTGTCCTGGCAGAGGCAGAGGCAGAGGCAGAGGCAGAGACAGAGGCAGAGGAAGAGGAAGAGGCCGTTTTCCTGTGTCTGTCTGTCTGGCCTGTGCTCATATCTACCCAGTCCTCTCAGACTTCTACGCAGTGGAGTTTCAAAGAACAAGATCCGCAGGCACCTCGACATCACCATTGGTTGGTCACTCGTCCTCAGCTGGAATCGCAGCTTGGCGCTGGAGTGATCACTCGGATGAGTCCTGCATCAGCGGAGGTCATTCTGACGATCATAAGGAGGGGTCGCTAACTGCGCATCGCCCCTCAGCCAACCAACCTCGTGCCTGCACCGGCACCCACTACAGGGATCATCCGAACATCGATCGATTTCACGAGCCATCCGTCTCGATCAATCGGGTCGCCATCATTTGGAGGGTCATCAGTCTCCATCTCGCCCCTGTAATCATAACAAGACGCCGTGAGAAAAACCGAATGAAAGACAATACCAACGTACTCGAGTAGTGGCATGATCGACTAGATAGATAGGTAGATATCGTCAATATGCAACAAAGTGGGGACAGAATAAAACACGCTGTGGATATCATCAACGCCCATGCTAAGCCAATCCAAAAGATAACCAAGGTAGACAGAATATGTTCAAGATGCCGTCATGATGGTCCATGTCCCAGCATCGCAATTGACCTCCTCGAAACTGTGCAAAGTACTGAAGCCGATATTCGAGACGCAATCGAAATTGCTGTCGCCATCCACCTACAAAATAACGTTAATAAGCCCCCCACGGCTAGAAGAGCTGCTGAAATACTCACGCAATCCATAACCACGGCCTCCGCCCCCTGCTTGCGAATCTGCTTGATCCCCAGCAGAACCAACCCCTGCATGATCGAGGCATACTCGCCCACCGAAGGCGAAATCACTGGCGAGGAAATGCCCCCGGCCGGGATGTGAGTCGCTTTCAACGCAGGCATGTGTTCCGCTAAGCTTGACCGCGCGTTATAAACAACCACAGTCCCCAGGATGGCCCCGTCCCCAGGTCGCGTAGCCCGGATGATCCCACAGTTCAGAGCGCCCCCCAGAGCCACCTTGTAGATGTCGATTACGCCCTGCCGGGAATTGGTCTTGATGTGGTCGAGGATCGATTCAGCGTAGTCGTATCCGTAGACCAGGTCATAGGCCACATCCGCGTTCTGCAACCCCTGGATCAGCCCGTCCGGCGGGACCCAGTTTGACAGATTGCGCAATATGACGCTGCACACCGGCCGGGACAATGACGTGTTCCAACCCAGGTTGGCGAACCACTGCCGTAATCGCTTACGCTCGACGGGATTGGCAGAGGGGATGCCCAGGTATATGCCTGGTAACCGGGACCCAAGCTGGAACCTCTTCACGCCGGTCCGTTGCAGGAGCGTCCGGATCGCGCGGTGGTGGAGAGAGCTCCCGATCCCGAGTTTTCGTCGGGCAGGGTCGACGATGAGAGACCCGATGACCCCTGTCCCCGTGGACTTGAAGTAGTAGGTCGAGCAGAACCCGTAGAGAGCCTGCGTGCTGCTGTTCCGTACGACAAAATGGGACTCGTCGATTTCCTCCCGTCGGAGTAAGAAACTGCTTGATGTCACGCCCAGCAACTCAGAGAGCTCCCCTTGACTACAGTCTCCTCGGACGGATTCCAAAAGCCTATCCAATGCATGCGCATCGCGCTCTTCGTTCCAGTTTTCCACAAGCCAATGCTGTCTGGCTTGGTGCAGTTTCTGGCTGCGGCTGATGGAACCCGGCAGCGACCCCATCGGAGTCAACTCCCCATAGAGGACTTTCACCAGCGCTTCCAGAGCGGTTTCCGTAAAGTCGTATGTACATATGTACGTGCCGATGGAGAGATCCGTTGCAAAGTCGTAGGGGGAGCTAGCGGCGACGACAACCATCGGCTTTTCACGCTGCTCGCCAGTCGGCGTGAACTGCGACCGACAAATCATCGACACGTGTTTGGTGAAGCCATGCTGGTACAGGTTCCGATTGGCATCGGCAGTCACGACGATGACTGCGCTCGCCCGGTCGATGAGGCTTTCGTGGATGGGTCGGACACCGTTAGCCGTGTAGGAAGTGTGCAAGACACGGCCATTTCTTTGCCGGGAGAGGGACCGGCCAAGCTCCTTGAACACGCTCTCGCCACTGAGTACCGAGGCAGTCCGATCAAGAGCCGTGAGATCGATCGTCGAGTTCAGGTGCTCAGCCACTGTGCGCGACACTGCGGAGGCTGGTAAAGGTTTCACCAGGGGAGTCAACAGGAGGAGTTCCTCGTTGGGCTCGAGGATGTTGGACAGGGGCAACAAGTTTTTCTTGTCGCGCACCACAGAGATGGAGCTGTTGTACGCTCTGGTGGACAGGCTGGTGTGAGAGGGTTGCATCTGCGTGAGTGATGGCACACCCGGTGGGTTGAGGGCTTGCTCCCAGGAAGTGCATTTGGCCTTGAGATTCAAGACTCGGCGTAAAGACTGCTCAATCCGAGCGCGGCCGATGATGCCGTTTTCCACTCCCAGCTTCAACCCGTTGATTGCTTCTTGTTGGACCGGGAACGACCGGCACAAAAGCACGATATCACAGCCTGCATTCTTTGCCATTACGGTCCCGCCGCCAACGCCAATGTTGTGCGTAAGGGCTTCCATCTCGAGACACTCTGAGACCACTACGCCGTTGAACTTGAGGTCTTTCCGAAGCAAGTCATCGACGACCTGTTCGCTCAAACAAGCATGCATGACATTGACTCCGGCCGAGGACATGGAGACACCACCCACCATCATTGAGTCCAAGCCATGGATGATGGCATTGCGAAACGGCACCAGCGCGGTCAGGCTGAGCTGTTCTAACGACTCGGTAATGATGGGCACGTCGGTGTGGGAGCCCAGGAATTCCAGGTTGCCGTAGGAAGGGAAATGCTTGCCACAGGTCACTAACCCGGCCTCCCGGTAGCCTTTCATGAATTCGACTCCATACTGAGAGACCTCTTGGGGGTCATCGCCGGTGGTGCGCACCCCGAGCGGTTGACTTCGGACGTTGGTCAAGACGTCAAGGACGGGGCCCAGGATCCAGTTGACGCCGACGGCTTTTAGCTCTTGGGCCGTCGCCAAAGCCACATCGTGGGCTAGGGCTTTGGAGCCGGTGGCCGCGATGCCCATGGCGCTGGGAAACTGACGGATGTAGATCTCGTCGTACAGACTGTTGACCCCACCGTTCTCCTGATCCAACGCGATGAGGAGCGGCACGGGATGACCCGCATCTCGGGCGATGGTTTGCAATTCGAGAACCAGGCGGGTGGCATCTTCCGCGGCTGTGAGAGGTGGTTAGTCAGGCATTCAGTGGTGGTCGCGGACGGCATTGAGGATGCGATAGGGTGACAGGGAGAAAGTGGTACATTTTAAGTTTTTGGCCGTCAGGAGAACCGACCCCAGGTGGTAATTCTCAATGAGGGAGCGGATCTGCGGACTGACAGTGGTGCCATCAAAGCCCATCATGAATAGTTGACCCATCTGCCTGTCGGGGAGTCATGGTGCCCAGCCGGTCAGCAATGATACATGTGGATGGACGCATGTTGATGTTGCAAGAAGAATTAATTGGAAAGAAGAAGATAGAGTCGACTTTGGTTGCGACTGGGAGGGAGCTCATATAGAGTCATATAGAGAGGATGGATAGAGATGACGAATGGAAATGATGCCAAGACCAGGAATCCTACCTGTCTAGATCCTCCCAACCAGGAGGCAGCATGTCCTCTTTGGGCCCCATGACTGGGGAAGGGGGGCACCCTGGAATGCCCGTGCAGAAGGGGCTCCGATGGCACGAGGCGAGGACGGGGGCAACAGCCCTGTTGGCTGGCCCACACGGAAGGGTTGGTGACGGTGGAAGACCAGGCGGAGGGTGTGAGTGGATGAGGTTTCAACTGGTGACTGCAAACGACGAACAAAGAAGCTGACGGATGCCAGAAACGGGGGTTGACTCAAGCTCCCTCAATTAAGCTAAGGATCCGCTGAGCACGCCAGGGGCTTAGAGCTCTCAGCACTACTTGGTACCTCGGAGTCGGTAGGTAAGATAGGTAGAGTAAGCAGACGAATGAATGGTGGGTAATTAATGCATGAAGATGATTCTGTTGGGCGGGGCCAGAGGAGAATGGTCCCGTGCGTGCTGACTACGTCGGTTTGGGGTTGTGATGGACATTGTCGTCGCTAAAGGCACTGCCGGGATACGGGCTACTCGGGTCTCGGTAATTGAAGCTCTACAGGGATTGAGATTACTACAGAGTATATGATAGGATTTATCCCCGACCTTGAGCAAGGGAAGGAGTCGAGACTGAAGCTCATATAAACCTCTGCGTTGTCACGTGATATTAGGGTGACGACCGTGTCGAGTACGGAGGAGTAACCGTTCATACGGTTTAATACCTGACAATACTGCATTCACCCCGTTACCAGCACCAATACCACCCGGCAGGGTTGCACTCTTGGCGCTGGTGCTTCCCCGGGTTTCCGATGCCGAATGCAACGGCAACGCCTGTCAAGCCTTACCCGTTTGGGCCAGTGGCCGCTGGGGAATCTATGCCACGTCTTCGTGCAACATCGCATCGATCGCAACAATGGAACGGCATCTGTTCATTCCATGACAAAGGCTTTCTGTCCGGTTACGTGGATTCCCCGCGGCATGGCTGGGAACGTTGACCATCGGAATCCATTCGTCCATCCATCCAGTATCGATAGTGTTCGCTATAGATGCATTCATGGATATCGACTGGTAATGCATCACATGGCTAGAGATTCTATCTCGTTCAAACCGATATCTTGGTAGAACAAGTGCAACAGACCTGGCCTCGATGAAAGTGAAAGGTCTAGACCTGAATCCATCAATGAATAGGATCCGTCACTACTCCGTCGACCCATACTCATATGCCTCGAGTGGAGGCGTCAAAGAGAAGGACAGAAGATCCCGGGACCAGAAGGGTCTCCCACATGGCCGCGTTCCAACCGCAATCATCCACCGAACACAAAGGGGAACAATCGGCGGGGAGGAGATGAAGTAGCAGTCGTACGTTGTCACACTCCACCCGAAGCCGATCCAGAGAGGCGCCGATGACGAACAAGGTAGTAGAGACCCGTGGGTGGAGGCCGTTGACATTCCCTGCGGTCATTTTCCCTTTTTGCCTTCATATTCCCTGGATCTCTCTTTCGCTTTTCTCATCTTCTCTTCAAACTACTACTTACACCCAACTTTGCATTTGCTCCTTTCACTATCCAACTGATATCGCTTCCTGTTAGAGATTCCTCTACCTAGGTACTCGTGCATATCTCTTCACTCTCCTGTCACCCCACACCTTATCAGTGACGTAGTTCACTCTGAGGACTTCCATCATGTATGCACCACCCTTCCGTCTGGCCTTACGGCAGGATTCAGCGTCTTTCAAATAAACCTCCGGCTAACGCACAGTCTCTCGACCTTAGGAGAGTGATCATCCGGGAATCTAGCCTCGAAGCTTCCGAGTACATTGCGGATTACATCATCAGTATGTCTTCGATCTATACATTCCTCCTTCCTTAATTCTAACTCCAGTCCTTTCAGGCCGCATCAAGACCTTTAAGCCCACCGAGGATCGTCCCTTTGTGCTGGGTCTTCCTACTGGTAGCAGTCCCGAAATCATCTACAAGACCCTGGTCCGCCGCCACCGTGCCGGCGACATCTCGTTCAAGAATGTCGTGACCTTCAACATGGTATGTACTCACCCATCCACCAATTTCACAACCATACATTAACAGACGCAGGACGAATATGTCGGGCTCCCCCGCGACCACCCCGAATCCTACCACAGCTTCATGTACAAGCACTTCTTCTCGCACGTCGACATTCCCCCGCAAAACATCAACATCCTCGACGGCAACGCGCCCGATCTCGCCGCCGAGTGCGCCTCCTTTGAGGCGCGCATCGCCCGCTACGGCGGCATCGAGCTCTTCCTCGGAGGGGTCGGACCGGACGGACACATCGCATTCAACGAGCCCGGCTCGTCCCTCAGCAGCCGCACCCGGGTCAAGACGCTGGCCTACGACACGATCCTGGCCAACTCGCGGTTCTTCGACAATGACGTGAACAAGGTGCCCCGCATGGCCTTGACCGTCGGCATCCAGACGATCATGGACGCTCGCGAGGTGGTCATCGTGGCCACGGGGGCGCACAAGGCCATCGCGGTCGAGAAGGGTCTGGAGGGCGGCGTCAACCACATGTGGACGCTGTCGGCGCTGCAGATGCACCCGCATCCGCTGATCGTGTGCGACCGCGACGCCACCCTGGAGCTGAAGGTCAAGACCGTACGGTACTTCGAGTCGATCGAGCAGGCCGGCACCGACGCCCGGACGCAAGGCCCGCCGCTCGTGTACCGTCCCCACGCCTACGTGCCGGCCCCGATGGCCGCGACCAAGCCCCAGCAGCAACAGACGCCTGTGTCGACGCCGCCCAGGGTCCCCAAGGACCTCCGCATCAACACCGAACTGAATCAGTCGCTCGAGGATGACGAGCTGACTCCCGATAGTATGTCTTCCCGCATGGTGGACTCGGCGATCAGCGGGCTCGACTCGACTCTGAAGGGAGATCTGTTGTTTGACCGTATGGGCGCTCGTGTGGCCTCTCACTGATTGATTCGATTGTTCTTTTCTTAGGAGGATCCCCCGCGCTGGGTGCCTTTACCACCCGCTTTCAGATGCGTAGTTTACGGGAACGGACCTGATCGTTGTGCTTTTATCGGAGTTGAGCTGTCATATTGTTTGGCGTACACTGCTGAGGTTTATATGTTGATGTTGCATTGCTGGGATTCACTGTCGCTATGTCCATGAATGAGTCTATAGAGGTTCGGTTATGGTGTTAGTGCTTAACATGGTGTTTGGTATGATTAGAGATTAGATAAGTCATGTAAATATTGTATTTTAGCTGTGTCATTGTGCATTGTGTTCTGTATCATCCGTCGTACGTCGATATATATCTTCACAAACCCTGGGAGGGTACCATCACCGGATCATAACTTAGGCTAGCAAATCTGTTCATTAGGGCGTATCTAAACTTTTCATATGCACATAGGAATATACAAGCTAGAGCTTGGCAAACACGGTGGGCACTTCACCGCACATATCCACCAGGGTGCTCTTGTTCTTCACCCACGCTTCAATCCCGCGACGGCCGTTCTCGACACCGACTCCGCTCTTCTTCCAGCCGCCAACGGCCATCTCGGCGGGACTCTCGCCCCAGGTGTTGACCCAGGTGATGCCGGCCTGGAGCTGGTCGATGATGCGATGGGCCATGTTGAGGTCCTTGGTGAAGACGCCGGCGGCGAGGCCGAGCTCGGTGGTGTTGGCGCGGCGGACGGCCTCGTCGACGGTCTGGTAGTACAGGATGGACATGACGGGGCCGAAGATCTCCTCCTGGACGATGCGCATGTCGTCGGAGCAGTCGGTGAAGACGGTGGGGCGCACCCAGAAGCCGTTGGCCAGGTCGTCAGGCACCGGCGGCTTGCCGAGGCCGCCGTAGAGGAGCCTGGCCTTGTCGACCTCGAGGCCGTGGCGGATGTAGGCGGTGACCTTTTCGAGGTGGACGGCCGAGCTGAGGGGGCCGAAGTTGGTGGCTTCGTCGAAGAGCGGGCCGGGCCGGATATGCGGCATCTTCTCGAGCAGGCGCTGCTCGAAGGCGGCCTTCATGCTGGCGGGGACGAAGACGCGCGTGCCGTTCGTGCACACCTGGCCCGTGCTGTAGAAGTTGGCCATCATGGCGCCGTTCACGGCGTTCTCGAGATCGGCGTCGGGCAGGATGAGGAGCGGGCTCTTGCCGCCTAGCTCCATCGTCACGTACTTCATGTTGCCGGCGGCCGAGCCGGCGACCTTCATGCCGGTGGAGACCTGGCCGGTGAAGGAGACCTTGGCGATGGTCGGGTGCGTGGTCAGGTAGGCGCCGACGTCGCCGGCGCCGTAGACGACGTTGAAGACTCCAGCGGGAAGGCCAGCTTCCCGGTAGATCTCGGCCAGCGTCTGGGCATGCAGCGGGGTGAACTCGCTGGGCTTGTAGACCATGGTGTTACCGGCCGCGAGGCAGGGGGCCGACTTCCACAGGGCACTGCAGTCATGGGACGGAGGGGTCAGCGCATGAGAGGGGAATGCGGGGAATGGGGAAGGGAAGGGGGGTTGTCGCACGTACATCTGAATGGGATAGTTCCAGGCGCCAATGCCCGCACAGACACCCAACGGCGCCTTTTTAGTAAACACCCACGCATCCTTGCGGAGTTGTGTGGTCTCACCATTCAACCCACCGCCGCCGACCAGGTTGGCGTAGTACTCCAGAACATCGGCGCCGGTCACGACATCGACGGTACTCGTTTCGGTGAATGCTTTGCCGGAGTCGAGGGACTCGACCCGGGCGATCTCGTCGTTGCGCTCGCGCAGAATGGCAGCGGCCTTCTGGAGAATGCGGGCGCGCGCAATGGGAGGGGTTTGCGACCAGGAGGGGAACGCGCGGTCAGCAGCGGCGATGGCGGCATCGATGTCAGAATGCGAAGCGACGGGGATGTCGGCCAATGCGGTGGCGTTGGAAGGATTGACGGTGGGAAAGGTCTTGCCGGAGGAGGCGGGTTGAGCCTTTCCGTCGTAGAAGAGCTGACGGGGGGAGATGGAGGTAGACATGGTGATGGATGATATGATTAGGAGAGGAACAAGAGAGCACGAGGAGAGAGAAAGAGAGAGGGAGAGCAAGTGGATGGATTGAAGTATGAATTCTTAGTCAGAAAAGGTACGAGGAGATCCCAAAGAGGAAAAGCTGGACTCACCGCATCCCCCACTAAACACTTTGTACTTTCCCCTCTGCATCTCGACGATCACTACAGAGTACGGACTCATCCTTACTCCGACTCTCTCTCCATTCCAACTCCATTCTCTATCTTCCCTCCTCCGTCTCAGTATCCGCATACCGCATCCGGACAAAATACCCCTCCCCAGCAGAACTGAGTTCCCCGGCGAATCTCCGGATTTCCGAGACCACCATACACGGAACTGGTGGCGCGGTTAGTGCAGATTCATAGTGGAGAGTGACGTCTTTCCAACGGGAGACCGACATTTCCCACTTGGCTAAGACTTTGTCGCGCGGCTCAAGTGGATTTTTCTCACCCGACCTGCCTGGAAAGGGGATAGTCGGCGGTTCCATTCTTCGGCAGTGGCCACTTTCGCCTTATCTAATGTCTTTCATCGGGCCTGATCATTGGCTCTGTCTGGTGGAGAGCAACGCTGGAACCGCAGAACGATCGCCGAAGAATTTCTCTGGGAGAGGCAATGGGCTGATGGCCATGGCCGATGGCCGATCGCTGCATCCTCTCTACAATTGGCGGCTTACCGGGCTTCGATTTAAGGTTCACCTTTTCCCTTTGGTTCTCGTTCTCTTTTGGATCGCAGCCTTCCTCGGATTCTTCTTCCTGTCTTCTCCCCTGAACCCTCCCCTCAACACCTTCCACCATGGCGACTACCAACGATTTCCCCGCCAGCGATGTCAACAGCTACGACTACGTGATTGTGGGAGGTGGCACGGCTGGCTGTGTCATCGCCAGTCGCTTGGCCGAGTATCTTCCCAACAAGCGCATCCTCGTCATCGAGGGGGGTCCCAGTGACTTCAATGATGACCGCGTGCTGAACCTGAGAGAATGGCTCAGCCTGTTGGGAGGTGAACTCGACTACGACTATCCCACCACCGAACAGCCCATGGGTACGTTACACCACATCGCATTCATACTCCCCTTGCCTGGTTTCGTCTGGATCAAAATCTAACTCCCCCCAGGCAACAGTCATATCCGTCACTCCCGTGCCAAGGTCTTGGGTGGGTGCTCCAGCCACAACACGCTCATCTCCTTCCGTCCGTTCGAGTACGACTGCAAGAGATGGGAGGCGCAAGGCTGCAAGGGCTGGTCCTTTGAGACGTTCACGCGGGTGCTGGACAACCTGCGCAACACCGTCCAGCCCGTCCACAGCCGTCACCGCAACCAGCTGTGCAAGGACTGGGTTCAGGCCTGCTCCTCCGCCATGAACATCCCCATCATCCCCGACTTCAACAAGGAGATCCGTTCCAAGGGCCAGCTGACCGAGGGCGTCGGCTTCTTCTCCGTCTCCTACAACCCGGATGACGGCCGTCGCAGCAGCGCCAGTGTCGCCTACATCCACCCCATCCTCCGCGGCGAGGAGAAGCGCCCCAACCTGACGATCCTGACCAACGCCTGGGTGTCGCGCGTCAACGTCGAGGGCGACACCGTGACCGGTGTGAACGTGACCCTGCAGTCCGGCGTCAAGCATACGCTGCGGGCCAAGAAGGAGACGATCCTCTGTGCGGGTGCCGTCGACACTTGCCGGCTGATGCTGCTGTCCGGTCTGGGTCCCCAGGAGCAGCTGAAGTCGCTGGGCATCCCCGTGGTCAAGAACATCGCCGGTGTGGGCGAGAACCTGCTGGATCACCCCGAGAGTATCATCATCTGGGAGCTCAACCGCCCCGTGCCCCCGAACCAGACCACCATGGACTCGGACGCCGGCATTTTCCTGCGCCGCGAGCTGCCCAACGCCGCGGGCTCGGACGGTCGTACCGCCGATCTCATGATGCACTGCTACCAGATCCCCTTCTGCCTCAACACGACTCGGCTGGGCTACGATGAGCCGGTCGACGCGTTCTGCATGACCCCCAACATTCCCCGCCCCCGCTCGCGCGGCCGCATCTACCTGACGTCGGCCGACCCGAGCGTGAAGCCGGCGCTGGACTTCCGCTACTTCACGGACCCGGAGGGCTACGACGCGGCCACCATCGTGGCGGGTCTCAAGGCGGCCCGGGAGATCGCCCAGCAGGCGCCGTTCAAGGACTGGATCAAGCGCGAGGTCGCGCCGGGCCCGGCGGTGCAGACGGACGAGGAGCTGTCCGAGTACGGCCGCCGCGTGGCGCACACCGTCTACCACCCGGCGGGTACGACCAAGATGGGCGATGTGACGCGCGACCCGATGGCGGTCGTGGACCCGCAACTGAAGGTGCGCGGCCTGAAGAATGTCCGCATCGCCGACGCGGGTGTCTTCCCGGAGATGCCCAGCGTCAACCCCATGTTGACGGTGCTGGCCATTGGCGAGCGCGCGGCGGAGCTGATTGCCGAGGAGGCGGGCTGGAAGCGCGAGCAGCCTCGTCTGTAAGCGTTGGTGTCTGATGAGATATGAGTTATGCATACTGCTATATATATGATAGCGGGATGGAGTGTGTCTGTGACAAAAATGTTTGATTACCTAGCACGGTGTTGGTTGGATTTGATTATGTTAGGTTAGGTATCACGCCAATACATAGATTCGAAAAATTACTCCAGACCTACGCAGGACAAAGACAATCGTAAGTGTATTCTATGCATAGTGCTCTATGTCATCAATCTATGGGTGCACAAATAATAAAACAGGAAGCATGCAGAACAGACCATGCTGTCATGCGAATACGATCTAGTCGAATCCTAACAATAACCGATCACGCTGCGAAAGCACTGCCGAGCATTCATCAATATGAAAAGAGAAAAGAAAACAAGAAAAGACAGAAACCAACACCATACTCCACATGCGACTGCTCATGCAACGGTACTCTCCTTCGCGGTATCAAAGATCTTGACGCCGCGCTTCCAGACCTGGTCGACGGTGAGGGTAGGACCGGAGTAATCATCCATAACATCGCTGAGGACGACGAGGTCAGCATCAGCGCCGCTATCAAGGGACCCCTTGACGCCCTGCAGCCCGAGCAACCGGGCCGGGACGGCGGTAACGGCATTGATAGCCTGGGCGGTGGAAGCGCCAGACCAGCGACGGAAGTTGTTGACGCACTCGATGAGGGTGGCAGACGAGCCGGCGATCTTATCGGAGCCCTCGAGGGTGAGGCGGGCGCCGCGCTTGACGATGCGATCGCCGTTGGTCCAGTCGTAGACGCCGTCGGGCAGGCCGCACAGCTTCATGGCGTCGGTGACGAGGATGAGGCCGTCCGGGTGGGCGTTGTAGGCGATGCGGATGGAGGTCGGGTGCAGGTGGATGCCGTCGGCGATGACGCCGTAGCACGGGCGGCGCCGCTCGTTCTGGCCCAGCAGTCCGAACACGCCCGGGTTGCGGTGGTAGAAGGGGCGCATCGCGTTGAAGAGATGCGTGATCATGCCCGCACCCTGCTTTGTGGCCGTGAGCGCCTGCTCGTACGTCGCGTCCGAGTGCCCGATCGAGTAGATGATCCCCTGCGCCGCTAGCGCGCTGATCTGCCCCGTCATGTCGCCGACTTCCGGCGCCGCCGTGATCATCTTGACCGTTTGGGTCGGCCCGACTAGGTTGTCGCGCCCGTAGCAGTGCTCCAGATCCGCAAAGGTGGTCGCCGCGCGCAGCACCTCCGTCTTGTGGATGCCGTTGCGGCCGGGGCTGATGAACGGGCCCTCGACGTGGGCGCCCAGCGACTCGGCGCCGTCTTCGCCGCGGTGTTTGGGGCCGGAGGGGCCCAGCGATGGGAGGACCTAGACAACTTAGTTCTTGGTCGTTGGCCAGTAAAAAAAAAAAAAAAAAAGCAAACACATACCTTCCAGTACACCTCTGGAGTGGAGCTCACGACGGTGGGCAGATACGAGGTCACGCCGGTGCGGGCGAGACCCTTGTTGACCATGCGCAAGCCCTCGTCATACTCCTCCTTGGAGGACTGGGGCACGGAGAAGTCAAAACCCTGGGCGCCGTTGAGCTGGACGTCGATGAGACCGGGGGCGAGAATGCGGCCGCCGAGATCGATGACCTCATCGGGGGACAGATGGAGGTCGTAAAAGGCTTCCTGGTCGCGGAGGATTTTGCCCGAGACGGAGTCGATCCAGAGGTCCTGTTCGAGCAGGTCATTGCCGCGGATGATGCGACAGTTGGTGAATTTGGTGATTCGGGGGACGGAAGTTTTGCCCGGCATGTCGTTCGACTTTTAGGATAGGGAGGGAGGAGTAGAGGTCGGATGGTGTGAAAGGGATGGAGGAAAAGGAAGAGGGGATGTTGATACCTTATCCATATGAAGAAGTTGGACAGAGGCAAAAAGCCGAAAGGAACCAATGATGGAACCAAGGGACGCCGATGACTGCGGCGTGACAAGGTGACATCCCCCGGCCCCGTACATTCCGATGGACCAAAACGTGGAGGGGATCGACGGTGGATGGAATGGATGGGTCTGATTGTTCTGGTGTTGATGTGACGTATGCAGTCTGCGGTGGAGGACTGATAATGTGACTTTGTAGATGGGGCATGGAGGAGGATATCTGATTAAGATGGAGTATACCAGTAGTTACTAACTGCATGTAGGATGATGTCAAAGGATGGATGGGAGGATGACTCAGCGATGGTTGCAGCCACGTGCTTACCGTACATACCGTATTATATACATGTTGTACTGTATTATACATACATACTTACATACATACATACATACATACCTACCTACATACCTGGGTAAGGGGACCCTTCCTCATCACAACCTCCTACTCCTACCGAACTATCTATGCCACTACCTATTTATCTATCTACCTTTAATCTTGCTTATATCTTACTACATCACTATCAATCCATGTTACTTCTTCCTCGTATCTCAACATCCTACCTACTCTGTACCTAAGTAGGCACCCTACGAGCTATCAGTCCGAGTCTCCACTCGGATACTACCTCACCGCGACGGTCCATTCGGGTCCCCGCATTCGGCTCGCGGTTGCAACCCGATGCTACCGTCGCCTTGTCGGAGGCCAATCAGCAACGCAGATTCTCCCTCATCCCAACTGGTTGGGAATTGCTGGGTCACATTATTTGCGAAATCACATGGTCAGGGATGAGAGATACCAATCTTCAGAGACAGCCTATCTCAATACTATCAGAGTCATGCAGTGAGACACCGAGATCCTGGATGGACTATACATGATAAGCTAGTCGATGGGGCTGATAACCGACGAGCACATGGAGCCCATCGCTAGTCAACGTGCTAAATTTGAATGTCACGCAGGAGAGAATATTTTCTTCTTCTCTTCTGCTTTCCTTTCCTCTTCTCTTCTTCTTCTCCTTGGGTAGTCGGATAATCAGTTCTCCGCAATCTGGAGTCGTCGAGTTCTCCACAACCCCAACCCACGCAACCCACGATCAGCCAAGGTACGCTTAAAATTTCTGGGGGTCTCGTGCTCGGCTGTCGTCTCTTTTCTCTTATCAAATCGAGGTGGTATTGATCTTGGATCCCACTACAACATCATCACCACCATCACCATCACCTCCAGCCATGATTCCTTCGCTTCCTGTTGCCTCTTGATCCCTATTCCCCTAACCCCCATTCGTTTCGTGTTATATTTGTTCGGCTCCCCCAGCTCCTTACCCCGGATTCCTCTGCACAACAACCTCCGATTCTTTGTCTCCTTTGTGTGACCTCTCTCCGTCTCCCCCTTACTTGAACTCTGCGCCGCATTCCTCCTACTTTTCTCCTCGCTCTTCTCGAACATACCTTACTGTGTCGATCAACCGTCCGTCCCCCACTCTACCTCAACCTCTACCGTGCTAATTCGCCTCCAGTCTGTCTTCTCTCCTCCTCATCCTGACCTCGGGTCAAACTTGAACCCCCTTAATCTCTCACCATGGCATCTACCAACCCCGAAGGGGACTCCCATCATCCGGAAAAGGAGGAGGTCGTCACCACCTCCGATCCCGAGGCCGGTGCGGATCACGCCGTCGTCGGGAAACCCTGGATGTACAAACCCATCAAGCTCGGCCCCTGGGAGCTGCCCTGGTTTGCCTCGCCGCAGACCCAACTCATCCTCGTCTCCTTTGTGTGCTTCCTCTGTCCCGGCATGTTCAACGCGGTCAGTGGACTGGGTGGCGGTGGCCAGCTCGACCAGACCGATGTCAGTAACGCCAACACCGCCCTGTACAGTACCTTTGCCGTCGTCGGTTTCTTCGCCGGCTCCGTTGCCAACCGCATTGGTCTGCGCCTCACCCTCTCCCTTGGCGGCTTTGGCTACTTCCTCTACGTCGCCTCGCTCCTCTCCTACAACCACAACAAGAACTCGGGCTTCCTCATCTTCGCCGGTGCGCTCCTGGGTGTGTGTGGTGGTCTCCTGTGGTGCGCCCAGGGCGCCGTCATGATGAGCTATCCCCTCGAACGGGAGAAGGGCAAGTTCATCTCCATCTTTTGGGTCATCTTCAACCTGGGTGGTGTCATTGGCAGTCTGGTCCCCCTCGGCCAGAACATCAACAACAACTCCGCCGGCCGCGTCAACGATGGCACCTACATTGCCTTTATGGTCCTCATGGCCGTCGGCTTTGTCCTCGCCTGGGGTCTGTCCGACTCCAAGTACGTCGTGCGCAAGGATGGCTCGCGCGTCATTGTCATGAAGAATCCCACCTGGAAGTCCGAGTTCCTGGGTCTCTACCAGACCCTCGTCTCCGACTACTACATCATCCTGTTCTTCCCCATGTTCTTGGCCAGTAACTGGTTCTACGCCTACCACTTCAACAGCGTCAACGGCGCCTACTTTAGCGTCCGCACCCGCTCCCTCAACTCTCTCCTGTACTGGCTCATGCAGATGGTCGGCGCCTTTGTCTTCGGCCAGACCCTCGACCTGAAGTGGTTCTCCCGCACCACCCGCGCCAAGATCAACTTTACCCTCCTGCTCGTCATCACCATGGGCGTGTGGGGTGGCGGCTACGCCTTCCAGAAGACGTATACCCGCGAGTCGGCCAAGGCCCGCCAGCCCACCGACTGGACCGACGGCAGCTACATTGGACCCATGTTCCTCTACATGTTCTACGGCTTCTACGATGCCGCCTTCCAGACCTGCGCGTATTGGTATGTTCCCATCGGCCATATGTCCTTCTCATTTGTCATCAGACCCAGCTGACTCTGCAGGTTCATGGGATCGTTGAGCAACAACGGACGCAAGTTGGCCAACTTTGCCGGATTCTACAAGGGCATTCAGTCGGCGGGCGCGGCCGGAATGTGGCGGTAAGCATGTCTCACCTCGACGCAAGGACCCTCTAACGCACTGCAGTCTGGACGCCGAGAACGCCCCTTTCATGACCGAGTTTGCCTCCTGCTGGGGCTTGCTGGTGGGTAGTCTGCTGATCGCGGCGCCGGTGATCTTCTTCAAGATCAAGGACCACTGCGATGTCGAGGAGGATTTGAAGTTCTCCGACGAGACGGCGCAGGATGTGAATGCCATTCCGATGGAGGAGAAGCAGGAGGAGAAGCGGGTGTCAGTGGTGGCTTAATCGCCCCATTTTTGATTCATTTATACCTCGTACATATCGTGTTGGCATGGATGATGGATTGGGTGTTGAGGTCACGATTTTGACTATGAAATTGATGTGCAGGACGAGTTCATACGTTGTACGTGAGCTATGTAATTACTAATGCTGTTGACCTGAGTTCTGCCCGTAGCATCTAAGGGGGATCCTGCGCATTCTTTTATGCATATGCAAGGGACAGAAGAATCCAATGCATGCTCGTATTTCCCATGCAGTATATACAGCAGTCTCCACCAACATGTCTTTGACTCAACCATGCAACGAACTAGAAAAGTCCCCGACTAGGCGAAGCAGTCGGCAACGGCACAAACGACTCCGTATGGGTAGCATGCGGCTTCCCATGCGTCTCATAATGTGGCCCAATCTTCTCCTCGCCCCGGGCAATATCCCACCCAAACAACGTCCGATTAAACAGCTGCAGCGCCGCCACAGGCTGATAATACGGCACCTCATGACCCGCCTCATACACGCGCGTGAACGAGAAATTGCCATACTCGCGCGTCTCGCCGTACTCGACGCCGTCGACGAGGAGGGGCGCGTAGCCGGCGGCGCGGAACTGCGCCGCATGCGAGAAGTTCGCCGCGAGGGAGACGGCCTCGCCGCCGAACCAGTTGCAGATGTAGTCGGCGTCGCCGTAGATGAGGGAGACGCGCACGGGGAGGGCCAGGATCTCCTCGAGGTCGTCGATGAAGTTCGGCCAGACGAAGTCGCCGGTCTGCTGGAAGGCGTAGTAGACGTCGTTGTTGGATTGGGTGTAGTTGATGTTGACGCCGATGGCGTTCATGACGCTGTCTTTTTGGAGGTAGTCATTGTAGTAGCTTGGTGGGGTTGGGTCCTTATCATCTATTAGTATCGTTGCGTAGGGTACGTAGGTAGGTAGGAGGTAGGAGGAAGGGGCATACGTTGTACGGGTGACGAATGTCATATACGCCCCGTCCGCCAAAACTGTAGTACGGCCCCTCGACGTTATCGCGACACATGGCCGTCGCCTCGGCGCAGATGGCATAGTCCGCCAGCGAGGTGCGGTTGGTCGCTTTGCAGAAGGCGACCTGGTCCTGGCAGCCGTTGGGCATGGAGTTGGCGAATTTCATGTAGTTGTACACGGTCTCGTTGACAGCCTTGATGCCGTACGTGTTGTGCACCGCAAACTCCGGGTAGTGCGGCGCCTGGATGGCCTCGTCGATGATCCCGTTGATAATACCCAGCGAGTTGAAGTCGAGGTGGATGCCCTCGACGCTGCCGTCGGCGATTTTCTGGTTCTGCTCGTAGAAGTAGTTGAAGAACGCCGGGCCGTAGTGCCTATCCTCTCATTAGCACGGATCCTCCATCCAGAGGCGAGGTACGCACCCCCCGTAACTCTCCGTCCACAAACTAAAATCCTTAGACTTGATCCGGCTATCCAGCTTTGGCAGTCCGCCCAGGAACCCCTGCAAGATCTCCCAGGTAGCCTGCGCCGCCAGCTCGGTCGTATCGATCAGCGTCGCATCAATAGACGGGTACCGCCCCTGCACGCCCGCAAACGAGGCGTTCTCGACGACCGCCGTGACCGGGTTGATCGAGCCCTCCTCGGTCTCGCTGTAGGAGAAGCCGACGCCGAGCGGCTGCGAGATGAACAGCAGGTTCGACACCTCGTTCCACGAGTACGGGTTGATGTAGTCTTCGATGCTGGCGTTGATTTGGCAGGGGCCGAGTTCTACCATAGCATTAGCATGCACTCCTCACCCACTTTGTACAACTACACCCAAAGGAGACAAAGATACCCTCAAACAACCCAATCAGCGAATCACTCCCCGGCCCCCCATTCAGCCACAGCGTGATGGGCGCGTTCTGCGGGTCGTGCCGCGCCTCGAAGAACCAGAAGAAGGTGTGCGAGGTCGGCGACAGGTCGACGTAGCCCGAGTACGACTTGACGCCCGGCGTGGTC
Organism: Aspergillus sp. MEXU 27854; assembly: GCA_019721355.1. Taxonomy (NCBI): domain Eukaryota; kingdom Fungi; phylum Ascomycota; class Eurotiomycetes; order Eurotiales; family Aspergillaceae; genus Aspergillus; species Aspergillus sp. MEXU 27854. The sequence goes on from JAGMTT010000003.1 coordinate 1,785,478, forward strand.
TCGCACACGCCCTCCTTGCCGGGCTCCTTGTACCGGATCGTCACGTTGTTGGCTGTCGTGATGGTCTTGACGCCGGTCGGGTCGTGGGGGAGCTGGCGTGTAGCATGAGCTTTGGGCTGGGCCACGCTGGCGCCGGCCAGCGAGAGTAGCGCGAGGAGATTGGGGCGCATTTTCCCTATCGTTCTGTATAGAACTCAGGATATAGGGTAGGTCACACCTGGAGAGATGGGATCAGGCCCATTTATAGTCGAGTCTCCCTCCGGACAGGAATTGGGTTCGATCATCCACCTAGCGTGAGGGGAACCATCGTTGCTCGTAGGCAATGGCCGGGATCAGAGTCCGGGGCACAGCCCGATGTTGTGATTGTCCAGTCGGCGCAGGCATCAGATAACAAGGTGACATCGTCGGCGGGCCTACTATACTCGAGTCCACGGCATTGGACGAGCGACAGGGGTAATAGGCCCCAGCGATACGGAGGTTAGCCTAGAAAAGCATGTCTCCAACAGTACTCTGTAGTTACAAGGAGATGCTGACTGCCAGTGCAGATCGCAACTTCTGAACGAGCCGGTTAGCCGATCCCAACCGATACGAGACTGCATGCTGGTCGATATGGAGCTGCCTATATAGGACACGATCGACAGTCTATACATGGCGTGGATAGACCATAATATACAGCGTGAGGGGAAATGGCGCCATGGCGGGCTAAATGGCTTAGGGTGCTTAACTGGACGCCTCAACGCCGAGTGCTCCGCCGGAGATTATCAATACCACCCTGTGGCGTCCATACAGAAAGAGTGAGTGTAGGAAGTAATTGGCATCATTCATTCCTCGTATCGTATGTACTTTTATCTCTATACAAGAGACAGATCCAACATCAAACTCCCGCCAGCCCATGCCAGACAAAATATACAGAAGAAAGTCATATACACGTGATTAAGGCAGATTCAGACCCAGCTCCGCGTCCAGATCAACCTCGGCTCGGGCACCCTCCGTCATGTCCCCCTTGTTATTCTCGGCGTCAAACGTCTGCATCGCGCCCATGCCGAACCCGAACCCCTTGCCGCCCGTGCCGTCCTCCGCCGTGAAGAAGTCCGCGCCCGCGTCGTCAAAGTTGATCAGCGCGTCAAAGTCGTTCTGCGTCACCTCGGCGTCGTTGGCCAGGTCCATCAGCTCGCTGAGGCTCAGATCCGCGTCCAGGTTGGGGATGCTGAACGCGTCCTGCCCGTAGTGCGGGTTGATGTTGTTGGTGCTGCCGTTTTCGCTGCCGTCCGACGGCGGCGGCGTCGAGGCAAACAGCGGCTCCTGCGCCGCCGCGCCGGCGACCCCGCTGCTCTCGCCCTTGGGATATGTCAGGTCCGGGATCTTCTGCGCCAGCGAGTCCGGTGGCGGTGTGAGCGTGTTGACGCGCGACGCGCCGTCTGCCGTCGTGCCCGAGCGCGTGTGCACGTCCTGCGGCGCCACCGTCAGCTGGATGCCGGCCTTGCGGATCGCCGCCTCCAGGAACGAGGTCGCAAAGTCCGCCGAGGCGTAGATCTCCCGCAGCCGCTGCAGGATCCGCATGCACTGGTAGAACCGCTGGAGACTCGTCATCCGCACGTTCGGGTCGCTGGATTTGATATCAAGCAGGTGGATGATCACCGCCGGGAGGAGGACCGTCACTCCAGTCGTCGGGAAGAACCGCGTGAGATCCAGGCTGTGCAGATCCTGCGCAATGTTCGTAATCTCCACCGCCGCAAACCGCACCTTGTTGCGGGAGATCTCCTGCAGCTCGGTATCCGTCGAGGGGAACGGGATGGCGGGGAGCACCTGCGGACGGTGGAGCGCGCTCGACGTTGTCAGGTAGACCATCTTCAGCAGAGCGCGGTGCGAATGCAGCACCTCCTGCGCCTCGCTCAGCGTCGCCGGCGCGGCGGGCGCGTACTGGATCTCGGCCGGAAGATGGGCCAGCCAGTCTTCCAGTTCCTGGTCGCAGCGCCGCACCTCGAACGTCTCCGCGGCCGACTTTTTCGGCACCAGCATCATCGTCGTCTCCATCGTGCCGCCGAACTTGTGGCTCAACACCGAGTACTGCGCCGACAGCACATGGCTGACGCAGAGACACAGCTTGGCCTTTTCGATAAACATGAGCGCGAGCTCCTTCTGATGGCTGACATCCTGGAGGATCTCCGAGTTGCCGACCATGCTGACGATCTCCGGCGAGAACGGGTGAAACTCAAAATCATCGAGCGTCAGCATCGGCACGTCGCAGTCGTCGTCCTTGACGCGCATGGGACGTCGCATGCCTAGGGCAATCAGGCGGTCGCGCGTGTACGTGCTCCACCAGATGCGTTTCCACATCCGCTGGCGTCGGGCGTCCATGCGCGAGTTGCCGGGGTCGCGGTGCAAGCCGATCGTGTGCGCCAGCGACAAGCTGACGCCCATCCAGTGCCAAGTGTCCTTCTGGTCGTCGGGCGTTTCGTACCAGTACGTCATGAGCAGGAGTGATTGGACGAGCGAGATCCGGTCGACTTCGTAGTCGAAATCGTAGAGCAGTCTCGCGCGCTGGAAGAACGCTTTGCGGGCCGCCTTCCGGCTGGGGTATCCGGCGGCGTGCAGGTGCTTCAGGTCGACGAAGGCGGTTCCGGCGAACATGACGGCCTGGAAGAGAAGGAGGGACATCCGGCGGATGCCGTCGTTCTGCACGATGGTCTGTAGGAAGTCCTCCAGGTCAAGCAGAGGCATGTAGGTGTGCACGTAGTGAATGTACGCCTTGAGGAGCTCGTTGCGAAGACCCACATCCGGCACAGTCAGCGCGCCCTTCATGGCCAGATACTCAATGTCCTCCTTCTGTAGTCGTGGAGGCAATCCGCGGATGTAATCTGGCAAAACGATCCCACTGGACCGAACATTCGCGAAGGTGGGATCCAGCAGCTGCTGGATCTGCGAAGTCACATTCTGCAGCGGCATGGTCGCCCGGACGGCCGGGTTGGGTGCCATTCGTCTCCGAAACTGCTCTCCGGCGCCAATTCGGTTGACTTGGCTTTGATCTAAATTGATCAGCATAGGCGTTTACAAACAGCCCTTTACGCGGGCCCTTGGATCAGAGCCACGTGTACATACATAGCAGATGGGGCATATGCTGCCCCTGGTCCAGATCGACGGACCGCTGCGAGGGCGAGGCCGGGGCGACGTCCGGCAGCCCATTGCACTCGCTGAGTCTGCGGAAGAGGTTTCCGCCGTCTTCCGAGAGGTCCGCCGGGGACTGAGACAGCTGACGATGGGAGTTGTCGACTTCCACGCGAGATTTCCTATTGCAGCAAAAGCGCGCTCGACGTTAGCCGACAATCCCCGCAGGGGGTGGTTTGGTCAAACCAGAACGGTGACACTGGCGAGTAGACGAACTTTCTCCTCTTGCTTTCTGTGACAATGCATTCGACCTGGTCGAGGCGGCAATTCGTGCAGGGCGAGCCGTTCTCGACTACGTCGCAGCGGACTTTCCGGGCGCGACAGCAGCAGCACGCCTTGGAGGCCCGGCGTTTTACCGGCCGGGCGTTGGCGGAGAGACCGGCGGTGGAGGCCTTGCGTTTTCCTTTCGAGTCCGAGTCGACGGCGTTGGTCGGGGCGGACGTTGGTGGTGTTGATGATGCGAGATCCGACATGGTGACGGGTGTTTAATGACGCGGGGATGTGAGGGAAAAATGAGATGTGAAGTAAATCATCCGTTTCGTGCAATTGGGATGAGTCAGGTGTGAGTGTTTTGTCAGGTGATATCAACTACACCAAAGTCGAGGATGAGAAGTATATCGGAAGACGACGACGACGACGACGACGACAAGATCAACGGATGAAAAAAGAAGAGTGGAGAGGGTCTTTCGTAATACAATGTTCTTTTTCTTTTTCTTTTTTATTTATGAGACTTTTGTTAGTCCTTAAGTATGAATCGATCGAGTCGATCTGTCGAGGTCCATCCAAGAAGGCCGAAAATCGAGGCAAGACCTGGGGTCGGGGAGAAGGAATGTTTAAGTATCCGCCGAACCTTTCGCACGTAGTCAGTCAGGAGGCGTTGGGGATGATGATGAGCAAGCCCCCCAGATCCACCAGCATTAATTGTTGCCTCCCCCAGACCAGAACCAAGACTCGGTCCGGAAATCGAGAGGATTACGGACTCGCAAAACCCTCCACTGCACCGACGCTAACCCGCCCCAGTTGGATCCCAAAGCTCCAAAGAGCGTCTTCCTTCTGGACTTACTCCGTAGTGCGGGCCAAGTTCGGCGGGGATACCAAAGCCAGTCGCACGTCGCGGCTTACTCACCCACCCCACTTGGGCGTGTCCACCAATCAGCGGATCCACTAGGGTGAAAACGGGTTGGTCCATATCCCTGTTGAGTAATAATTCTCGAAACTCTGGTGTTTTACCCCTCCTTTTTTTTTTTCCTGTCTCCACTGGGGACCCCACTCAGTGACCTAAAACCTCCTAGAGCCACTCGCAGTAATGCCCCCTAGCCTGAAATTTTATTTATGCATTTTCCTACAGAAAAAAAAAAGCGCAATCCGGCCAAAGTCTGTATCGGCCCGGTCACGTTACTGGGCCTGGCCGCCACTGTCCGTCACCTGCGCGTTCCTCCACCCAATCATCTCCGCCAGGAATGGTCACTTGCCTCCTGATTCGGGTCTAGTGCCGGCATCTCACCCTCATTCTTCCTCAGCCATCCGAATTGAATCCCGTCGTGAATGTCGGTTTGGTAGGTACCAGGGTTTGTATCCTTTTTATTCAGGTATGGAAGGCTGTCGGAAATGGTTCCGACCTCCCGCATGACGGAGCACAACCACTACTCCATGGGGAGTCATCGGCTGGCATTCCGATCGCCTTCGACGTCTGGGCCACTGACACGACCGGGATGCTACAGAGAAAGCGTCTTTAATTAGGTACTCTGTAATTGAATGTTCCTCTGGTTGTGGCTGCGCCGAATCCTCCGAAGAGCCGTGGGTCTGTAAGGATGTGCAGTGCAGGCTGTCCATGAGCCGAGGTCCGCCTCGGCCATCCATCTTCATACCGTAGTGAAGGTTCGATCCAAGGTTATCTCTTTGCAATCCCCTGAAGACCACAAGAAACAGTAACAGCCACGGTGATCCGGCATCCTCTCGCCGCACATGAAGTATAATCATTCACTAAATCTTCATAACTCAGTCCGAAGGTCCCTACGGAGCACCGTAGTTAGTCCCTGGTTCCCTGGTTGGTCTGCAGGCTGCGGACACCGTTGGCGCCGACGACAACCACATTGTAATCAGCCCGACTCAGAGGCATGATTCGTCGGCAAACCGTCTCCCACCCGCTCGACCGTCGAACGTCCAAGGTATTAATTCTGGGACAGACAATGGATCGTGAAGATCATGCGTCTCCTTTTTAAATCCTGTTCTTGTGACTGACGCACTGGGGACGCCTATAAAACTAAGCCCCGTAGTACGTACTATGGGTCCACTGTCCAATGTAGCATTGTAACCGATCGGTCCGTCCGGAGTACACACACAGATGTCCACAGGCTTACGGAGGGCTGTCTTGTGATTCTGATAATGCAAGGTGGACCTGTAGGCTGTAAAATCATCGAGAAATGCCTCGTTCAACATGAATCCCTTACGGCTGAAGAGAAATACTTCTAAATGATTCCCACGTGAGCCTTCACCCTTCTGGTCAAGACCGTCCGACAAACGGAGACGGACGGACTCAACCAGGTACTCCGAAGCCTGTCCCAACAACAGAATACCTTACCTTGTCCAGCATCCAGGGTCCAATCACTCGCGGCTAGGATCGATGGTGCCGAGTCCATGCAGCTGACAGGAGCGATCGACCGTGAGTGGGTGGCCAGGATGTCTGTATGGGGTAGGAATTGGCCGGGGCCTCGTAACAGCGTCCGGGCTGGTGGAGGTCGTCCAGAATATGACGCTCATCCAGATGCCTGATCGCGTTAGACTGGGTTAGTCATAACTGGCGATATCGGAAGAAACAGATCCGTCCAGATCTGGAACAGGATGAGGAAAAATGGAAGGGGAAATGTACGATGTCGTCATCGTCGATCGCAGGTCCATCTTCATGTCTTGCTCAAATGTCAGATGCATGTGCTTGCAAGCAAAGAAGATCAGGATGAACCCTTCCAATGTTGCCAATGGTTTGCCATTCAATTGCTGTTGCGATTCCATCCTGAACCACATAGCTTGCAACCCCAGACACCACCAGATCGAAGGAAGCCGAAACTAATTAATTCTCGGGAAGTAAATGAAAATAAAAATGGAGGGAAAAAGGCGCCAAGCGGGTCAAACTCCACGATGGGGTTTTTGGGGTTGTTGACGAGCCCAGTGTCCATGATTGGATCGTTCAGCCTCCACAGCCAATGAATCATCACCTGGCGGATTCCCATGTGGGACTAGACTGGATCTGGGAGTCAGCCAACCAATAAGAGCGGTTGTGAAATGCCGCCGTCACAACGTGGGCAGCTTCCAAGAACGGCCTCCAGAAGAAAATAAAACGGGATGATTGGTGCAGTTGGCTGTCATTCTTTGGAACCCCCCACGGCATTCAAGGACGCCACTTTCTGTGCTCGGTATTCATTCATTTATTGATTATTTATTATTATTCATAGGCAGTCTATTACTGCTAATTATTATATATTATTATTCTTCGGACCTCCGAAATCTCCCTGTACCCCAGTCTCGGCCCCATGCGGATCCCACACCATGACTAAACGCCGTCCCAGACCGGGGCAGACCGGAGAGGGGCAGCGAGAAGGATCCATCCATTCATTCCAGACACGCTGCCAAGCATGAGGATTGGCATTGCCCTTCTCCAGAGTTATCCGTATAGGGTCACCGAAACCTGGAGTCAGAATCTGGAGTCTGGAGAGATGCCCGAGTCTGGGGTATGGGGTATGACAAGCCTGGCAATGGTCTATCCGTCAATAATATACGGAAGGTCGACTGTCCGAGTCATGAGTGGCCTCACCTCACGAATATCCAAAAATATAGTAATAATGAAACTCAAACTTAGCGTGCTCTTCGCTGAATCAAGTCAAGACAAATAGATCCCTGCATCTGGGCGCCTGCAGCGCATTATCAATACCTACATAGACACCCAATATCATAGTATCAGTACCAATGAGGGATATACTTCCACACAGTATCGAGTATCCGCATCCCCGGACATCTCCCCGACTCGGACTGCCGTTGTCCGATGAGATGCCCCCCCCCCGCGATTCTCATCGGCGGTAAACCGATCCCTCGTCCCCTCCCGCGTTACGCACGTTGTTGGGACGGACGGCACTGGACTAGACGCATGCAGTGCACACCCCTCCAGTGGCAGTGGCGCGGGGTGGCCAACCTCCCAACCTACCTCAATCAAGTTAGGTAATGAAGTCATCGCGTGCGCGAGTCAGCTCCAATTCAGTGGGATCGCGGGGGTCTGTGCCAGCCGCTTGCGGGTGCAGGAGGGGGTCCAGTTTAGTACGAAGTTCGGGCGAGAGGAGCTGGGGTAGCTTCATGAGGTAATTGCTTCGAGGGAGGGTGTTTGTGGACGGGTATTTGCTGAGGGGCTAGTCAAGTCGGCTATATGCTAGAAGCTGGGTTCGTATTGTCAATGCTTATGGAAGTCACACTATGGATTCATCCTTTGAGTTGAGACATGTCGAAGGAATTGATGTCAGCGAGTCCAATTAAACCTCTTCAACAGTCTTACTCTTTGGGAGTTTTCAGCTCCATCCTGTGTACCTACAGAAACATACCTTTAATCCATCCCTGGTCAGTACAATGTAAAGATATATCTATGTTCCCCTCAGGACAACAGACAGTACGTATAGAGCCATCGTCATCCGATAGATTATGTTCACCGTCTAATCAAAATACAACAAGAATCAATCAAATACATCCAATGACACTCACACCTGCACGTAGCCCGTAGGACTTCCAGAACGCCTCATAACACATAATCATTAAGCCAACTCCATGTACACGATCATTGCACACCCCCACGACCCATCCGTTCGATCGAACCCATAATGCTACTACGGCCTGGCGTAAAGACCGCAATCCCAGACTTGCCGCCACTGTTGCCACGGACATGTCGGCTCGCCGGCGCTCCAATCTTGGGAATCTTCTTCTCGCCGTGTCCGGATCCCGTGCTGGGAGGACGGATGCCGCTGGAGCTGCTGCGACTAGTGCTCCTGCTAAAGTCCTCGGGGACAGCTTCAATCGGCTCGGCGACTGGGGTTCTTTCCCGGGGTTGAGGCGATTGAGAACCCTCCACGGCCGGAGCTTGATTCTGCTGCATGGCCAGCCACTCATCCACCGCAGCGACAAGTTCTCCCTTCTCCGCGCGTTCAGTCTTCAACTCATTGCGTAGTCGATCGCTGTCTCTCTTGAGGGCAGCCATCTCCTGTTGCAAGCCCCTGATCTGGGCCTCCAAGACCCGTTTCTCGGCTTCGTGCTCGTCCTTCTCGTTGGCGATCATACTGGAATCGGGCCGGGAAGCTTCGGACAGAGCTGCATCACGCTCCGACCTCAAACGCTCATTCTCCTCATTGACAGCCTTCAGCTTGTTCTCAGCTTCTCGCACTCGCTTCTCCCAGCGCCCCTCGTAACTCTTCTTCAGAGCGGCCACCTTGGTTTCGTGTTTGCTTTTGTACAGCGTGTGGAGCTCACGAGCAACCTTCTCCACGGCGTCTTGGACCTCCATCGCGGTTTGCTCGGCCGTCTTGGTATTCGAGGTGCTCGCAGCAGTCCCATCCTCAGCAGGAGCCGACTTGCGAGCAGCGTCCAACTGCGTTTCCAGTTCGACCATTCTGCTTTCCAGGTGCTCCTTGGCTTTCTCCAACTCCTCCACCTTCTTCAGAAGCCGCTCCTTCTCTCGCTCGCCCTCAACGATTTCTGCCCTCACTGAACGCAGGACCTCCTCCATCTCTTGACCCCTTCGCTCCCATTCGGCTTGCTCAAACTCGAGAGCCTCCTTGCGTGCAGACTCGTTGCGGACTTCCTCCAGCGCCTCCCCCACGCGCCGCTCCGCATCGGCGACCGCTTGCTTCAGACTGGCCACTTCGGCCTCCTTGCCGCTGAGCGTCGCCTTCAGTGACGAGATCTCCGACATGAACCCGGACTTCAAAGACTCCAGCTCCCTCGGCGTCACAGTGGGAATCGACCGAGGCGTGGGTGCGGAGGGAATGTCAAAGTCCAGAAGAGACACCTTTGCAGGGGACCGCATTGACTCGCGAGCGGCTCTCAAGGGCGAACGGCGCATCGGGGAAGCCCGTTCATTCTGGATGCTGTACCGCTTGCGTTGGAAAAAGTTGAGTTGATCGGTGAAGTCAAGCAGGTTGGGGGTGTCACTGGGATAACCAGCATCTCTTCGGCGAGGGGTAGGCGATGCGACGGGTGAACTCATCTCGATCAGTCCGGTCTTCTTCGGGGACCTCTTGGCCGTGGCTGGCGTGCTCGGTTCGAATCCACGATTCTCGTCGTTGTGGGCCTTGCTTGGGCTACTCGGCATGGGCCTCGCCCCCTTGATCGGCGAGTTGCGCAGCATGGCAAAAGCCGTCATATCCGTGTTGGTCACGGCCGAAAACGTGCTGAAGCAGGTGTCATCCATGGGGTCATGGGAGTCGTTCATCGCATCGTTCGCTTCGTTAAAGCTGGGGTCGTCGTTCTCATTGACTGCTTCATTCGCGTGATTCTCATGGAGCACCGTGCTCATGCCCTCGTTCCGTTTGTCTTCCACCATACTGTTGGCCACCTCATGGCGTTCAACCGCCGGTTCAATCCCAAGACCAACGTCCTCCTCCTCGTGGACATTAATGTCCGGGACATCTCTCCGAATCGGCCCCTTCTTATACCGCTCATCAACCTCCTCGTCTACCTCGTAGGAATCAGGCCCGTGCTCGTAAGACCGCTTCCGCGGCGTCGCTGTGCGCTCGCTGTGGCCGAGTGATGGGTACCGCTTCTGAAGCATGTGAAGATCGGCGGTATTGTCTCTGGCACTTTCTTCAAAAGGCGAGCTCGGCGGCAAGACAAAGTCTGTTTGTTCATCCCCAAGGTCTGGAGTGTGGAATTCGCGATCCGAACCGTACTCAGCGTCAGGGGCCGTTGTAGTCATATCTTCGACGAGTTTAAGGGGACTCGAGAATCCGTTTTCAGCGGCCCCATTCGACATTGCGATTTCATCGAGACCGCCTTTACCGGAGAGGGAAGCTCGAGAGGCGGGCGAGAACGTCCGCGAGTTCTGTCGCGAGGACGTCAGGGGAGACAGCGGAGTCGACATGACACAGGAAAAGAGGAAGATGGGTTCAGAAAGGTGTATCACAGAGTAGAATTGGAGACCCGGTAGTCATCAGACCAGGCCAGATGTTGAGGTCTCCAATATAAATGCTGTCACGGTGAGGTGTTGGTCTGGTTTATTATTTTCGTCACGGCCGTTGCTAAGGAAGGCGATAAACAAAACTATTCCTAAACCGGATTAGAGGGGCAAATGGCAGGGCGGTGTGGACCGACAATATTAACGAGTCTTCACCGCCCGCCATGAGAGCGTCCATGCGGCCGGTGTCCTTGCAGGACTTTCCATGCTGCAAAATGTGCATTGGTTTCTCCGACTACAAAGCACGAGAGCCTGGATACCAGAGTGTACAGCAAAGACATACATTAACTATCCCCTGCAGTATGTACAGAATAAGCACCAAACTCCGAAACACCATGCAACCGCCAAGCACGAATACCCAACGCCTTTTGAACGCTCAGTCACTTTATCTATCCATGCACTTTCTCGAGATGTGCAAAGTAGGACGTCCATAGTATAGTTCAAATTCCACTCAGGCGGTGTCTGAATTTCCATCAACATCAGTCACGATGATGTGGACGGTCTCCTTATGATCGCGAGAGTCTTCGGTAATGTAATGGCAGTGTGCCACAGGCTGGACCGAAACCGAAGTATGTTTCTTCTGTTCAATGAACCACAGCTGCACAGCACCAATAATGGCGACAACGGCACTTCCCCACCAGGCAAGGGCGGTGAAGCCAATCTCCGACCCCGTGCTGTACAGATACCCGGCAACCGGCGGGGCGATGGTGCGGGATGCAGCTCCCGCAGAAGCGGCCAGACCGTTGATCTTCCCGAGGACCGAGTCGGAGGGGCTTGCTTGCTTGATGAGGATCAGCAAGACCGGGTAGTCGATAATGGAAAGGAGGTTTCGGACGGCCAGGCATGTGTAGATCCCGACGAAGAGCAGCTTCTGAGGGAGGAAAATGAGGAACGGGACGATGAAGTAGGCCACCGGGTGGAGCACAGTTACGATCACGAACAGCTTCCACACCCCAAGGTAGTGCGCCAAAGCGGGAAAAATGACGCTTTGGATGACGAGAGCAATGATTCCGTCCGTAGACATGATCAAACCTACTGTCCGAATGGATAGACCAACGCCACCCGGAAAGTTGAACCCGGACTGCTTCAACATCGACACATTGTCTGCATGCTTGTCTTGCAAGAAGATCGGCAGAAGGTGGTCAAAGGTCATCGAATGATAGGTGAAGATGGCCAAGGCGACGACCAGCATGGTAATCCGCCAAGTAAAGATGGTCTGTTTTGGGGGGGTGGTTTCTGGCTTGGAGCCATCGGAGCGCACCATCCAGTCCTCATCTTTGTGGAGATGGACCTCGTTGAAGGTTCCGTACGATTCCGCTCTCAAGTCGGCCCCTGCATTGGCAGTTGCACCAGCAGTCGCTAGCAAAGGACTCTCCGCTGAAGACCACTTGACCTCTGCGGTACCATCCAATGGCTGCATGTCAGGGTGAGTCTCTAGCAAGAAGAACCAGCTGACGATAATGCTAAGGAGGAGCAGTATTGCGCAAACAAGATTAGGCAAAAGGTAAGGGTAGATACCGAACAAGCCATCGCGAGCAAAAAGGGACGGAAAGCCCTCTGCCGGCTTAACCAAGATGCCAGACAGTGCGGGCCCTGCGATGGTACCGATTGACCAGACGAATGGCATCACAGCGTAGGCTCGAGCTACAGACGTCAGAATGGTTACGGAGTCCCATACGAACGACGAATACTTACGCTCATGTTCTGGTCGCTTGACCAGTTCCCCGACCATAGTTTGGATGACGCCGATGTTTCCATTTAGTGCGCCTCCGAGGGCTCTCCCGAACAAGGCAACCCAAAAGTTGGGAGCGAAACCGACCAGAAGAAGGGAGATCATTGTACCGAAGCATCCCGAGATGAGGACCGGCTTGCGGCCGACGCGGTCGGAGAGATTCCCCCAAAACATCCCAGTGAGGGCTTCGGCGAGGGAAAATGCGGAGACCAGGATCCCAGCGTAAAAGGAGGCGTCGGTGTCATTAGCCACATGGAAGTCCTTGACCATCGCCCACGAGTAGGGGAAGATGGAAGTCAAGGCAATTGGCTCTGCGACACGACATATTGCTGTTGAGGGAGGACGGTCAGCCAATGCGGGGTTCGACATGAAGTATGAGCCGGTTATCAGGAGCATACCTAGGAGGAACAATTGGGTGGTGGGAAATTGGTCGTGGGAAGAGAGTGGACTTTTCTGCTGCGTTAATACCATCTTCTGCAAATCGCTCAAGATTCTTACGGCAAGCCCTCCACAAGACAGCTAGTCGTATACGAGGCGATTTCTTCTTTCTCCAGTGCACTGTCTTGATACCTGTTAGAATCCGATCTTTCTGGTCTTTTTTCCGTCCTGTTTCACTTCCGAACTTCCGACTGAGTGATAGGCAGAAGACGAAGACGAAAAAGAGTCGAATGTGGTGAAAATAGGCGGGAGAAGGGTAGAAGTAGAACCGACGGAGGGCAAAGGTTCAGAAACAGGAAGATAAAGGGTGGAGGCCTGGATCAGCACCTGACAGGAGAACCAACCAGTGAGTGTGCGAGGGAGAGGCGAGGCCCAGGGTACAGGGTCGGGGCGGCGGCGAGACGGCCATAGAACCATGATCGGTGATTCGCTAACCAACCCTGGTCGGGTGGACGGGAAGACAAAAAATTTCTTGATCAGAACCAGGGAATCTTGTCCATTGAGGGGCTTCCATGGATGGGTGCCGCAGAGGATATGAGATAACTAGCAGACTACTTTATACAAAATATGTCTGAATCCAGCTCTAACTATAAATACTATCAGACTGCCTACTCCCTTGGACCGTCCGTTTAGGGTGATGTGAACGCATCTATGGCCTCAGTCAGGACAAGCAGGGAGGACATGGGAGAACCATCCAGAACCTGATTTCAGTCCGACCATTAGCCCAAAACCAGGCCACACGACCGATGGCTTCCGAATTGGACGGGTGAAACATTCCGAAGCTGCCCGCATAGAAGATCGGCACCCTCGACCCCAATAGTCATTCCCGCCCTTTCACCAGCCTCTTCAGGCTATCTCCGCATTCAGCACAGAGTCTTTTAACAGTTGAAGTACAGTCTGTTCAATCTGATAGATATCAGGTCAACGCTAGGCTTGAAAGGGGTCTAGGCCCCGCCGGTCCCGCTGACGCTGGTCGATCCGCCAATGATAACGGTGGCGACCATCCGAGCGATCCTCCTGCCATGAGGTAAATCAAAGTCCATTAAATAGATATGCGTCAATTGTCGTACCGCCTTGAAATAGAGCTGATTAACAGATGATTTTTCACGGCGTTTATTTATGTGATGTGATATTGAATGAATCTATCCTCCGCCTGTCCTGGGTGTCACTTTAACTAAACTTTGTTTGTAGCTGTGGTAGGGACGACTGCTGGATGGAGCAGCATGGTGAGATACCTATAGAGTACTTACGACAAAGCAGACGAACGATGCGGATTAGGAGACTTATGGTGGACGGAGAGAAGTGAAAAGAAATGGCTCATTGTCCCATTAACCACAGTCCTGAGCAGCATCACGCTAACTGGTGATATATAATGTGCTATCCGAGATAGCAAACCTATTCTTCTAGTCCAACCAACATAGCATTCTAAACAACCTTGTGTGGTATTCCAAAAATATACATAAATTTCGTTAGCTGGGAGCAAAATATACACAAAGTCTCCAGGACCTCGTCCAAAAAAGAAAGCCAGCAATCATATGGTATATATTCAACAAGTAAGTCAAGCACGCATGTTTAGCGATCCGCATTTTCCGATACCGGTATGTACGATCGCCGTTCTCTTGCGGCCTTGAGAGGAGTCAGTAATTGATAATGCCTTTCAAATCATTGCATGGAATTCCGATGTACTTGCCTCGAGATACTTTTCCACCCAAGGCTTGAACACTGCCCAAGCCAGCAAGCTGCCCGTAGCAATGATGAAGATGAACACTATGGCTTCGTCCTTTCTCGAGTCTCGCTCTATGCAAAGGTTAGCGATGATGCCGTAAGACCGATATCATAGTGACCTGTCGCTGTTTCGAGGGAACACCGTACGGAAGCAAGTAGTGAAGACGTCCTCCTCCTTGGCCCCTTTGCACATAGGCAGGTCATAACCCAAGCAGAACTTTCGGTTGCAGTCATTGCAGCTCAAAGATTTGTATTTGTCGGCTCTTGTCTCATGCGAATGGGTGACGTCGTCGTTTACCAGGCTACGGTGGAAAAGACTGTTCAAAGAAGTCACGTCGCCTTTCTGAGGGTCGAGAGGGATGATGGTGCTGTTCGAGAAGCAGGTGCATTTGCAAAAGGACGCAGGAGCTGCATTGGACGGATCGTCAGCAGGTGTACCTCAAGCATCATCATCTTGAAGATCAGACAACTCACATGAGGCGAGTGCGATAGACGCGAAGGAGACAAAAAGCATGAAAAGGAGGCCCAGGCGGGAAGCCATGCTCGGTCGCGACATGATCGAAAATGTAAGACTGGGAGAAGGGGCCAGGATTTCCCCTTCTACCGATTGACCGAAACCTGCAGATGCGCTGATCGCCGAACGCTCCGAGATGGCCGCACGATGATGCCTTCACCAGCTGGTCTCAACAACCCCGGATTCTTGGCATCATGTGACACGCCACGACGGAGTACATAAAGTCACCATTCATTGTTCTTATTGATAAAATGTTGAATAGGCGATCTGGACTTTTTTATTGCTACTATTCTACATTGCATAATTTGCATAGTATAGCGTGGGATTAGATGCGCCGCTAATACAGAACAGGACATGCCAACAATATTAGGATCTATATAGCGAGACTAAGACTTTCCTCTCATGCCCTTACTCCTGTTCTCCCTCTGTCTCTGCTCCTTCGCGGCGTCTCTACGCCGTTTCTTCCACGCGCGGTTGTTATCTCCGCGATTCTCCCAGAACCACTTAGTAAACTCGGATTCTTCCTTGACGGGGGATGCGCCCTTGGGAACCGGGGTATTGGCGTAGAGCTCATCATCCACATCCATAGACTCATCCTCCGCAGTGGTCCATTTGATGGTCTTTCCCACCAGTGCGGTATCAGGGGTAGGGGCCGCGCTCCTCAATCCCCGGGCCTGCAAGTCCTTTTTGGTGAAGGGTGTGTGTGGCTCGACAGGTTGTTCCGTCTCCTCCTCGGATTCTTCTATGTCACCCTGCCCGAAGAAGCTGAATTGCGCATTGGCTTCTGGCTCGGGTTTCTGACTAGTACTGTCTGGTGCAGGTCTCTTGAAGAGTGCCTCCAACGGGTGCACTTCGGAACGTGGCTCGTTGTCGGTGCCTGTTGCGTCTTGCTCTTGCTTGGATCCTGCATCTTTCACGACTGTCTCTTTGCTTGGCGTCTTTTGCACCTGCTCATCGTCGCTAGAAGAAACATCCGACTCGTCTGACGAAACAGATGATGCGGAGCTTTCACTTTCAGAATCAGATGAAGACTCATCCGAAGATGATTCACCACTGGACGAAGTCCAGTCCTCTGACTCCTCCGTACTCTCCTCAGGGCTTTGGGCTTTCGCCTTTTTGGACTCCGATTTCTTCTTGACATCAACCTTGGCAGCCTTTCGCTTCTCTTTAGCACCAGGCACCTTCCCAGGCTGATACTTATCGCTCTTGACCCGGCTGCTGGCTTCTTCCTTGACATTTCCAGAGCTATCGACCCATCCCTTGCCTTCTTCAAACGTAGAAGTCGGTTTTGATCCATCGTCGCCAGACCGGATAAAGCTGGGGTGCGATATAGTTTTCGAAAACTCGTGCACCACCGACTCCTGCGCCGGCTTCTTCTTCTTCTTGGTTTTCTCGCTCTTCTCATCGGCAGATGACCGGTTGGGGGGCAGCTTGGTGCGGAACAAGCACTCCGATTTCTCCGTGTACTTGGATTTTGATTGAGACTTGGTCTTCTTGTCCTCCTTCTCTTTCCGTTTCTTCTCGTCCTTGCGGCGCTCCTTTAATGCAGTGGAGGACTCGGTCCAGCCCCGCTTCACTTGGCGATCGGGCGGGAGCTCATAGCCTTCAAACACCGAGAATTCATCCTTGCGCTTCTTCTTGTGCTTCTTCTCCTTGGGCGGCTTGTGTTCGGCGACGGCAGGTTCCGCGTCATCCTCATCGCGGTGTCGCTTCTGCGGACGGGCCGTTTCCACCTTGAACTTGCGTCCCTTGAGGATCGAGCCATTGAGCTTCTTCTTCACCTTCTCGGCATCCATCGCAGGCAGAGTCACGTAGCCGTAGTTATTTTCGGGGAAGGTCGGGATGTGGTGAAAGCTGATCTCCGTGGCGGACGACTTGAGGGCACCTAATACGGCGGGGAGGAGGTCGGGGGTGAAAGGGGTGATATGGAGGCGTCTGGTGGTATCGGAGGGCGCAGTCATTTGTTGCGACGGTATGCCGGACAGCAATCAAGCTCAGGCGGTCTGAAGAACAAGGATATGGACAGAAGGATATGGGGATCACCGCATGACGAAGATGGATGGAGGATATAGATAAAATTCCAGAGATCAGACACAGATCCTTCCAACTGCTGAATTGAAGAGGACGTTCAATCTCAGCAATCTTGGAGAATCTCTTCAAAAACAAAGACTTTTTTTGGATGGATTTTCCGCCGCCAAACCTAGACGGGAAGATGTGGCGCAGCACCCGCTCCAGCCACATGGAGTGGTAACGTACGTTACCAGAAGTTTTTCGACAGTCTCAAACCGTTCTGTATTGTAAGTGTCTCTCTGTTGATTTAATCGGTGATTTAGGGTCGTCAATCCGATTCATGGGTGTCATCCAGGATGTACTAATGCCCATCAGGATCGTGGCAGGTCTGTCAATTGGATGTTTGTTCCACTGCAGGCCGCTAGAGCCGTTTGGGTACGGACCCAGTCTTATCCCGACCTGATATCGGTTGATAAATGAAGGCCACTCGATAAGAGACGGATTGACATGCAGACCAGACAAGCTTCACCTGCTCAGGCCCGATTCACGCGCATCTGCAGTTTTCCAGATTGGATACTTCAAGCGTGGAAATAGAGAAATACCTGGCGTTCAGCCTGGTGGAGTCCAGTTGACCTGTCCTCGTCGAAGCAATACCTATTGAGGATCGATCTCTGGGCATTGTTCAGCCCATTGTATAGCGCAATGACAGGTGTCATCAAGAGGTCGATAGATGCCCAAGGAGCCATCATTCTGCCGTGTCCAGACCCGTCAAGACCCTTTTTCATGTAATACAGAGCTGTGGCGTTGCATGCATCCATCCATCCCTCCACGAATGATGTACGGTACCATACGTAACATGACTATTGAACTCAAAAACGGTCATCGATCTCACGATTATTAGTCCTGGGCCATTCCATCCATTCCATCTCTCCCTCATCCTGTTCATCTCCTTCTTTCCTCCATCGCTTCTTCACCTTGTCGGTTGGAAGAAACACACCATCTTGTCCCCTCTGTCAACGGCCTCTATCCACGCCGCGTTATCCGGTCTCTCCCCTCGTCTTCCTCCCCCCCTCCTTTCTCTCCCCTGAAGTCGGCCGGTTCCGCGGTTAAGCCACCAGCACCCGCCTTCTGATTTCATCATCACCACCGCTTCCACTTGCCAGCTTTCCTCCCACTACTATCATCTTCGCTCACATGGCCCCATCGGGTTTTCCCACCGTCCCCTTTCCCACCAGCCCCCGTCTTTGAGCCATCCCTCCAGAGTGTCTGTCAACGGATTCACCCTGGATTGGTTTCGCTGATCTGCTGCGGCTGGGCCTGTCTTGTCCCACTATCGACCTATCACTCGTGCTGGCTGCCACTCGCATCTCACTTAACTACTCCGCTTTCTTATCCGGCGCTCCGCACCCTCACCACTCGCACGTCGGCCCCCCCGATTATTAATTCCGTCAACTCACACGCCTCCCTGTCAACTGCGTGACTTCAATTCTCTTCTCCCACGGAGATGGGTAATTCTCAGACAAAGGAGAGCCGCCCGGCGGCCTCCCATCGTCGCAGTCATCACGGTGGCTCCGGGCGATCGCCGTACAGTGAACGGCACCACTCAGAGGGCTCCCGATCTAGAGGGAGTAGGCCCGATCTCTCCATCCTCGGAATCGGCGGAAGTCATCATGAACGCGATGTGGCGACGCTAGAACACCGGCGAGAAACCCGCCAGGAGCGAGAGGCTCGCAAGCTTGAGAAGGAACGGATAGCTCGGGTGAAGGAGCGCGAGCGTAGTATGCGCGAGGAACATGTCGACGGAGGGTATCTGGTTACGCAGGGGGTTTACACGGGGACGGAGGATTTCAACAAGGCGATTGTTCGGCAGTTGATGGTAACAATAGGCGATCCCTCTTGACATGCGTGGCACTAACGTCAACTTAGATCGAACGACGACTGGCTCCGTTTTGGAGAGGACTCAACGACTTCTCGGAGTCATGGACAGAGCATCAGCTCATGGCCGCTGCGCGCGGCCTCCCCATCCCTGCCCCCGATGAGATCCCCCCGGAACTTGAATACACAAACCCTCCCAAGGCCACGGAGGATTCCAAAGAGTCCGCCGATTCGAAAATGATCCAACATTTGACCGTCCCGATCACTTCGCGATCGCAATCATACGGGTCCGATGCGTCGCAGTCGTCGAACCCAACCAATTCATTGCCGTCACCCGCATCGCCGATCGCTTCGGGAACTTCGAGTTCTCCGCTGTTTCGGACTCGTGCGAAAACGCTTGCGTCTCTCACGAATTCGAAGCATAATCAAGTGGACCAAGGCCCGCGAGAAATGCAGCTTCCCCGTGATCCATTCGTCAACGGACAGCCGATTGAAGCCTACCTGTACAAGGCGGCGTCGGAATGCCCTATCTGCTTCCTGTATTATCCGCCCTATCTGAACCGGACACGGTGTTGCGACCAACCCATCTGCTCGGAATGTTTCGTTCAGATCAAACGTCCCGACCCCCATCCCCCAGAGCATGGTGAAGCCGAACCCAACGCTCCAGCTGAATCCGGAGAGGGCGAGCGCCCGGAGAACCAGGATGGTCAGCTTGTGATGGAGCCCGCCGCTTGCCCATTTTGTGTTCAGCCTGAATTCGGTGTCACCTATGCACCGCCCGCTTTCCGCCGAGGCCTCACTTATGCACTCGACCCGAACTCCCGCCCCAACTTCACGTCGCCTGTGTCGTCTACATCCTCTCTTTCGTCCGCGAACCCGGTACCAGGCCGTCGGCGCGCTACGTCGTTGTCTGCCTCCGACCCCTTGGTCATTACTACGGATAAGGTTCGGCCCGATTGGGCGCAAAAGTTGGCGAATGCGCGGGCTCATGCGGCGCGGAGGTCCGCTGCGGCGACTGCCCTGCACACTGCCGCATACCTGATGAATTCCAACCCCAGCGGTGATTCGCGCAACTTCAGTCTCGGCCGTCGCGGGGTGATGCGTCGAAACGGCGCGGCGGAAATGGGAAGCAGCTCCAGCCGGACGGGCTCTCCGGCGCTACAAGCCCTGGCTTTTTTAACCGACCGTCGGCCAGCGGGGACTGATACCGACTCTGCCGAAGACCCAGGGAATTTGGCACCCCCGCGTCAAAGTTCCCGGCGCAACCGCATCGACGACTTGGAAGAGATGATGATGATGGAAGCGATCCGGTTGAGTTTGGCGAGTGAGGAGGAACGGCGCAAAAGGGAAGAGAAGGAAGCCAAGAAAGACGCAAAGAAACGGGAAAAGGAAGCGAAAAAGGCCGAGAAGGCGGCGCGCAAGACGGGGATGTATAGCAACAACGCCAGCGGCTCGGCCTTGGATGTACCTTCAGGGTTGGGCCGAGTGGTCAGCAGCTCCTCGTCCATCACCGAAGAGGCAACCCCTGCCGGCAAGGGGAAGGAGGTTGACCGCGTGTCGCCTAACGCCCCCGCTGAGAACGACCAGAGCGCTGCCGGAGCTTCGGATCCTGCGCAAGTTCCCCCATTGAACTCGACCGAGCAGAGCCATCCGATGCCCCTCTCTTCCACGCAACAAACTTCGCGGCCTTCTCATTTACGCAATGTCTCTAGTGCTTCGTCCATTTCGTCACTGGTTGAATCGATGTCGGAGGATCACCCTGGGGCCGCCGAAGGCACCAGCTCGTCTACCGAACCGCTGTACAACTTTCGCAGTCTCGCGGCGGTGATTGGGGATGAAGAGAAACCGGAGGAATCTGCCGAGCATGTGGAAGACACCTCGAGTCAGAAGGCAGAGGGATCGGGGACGGCGACTGAGAAACCCAGCGAGTCGTCTGCCACAGGAGGAACGGCAGAAGTTCCATGCGTGACGGTGGAGGAAAGCCGAGACTGCCTGATACCAAAGGAGCTGGAAACGCGATCCGTCGAGATTACCGGTGCGACCAGAAACGCGGAAGCTACTTCGTGAAGAGTACTTTTTCGATCTATTCCGATCTTCCCGTTCCGGTATCGCTGTGATTACGAATGTTGAGCTCGCACAAGGATGTATGGCGCAGAGGGTTCTTTTGGGTGGGGGCAGCGATCTGATGCACTCATTTGTTTTCTTTCCTTTTCTTTTTCTTTTTTTTTTTTTTTTTTTTGGATTGAATCATGATGTCTTCATTCGCATACCGGGATTGGACGCTCTTTCTATATACATACAGTATTATAGATTTCTTTCTTTCTCTCTCTCTTTACGAGTTTGTCATAAATTGCATACTGTCGATGGATGACATGGCGCTGGAGCAGAATGTAGCCGATTGGGATAGACGAATGGATCGGTATTGCTTTTCTCAGACGAGCGTAGAAGACGGGTGTCTAGGTAACGAGGTTGGTATGTCTACTCTGTATATAGTAATATAGTAGGAATAGTAGGAATAGAGTGGGAAATATGTGCTGACCCACTGTCATCGGGATAATAATGATCAATTATGCCGGCCGTCATAAACACCGGATTCATTAATCGATCGAGAATGTTTCAGATCTCGTTTCAGCCACGCGACTGGTCCACTGTCCTTGGTTCTTAGAAGAAATCATCCCACTACAGTCGGATGCTCGGTAATTACAGCCCTCAATCCGGCATCGTTCAGCCAACTGTCTTTAGTGGTGGTACGGACGTTTGTCTCGTAATGATGACGCCAGACGGCGATCGGTTATAACGATCAGCATGCATTGCATCGGGATCGCTCAATAATGGGTCAGCCGCTCACTAGTCCAGAGGGCAGAATATTCGGTCTCATGGAGTCTGATTTACGAGGCTGATACATCCAGATCCTTTCATCGTTGCCTTGGAGTAATCAATCTGGAATTCATAGGACTGGATGGAAAGAAGTAACAGTCGCAAGGTATTCATGATATTATACTATAAATGCTATATATTATTAAAAGAATTGGGTCTCTGGATGCTCCTCCAATCTACCATGTAACCACGATGCCCTAACTAACCTACCACCAATAATGGGTCCATCCAAGTTTTCTGCCTGTTGACTACTATTATTATTATAATCATTCCTATTATCATTCCTCCTCCTCCTCCTCTTCTTCTTCTCTTATCATATTTTCTGCACATTACATTCCTCTCTCCATCCTCCGACCTATTCCGGGTAAGCTATCAATTTAGTATGCACTAATGCTCCTCGACGCAGTCGACGTGTATACGAGATTTCTTCCCCTCTTCGCCAATGAAACTGACTCGAGCTCAGCCGTCTTCCCTTTTAATCCATGACTTGAGACGTATCATCGCATCCTCCAACTGTGCCGACTCAACTTCCGTATATATACCATGGCGATCCTCGACAAGGACAGCCGTCGGCTGCGAATGCCTTCGCTCTCCGCCATGAAGCTGCAGAAGAAATCCACGCCGCCATCCCCCGAATCGCCGCCGCGCAAAGGCCCTCCCCCCGTCGCCGCGCTGCCGCCGACCCCCGTGTATCCTGCTCGCTCCGATTCCGTGCCCGTCCGGCCGCCCCGGCCGCAAGAAAAGGAACTGCCGCCGAATCCCATGCTGCAGAGCACGTCCCCTCCATACTTCTCTTCCGCCGCATCACCACCAGCGCCCGCGCCTTTCAGCAACCCCATCCACCCGTATAACGACCGCCCGCTCCCCAGCTTCCCGCGCGTCCCCGTCCCCAAACCCGCAGATCCCGTTCCCGCTCCTGTGCAACAGAACACACCCCCGCCCAGCGATGGCTCCGACCCGGAGCCCGAGCGCATCCGCATACCGGAGTCGTCGTCATCTCAACTGGTCGAACCGGAGCAGAAACATGCCCCCGTAGCTCCGGTCCCGGCGCCGATACCAACGTACCAGGCATACCAGCCACGCGAACAGGCCGGCCCCGGTCCCAGCCCGGACGACAACGACGACCAGGACCCGTTGGAGGACTACATCCCGGACCCGGAGCCGGAGCTAGACGGCCCCGGCGACGCCGTCGAGACCGTCGCTTCCAGCGAGGAGGATACCGGGCCGTGGACGCCGCCCGATTACGAGCCCGTCGCGCCGCCGCTGAACAAGCTGCACTACGCCTGCTACCAGGAGCATCGGGCGATGCTACCCGCCCAGAACTTGTGGTATCCGCTGCCGTGTATGACGTGTCAGAAGTTTGACCGTGAGACGCGCTATCGCTGCGTGTTCTGCTGTCTAAGGGTGTGTGCGGCGTGTGCGGAGGGGTTGCGGAAGGCTCCGCATCGCTCGCTGGCGCGGTTGATGGAGTCGTTGCCGGAGGGGGGGAATGGGCAGGCGATCGCTGTTTAGATTGTTCCTGGTTCTTGGGATTGGTCTGGTTTACGGTTTATATATGGATGAGGTGGGATGGGCATATAGGTATATATCTCGGGCGTATTGTTGTTATTCGCATTGTCATTGTTTGGATTACGTTTGATGTATATATGGTATATGGCTCCTATGCGATGACCAAACGAAACATTAATCGTGTCGTACTGAATCTATCATATATACTATCAGACGTAAGTCATTAATCATGATCCTCCTCAGTCACGCCAGGACACCCCTCCATCTCCTCCGTCTCGTAGCGGTATTTGCACCAGAAGCAATACCGGTGTTTCTCGCGCAGATACTGCACAATCCGCGCCAGCCGCTCGCTCGGCTCCAGCGCATTGAACTCGTCCAGCTCCGGGTCCTCCTGCTCGACCTCCTGCTCCAGGATCGTCGACAGATCTGGTTTATCGCTCCCAAGCGCCGTCTTATCCTCGTGCTCCAGCGTGTCATCCTCATACCCCGGCAACTGCGGGCTGGGGAAGAACGCCGACGGCAAAGACGTCTGCAGCAGATGGCGCATCTGGACCGCCCGTTCTTTCTCCTCGCGCTCGCGCACCAGCCCGCGGTACAGGATGTTGATTTGCGAAGTCGGCTTGACCTTCACCTTGGGCTGCTCTGATCCCTCCTGCGCATGCGCCTCGTCCTGCGCATCCTTCGCATCCTTCGCACCCTCAGTTTCAGCCTCAGCCTCCGTATCCAACCGCTCCGCCACCTTCTGCGCCGCATGGAACTGGGCCTCCGCCCGCCGTGTCTCGCGCTCCGCGCGCACCCGCTCCCGATAGTCGCCCTCCTCGCGCTGCACCTTCTTCACCGCCGCCTCGGCCTCCTCGCGGAACTTGCGCTTCCGCTCGCTGTCCAGCCCGATGCCCCCGCGGTCCTCCTTGAAGACGAGATTCAGCGGTTCAGCGTGGCCCGCGCCCGGTCCCGGTTCGTCTTTGTCGTCGCCCTTCTCGTCGGTGTCGGTGGTTGTCGTGGTTGTTGTAGTTTGTGGCGTCGCGCGCTTCCCAAGTGTCTGTCCCGGCTTGAACCCCAGCTTCGCCATCATCTGGAACCCCTTGTTGGACGGGTCGAGCGTGCTCTTTGCGAGGGCTTCGTCGCGGCGGGCGGCTTCGCGGGCGGCGAGTTCGGCTTTCGAGGGGACTTTGGCGCGGGCTTCAGCCTGCGTCATGTATTAGTCTGATGATTGAATTCAGATGGGATTGAGAGGTCGAGGGGGAGAGGGCGAGGGGAGGGGGGAAGGGGTGGGGGGTACCTCTCGCTGTTGGCGTCGCTTCTTCTGCGCAAAGGTCTCTTTTTGTTGCGGCTCTTCGATTATCATTGACATGTAGTCTTCTTCCTCGTCGTCTTGTCTGGGGTCTGTGTGAGGGGGCATTTTGATGTGTGAATTTAATTAGAACGTATATTAGAAAGTTGAAGAGCTGGTGGTAGTGATAAAAAGTTGGAGATGTCGATTGCGGGGAAGAATTGTCGTCGTATTATTTGGTGCGGAGATTTCCGCCCGCCTACAGTGCACTTTATCTCACTTCAGTCCCCGAGCTTGGAGATACTCCCGCAATCGCGACCCCACGCTGACTCCGTTCCAGAGCTCCTCGTTACCGTCAGTACTCTTCTCCGGCATTCCAACTTGCTCCAGCGCAAATGACGCCCCGACCGAACCGTAGTACGCGGCCTCGATTACATTCCCGGTCTCGATATATCCAACCGCATAAGCCCCCAGAAACGCGTTCCCCGCGCCAGTGGGATCGACCACCTTGTCATCGTGCGAGTCGTAGAATGGAGGAAGCCATGTAGCGATGATTGCGCGTGTGCTTACAACACAACCATATTCCCCGGCGCGGACGATAATAGTCCCATTTCCGTCCGGACCGACACCGTTCTGCAGGAATCGTGCAGCCAGATCTTCAATCTGAGCTTTGTCCACCGTAGCGGGAGGTGGCTGCCCGTATAACGCGAGTAACTCTAGGTGGTTGGGCGAGAAGACGTCGACGAGTCGTACAGCGTCCAGACAAGCTTGCAGGTTCTCGGGTTTGCATGACGGGGGAGCAGGTTCCCATATGATCAATGGGCGTTCTTGGATGCCTGCTTTGGCCCTTGGAGCTAGAAGTGCATTCACACGGGTTCTGATGGTTTGGGGCGTCTCGAGGAGGTGGAATGCTTTGGAGATGAGTATTGCTGTATTCGCCAGGCGACTGTCCTCTACGGAGAGGATGGGCGTGGTATATTTGAATGACTTGGCTAGACGGAGTCAGCCAACGTCATCCTGAGGGTGAAAGGGCGCGCACGTCCGAATGTATTGTCTTTGTAGATAAGCAAGCCCCTCGTCGAGGGCAGGTTCGATTCTTTCTCAGTCGCTAAAGTCGTGTTCCAACTCTCCAATCGTGCTTGGATTGATTCCGGGAAATCATTACCGATATGGAGCATCCAGCCTACGCGGGAGCTGAGGGCATTTGGAGAAAATAGTCGAGCACCGAGGGTGGCTGATATCATGTCAACATAGTCCAGTTCGCGGCGATTGAGACGCACCGTATGCTCCGGAACCGCCGACAACGTCGGTTAGTGGCTCACGGCGGGGGAATTGGATCTCGTCGAGGACCACGAGACCAAGACTTGTAAAGAGGACTTCGTTGTCCATTGCAGACTGTCTTGGATCATAATATGACTATTGGTGGAGTGTATAACAACAGACTTAGTACGGAGTAGACCCAGTCAGGCAGTGGTCGTATTCGGCTACTCCCGCCTGTTCTATTTAAAGCGGCACTATAATCCATCCCCTCTCCAGCCAGCTGTAGCTGTAAGATCAGATTACCATATTCTCCTCAAATTGTACATTGGATTCTAGAAATGCAGCCGTCTGAAACCCTCGATCTAGTCAAGCTCGCCGAACGCGACTTGTTCGATCCCATCCCCCAAGACACCCTCGACCAAGCCCTCTCCACACCACCCTTCATTTCGGTCCCTGGCACCTTCAATATCCGTGATCTGGGAAGATTCGGTACCCCGTATATCCGGCCAGGCCGAATCTACCGATCCGGGACGCTGGGGCTCATTACCGAGGAAGGCAAGAAGCAGCTATGCACCGAGATGGGCGTACGGCTGGTCCTTGATCTGCGCGCCGTGCGCGAGCGAACTTCCATTCCGGCGCCCGATATCCCAGGGGTGAAGGTAGCCTGGATTCCGAGCGAGGGCGCGCAGGAGCCCTTGGATCTCAGGGACTTTGTCGGCGAAAAAGGCGGCGAGAGAGGATACACCAAGATGTATCTGGAGTTCTTGGACGTCTATGCGCCGAGTTATCGGTACGCGTTGGAGCATATTCGCGATGAGGTGAACAGCAATAGCGGCATACTATTTCATTGCTCAGGTATGCTTATGCTTGGTCTTGCTCGTCTCGTTGCTGTCTGTATCGCATGCAGCTGACTATTGCAGCTGGAAAGGACCGTACCGGCGTCCTGGCCGCCCTCCTCATGGGACTGGCGGGTGCCCCTGACGCCGTCATCGCAGCGGAGTACTCCCTCACCCGTCTCGGGATGGAGCCGCAGAAGGAGCTTCTCTCTCAGATCTTCCTCAAGTCCAAGCCAGACTGGAAGATGGGCACACCGGGGTTCTCCGAGTTTGTGAATGTGAAGGCGTCCTACATGCTGGAGTTTCTGAGTGCTCTGCGGGAGAGATATGGCAGTATCGAAGGATATGTGACGTCTCGTCTTGGGTTGAGTGACGAGGATATCGACCAGATCAAACTCGCACTGAAGGAGTAGCTGGGGAGCTGCTCCTTGTATGAAGCCCGTTCAAATACACTTTTGGGCTTGCAGTGGACGACATACCCCTTGATTTTGTGATAAAGCTTGCCAGCCCAGTTGAAGTAAAATGTAAGACATGCACTGCAGTATGCAATGCAAATATAGGAAATTCTCACGTGAGGTGCTACAGAGTCCTGTTCATGAGTCTGACATGCACTTCACCCGAAGATCTCGTCTCCTTCAGTCTCTGTCCGAATCTAAGATGAACCAGCCGGATAATTAAGGAATGCCATCTACGGGATAATACGAGTCAGGCGCCCAAGCCACAACCTTGATAGTCGAGGGTCTAATCGATAGTCATGTCGATCCCGCCCTTACTCCATGCTTCGATCCCTTCCCCACCCTTAACAGACCTCGCTATATCCAACTACAGCGACAGACTAGTCACAATAGCCCCATGACTCTGTCTAGCCTCCGAATCCCCTCATCTCGGATCAGACGACTTATTAATGTCCCTAGCGCAGATGCAACCAGCGCGCCATGTCCCATCAGAGGCGTCCGGTAGGGTGTTGGGCCCCTTCCTCCCTGGCGCGGAGTTATGCACTATCCAGCATTCCCCGAGGGCCTGCGGGGTCCTGAATTTATAAACCGAGATGGAAAGACCGACTCAGTGAGGCGCGCCTTCTTGTCCTACACACGCGATTTGGTTGCGAGACCAGTGCATCGACGGTCCATACTACCATCCGATGCGCGTGACATCTTACCAAAATGAAGTTACATAGTCTTCTCTTCGCGCTGGTCTGCCTGTTTTCTCTAGCATGCGCACGGAATCCAATCGTTGATCTGGGTTACGCGCGGTATAGAGGACAGACGCTCTCGAGCGGCGTCAACCAATGGCTTGGGATACGGTATGCCGCTCCCCCAGTAGGTCCGTTGCGGTTTGCTGCACCACAGGACCCGAGATCCATGGAAGGAATACAGTACGCGTCCAAGGTGAGTCCCATAATTGCCATCATTAGGAACACGCAATAACTTGAACCAGCACGGTCCTATCTGTATCCCCACCGGCAAATACCCGATTCCCCAGGGCGCGTCGGAAGACTGTCTTTTTCTCGACGTTTATGCACCGGCGCAGACCCAGAGACGTGCTAAGCTTTTGCCGGTATATGTCTGGATCCAAGGTGGTGGATACAACGAAAACTCTCAAGCAAATTACAACGGTACTGGTCTCATTCAGGCATCTCACATGGATATCGTCGTGGTCACTTTCAACTACCGGGTCGGTCCGTATGGGTTCCTGTCCGGCAAGGAGGTCCTTAAAGGAGGAAGTCTGAATAATGGTCTCAAAGACCATCTCAAAGTTCTGGAATGGGTTCAGAAACATATCAGCAAGGTCCGTTTCCATTCGTACTAGATATCTTGCCAGGTAACTAACTATCAGGCAGTTTGGTGGTGATCCCAAACGCGTAGTTATCGGAGGCGCGAGTGCAGGAGGTGCTTCTGTCACCCTTCTCCTTTCGGCCTATGGCGGAAGAAATGACCACCTCTTCCACGGTGCCGCCGCAGAGTCGCAGAGCTTCGCCGGCATGCTTACTCTAGATGAGAGTCAATTCTTGTACAACAATCTAGTCATTCGCACTGGCTGCGCAAGCGACACCGACACACTTGCATGTTTACGTCGACTGGATACTGCAACTCTGCAGCGTCAAAACATCCAGACCCCTCTCCCGAGAGCACAGCAAGCGCCGCTCTACTTGTATGGCCCGACGATTGACGAAGACCTAGTCCCGGATTATACATATCGCCTATTCCATCAAGGAAAGTTCATCAAAGTTCCCGTGATCTTCGGTGATGCCTCAAATGAAGGCACAGTATTCGTTCCCAAGAACACCTCCACACTCGGGGAGGCAGATACATTCATCCAGAATCAATTTCCGGAAATTGAACTGCACCAACTCGCCAAAATTAACAAGTGGTACTTTACAGATGACCAGCTC
Source organism: Aspergillus sp. MEXU 27854 (assembly GCA_019721355.1). Classification (NCBI taxonomy): domain Eukaryota; kingdom Fungi; phylum Ascomycota; class Eurotiomycetes; order Eurotiales; family Aspergillaceae; genus Aspergillus; species Aspergillus sp. MEXU 27854. Next base: position 1,814,282 of record JAGMTT010000003.1, read on the forward strand.
GTGACATACCCTAACGCTGGGCCTTACTGGAGCGCAACTAGCAACGCGTATGGCGAGATACGCTACATATGCCCGGGAATAGACATGTCGTCGATCTACGAGAAAGCCGGCGTTGCAAGTTGGAACTTCCACTATGCCGTAACGGACCCGCAATCGGAAGCGTCTGGTGAAGGTACCACGCATACCATCGAGAGATTTGCCATCTGGGGTCCACAATATGTGCCGGAGAAGGCCCCAGAATCCTACTTCACCTCCAACGCACCGATTGTTCCAGTGATGCAGGGATACTGGACAAGTTTCATCAAGAGTCTTGATCCGAACTTCTACCGATACCCCGGAAGCCCAGAGTGGAAGACATGGGGTAAGGGCGACGGATACCACCGCCTGCTTATTCGCACAGGAGAGACCCGTATGGAAAGCGTCCCAGAGGCACAGAGGGAACGTTGTAAATATCTGATAAGCATTGGACCGGAGCTTGGACAATGACATGCCTGTCATTACCAGGTACTTTATATATACTCAGTCAGGGTGACTGCCCATGCAGATATAGAATATGCTTGTCACTCCCCGATGGTTTGGGTTTCTCATAATTCACGGGCCCCCTATGATAGGCCACCTCCGAGTATTCTTGGTATCAAGCCCGCCTGGGAAGACATGGATTCCTAGATGCTTCACCCAATATGCCGTCTTTGGGCCTTGACAATTCCTTTTCAGGCTAAAATGAGGGGTGGAAAGGTCGCATTATTATTGGCGTGAAGTGCGCTCAGCCTCAGCGCATCGCCCCCCCAGGCTCTGACAGACCGGTAGACGCGGCAGCGAACAGAATATTTAGACATCTTTACGGGGCCTTGATGGTTTCACAGGATCCTTCGAACTTGGGAGGTTGAATTTACCCAGACAAACCATCAGCGGCTGAACCAGGAATGGACCCCTTAACGGCGATCGGTCTCGCGTCAAATATCATCACCTTCGTGGAATTCGGTGCGACTGTGCTCAACACCGCGCGGGAGATTTACAATTCGACCTCCGGCGACACTCTCAGCAGCCGCAGGCATGAATCGATTGCGCATCAAATGGAGATCTTTTCCAAAAGCCTTCTCGTCCCGGATACCTTCAGTGGCAAAGACAAGGCTTTGTGTGTCCTCGCGGAGGAGTGCAGGGATTTGGCGACACAGATCCAGAGGCTTCTGCAGAAGAACAGACCGAAAAATTCAAAATCGAAAAGACAAGCTGTTTGGAGCGCGATAAAATCTTCAAAATACGACAAGGAGAGACTTGGACTACTAAAAAAGTTGGATACTTGCCGCAATCAACTGGCTTTGCAACTGAATGAAAAGTCCTGGTGAGGCTGTCAACACGCAAGAAAAGAGACTGTTCTGAGAACTTTCGACTAACTCGAACAGCTCGGAGATTAGAAGGAACCTGAAAGCCCTGATTTCAACGTCCCGGGAGGACAGTAACAGAGTGGTAGAGCTACAACAACAGGTGGAAGAGCTACGCCAAACTCTGGAGAAGGCACACTCACGGGACAGCCAAAACTGTATCCAACAACTGCTGCAGCTCTCAGAGGACTCATTCCACGCATTAGTCAGCCAGCGTCTGATTGAAAGCCTTGCGTTTGGCGACATGTACGGAAGATTCGATACGATAGAAAAGGCGCATTACAACACGTTCAAATGGATGTTTTACGGCGACACTGATCCCGACAGCTCAGCTTGGAAAGCAGACGAGATTACCCGGTCTGTTCTGAAGCATACGTACGATGAGAGACAGGATGAATATCGGACCAGTGCTCGGAACTCTTTCTTATCATGGCTGTCATCCGGCCATGGAATCTTCCATATTTGCGGCAAACTGGGTTCTGGGAAATCCACTCTGATGAAATTCCTCTGCGAGGATTCTCGGACGAAGGAAGCTCTGATGCAATGGGCGGGTGATCGAACCCTAGTCATGGCCAATTTTTTCTTTTGGAAGCCAGGATCAAAGCTACAGAAGTCGATGGACGGACTTTTACGTGCTCTTCTCTACGAGACACTCAAGTCATTGCCCAGCCTGGCGCCAAAAGTCCTGCCTGAACAATGGGCCACAATGTCCTCAACGCCCTGGCAAATGCATACAAAGCTCGAACTACGTTCAGAAACGATCCGTGAAGCTTTTGACCGGTTGATTGACTCTCACACGGAGACCCTTGCAGTGTGCTTCTTCATAGATGGCCTTGACGAATACGAGGAGTCGCTCCAGGAGGACAATCTTAGCATGGTCAAAAGACTTGATAGCTGGTGTGGAAACAAGACCGAAAACATCAAGATCTGCGTTTCCAGTCGAGAATATAATGTTTTTATGAACCACCTTCCGAGTGAGCGACGCATTCGCATGCAAGATCTGACCGACAAAGACATCAGACTCTATATCTGGGACAAGGTAGAGTTTGTTGAGAGCCCACAACAGGCAAAAAGTCTGGTCAATTCAATTGCATCCAAAGCCAACGGTATCTTTCTCTGGGTCGCATTAGTTGTCAAAAGGGCACGCGAGCTGCATGAAAATGGCGCCAGCCTGGAGGGAATCTTGGAACAAGTCGACCAACTCCCACGTGGACTGGAGGAGCTTTTCAAACATATTCTGGAATCATTGGAGCCCTCTGATCGGAAGCGAGCCTATCAAACCTTTGCTATAATGATGAGACTGCAACGAGAGGAATCCCACTTCCCTCTGTTAGCATATGCCTTCATCGACGATTACAACGAACAGCCACAAGGGGATAGTACATCGCTACCCGCTTCGTGTTGGGATTCAAAGCCAATCGAATGTCTCATGACCCAAGCACTCAAAAAGTTGAGGGGATACTGCAAAGGATTGGTTGAAGTGATGATACTGAAAAGACTCTGGGAAAAAGACCCTGAAGAAGTGGAGGTTCTATCATTCTGCCATCGATCTATTCTGGATTTCCTGGAGTCACGGTTGCAGGAGGATGGCATGAAATATATCCAGTCTTTCACAGCGGAGTATGCTATTTCACGGCTACTGCTAGCCTATATCCACAAGTTCAGATCAGGAAGTTCTCACGACGGCGCATGGCTGGCTCATATTTCTTACATACTATTGAAGCTGAGGCACGAAGCTCAGTTGGTGCATGAGCCCTTCCATTTTGAAGAACAGCTCGAAACAGCCTTGGTTCGTCAGGGAATGAGAATGCCGGAAAATTGCTACTGGCTGTTTTAGCTCAGGCACAGGCCGTTGGAGGGGCTGGCCATCATGGAGTTCGATGAGAATCCTGGAGCTAAGATTTTTGAGGTGTCAACACCTTGTCTTATCTCTTGCTATCTTGGACATGCAGATTACCTGCGATGGAAGCTTGACCGAGACCCCGCGATCATCAATAAACCGATGGAATTGGCACTCATATTCTTCATCGTATACAAATCCAAGACACTCCCAGATCCTGAGCGAAGGACGATTTTCAAACGCTTATCGGACCTTGGCTTTTCTCCACATACTATCATACCAACAGGCACTGATGGAGACGTAACAAGCACAGAGCAGACTGTCTGGGAGGCTTTTATTGCCCATGTCTTCTTCCGATTGAATTCTCGCCGAAGAGAGCGGAGGGAGTCTGCCAGCACCTTCTTGGAATTATTGCTGGAGTCAGGTGCTGATGCGTATATTGCGTTTACATGGGACCAACTTGAGCCGAAGCGTGTCACCTTGCTTCGAGGTAAAGAGAGGCGCAAGGAGTTTCTCTTACATGACCCTGAGCAACAATCACTTTGTCATTTCACACGCGACAAATATCCTGACCCGGACGGAGATGGCATCCTCGTAACACTCATTGATATCATCAATTACATGGAACTTGAGAACAGGGAAAAACTGATCGCCCTGGTAAAGCGAAACATGCGTATCCAAGGGGCCAATGACATGGAGGAGAACGGTGATTGCATTGTGCCAGATGCCACTTCCAATGTGTTACCAGAGCTGGAGCCCAACGAGAAAGAGACACTTCCAGAATAAGAGGCAAAACCATGTCTATATTCAGGGCAATCTCTTACTGCAAGCACACGGATGTCACGGAGGAAACGAGGAGCTTGCTTGCACTACTTTTCGCACTCGATCTGGCCGGAAGAATCTACAATCGCCAGGTCGTGAAGCTCCCAAAACGTCAGAAAGGGACCATCCAGAAGAAACCCCAAGTTGAACGCCTTCTACTCTACCTCATCCTCACGATGGCCTTACTCGATCCTTTGCATAGATCAGATGCTCGCCGGGATGAAGCCAAATGCGAAGACTATTGCCCGTACTCATGTGGAAACGGCAACGCTGTTGATTTTAGCCAAGTTCAGAATAACAGTGCAGAAGAGATCGATCACTGGCCCAAACCCCATGTGGCCTCCATCCCACCCCCAGACAGTTGCTTGTGGGCGCGCAGTCCTTCTCCAGGCACCCCAGCAGTGACAAGCGGTGGTAGACTTGCACCTCACGTTCCATGCCGGTGGAGGAACCGACCTGCCTGCCAGGAATGCGGTTCAATGTGAAGAAGTGCGTGGCGGAGAAGGAGCCCGTCTGACAGCCCGGCACCGTCTTCAGCAAGAAAGCCCGGGAGTGTGTGGTCATCGAGCCCCCGGCCTGTGGGTCGGGCCAGGTCTCAACGGCAAGCATTGCGACTGCGTGAACTTTGAGTATTGTCCTCCGGCGGGGGCTCCGAGGGCTCCTGGGATTTATAAATCCTTCCATGGAGAAGGCAGGACAGAGGAAGATTCAAACGTTGAACGTTGGCGGGCTTCAGGTTCCATACTCCCAAGATTTCACTCAACAGAGCCAATCACATTGCCCAGGGCAGGACATACACTACATCTAGCCTTGAGCTTTTAGCACTTATGTTTAGTCTTTTGCTGTAATGACCTGACAAATGGGTAAAACCCTTGTTTGTGTAGCAAAAATACACACTAATGGTATTAGAATATACATGTGTCGCTACAATGGCTACCCTGGAGAGAGGTCATTCCTGAACAATCATCACGCTCCTGGGGGCAGCTGTATGCCTCTACCTCTGCCTCTGCCTCTTCCGGCGCCTGGGAAGGGCTGCCACATTCTATGCCACCGATTTCTGGTCTCCTCCAGCAAATCCCGGGGAGTTTTGCCCTCCGCGTTGGGTTGGTTCATCAACATAGCAGCATCATCCCCGGCAGCCTCCTGCAGGACACGCATGATCTCATCCTGAAGCCTGATCCTGTTCTCCGTTAACACTTTCGGGTCTCTCCCGTCACGGGGTGCAAAATCATTGAAAAACCCCTGCGCTGCTGTATGAAAGGGCGTTTCCCGGAAAATATCCCGAGCCCGAACATCTGCCCTGGACTTGATTAAGAACTTTGCCGCTGAGACCTGCCGCAAATTCCGAGCAAAGGCGTGCAATGCTGTTCGCCCGTTGTTGTCGGTGTGATTGATATGGGTACCGTGCGTTAGAATTGAATCCAGCAGCGTGGTTTTGATGGGTTCACCTTCTTGAGAGCGGTACCCTAAAGAATGTAGGATGGTACGGCCAGAGCTATCGGGAATCCGGGGATCAGCGCCATATTCGAGTAAAGTCTGGATAGCAAGCTCAGCGTGCTGGCTACAACCGCACCCAGCGTGGCTAATAGCAGCGTAGTGCAGCGGTGTGGATCCAGTGTTATCAACAAGGTTGATACCAGAAGAATCATGGTCAAGGAGCAGTCGAAGCGTCTCTGTGATTCTGAGCTGCTTTTCCTGGAGCTTACAGTAAGAAACCCCAGGGCCGTTAGCTGCCCAATGCAGTGGAAGTCGCCCATCACTGTCACGGGAGGAAGCCAGGTTCGGGTGGGCATCATTCTTAGAACGTTGATGATCCAAGAGCAACTTCACAACATCGAAATTATAGAACATACTCGCCAGATGGAGTGTCGTGACATCGTACGCGTGACGCTCTTCGGTCGCGAACACCTTTGATAGCCCAGAATGATGGAAGTGTTGATGCTTGAGATACATATCAGCACCGGAATCGAGAAGCCGTTGGATTAATGGCGCATCAGCCCTCGACACGGCAAGCCCAAGCACGCTGTCTTGCACCTGATCTCCCCCAGGACGGAGATCATTCGGATCATTCGGCAATGCAGGAACAACGTCTGTCGCAGAAGAGCCAAGGTCGAGAAGAAGATGAATCAAATGATGGCCTCTTGTAATTCGATCCTGAATCCACTCGGTTGGATCGGATTCCCTATCTCGTTCGTCAGGATACATCAGCGACCCCGCCGCCATCAGGATCGGGGTATCTCCGCATTCATCATGCCTCTGATGCAAATCCACTGAGCCAAGTGGTAACTGATTTTCTGGACTGTTATGACTCTCCAAGATAAAGCGCACCACATCCAGGTTTGCCGTCCTGCATGCGTCGAGGAGCAGACGGAACTTCGGCTTGTATCTCTCGACAGCTTCCGGGGCCGCCTGGTGCAACTCTAAAATAAGACGAAGAGCCTCGGGGCTGCCGTACGAGGCTGCAAGATGTAATGTGTCGCCGAAGTAGGGTTCTCCAGGGACAATTATATCACCGGGAGAGCACGAGGCAATCAATTGACGGAGTTGAGGGAGGTCGTTCTGCTTGATGATGTCCACGATTTCGAATCTGACCCTCTCGAACCTGTGAAGGGGGGATTCGGGGGAATTTGAGATAGGAGAGTCGCTCTCTGACATGGTGATGTATCCTCCTTGATCTCTTTTGTGTTGGTTTCTTCTTCTTACAGGACGTAGCTCATCAGTGGAATAAGAGAGTCTGGATGCTAGGAAGATGGAGTTGAAGCGAGGGAAAGAAGAGCCCCACGAACTAACGTAACTAGCCAGTAAGCGAGTCTAGGTAGTACTCTGTAGTGGCCACCGGATGGTTTGTTGGGATAGTAGAGTATAGTGCTCCATAGGGCCTACGGTAACCAAGCTTTTGCGTGCCGGCGCCAATAAGAAGATCCGCTTGGCGTTGACTACTCTGGAGTCCAGAGCCGGGATCCATCTGTACCTATACTCTGTATAGCGCTCCTTCGCTCTGATGTCCTTAGCCAGTAGTAATGATCTCACAAATGTATGCATCTCTAGGTATAAGGCATACGGTATATCTGGTGGACATTCTTCTGCAACTTTTGCTCAAGTATTAACTTGGAGAAATGCGTATATACACGTGATAAGCATGCCATGGAGTGGAGGCCCATACATGATCCAAAAACCGTCAAATCCAATACAGAAACACGCCAACATGCGAACCAACAGCTCACCGCTTGCCCTGACGCATCCGCTTCTCCTTCTCGTACGCATTGGCCTCGCGGCCCTCCTGGTTCTGCACCTCCGCCACCAACCGCTTGTACTTCCGCTCGTACTCGGCATCGCGCTCTTTCTTCTCGCGCAGCTGCTCGCGCGCGATGAAGTTGGCGTCCTTGCGCAGTTCGCGCATGGCGCCCTTGCGCTCGCGCTTGAGCTCCGTCTTGAGCCGGTTGGCCTCGGCCCGCTCGCGGTTCGGATCGTAGTGCTTGTCCGGGTTGAAAGACTCCTCGAACTTGGGGATGGCGCTCTTGATCGCCAGGGGTCGGTGGTTGTGCAGGAGGAGCGGGCGACGCGTCTGCCGCGCCTTTGACAGGTGCTGGTCAATCTTGTCCAGCGTCGACTGGATGCTGTCCGTCACGGCAGAGGAAACCTTGCCCTGGCAGGACTGGCTGACGTGGCGGAGGACGTTCTGCGCCGGCTCGAAGATCTCCGTGAATGCGGACTTGTCGGCCCACAGGTCCGAGGCGGTGTCGAGGAGGCTGACCATGGTGGTGATGAGGGAGAGCTTAAGCTCCTGAGCTTCGGTGCCTGATGCTGGCCCGGCCACGTCCCAGAAGCGGAGCTTACGCGGAGAAAGCTTCTTCGAGGGCTGGAGTCTCAGGGGCTCCTCTGGTGTCCGAGACGGGAAGAGCCCAAGACTGGACTTGGGTTTGACAGGGGCAAGATTGCACAGGGCGTTGAGAACATAGTTCATAAACTCGGGCATGTAGCGCTTCGACATCGTCTGGTACTGGAGGAACAGGCTTGCGGCGTACACTCCGGTGGCGAAGTCGGCCAGCGTGTCGATCGCACCCTGGCCGAGGTATCGGGCAATGCACAGGTGTGCGGGAGTTGCAACGGCATGGAAGTGGTCGGAGGTTGGGAAGATAGCCGCCACCCCGGTCAAGGTCACCAGGTCGCTGGGGTGAAGAGCGAGAGGGCGTTCTCGTGCCATCTCGCGGAGTTGGGCTCGGAAGGCCTGGGAGACGCTCTCCGGATGCGTCTTTGCCAGGGAGTGGATGTGACGGAGAGTGTTCTCAACAATGGCGAAGGGGGGATGTTCCGGTTGTTCGGTCATGTAAACGACATGCTCCACGAGAATGGCGGCAAACCGGCCAAGCTTCGTCTTGTTATCGGCGTGGAGTCGAGGGTGGTGCAGAGCTCGAATTCTTTGGACAACGGTGGGAAGATCTTGCATTGGGACGCCGTCGATGATCTGGAGGAATTCGTCATGGCTCCCAGGGCAAGGGTATGTGTATGCTAGCCCTTCTTTGCCTTCCTCCGCATTGCCAGCAGCTGCTGAAGCCTCACCATCCTTGCCGGCAGGAAGTGTAAGACCGTTGATCAGTTCATCTTCTTCTTGCTCTTCCTCCTCCGAGTCTTCCTCTTCAGACATCACCACATCACTCTCGTCAATCGACAAGCTAACGTCGGACCGGGTCTCAACGAGGTCGTCATCGATAATGAAATCGTCCTCATCTTCAACTCCAAGTTCCGGACGGCTGGTGGTCTGATCAGCGGCTTGTAGCCCGAAAGCCTTTGCGTCGTCCGGAATCGATTCGTCTTCGGACATCTCACTGCCTTCATCCTCCTCACTCTCCTCTTCCTCGTCCTCACTGATCTCCTCGCCGCGCATTCTTCGGAGACGCTCTTCCTCGAGCTTCTTCAGCCGCTGTGCTTCTTCTTCCGCCTTCTCTTCCGCAGTCTTCGTACGATCCGTCGGCGCCGACCGCTTATCGAATGTTAACTGTTTCAGACGCTGGTCGTATTCCTTTTCTTGTTCTTCCCTGGGTTTCCCTTCCAACAGCGCAGCACGGTCCGGGTTCATGGATGCCAGGTCATCTTTGGGAGGCTCTGGTTTCGGCGGGGGTTTGACGCCTCGCAGCATATCGAAGAGGTCAGGAAGCCCTTTGTCGAGTTCCTCGCGGAGTTCGTCATCGTCTTCCTTGGCTTTTTGCCGCTCATGCTTGTAGAATTTCGACTTGGCAATGACTTCCTTCATGACCTCATGCTTGGATTTTTTCCGCTCTGGCTCATCCTCGTCCTCTGGGCCATCGTTCTCCTCTAGCTCGCCATCATCTTCGCCATCGAAAAGCCGCTTTCTCTTCCGAGCGAACTCAGAGTCCGACATGTCGTCCTCTTCAGCATCGCCCAAGTCGCGTTCTTCAAAGTCATCCTGAGGCATGCCGTCACCGAAAGACAAAGTCTGACCTTTGTGGGTAAGCTGGAACTCTTCGTCGTCGTCGTCATCATCTTCAAGGTTGAACATCGAGTCCTTGCGCATCTTCCGTTGGCTTTCTCTGGCGAACCGCTCGGCGGCTTTTTCCTCGGGAGTCATGTTCGGGTCGTCTTCTCCGAAACGGCGATCGTGAATTCCACCGACTTTGTTGCGCATGTGCAGCTCTCGCAAGAGCGTTTGACGTCGCTGGCGAACAATTGTAAGTTTTTACCACCAAACAAACACTGCGATCAGACTCACCTTCTCCTCTCCAAGCGACTTGGTAACACCAGGTCTAGCCCGCACAGTAGCTTCTTTTCCGGCATCCCGGGTCGTCACGTCGAACTTGCGTTTCGTCGCGGTTGTCTTGATCTCGAAGGGATTGAACCGGTCCCGAATAGCTTGCAGCGCGGCATTGCGCTGATTCCGATTCTGCGCCGCGGCACCAGTCTTCGCATTCTGACGCTTCTGTTTCTTCGACTGCTGAGGTCTCAGGACTCCACTCTCGCGGAGAGAGGCCTTGAGCTGCTTCAGCTGCGACGGCGGCATGGTGGTGCTGGAACGTCGATGCAAGAGCGCGCTGATTCTCCACCGAAATTTTTGGATGAGCGGCGGCTTTGGATCGTCGCCCGAAAAAATTATGTGCTCACCGCCTTTATCGGCGGGATTCTGCCGGTCCGGTGTCCGTCATCGCGACGCTCCACTTGCACCACTCCGTCATGAACGACGAGCTTCGTCGGCTTCGCTATGGCCTCTCATCTAAACGATCGGCTACTATGGCTGTGTCTTGGTATGTATAGGATCTCACATCCAAATCTGATCTAACGGTAATAGGCGTCTCCCTCTTCTTCGCCGTCCGCGGCATCACCTCAGATCTCCGGAGGGTGTCCGATCTGACGGAGATCAAGCATGTCGAGAAGGAAGATAAGATGATCAGCGAGGGCACAGAAGATGGTTGGTAGATTTCCGAGGTGCTTGTTCTTCCACACTGATTGTGCTCCAGCTCTCAATCTCGACACATTGTTAAAACTCTCCGAGAGCACGAGTTACGATCTCCGATCAGCGTATGCCAACTATGAAGTCATCGGACATTGTGCAGTGACTGACAGCAACCAGTGCTCTGCGGATTATCTCCGAGCGATCTACAAAAGGCGAAACAAGAGATCTCCTCCTGCAAGACCTAGCGAGCAAGAACAAGGAACGGCGGGGTAAAGCGCTCAACGCGATATACTTCCTTGTATCCAATCGAGCCCGTAGGGACCACCAACAACATCCCAGATCACCATTGATGGTACTAATCGACATACGTAGTGGCCCGAACGTCTGTATGCTCCCGATTGAAAGACCTCCCCACGTTCAACGCTCTAGTCGATTGCCTCTGCAACTTCCTCGAAGAACACGTCGAAGAGACCTCCACCACAGTATCCCCTATCCTCCCAAAGACCAGACCGTTGGGCGAGAAGAAGGCGCTAGGGGCTCTCAATATCATTCTTCAAGAGAACATCCCGGCTGCGTTGGAGGCCGGTGTCATCAGCCGCTGGCTCTCGAAATACCCGTTCCCCTGCGCGCAATCGAAACCCTCGCGCCGGAAGGACGTGGTCATCCTAATGAAAACGTGGTGGTCCGACGATGCGGTGATGAGTTCGATTTTCAGCACGCTCTCCTCTCACCCGGAGGGTACAAAGCAGCTACGGAAGTATGGCCTGATGGGCAGCATGATGGAAGAAAATGACCAAGACGATGAGGAGGCTGACGGGGATAGCGATGTGTGGATGGTGGGTGGGGATGATACGGCTGGATCCTCAAGACAGGCCCCTGGGCGACGGTTTCGCGGGACCGCGGAAGAGCAGGCTGTAAGGAGACGAAGAAGGGAAGCCATGGTTTTGAGTGATGGAGGCGGACCTCTCGGAAGGGACGACATCATCCAGCTACCCGAATATCCAAGTGATTGATGGCAAAGGGTTGGTGCATTACAGTTTGCTTTATATGTTTATGATACCCACGATCACATATAGCATGTTTCATGACCAAGAGGATACCGAATAATATACAGTAATCATAGTCCCATCCATGCCGTCTTCGCAACATGGTCAGTCTTCTTGCGACTGTTCTTGACCACTCCGAGAACCTTCAACTCAGAAATGGCCCTATAGAATAACGTCATGATCACCCGTTCATCACAGTCAGCGCCCTGGTCGCTTTCGAAGACTGCGTAGAATGCCTGCCAAAGATCGTATATATTGACAAGGGAGCCAGATTCAAGGTATAGCTGATATAGAATGGCTGTAGCGGGTTGCTTCGCAGAGATCTTGGTGTTCGTTGTCTCGGAGTCGGATATAAGGTAATCGAATGGACTTGACAAAGCTCGCTCGATTGCAAAGCGAGGCCGGGGCGCGAACACTTCCTTTAGGGGATTCTTCATGTCAATTAGGAAGGCTTCGTGGAGGAACAAGTCTTGCGGCCGAAGTAAGACGTCCGCAAGGCATTCCTCTGTCGATGTGTAAAATCGGTCCACAATCTTGGTGTATTCGATGTCTGGCTCGGACAGCTTAGCTTTACCCTTATTGAGTCTGACACGTTGTTGGACGACTGATGTGGACATAACGGTGTTGTGGCTGTCATACTCGCTCCGGAAAGGCTGTGCGTCGGAATATGTCTGCGTGAGGGTTTCCAGATCTTGCTGGATTTTGTGAAACTCGGGCAGTTCCGTCAGAGACCCCGGGAGAATAGCAAAGATGCCCTGTAGACTGGTGGAATCAAGCGTTTTGAAAGCCCGCAACATATCTTCAAAATACGACGAGCTTTGAAGTTCTCCCGCCAGTGCGCGGACGGAGAGGTCTGAAATACTCGTCCGTTTGGCGAGATTAAGCTGTTTGAGGCACGTATGGATGAACTTCACCGCTTCGAAGATTTCGCGCATCCTCTGCTGTCCGTATTCAAGATGCTGCAGGCTCTGTTGCAGGAGACATTCGTCGTCCTCCAACAAGCTGCGCACCTGTTCAGTGCAGCCTTCATCGAGCAGATTTTCACAATGCCTGACAAGTTAGCTGAAGAAACCCGAAGGAGGAGGGGAGGGTTACCTTCTGAAAGAGGGAACATTCCGAACTGCCTCACAAAATCGGGAAGACGGCCTATCGGGAGGCACCTCGTTTGCAAGGAGCACCGCCAATGGATTCGTAAAGAAATGTGTCATGTACGCATACTGTTGCGGTTAGACATGGCCGGACAGACGTGGAATGCAGATATACCTTCACAGTTCTACTGAACGCCTCCGGTGTTTGAAAATAGTCACTCGACCTCTCGAATAAGACGGCGGTGATATTGCGCCCTAGCCAGAAACGACCATCTGGTTCCGCCTGCAGTCGTTCGTAGATGCGGTCGACGCAATTACTTGCTTCGTGAATTTCAAAGTATCTGCCCCTGAGTAGAGCGACGACTGAGCGTGGTAGTCTCCCTTCAAAGAGTTCAACGGATGTCGAGATACCGAATAGCAGGGTGATTGGAATGCGATCGTGCCAGGAGCTATAGAGTTAACTTTTTGTGGTGGGCAGTCGGAGACTCAACTTACCTTAACAAAGATAGTAGGTCTGTCAAGATACTTGGATCAAAAGCTTCACTGTCCCGGAGCGCAATCACTAGCTTCTTGACTCCTTTTCTTTTCACATAGTCTCCTAGCAGATCGAGGTCGTATCCAAGAAGTCTCGGTCCCTGAATAATCAGTGCCTGGCTGTAATACTTCGCTTCCGGCTTGACTCACATCTCGATCCGTCAGGAAACTATGGTACCCGTCATTTCCCTCCGTGTTTGTAATTGCACCACGGATAATGTTCTTCAACGTTGTCTTGAGATTCGGCGCATCGCCCGATTCCAGCGCGACAACTCCCCCTTCCCCAGTCGCAACCAGTTGTTCATTAAGTCGAGTCAACAATCTACCGAGGGACGAGACGTTGGATCCGACTGTAATCAATGCGGTGGGGATACACCCGTCGTATCTGCCTTGTATCAGGATCATGTGTATTGCATGGCGCGAAGGGCTAGGCTCACGTTTGGGGAGAGGACGACTTGATGAAAGATGACACATTCTCAAGCACATCGAAGTCGACATCTTCGAGAATGGACTGTTCACCAATTAGTAACATGCAAAACACGTTATATGAGTTGAGTTTGCCGTACCTGTATCTTTTTCTCCTGCGCAGCCCACAACTCTTGGTAGGCCTTGTATCTCAATTGCACAGACGCTTCGGACTCCTCGCCATTCAGGAGCGGAACAAACACACGGAACTCGCTATCGGCGACTTCGTCATCCGGCTCGACCTTGCGTCGTTTCGAGGGCCGTTCGCCCTGGGCTTTGGAAGGCCGATAGATATAGACGCCCTTGGACATGTTAGCATAAATAAACCCTCGGAGACGCTCAATGCCTTCGCGCAGGGACATACCTGAGTGTTAGAGCCATCTTTCGATCCAGAATGCGTCTCCGTCTCCAGATGTTCCACATCCATTGTGCGCGATTATGAACAGCGACGAGATTGGTCGCATCAATGGCGAGTCGATGCTTTGGAGGCCATAAGGAAATCCGCAGCGGAGCTCGCGTCCGCGCTAAACCGTATCGGGTGGTATTGGTTTTCCGCCGCGGAGCTTCATGACGATTATTTCGCCGCAACCTCGACTCGCCCTCCACACGCGACTCCCTCCTCCCTCGTCTCTCGTCCGATGTTACAATAAAACACACTTCATGCTCCGCCAGACTGTCAAAGGAGCGCGGTGGTACCAACATGTGGCCTGCAGATGCTCGTCCACGCCGTCTCCTGCGCCGCCGCGCAACTTCTCCGTCCTAGCGCCACGCTCGATTCAATATGGCGGCCCGAACGATAAGGTCCGATTCTACGAACAGGATACCCGGTCGAGTAAGAAGAGAAGGCGGATTGATCCCGAAGCCGAGGACAAGGCCGACAAGAAGGACGTTGAGAGCGAGCTGTCCAGGCTGGAAAAAGATCTACAATTGTTGAAAGAAGGTCCCTACGGCCCGAACAGCCCTTTCATCCAGGAACTACCAGAAAAGGAGAGGGCGATTGCGCTGGAAGCGTTGAGGAAATACGAAGCGGAACATGGAAGGTCGGAGCCTGAAGTTGGGCTTGAGGAGGTGTTTGACGACGAGCTGGACGACATGCTGCGAGAGGAGTTTGAGGGCCTCGCGATGGAAGAAGAGAACTGGCAGTCATCGGGGAAAAATGAACCGAAGAAGCCCCCCGTTATCCGACAGCCATTCGAAGTGTTGCCTCCAAGCACGGAAAACCAGGCCTACGTTGAGAAGTTCAACGACTGTCTGAAGCGACTTGCGAAAGAGGTTTCTGATGAACGACTGACGCAAGAAGTGTGGAAATGGTATCGCCGATGTAAACAGGTCGTACCGGATTTCCTACAATCAATCCCTGACGAGGCAATGGCTATGCTGTGGAATTCCCAGGCACGCGGGGGCGCCTCGACCTCGCGAGTCCCCCATATCCAGACCATCGCAGAAGACGCCATGTCCGTCGGCAAATCCCTACCAACGCCGCATCTTCTCTCCTACATCGATTCGCTCCACCACACGGGCAGGACGAAAGAAGCGCTAGATCAGTGGGAGGCGCACCAGACAGGACTCTCGCAGAAGAAGGATGATCTTGAAGCATATTGGAGACTGGGAGTCCGGCTTTTCGCCGCCGAGAATGACCCCCAGCGAGCACAGGACATTGCGCTGGCATTTTTGGCAAACGACAAGTCTCGCCAGCCTCGCATTCTCATTCCTGTCATCACAGCCTGGGGCAGGCAACCTGGAAAGGAAGCAGAGGTCAAGGCCTGGGCGCTATACCTACAGCTAAAAACATTCCTTCAGCACAACATGACAATGGAGGACTATGACAGCATCAGCATCAACCTACTCAAGTCGGGCCGGCCCAGCCTGGCTATCGCGGTGTTCAAAGATATGATGGTCACGGGGCAGGACCCTTCAAACGACTCGACTTCTCTTTACAAGAACGCCGTTGGCCTGGCGGGCAATCTCCAAGCGTCCAGTATCTCCGAGCGCGATGTGAACAAGATCTCGCTTACCACGCTGACAGTGCTACCGCGACGGTTCCAGAACCGGTTCTTCTACGCCAGTTGGATGAAGAAGCTGATCGGAATGGGCGAGGTTGACTCCGCCGCGATGGTCATTGAGTTGATGTACGAGCGAGGGGTCAAACCAGACCCAAAGCACCTCAACGGCCTCATCGCCGCCTGGCTCCGCGAAGGCAGTCCCTCTGCGCGGATAAAGGCCGAACAGCTCGGATGGGCGATGGTTCAGCAGCGGATCGACACGATCTGGGCGCGCGCAAACTCCCAAGAAAAACCTCCGCAGCTGCGGCTCAACCAAGACACAGAGGACGTCCGCATGCCCAAGTTCATGCAGCGGGCCATCCCCCCAGGCAACATCGAAACCTTCTCCATCCTCCTCCTCCACTACACCCGGCGCAGCGACGACGGCATGATCAAATACCTGGTCAAATGCCTCGGCGACGCGCGCATCCAACCCAACTCCTACTTCATGAACCACCTGCTCTACGCCGAGCTCCGAAAACAAGACATTGCCTCCCTATGGAACAAATTCCAAACAATGTCTACCTCCATCCAACCCGACCTCGAGACCTACGCCTGTCTCTGGGACTGCGGAAAACTGCAGTACGACCGCGGCCGCACGGCGTTCGTCGCCGGCTTCCCGTCCGCGCGCGAGCTCTACGCAGACATGATGCGCTGGTATGCGCAGCTCCCCTCGCGCGGGAAGACCCTGGCGCAGGACGAATTCTCCAAGGAACTCTACGAGCAGATCATCCGCTGCTTCTGTCTGTCCAAAGACCTCTCCGGCACGCTGGTCGCGCTGTTCTCCCTGCGAGCGACCTTCAATTTCCACCCGGACGAAGTCACCGCCCGGTTGATTGTCTTGCAGGTTGCGCGCCTGGCGGGCGTCCCCGCGGGTACACCAAAGCGCCGTCTGCGACGGCTCTCGACGACCCCCAAGAGCAAGGAGAACATCGCCCACGTCAACAGGCTCGTCGAGATCTTGAGTGAGCGGAAGATCGCGGCGCTGCAGGCGCGCGGTCTCAGTTTCGATACGCTCGAGCCGCAGGAGCGAGAACAGTACCAGCTCGAGATCATGACCGACCTCCTCCGCATCATTATGGGCCGCACGGCCGCCGATCCAGCCCAAGTGGAGGATCAGATTGCGACTGCTGCGGCGGCGATGGGTGTGTCGGGGATTGACCTGGGGTCATCATTGGAAGAGGACAATCTACTACCGTAGTCTGACTGGTATTTTGTACACTATGGATGGGGTGAGCATATAGAACGGCGTTTGGATATGTATATACCGACTACACATCTCCTTGTACTAATGAACTCCCACTTCACACGGCCACAACGACCAACTACAAGACAGACACCATACGACGAACAACCGAACCACTCCCATGCATACAGAGCTAAGAAAAATAAAACAAAGATACCATAAATCTAACCCCAATGCAAGCCGCCTATTTCTTCCCCTTCTTCTTCTTCTTAGACCCCGTCCCAGCACCACCCTGCTCATCAGCCTCAACCAACACCGCATCATCATCGCTCCCAGTCACAGACGACGGCGCGCCCGACGACTCGGGCGTCTTGACCGCAGGCGTCGACGACCCAGTGGTCGGGGTAGCGGCCGTGGCGGCGGCAGCTCCGGCCTCGGGTTTTTTCGTCACGTCCTCCTCGGCATCCAACTCCTTCATGAAACCCTCCTGGATGCTCGCCTTCTTCTTGTCCCACCACTGCTTCTCCTCGTCGACCTTGGCCTGGTGGAACTCCATGCGCTCGCGGTAAATAACGTTGTTCATCATCTCGTTGGCTGACTGGAAGATGGTCTGGCCCCAGTTGGGGACGTATGCGTTTGCCTACACATTATCAGTTCCGAATTTCTCCCACAAACAGCACACAATGTAAGATGGAAGGGAGACAGACCTCAGCAACAACATCCCTCACCTCGTCCTCCATCTCCTTCTCGGCGCGCAGGAACCGCTGCCACAGGTCGTCGCCGACGCTCCCGCGCTGCAGCAGCATGGCGAGCGCCTGCTTCTGGCTGCGCAGCGTCATGACCCGCTTGATGTCCTCTGTGGCGCGGCGCAGGAGCGCCGCCTTGAGCACCGACTCCGGCACGGCGGGGGGCTTTTTCTCCTTGCCCGACGTGGGCGCGGGCGGGTCCAGGTGCAGCAGGGAGAAGTAGATGTCGCGTTGGAGGTGGGCGGGGAACCAGGGTTCGAGGGTGGAGGCTTTCACTGGGGGTGTGTTAGATCTTTCTTTGCTTGCTTTTCTTTTTGACTGGGTTGGATGATGGGGTGATGGACGTACTGGCTTTGCGCTTGCGGTATAGCGAGGAAAACGTCGCCAGGGAGCCGATTAGGACGCCCAGGTAGGCGAACGGCACCATCAGATTCAGCCAGTTCACCATCTTGACGGTTGGGTGTGTAGGTGTGGACTCAGGTCGGTCGAGGAATGGTCGTGTCGGTGGCGATGATTCAAACCGGGGTCATAATCGTGCAGGGTCTGACGGAGGACGGGTGGAGATATACAGGAGGACAACCCGTCTGCGACCCTAGAATTGGAGTTGTGGGGAGAATTGAAGGTGAGTTGCGAGGTGTGAGGTGTTATTGTTCTATCGCAGGAGTTGGTTTGCCTTGTTCGGGAAAGGCCAGGCTGGTGTCTTGGCCGCGTCACATGCTCTCTCCGCCCTACATTACCACTATCTACCTTCAAGTACAAGAACAAGTACAAGAAGTCATGATGCACCATGATATCTACATAATCTAGTAGATTCTTCATCCAAATACATACATGTATGACGCTACATGAATCAGATCGCCATCCCTGAATTTCCAGAATAAAAACTACAAAACATGGGGCTATGCCTTCAAATCAATACAGCCATTCCAGTAGATCATACACAAGAAGGAAAATTCGCCCCAAAGTAGGTAGGTATAAGGGTAGAAGAGCTCTAAAATAAGAAGAGTGAGAAGGAGTATGTCTGCCATCAATTTCATTACAGTCCAAAGAAGGAATCCATCCAAAGACCACGAGTCTACATCTGGAAGACGGATCCGCCCAGTTGCTCTCTCGTCTTCTGGCTGATGGGTCCGATCTCCTGCATCGCCTGCATGTCTTCCAGGACTTCATTGAAAGTCTCCTGGATGCCAGCGGCAACCTTGCTGCGATTCCATTCGCCACGCGTATGCCAGAGGTAGTCCATGAGGTTGGTGTTGATCTGTTCGAGTTGCTCCACGGAGCAGCCGCTGGTCCGTTGCGTGAGCTGCTCATGTAGACTCTGAACATATTCATGGTCCAAAATGAGCTTGGGTGAAAGATCCTCGTTGTTCAACAGCGACTGGAGATTGGCAGGGACGTGCGAGGCTGGTTTGGAAGCGTCAAAGAGCGGCACAGGAGGCTGCGTCTTCGCCTGCGATTGACTGGCATTCGGCGCATTGCTGTCCGGATTGGAATCTGCGTTCCCCGTCAGCGACTCCCGCGGCCGCGGTGAAGGCTGGCTGCTACCTTCCTGCTGGGTGTCGGGAAGATGAGAATCTTCCTGTGACACCCGATCCGGGTACTGGGTGAGATCGGGGAAATCGTGTCTCATCCCGTGCGCGGCCACAGGGCTCTGCGTGTGGTTCTGGGGGACGGACGACTGTTCCGATGACTTCTTATCGGACGTCGTTTGCGTGGTCGACGCCTCGTTGGTATAATCTTGTGGCTGAGATCCAGGCGCCATAGGCGTCACTGGTCCTTTCTGCGAAAAGCTCGAAAGACCGGATTCGCGTCTCACCTGTTGAGACGGCGCAGTGTGTGAGTACGGCGGCTTGGGTTGGGCTGACGGACCAAACGAGCTGCCTTGCGTTTCTCTCTCCCCCGAGCGGTCCTCCGAATTGGTCATGTAGACATCGCCATCACCATCCGGCCGCGATTCATGAGACCCGTTGCTCGTAGGACCGTGGTCGCTATCGTTCAGGTCGGATCCTCCACCACCGTGATAACCATTAGTCAGGAAGCTCACAGTTGAGCGTCGTGTGGGGGTCACCGGTCTTGCCGGGCCCTTGAAGGCTCCATTCTCTGGGAACGTTTCGCCCAGCACCACGGGACCACTAGACGGTCCAGAGTCCGTGTTACCATGTGGGACATTGTCGTTGGCTGCTGCCGTCGCCGCGAACGCCTCCTCCGCTCTCTTAGCCTTCTCCATCGCGGCCTTTTCCCTCTCCAGCTCCCGTTGGTAGACATTCTCGCACTCCGCGACAAGCTGTGGCTCAGCCTGCTCAATGGTGGCAATATCGACCTCAACGTTGGAGAGCAATTCGTTAGCTCTGAGCAATCGTTCCTGGTCACCCAGCTGTCGCGCATCCTTGGCGAGTCGCTTAATGTCGGCTAAGAAGTCCTTGGGTCGCTTGTAGTAGCCATTGGACAGACGCTTCTCGATGGTCACAATCTCCATGTTGTAGAAGAACTTGCCCGACACAGTCTCCCGAAGACCAGGGACACCATGTTTGTCAAAAGCCTTCTCGAACGGCCGGAAGGTCGTCCGATGTTCAATCGGCAGATCACTCGTGACAATATTCGGGTCATCCTCCTCCCAGAGATACCGGATCTGAGACTCGTCAATCACACCAGTTCTAAATCTCTTGTACTTCTTGATCTGGTCCATGATCGGCTGAATCCTGATCTTCAACAGGTTCAATGTCTGATGATCCTTCTTCTTTTGGGCCTTGAGTTGTTCTTTGGTAAGTGGCGCGGCAGCTTTTGGTGGGGGCGGAGGCGCGACCTCCAGGGTCTCGAGTTGTCTCTTCTTGCGGTTCTCTGGATCAGGGAAATGCGCAGGCGACGTTTTGATATACTCAACCACCTTGCTGAAGTATTCGCGCCTCGACTCATTGCCCGGAGCCTTCAGATCGTAGAAGTTCTTCTTTGAATATCCAAACAGATTTCTGATTAATCCAACATCCGTGTCCTCTCCCATAGACTCTTGCACTCCCAGTAACAGAACCGGGTCAGTGGGAGGTATAGATCGCAGGAGACCCACGAAGGTGGATATCACAGCCTGTCCGATAGTATCAAACCAAGATTGAATGTTGGGGATGTAGATCACGCTGGGTCGGTGTCTTTTGACTTCGGCAAACAACTGAATCACTGCTGCCTCGGGAGATCGAGTGGAATCGCTCAGAAGGGTTGGGAGGTCGAAGGACTGGACGTGCAGTCCCTCAAAATGGTGCAGCAGAGCAGCAGCAAGATACTGTTGACCCATACCTAGCGGCCCCCGAAGCAGCATTCTCGGCCTAAACACCCGCGACCGATCGAACTCTTGCATCATCTGCTCGCGACGGAAAGTTCCGTCCGCGGGCTCCTCAAATTGGGCTTCCTCCAGGGCCGTGAGTCGCTTCCTCTGAGGGAGAACCTCCGCCAACAGGCTCTGGAGTTCGGCAAGAGGATTGCGCAGCAAGGGCTCGATCTCCTTTGGCAACGGAGACGCACCAGAAGAGGTAGATCTCTCTGATGACGGAACCATCTTCTTGATCGCGAGCATAAAGTCCTTCGGCGTAACATCTATCTTCTTAGGATCGATGAGAAGTTTCTTGTCGGACTTGTAGATCTGAGGATATCTTCTCTGAACGGCGTTGAGGGCAGCCTCGGTACACAGAGCGCGAATATCTGCACCTCCATAGCCCTTTGTGATCTCAGCCAGCTCATCCTTGATGGGGTCCGGCAGAGGCGGATCCCAGCCTTTGGTATGGATATCCAGAATAGCTCGTCGGCCTTCTGTATTCGGCAAGGGGAAGTAGAACTCGCGATCGAACCGACCAGGCCGGCGAAGAGCAGGATCAATGGAGTCAGGCCGGTTGGTAGCTCCGATGACAATCACCTGTCCGCGACCGTCCATTCCATCCATCAACGCCAAGAGAGTCGAAACGATCGATGCATGGATCTGCTCCTGCTTACTTGACCGCACAGGGGCCAGTCCTAAGAAAGTCAGCTAACCATTCAGAGTCGATGTTAAAGGTATTTCATACCGTCAATTTCATCGAAGAAGATGATACTGGGCTGCGTCTTGCGGGCCTCATCGAACAGAAGTCGGAGCTGTCGTTCAGCCTCGCCCACCCATTTACTCAGGGCGTCCGCTCCCTTCCTCATGTAGAACGTCACCTTGCGGCCTTCTGAGCTAACACTGTTGGCCAGTGCTCTCGCAAGCAGCGTTTTACCCGTTCCAGGAGGTCCATGGAAGAGCACACCCCGAGGCGGGACGATGTGGAAGCGCTGGAAGATCTCCGGGTACAACAGCGGCAGGGAGACCATCTCTTTGAGCTGATCGATATGCCCCTGCAGACCACCCACACTGTCGAAATTAACACTCATGTCCACGCCTAACGGATCCGCATCGGCAAGCGCCTGTTTATCCTTGACCTTGCCAAAGTTCGCAGGCGTGCCGGACATTCCATGCGCGGGATCGGCATGAGTCTGTGTGTTCAGAAGCCCAGGGCCAGAGGGACCAAGAGCCGGCCCTCCGGCACCGCCTTTGGCCTGCTGCATACCCTCATCGTCACTGCTATCACTCTCGACACCACCCGTTGCACCTGGCGCTCCGGGAGGGGCCAGAATCGCAGACGGCCCGCCGCCTCCAAAGGGCCCATAGGTAGGGAAGAGGGTGCGCTCCCACTTCCCACCACCGCCGCCTCGCCCACGGCGCGAAGGGGACTCGTTGACTTCGTTTTCGGCCTCCTCCATGGGTAAAAGCAGATCTGGTCGAATGATCCGGTAATCCACGTCCTTTCGGCTGCGCCGTGGTTTTTCGTATACGATATCCGTCTGCAGCCTTCGTCGTGGTCGACCGCCTCTGAGATCTTCCAGCTCCTCAGCCAATTCCTCGGCGATATCAGCTGCAGCCTCGGATTGTCCACGGGAGCGAGACGCCCGCTTGCGCAGACCAGGACGCCGGCCGGCGGTACTGTCCTCGTCCTCTTCGGGTGCTTGACTTTTCTGTGGCGAACCATTTCCAAACTGGGAGAGCTCATCTTCATCATCGTTCGACTCTTCCTCCTCCGGCTCGAAATCGCTCTCCTCGTCCTGTTGCTTCCGCTGAGAGCTCTTGGGTTTCTTGCGGCTCGAACGGCGAGGCCCCTCAGGACCTTCCTCCTCGTCCTGCTGTTCCGGCTCGTCTTGCTGACTTCGATTAGGTCGGCTCCGCCTCCTTGTGATCGGTCCCTCATCATCATCGTCTTCTTCTTCATTCTTGGCATCCCCATTCTCGGATTCGGGCACCACCCCCTCGTCGTCTCCTGCTGATTGCTGCCCGCCGTTGGGAGGCGCTGCTTCCTCAAACGACCCGTGGTATTCGCTCTCCATGATCTCGAACTGAGACCCCTTGATCTCCGTCGTCGTTTCCTCGACATACTCTTCCTGGACGTCCGGCTTCTCGTCCTCTTCGGCAACAGCAGGAACCTGTTTCGAGGCACGAGAATTACGACGCGCGGACCGCACCGCCTCCGGCTCGGGGGTATGCGTGCCACGCTCGATTGTCTCCATGTGGCGTCCCGAGTTAGTCAAAGCATAGATATCTTCCGAGGGACCGCGAGTGCGACGAGTGGTGCGTCGATTCTCCATCGGTGAGTGGAGCTTGAGAGCCTCGCCGACTTTCAGCTTGACCACAGCGCTCTTGCGTTTCTTCGGTGGAGAGGCGGGCTCGTCGTCCTCCTCGTCGTCGACTTCCGCGCTTTCGTCGTCGTCGTCTTCGTTGTACAGGGGTCGGTTCGTGGCAGCCCGTCGGGCGACCAAGCCTCGAGCGTTCCTCGGCGCATTGAGATCCTCCTCCTCGGACTCCTCGAATGACAGGTCATCGGCTTCGCTCAGCAGGTCATCGTCGGACAGGATGTCGTCGTCGGAACCGCGACGGGCCTTCTTCTTAGCGGGCTTCGATTTTTTCTTCGACTTAGTTCGAGATGTGGAGCGCCGGGATGTGCGCACGGGATGGTCACTGTAGTCGTCGTCATCCGAGTCGGACTTGTTGGCCAACTCTTCAATTGAACGCTTGATGCGCGGCATTGTATCGAAGGGGTCAAGTGGTAATAGTCTTCAAACGACGGCAGCGTTAGTACGACCGAGTTGAGCCGAAAGTGAGATGAGGTATGAGCGTCAGGCGGAGTCTTGGTGTATCCTCACCGACTAGGATCCCAGCAAGAATATCACAACTGTCAAAAGCCCAAAGCGGCCTCCACTCAGCAAGAAGCAATGCTGTGCACGGCGATCATGAAAGCCGACAATGAGCGATCTTCTCCCTCCGGGGCGTCGCAACAGGTATCAACGTGGACAGAAGACCGGGACCGTCTCGTAGAGCCCAGGGACTCGATGTATATAGGGACGAGGCGACGGCGGAACGCAGGACGGTCGACGGTGGGACGAAAGGCGGACGGTAGTCTAGCGAGCAATCACGGCCGATCCGGGGAGTCGGACGCGTCGCATCCAGATGCTGCACTGAGGAATGGGGGAGGTATCGACGATGGGACGGAAGGAAACAAAGAGAGAGGGAAAAGAAAAAATCCAACAGCAAATCGAAAACGAAAGATAAGAAAGAAACGGGACAGCGGCAGCAAAGTGGATGGTCAAGGACGGGGGGGAAGAGGCAGTGGGAGGGAGTGAGGTTGTCTAGACGGGACGAGAGAATAATAGACAGGCCCAGTAAAGGCCCTCAGGTAAGCAGTTTTCTCTCCCTAGTGCCCAAAGGGGACTAGCGCAGCCGCGGTGCACGTGCCTCCAGCCGCGTCATTCGACGAGCGCCGCGCAGAGACGGCCGATTCTCCCCACCATCTCCATAGCAAAATACCACATCAACAACTCGCCCTTCCTGCGGCCATCGCAACCCCCCTTTTCCCACCGTCCCTCATCCCTCGTAGTCCCCTCCAAAAACTCATCGTTCGTAGTCGAAAAATCATCCGTTCACGGATTGCAGTCGATTTGACCTTGTCTGGGACTTGTTGCTCCCCTGTCGCCGCGACGGCAGCTCGGTGCATCTCGCGTCGGTAAGAGAGGAGAGAGATGGTCAGGAACAATCGATCATCGCCCCGGTCGTCGAAGCTTATCGCCTTTTGGCTCGTCCCCGCCTGTTCGCCGTCGCTTAACCGCCATCCTGATTCGACCCAGAGCCGCTCGCTTGAGGACAGTCATGTGATTGCTGACTCATCCCGACGTCTACCATCACCGTCGCTTTGCTGTGCTGCCGGCTGTAGGTAAATACTTCTGATGCGTCCGCCCTCGATCCTCTGCATGTAGAGATTGTATAAACAAACTTCTCAGTCGTCTATTCTTGTCTCCATCATGTTCTCCCGACTGCCAACCACCCGGTTATCCTCCCCCCGGGTTTTCTCCGCGTTGCCGTCCGGAAGCAGGTCCTTCACCAGCTCCCACGCCAGGCTCAACGCCGCCAAAGAGTCTAGCTCCTTTAAAGAGGGCGTAAGTCAATCCAATTGCATGTCTGTTCTTGTAGAGACAAGGCTTTTTCCAGTCGACACGACGAGCCAATATGAACTCCTGGTCGATTTCAGGCGCCCAGGTGCATCTACCCAACTAAACTAACAACATCCATAGATGGGTCGCTACAAACTGTTCGCGAGCCCCTTTGCCAAGGTCTTCCTCGGAGCCATCTTCACATACCAAGTGCTCTACTGGACGTGGCTGAAGCTTGAGATGGACGAGTCGAAATTTGAAAAGAACCGTGAGTCAAGCCCGTCGCATTTCTTCTAAGTTGTGAGTAGCTAACGGTCAACAGAAGAGGTCGCATCTCTGGAGAAGGAGGCGAGGGAGTTGACGGCCGCAAAGAAATAAGTTTGGTTCGCTGCTGTATGATACCCACGTGCAAGAATGAATTCTGCAAGCTCCCAAACAAGATGTGGAGCCCTACTTGGCAATTGTCACTTTTTGGTGTGATATTCTCATTATCTTTTACTATCATGTATGATTATATATATTATATACCGACAACGGAGCATAGTCATGTGCCAGACTCGGAGACTGTCGTCTCGACGCTTTGACAGGCCAAAGATCGTCAACACTTAGCCCACACACCAGATCAACATGGCAAGGTATCACCATCCCCCTTGCATCGGCTGGGTGCTCGAGAGCGCCGGATCGAGCATGTCTGAGAATGTCGGTTCAGCCTTGTATCGCTTCATACCCGCCGGTTCATGCACCCCACAGGGCCCAAGACCAACAAACTTCCTCTTCCGGGAACTCGTCGGCAGTGCGTTGTCAGGAACGGACTCGGCGTCCAGCGAAATGACCTCATCCGGGAATGCCTCGCTGTCCGAGGGGTGGACACTACTCGCCGAGTCGTCGCTATTGTATTCGACCTCGGGCTCGCCGTCATCTCCCGTGACATCGTGCGCCATCGCCCGGCGCATTTCTTCCTCGCGTTCGGCGCTCTTAGTCAGATGCCCGGACGGCAGAAGCCAGTCGCCGATGCGCTCGCCTCTCTTGAAGTGCTCCGCATCGATGTGGTTGAACCGCTCGTTCCACGCATCGATGCCCTGGGTCTTCAGAGGCACGATGTCGCGACAGAAGCCACACCAGAAACGTGACTGTCCGTTGCGCCCCATGCGGTTCTTGTAAAGGGCCTCTCGCACGGCTTCATCGCCTGCCTGGTGGTGTTTCTTCAGATGCTGCACGTATATCTCCTGTCGGTAAAAGAGACGGGCGCAGGGCATGCGGCCCTGGGTGGCGTCTTGCATTGTGCAGCGCCAGCTCTGCAGGTGAAAATGCTGCGAATTCTCATGTCGCTTCCAGTCGGCTTTGCTGCCGAATGTCTTATGGCATCGGTCAAACGTGCAGCCGTATGGCCGTTCATGTCGTTTTTTATGTTTTCTGTGAGAACTTCAAAGTCAGCTATGTATATCTTTCACCAGCTGACACGATTATCATACTTCATCTCGCAGCGCAGGCGCGTGCGCTTGGAGCAGAACTCGCATTGGATCCATCCCCGCTTGTCGGTATTACTATCTGGAGCGTTGTGAGTGCTCATCTGGGCGGGTCCGGGATCGCCGGACAGCCGTTCCAAGGCCGCAGATAAAATGCGTTGGAGCATCTCCTTCTTCTGGCCCGTCAATTCGACATTCTCTTCCGTGTCTTCGCCATCCTCGGTGGTATGACTCCGTCGGCGCTGATTGCTGTTGATCATCTTCGTCATGGCATTGATCATGTTTGTCGCCGCCTCGTTCACCATCTCGTCCATCTTATCGTTCTTCGAATGGCTTGACTGAGCCGCGGTCAACGTGTCGTGGTTTGTGGAGTTGAGATCGAGAGCCTTGAGGGGGAGTTCCAGGTGCTGGGAGGCTGCGTGCGGAGGTAGTTGGCTGAAATGTGAAATGCTCTGCTCTGCCAGACTATGGGTCTGATTCTCGGAGATCTGGAAGGCAACATGAGCCGGTGGGGAGTCGGTAAGGTCTTCCACGGGCTGCATAACAGATCCGAGCACTGGTGCTGGCTCTGTCTTTGTGGGGAGAGTTCCCTCGACGGAGATATGTGCCATTTCCTGCGGCTTGACACAGTTCTCGTACCAGTCGTGTGACCTGACTCTAGCATTAGCGAAAAATACTCCTGAACACCTTTACAAGGCTCACTTTTTCAACAACTCCTCCGTATCCTCGTCATTATGCATCCGCGCTAAATGCTGTCGGAAGTTGTCCAATCGGGGCCATTTCTTATTTCTCCGGGGACAGTCCTGCCCGAAACACATGTAGAGCACCTTCGGACCGCGCTCCGGCTCCTGCTTGTGCACGCACTTCTTGTGACGAGCGAGATCATTAATCGTGCCGAAACCCTCTTTCCGGGTGCAGCCCGGCTCATCGCACTTGAACAGCTTCCGATGTCTCGCTTCATGTTTCCTTCCCGCATCCAGTCAGTACCACCCTCCCGCAGTGCACGTATCCATCACATACCGTTTATCAGACGGGCATTTCCCCGTCCACTGACAACCCGGAAAGTCGCAGCGGATCACATCATGGCATAAGAAAGACGATATCTCGACACGCTCGGCCGGGTCCACTGCCGGGTCCACTGCCGGGTTGAGATCCAGCGTCGACGCCCGGTCATCCTGCTCGGGCTCGTGGGGGCCCAGATACGGACTGCAGGCGGACTCCATCGCGTAGGACGAGGCCGTGACGGAACGGGTCGTGCAGCTGCGACTGCTATAGCCAGAATCCGACGGGTGGACACCGTTGCACTGGCTCCCGTTTTCTGAGGGGGTGCTATGCTGGCCGATCGAGTATCGACGGTCCAAACCGCCCATCGGGTGAGGCTTCCCCAGGTGAGGCATGGGAAAGGCCGGCGGGTTGGTCGGGACGCCCGTTACCTGGAGCGGGTTCCAGGCGTCCTGGTCCTTGGACATGCGCGGATGACGGAACTGGGGGTATTCCAGGGCTTGTGAAGTCGGTGAGGAGGCCTGCGGATGATATGGTGGCCACTGGTTGAGGATGGATGCGTGATTATGCGGGATGATGGTGGGCTCGGGGCCGAACTGAAATCCCAGGAAAGACGCGGGATCACCGAGAGCGAGGTCCGATGGGGTTACACCGTCTGACGATAACGGATCAAACTGTGACGCAGAGGGGGCCATCCGGGAGCCCATAATACCTTGCAGAATATCGCCGGAGTTGTCCCAAGCGGGATCGTGAGTGCTGGAGGGCTAGGGGAAACCAATCAGCCTTTTGCTTTTTCCGCGACGAGGCGGGTTTGGAATGGGACAAGGCAATGCAGGCGACAGATACATACGCTCATCATGGCTGTCAGCGTGGGAAGAAGGGTATCGAAGAGAGGAGGATTAGGGTGGGTGGTGGTTGATATACTTGGGTCGGGCCCTCGAATCGCAAACGAGCCAGCGGAAGATCGGAACTCAGATGAACGCCATCCACCCTGGTGTTTCTTTTTCCGAGGAAGAATCCTGTAATGAGTCGGGCTGGGATGAAGGCCAGGTAGGAGCAACAGCGCCAGTAGGTTGGGTAGAGGACTCCGAGGAAGAAGATACTAAATCCCGTCCGGGCTGTCGATCGAGCTTAAAGACGGACACCGGGGGATCTAAAAAAGTAACGACCCTAAAATGAGGGAGCGAGAAGGGAAACCAAGAAATAATAAAAAAAGAAAAATCAAGAATAAATGAAGGGAAAGAAAATAGCTCGCGATGCAAGACAATCCAGTCAACCACCTTAGGATGATCGCCCGCCCAAAAAAGTAGAACCAAACCAATACCGGGTTGCAGGAGAACCAGCGAGGCGAGGAAGAGTAAGAAGAATGAAGAGTTAAACGATCGACCAAGCCATCATCCATCCGTCAGTCATAGTCAACCCCCATTGTCAAACAGACCCCACGCGATAACGTGTCGCCGGCCAGAGAGTTTCTCGAGGATGACAGGAGGAAGTGAACCCGAGACCCGCCGCACTGGCATGTCCCACGTCAAGGAAAGTTGGGTCCGTTCATTTCGAGGTTGGGACAGGACTGGACGAGGACGCGAGCGGCCTCCGGACGGACCTGTCACAACGGTGGGAGGGATCGGTCTGCCCTGTCATTTTTCGTCGACTGCAGCAACACACGACTACGTGGCGGCAGTTTCTTCCTTGGCCCATTCATTCCACCAGTGTCGACGGAGGGAATTCAGGGGCTTCGTCAGCGACGAGCATGTAAGGTGGTTTCGAGGGATCAGCCCGGCCCCGCGCGGTGATTGGTGCGATCCTCGCGGGATGAAAAAGCAACGGGAGGAGAGTTCGGTCTGGAATTACGCATGGCGACGCATTTTTCCCTCGAGACCGGTGGCTGTGCTGGTGGGAATCGGTTCCTGTGCGCGATATTTTTGCGGGTAGGATTGTCGGCTGGAAAATGAGATGCCCCTAAACTGCACATCATGATCTCCTGGAGATCATGTCTGACAGGATGTTAATGATGAGGAGGCGGCTGCTCGATGCGTGGGGATTGACTGGGGGATGTGTATCTATCAACGTCGACGGGAGTAATACCAGGATGGTTACCTAAGATCCCTGTCCCGTGACTGCCGCTAAAGCACTCTCTCTGCATCCGCCCCAAAAGAGACCGTCTCTACACCCTGGAGCACACTTGGGTGGTAACGTCTGGTTGTATACTCCGTATTATTGTCAAATCATCCTCTGGTGATCCCGTCTTTAGCGTCGGGGTGGTCCGTTCCAAACTCTCGGTGTGGTTGGGTCATCCCGCCCGTTCCCTAGTTCACCTGTCGTATCCGCATCATTCTTCTTGGCTGCAGGGCGCCCGGCTCGATATTTCCGCGGCTTTGACCAGCTCAAGCTCCGATCGTCTTCTCCGCTCGCCCCGTCGTAGGTCTACGCCATACTACGGATACTCTTCCCAAGGGGTTGGTCATCGTTGTTGACAGACGATAATACCCTAGGTATACTATAGCCACAGTCTCGGAGGCGCTGCGACCAATCATCGCGCGCTCCGAGCGGGATTTCCGCCGGGATGACCCAAAGAACCCAAGATGGACCGTGCTCTATCATTCGCCGTCGCAGGGACCCTAGCTTACAGAGTAGCCATCCCGAAACAGAAAAGCGTAAACAAGTGCAGGACCCGACAGACGACGCGCAAGTCCCCCGGCTGAAACACCAATGAAGAAACCTGAAGAGAATCAAGGGGCGTGGGACGACCCGACACATGTGGCCACCATGCAAAAACCGTTCGGCAAGAGGGAAGGGGTAACTATGTGTGTGGATGTATGTAGGGAACTGTATGTAGATGAAAAATGCCGATCGAGGGGAAGCGAATCAAGGGCGCAAAGGTAATCACGGAAGAAAAATGTAGCATCATGTGGTTGATAGGTGAACAGAGTTAGGCAGGCCGTTTCAGATGAACTCAACGTACATACTCACATCCTCCGAGACATGTCAAACTAGGGGCAATTCGGGTATCATGTACATCCAAGGGAGGGAAAAAGAATCAGAAAAATAAAAATAGAAAACAAGATTCCAAGACAAAGAAAAAGAAAAGAAAAAAACCTCCCCTACCTCAAAAGACGGCACCGCCAACCATGTGGGCAAAGTCAAACTGATGTCGATGCTAGTTCTGCCCGCGGTACCCTTGCGATGGGTCGTATGACATCGAATGCGCCATGGGATTGGCGTAGGGATAGCTGTTGGTCGTCGACGGCATGTACAGCGAGCCCTGGTCATCATACGTCCCTGCCGGCATCTCTGCCGAGGGCATCGCATATGAGTACGTAGTATCCTGATAGACGCTCAAATCCGGGTTGGAAACTTTGAGCCGTGGCCCGGCAGGCGGGTAAGTCACGGAATTCTGATGCACAGGCATGAACCGTGACTGATCGCCTGGCACCGCCAGGTGCAGCCCCGCCGGTGCGCCGCCGTAGGACATCCCATCAAACGTCTCCATCGACTCAGGTTCCTCCGAGATAATACCGTCCGGCATGGTTGTCAGGTGCGAAGCATATGTGGGGCTGAACGGCGCGAGACCGCCTCCCTCGGAGTTGTTGTTATTGCTGTTGTATTGTGTCTGCGTCAGATGCATCGACATGTCCGTCCCAGGTTGGACCCCTTCTAACCGAGGAGCAAAACTCCTTGTTTCATGCATCACAGGCTCGGCCCCAGCCCGGCTGCCTCCAGGGTGGTGGGATGGGTCCCGCTCCCCTACTAAACCAAGCACGGGCATGGCAATCTGCTCCATGTGTTTGGCCAGGTGCACCGTAAGCTTTTTCCAGCTGCTGCAGACATTCCCGCAGAAACGGCACGGCTCCTCGCGAGGACTCTTGGTTGTGTCATGCCGACAGCTCTCGACCAGGTCCCACAATCGTTCAATCTCGCGCTCCCGGTTGCTTTCTTCCTGCAGGTCTGGACCCCCTTGGCCCTTGGCAGCATTCTTGGACTTGGTCTTCTTGACCTTGGGCTCGGGCATCTTATGCTCCCGCACCAGATGCTGCACAAAATTATCCTTCCGGTAGCATTTGTGGGTGCAATCCGCGTGGGTGCAGCTCCACCATTCCAGATGTCGGTGTCGCTCGCTCTCATGACGGACCCAGTCGGCCTTGCGTTTGAAAGACTTCGGGTCCGGACAGTTGGGAAAGGTGCAGGTGAACGGCTGGATGTCTTCATGCACATGCTTGGTCCAGTCGGAGGGCTTCTGGAATTTCTTCACCTGGAAGCAAATAGGGCATTCAAACTCGGCCGGAAGCCGTTTGACCGGCGGTAAAAGGACACCGGGAGGAAACTGCGCCGCAGTCACGGCCCCCTCTCCTAAAGCCTGGGGATTCTCCGCAGTCTCGCCGTGGCCAGGGATTTGGAACTGTGTATGCGCGGCATCCGCATCCTGGGGGTTCGCCCGAGGTGCCAGTAGTTTGGCTTCGCCACCCTGTGCAAAGCAATAGTCGCCCGCAGAGCAAGAATGATTGCTGGCGGCTTTCGCGTGGTTCTGCTTGCACTCCACCAACTTTCGGTACCGACGCAGTTGTTCGTTGGCAAAGCGTTCAATCAAGGCGGGGTGCAGCCGAGGGTTCAGCTGCGTGATCTGTGTCCTGAAGCCCTCCAATGTAGGCACCGGCAAGCGCGATTGCACCGGGAACTCCATCACCAATGCTTTCTCGTCAAGCATGTCTTCATCATCCTCGTCGTCGCCCGCCACCTGTCTCGACGCGCCCGCAGTCGGAACAGCATCGCGGTGGTCCACGAGCTGCGGCGACGTAGCTAGTTTAGCCACGGGCGGTCCACCATGTGTCCGGATCAGCTCCATCAGTCCAGGTCCCGCATTTCTGGGGACATCGCTTCTGCTTCGCCCGCGCTTGAACGACGGCCACGAAGGACTGGTTGATGAGTTGGGGGATGCTACTTTCATGGTGTCCTTGCCACCGATTGCGGCCATCTGGTTCGTGATGGCCAAGACAGCGCCCCCAGTGCTCAAGCTGGGCGATCTGGATGACCGTCGTAAGCTGAGATGGGGGAAACTATCTTTCCGTTGGGGCGGACTCTTGACCTCGTCCCCTTTGTTGTTCGTACTGTCGGAATTCGGTAGCTTGATAGATAGGTCCGAGAACTGTCGTTTCAAGTGGTTTGGCGTCTTGATCTGCAAGAATTTCCGGAGACTGCTCTGTCTCTCGTGTTTTCTGCGTTTGTCATGGATTGACAAACCACGAAAGGATCCTCCATCCCCGATCACACTGTCAAGATCCGCTTGGCTGAGCGGCCGGGTGCCCCACGTCGCAACCCGGGACAGAGTATCCAAATCCCTAGCGCGACGCTGATATTCCACCATCGCTTGGGAGGAGGTTGTGGGCTGTCCGCGAGTCGTGTTGTCTGGTGTAGCACTTCGGGGGTCATCCCAGGGGGACCCACGAAACTGGCTGGGCGAGATCGGCTCATCCAACGCTTGCTGTTTGGGAGATGGGGGGCCCTCCGGCTGGTCGCCATCTACAAGTGATTCGGCAACACTGTTCCCGGCATCTGAGCCGTAGTCGGATTCCCCATCGTCGCTGCTCACATGGACCAGCATGCCAGGTCCGGGGATGGAGGCGTCTTTGGAAAAGGAGAAGTAATCTTCTCGAAGGGACGGATCCCCGGCACTCTTTGCTCGGCGTCTCGAACCAACGTGGCCCTTGCGGCCACGATAGGGGCTAACTTCACCCGCGTCGCTGTTTGCCGCGCTCACCGACTCCGACCAAATGCGGATATCGATATTTCTCTCATCTAGATGGCGCCGGAGATCCATCTCATGAGGACTGGGGACCATGATGTCCCCGCGGGACTGTGGATCGAGGCCCGCTTGTCCAGTCGTTGCGTTGGGGACCCACGAGCCATCTTGGCTCCGCGGGACGGACGGAGCCGTGTGGAGGAAACGGTTCTCTCGACCTTCATCCCCGGATTCGCTGGATTGGTCCCCAGGCGAGAGATGAGCAGTGGATCGACCTCTCGAATAGAAGGATAGTCGATCTGGCGAGTCCCCTCTGGAGACGCTCTCCACCTTGACGATGGGGCTTTTTGCCATGGCCGAATCGGGCGCATCCACCCGGAGATTATCCTCCGGGGGCGTGGTGATTAGGGTGAGGGGCTGCAGGGGGTGAGCATCGTTTCCAGCCTGGCCCTTGGGGTTCGAGGCGGGACTGGGGTTGTTCGTGGGGTAGGGCGTCATGAGATGAGGGGTGTGCAGCGTCGCTTGCGGCGAGATGGTGTCGGCGTGGTGTAGTGGAGATTGCCAGGAGTGGAAGTCAGTGGTTGTGTCTAGATGAAAGGGTTCTGCCAGGTACTCTGCGCCGGGCGAGGTATTCGAACTCAAATTGCTGGAGAAATCATCAACCGGGCTGAGAAAGTCCGAAAAGGACGCTGGGTGTCCATCGCCGTTGGTCGAGCCGTAGTCGCCCTGATTCAACGGGGAGGACGTTCCGCGTGCGCTGGAATCATCACCATTGACCGGAGTCAACCTGATAGCCGAGGATTGGAAAGCTTCTTCTGGGTCATATGGAGCGGAGAGAAAGGGATCGCAGTTGGTGTCGCGGAAGGTCATGTTGGTGGGAGAGTCACTCCGGACGAATTGGGGGGATGCGGTTGACATGATGAGCTGCGGATTAGACACAATAGGGCTGGACTGTCGTATAGGGCTCCGATGCCCTCAGGGCTTGGTGGTTTAGCAACGGAACCGACCGAAGAGGAGGATGCGCATGTCTAGCAGTGAACCGTAAGTGGGGTGTATGATTGAGTGCGAGGCAGCTGGGCAATATATTCTCCGATACGATAAGGTGGGAGACAGCAATAGTTCGGAAGGTGGTCTGGGCGGAGCTTATCGCGCAGGGATGTATAGGGAAGCGGAAAGACGTGGACAGGAAAATGGAGGGGGGAGAGAAAGAAGTGAAGGAGACTGGAATATAAGAGAGACGGAGAGAATAGAAGGAGAACAGAGAAGAATGTGTGAGAGAGACAGGGGGAGGAGGAAGAGAAGAGGCTCTGCTGTGCCCGACAGAGGGAGGGGAGTGGAGAAGACGACAGAGGAAGGACGCCTTGTGCGAAGTGACTGAGCCACAGCTGATCGGAGGAGGGAAAGGAGAGCACGAGCTCAGAGGCTCAAACGGGGGATTTCGGGTGGTGGACGGGGTTCATCTGATGAGATTTGAATCTTACCGCTGTTCATTAGGGCTGTCAGATATATGTTGGGGTGAGAATGAGGTGACGGTCCTCTCTCCCTGACCGAACAGAAGACTCCCTGTTCTTCTTCCGCCGTTCGGCCTTCAAGTCTGCCTATTTTAAGATTATAATGATGACTCTCAACACCGGCGCAGACGGTGGGCGCGTCGACAACCAGTGAGCGTCCGGCGGGGTCGCTTTAGTTCGTGTTGGTCCGAGGACAGACGATCCTTTCATCTCTCTGCACCTCTCCACCAGTTTCCCCGACAGATACCCAGTCTTGGTGCTGGCAGAGAAAGACCGTCCAGTCCGAGTAGAGCGCATTCCAACAGACAAGACCGATGACTTCATCCAGAGAGGGCCGTAGTGCTATTTTTGCGTCTAGGATCGATCCAGAGCTCCAGGATGCTGATCCTGGAGAACAATGAGATTGGCCCCCATTCTTCATCCAGACATGCAGAAGTTCTCAATCAGGTTTCGGTAGTCTTGTATGACAATGCCGGAGAATCAGTAGATCGTCAGTCATACACAGTAAACAATACAAAGTAGGTGAACACTCAGATCAGGAGTCAATAAAAATTAACTCTTAAGGCTGTCTCCACTGGTTCCCCCACTCCATCCACTCCTTCCCTTTACGGAGTATATCATTAGTAATGGCATCCAAGGGTCTATCAAGGCAGATGTACTTCGGAGTACAATGGTAGCCATACTCGATCCTATCAGCTATCATCGTATGTTTCCCGGTCTATGTCATACAGATCATAGCATACATCCCTCCAACCCTCCCTACCGCGGATCAACGGTGGACCAAATCAGCCCTGTGCGGCTGTGCAATGGACCCCCACCCCGTCCATACCTTACCTCCTTCTCGTGGCGTAGCAAGGACAATCCACAAGATACGAGATTGATGATCCTTAATCGATCTGCCACAGTTCTAGCCACTGTGTCGCTGACCATATCATCTCCTCAGTGCTCACCCGGGTGCGCACCGCCACCGCCATACGCCGCAAATCTACTCTACAGACTGGTCCAGTCATCCATGCGCCATCACAACCAGAACAAGCTTTCTCTGAGTCGGTTCCGGGCCTTATGCCTCCTCAGCCCATCTGTCATGCTGTGGCTGTTGACATCATGTGGCGGTGCAGAAGTCATGATGTGCTTCGTACAGAGTAGAGACGCATAGACAGATCGCATTCATCAATCGTTCAATCAGATAATACACAACAATCGCTAATGCTCACACCAATACCAGGTAAAAAGACATGCCCGAAATGAGACTCATACAGAGACAGAACACAAAACCACAAGAACAAAAGAAAGTCATGAACACAACATGAGAAAGAGAAAGAACCCCCATCATCCAATCTCCATCAAGCCTTCACTCCTTCAGCCGCAACCTCCTCCCCACCCGTCAGCGCATCCGTCGACTTCTTCGACAGCTCCTGCAGTCGCGCCATGACCACCGGCGAGTCCGAGTACAAGACGCCTCCACGGGCGTAGATGCACGGTGCAGCCTTTTCGTGATCCTCCGCAAAATCCTCATGCGCCGCCTCGCGCATGATCCGCGGGAACGTCCGGAGGATAACATGTCGGCTGGGATCGCCCCGAGATCCCACCGTGGCTTCCTTCGGCGGCCCACACTCCTCCCAGTCATCGTTCGCGGACACCTCCGCGTCCGGGGCCGGCAGCGACGCCAGGATGAGCTCGCGCTCGACGCGCGCGTGCCGCCACGTCTCGGCCGCCAGCTTCACGATCTTGCGCACGCCGACCACGAGGGAGTCCAGGCGGCGGGGGTCAGCAAAGTGTTTGAGGTGGTCGACGATCTCGTCGACGATCACCGCGGCCACGACGTTGATGGACTGCTTGGCGTCGGAAGTCGTATAGGCGGCTTTGAGCGTCTGCTGGCGCCAGAAGGCCTCGCGTCGCACGGACTTGCGACGGATGTCCATCGACAGCATCTGGAAGAACGTGTCCGCTTTGTCGTACCGGCGACCCAGCGTGAACAGGAACGGGTGGAAGATCCGGTAGGTCAACGTCTTCGAGACGACATGCTGCACGTATGCAGCGCGCAGTTCGCGCGACGCGGGGGTGTTGTCGAGAAACGATGGGAGCTCCGGAGGCAGCTTCGACAGGATGTCCTTGGGGGGATCAATGGCGAGGTACGCGAAGTGCTCCTTGGACAAGGAGACAATAAGATGGGAAAGCTGGCCGAAGCAATCCAAACTAGATTTAGAATTATTATCAGAACATGTACATTGATGCCCTTATCCACAGATCGTCATAATCATCATAAATCTATCCGAAAAAAGAAACAAAGGAAATGTAGTGAATGTAGGTCATGCCGAAAAGAGAGTGTCAAGAAAGAGAGAAATATGGAAGTAGAAAAGAAATCGAATGAATGACAGAAACATTCTCAGTGCACCAGGTCACTTACAAGAATGAATCCCCCTTTGTGCTCTTCAGGTCTGTGGCTTCTCCCAGGCTGTGCAGGGTCTTCCTCAGCCTGTCGCAGTCCTTGTCCAGACTATCAATCGTGGCCCGCATGCCGTCGACTGCATGCTGGAGCTGCTGCTCCTTGACAAGATTGTCTTCTTCAAGTTTCTTGTTTTCACGTTCGACGCCGGTACATTCGTCGATCTTGTCCGTCAGTCGCTTCTCCAGGTCGTTCTTTTCGTCGGCCCAGTGCTGATTCATTTCAGCCACTGTCGCCTCGTGGCTGGTCTTCAACGACTCGATTTCCTTGGCGTGCTGCTCCCGGGTCTCGTCGAGTTCCTTTTGTTTGTCGTCGAGAGCTGCCTTGGTCGATTCCAGTTCGCTGACCTTGGAGTCGTACTCGGCTTGGAGGGCGTTGTGAGACTCCTGCATTTGCTGCTTCTCCTTCTCGTGGTCGGCCTTCATCGCCTCTTGCTGGTCGAGTAGCTCTTTTTCACGTGCTTCGAGGTTTTCAGCCGCCGTCTTCTCATCCTCAGCCCGGATCTCCTCAAAGAGATCGGTCAGCTCCTGCTTCTGAGCCGCAAGCGCTTCCTCCTTCTCCGCCTTTTGTTTCTCTATCTCCCTTTCATGGGCTTCCTGTGCTTCCCGAAGGTTGTTGTTCAATGTGGTAAGCTCCCCTTCCAGCTCGGTCTTCCGATTGGACAGCTCTTCGTTCGACTTTTCAGCATCCTCGAGCTTTTCCTCAAAGTCTTTCCGCTTCTCTTCGAGATTGCCCAGTTCCAGCCGAAGTTCGTTGATGGTGTTCTTGAGCTTTGCAGACTCCTCCGCAGACTCAGTCGCCGTTTTCCTCATTTGGTTTTGCAAAGCCTCAATGTAGAAGTCCTTATGCATCAGGTCTTGCTCGTGTTGGTTGGTCATGTGCTTGAATTCGGCCTCGCGTGCATTCAGCTTCCCCTTCGTGCTCTTGTAACTGCTGAGCAACCGGTTGATATCAGGGATGGCATCTTGAATCCTTTGAAGCAGCTCGATGGGCTCATCATGTTCTGGCGGGGACATGGTCCCTTTCCGGTTGATCCCGTGGCCATTTGCGTATGCCAGATCTCGCAACGCCTGGAATGAGGCCGCGGAATGAGGATCGATAGACCCCCGGGGAGTCGGCATGCCTGGCGGGGGGTGGTTGTAGTATGCATATTGTGGCAGGTATGGCGACGCGCTCATCACGGGAGAGTGGTATGCAGTTCCATAGCTGGGAGCCGTTGATGGAGGCGCGCCTGGGACTGCCGGAGCCGGTGGCGGCGGTGTCGCATGTGGGGACATCACCGGAGACATGT
Organism: Aspergillus sp. MEXU 27854; assembly: GCA_019721355.1. Taxonomy (NCBI): domain Eukaryota; kingdom Fungi; phylum Ascomycota; class Eurotiomycetes; order Eurotiales; family Aspergillaceae; genus Aspergillus; species Aspergillus sp. MEXU 27854. The sequence goes on from JAGMTT010000003.1 coordinate 1,852,759, forward strand.
AAGCTGAGCGCGCCAGCGGACTGCTGACCTTGGGAACAGGTGACGCAGGGTTGGGGACCGGCGAAGCCAGCTTTTGCACTGGGGATGCAGCCTGTGGAATGGGGGAAGCTGGCTTCTGGGCCGGTGAGGGAGGCTGTTGCACCGGCGAAGCCACTCGAGAAACGGGGGTAGCAAGCTGCTGTGGGGAGGCAGCTTTATCCACAGGCAAAGCTGCCTCCTCCTTTGGAGGAGAAGGCTGCGCCATTGGGGACATGGCTCGAGTCAATGGCGAGTGGGTTCGCAGGACAGGCGAGGCGGGTTTCGAGAAGGGCGATGCGGCTCTGGGCGACTGGTACGGATAGGGAGTTGGTGATGAGGCCTTGAAGACCGGCGAAGCAGTCACAGGGGTTGAAGCGGCCTGGAGCGCCGGGGATGCAGGTTTGGACCCAGCTACTACGTCCTCAGGAATGGACGAGTGGGCCGTCGAGTCAAAGAACGGATTCGTTGGAGTTGTGAAAGGCGGGTCGGCTTCGAGGTCCTCGGGGTGGGCGTGGGGAGAATTCGCAATAAAATGGGTTTCCCTAGGTGAGGGTGCTGGGAGAGGAATGGATGCTGGGCCAGTTGAAAATGACGGAGTCTGGGTTGCCGTGACCGGGGTCTGCTCAGGAGGTTCTGCTGTACCACTTGGAACATCCGATGTGCCGTTGTCTTCAGGGCCGATCTCCGTAGTCCTGAGAGTACGGTCCGAGATATTTATACTCTCAGTGTTAGACTCGGGAGGCGGATCGAACTCTGCCCAAGCATCTTCCTCGTCTTGGTGTTGATGTGAGGCAAGTTCAGGCTCAGTCTGCTGCGTAGGATGAGCTTCGGCAGGAGGTGACTGAGATGGATGTTCGACTTCTGGGACAGTAGACACCTCCTCCACTGTGGGTTGTTGCACCAGTTCGGCTTCTTTCTCTGGTGGCAACTCCGGCTCTTGGATGGGTTCTGGTACAGAGTCAAGGTTGAGTGTGACTTCTGCCTGCTGGGGCTGGGCCTCTGCGTCTGCCTCGAGCTGCGAAAGGTCCTGCTGCGGTTGCTCTTGCTGCTCAGGGGAGGTCTCCGGCTGTGGCGTCTGCTGGGACTCTTCCTGGGTCTTCCCCTTCTTATTCTTCTGCTTACTCCCAGACTTGCCTTTGCTCTTCTTGCCTGACGCCGCCATAGTGGGAGAGGTGCGTGCCCAAGTTCGCGCAGAAGAATCAGACGTGTTACCAGTGGGCTGGGACTTTTGTTAGCAGACAGTCGATTGGATGTTTTGGTATGGGAAACAGGTACGTTTGTAAGTGCTTGAGGTCACTGAGAAGATATTCCCCGTCGATAAGGGTGTGTGAAAGAGCCTAGAAGTGGGAAGACTATACGATCACAAGATCATGTCTCGGGCGAAGAAGGTAGAGGATCAAAAGGGAAATCCGTAGAAAACGTGCGAGCAGGGAACCCTGCAAGCATGCGCAAATCGCAGGTTTACACGCAAACGATGGGCCGATATCAAATGGAGGTCCAAGCAAGCAGACAGTTTCGGACGTTGGACAGTGGCTGCCACAATGGGAGTTGAACGATTGGATTTCTAGAAGATAGGATGGAGAGAAGCGACAGGAAAGAGAAAATATGACCAGCTAATAAGCTATCTCCAAAGACGCCCGAAAAAGAAAAGCCCGACAATAGGGGGAACCACATCCAGCCTGGAGGGGGCTGGTAAGGCGGACGACGGACCGAACCTTGATACCCATTCATAGTCGAACAGGCAAAGACAAGAGACCATGCTTTGGAGTCCAAGGAAAAGAAAGTGAGGTGGATCTGAAGCCTCGAGTCCGATGCTGCACCAAACCCAATGGCCGTTGGCTGTCGCTTAGCATTGGGCATCAATGGGTCTGTTTTGGGAGTGGCTGGAAGGGAAACGCCAACAAGAGGAGTCTAAAAAAGCCCGACAAGAAGGGAAAAAAAGACCATGGACACACGACGAGTTGTTCATTGTGGATAGTTGCAACACCGGAGGCAGGCTGGTGGAGTCAGTAGGACTAATTAAAGATCGATGACATGTCGCATTGGACATCCAGACGTTTGGCGAGGCTGCATAGGTCAGTCGTCGAGAAGTCCCCAATAACCGTTCAAGCGATGGAGAGCAGTGGGGAGATTTCTTTGAAAGTGAGGCAGTTAGCCATGCTCCGGCACCACTCCCAATGCGGTGTGGCAGAGGGTCATCATTGTTCCCTCGGTGGACAACACAGCAGTGACCCGCCCATTATTCAGGCGAAGTGCGGTAGACCATGCCGCTAGGCGTTGTTTCCCCAACCCCGATCAAAGCGACGCATTCCGAGAACCCTGCAAGGACCGAGCCAAGCGCGAGTCGCATTGGTTGACGGGATTGTTTCGTGTCGGAGGAAGATGAAGCTGTCCGAGGAGAATAGATGGTGCAGATGGAGAAGACGAGGTAAACAATCACACTAACCCCAAAAGGAAACCACCAGTCACGGGCGGCCGTTAGTAATCGACCACCGCCCTAAACCCTATCTAGGACATCACGTGCGCTCCGCGGGAACCGCTCCTCGCGCTGCATTCAACGGAACCTCCAAATCCCCGGCGACGGCATCACTCCAGTTCGGCGCTGCCAATTGTCTCTCTCCACACCATGTTCTTTGCCAGGCGATCGGTCGCTTCTGCGCGGCTACTGCTGCGGAACCAGCCCCCCCGGCGATTCGGCTCTCACGCCGCTGACCACGGCCATCATGCCGAGCCTGTGAACGAGAGCTTCGGCGTACGTTTTCCTGCCCCTCCCTTCTTGCGACGAGAGTCTCCGCCGGTGGAGTGCTGCATCGATAGCATTGGTCTCATGATGGGCCTGTGCACTGGCTAACGACGTTGTTTTGCATCCGTACAGCGCAGTTTCTACGTCACCATTGGCACCTTCGCCTCCTGCTACGTCCTCTACCGTCTGAGCCAGGCCAACGAGAAGTCTGGATCGCAGTCGTGGATCTCCAGCCTCATCGACAAGTACACGCCCTCTGAGAAGGTGTTTGAGGAGCGCAATGCCATCCACACCGTCGCCATGGAGAAGGCCGCCCACGACCGTCACCTGTTCCAGAGTCAAGGTCCCCGTGCTGCCTTCGAACTTAAGCAGCCTGAGTGCGTCACGACTATCCCGCAGACCAGTCATATAGAAGATATGCTAACCCTCTTTCTCCCGTACAGGGTCAGCTTCCACGCCGTCGCTCCGTACAACGTCCCTGCCGGCTCCGACGTGGACCTGAGCCATGTGGCCGCTCACTACGAAAAGGAGAACAAGGCCAAGGACGAGTCTCGCATCGCCCGCATGAAGGACGGCAAGTCTCTCTATGACTAGATCAAAATTGATTTGTTGGTTGTTTTTTTTCAATGTCGGTAATAGACATGCAATCGGGGCGTGTACATATAGCAGACCAGTGGAAGGTTCTTAAGTTGTTTCGTTTGACACTCAATCTCACTTTTATTGTTTCGGCTCTATCCCGCAATCTCTAAGACTACCCTCCCCACGCCCTCCGACTTGACGTCCAGCCGCTCCTGGACACTCACCCCATCCCCACTGAGCCCCCTAAACACCGCGAGGAACTCATCCACCCCGCCCCCAACCCCAAAGTAGACCTTCTTAGCCGCGACCAGCGCCCGACTCCGTCCACTGCCCGCCGTAGACCGCCGCAGCAGCGCCAGCAGCGTCTCCGAGAACGCAGCCAGCGACGCCGGCGAATAAATCGTCTCGCTCGCCATGACCAGCGTGCTGCGGTGGCCGGGCCCAACAGATGAGAAGACGAGATCCACAAACGCCGGCGACCAGGCCCCCGAGATAAACTCCACCGTGATGCCCCTCTCAGCCAGGTCCTTCTCGAACCGCTCCAGCAACTCCGGAGTGACGTCCAGCTCCTCTTCCTCCTGCTCCGTCTCCGTCTCCGCCGGAGCCCCGGCGGTCCGCCGCGCAGCGATGTAGTTCCACGTCAGGAGGAGATTCGGCAGCGTGACCAGCCGCAGCACGGCGGAGTTGTAGTCCGCAAAGGTAAACTGCGTTTTGCGGCCGCTGGGCTCAGTGCGGGCGAGCAGCTGCGCGAAGAGCGCAAGAGATGGAACGGCGGTGCCAGCGCCCAGCTAGAATGCGTCAGCCACTGGGTACAAGGTAGTAGGGGTAAGGATTGAGCGTCTACCTCGATGATATGCAGATCTTGGGTGTCGTCCGCCGCAATGCCCTCGCTGGCAACGAGCTTGGCCAGATCAAGCGCGCATTCCCACGTCTTGAAGCCGCCCTCGTAGAAGTTGGGCTTGATGTCTCCTTCTTCCAGGCCGGAGATGAGTTCTTCGTTTTCGTGGTCGGCCGTGTCTTCGGCCATGAGCTGGGTGCGGATGTCAAACACTTCTCGCCGGGCGAGGGTGAGCGATTCATCTGTCCCGTTTTTGGACGTCTCGATGGCGAGTTTGTTGTAGGAGATTTGTGATGGGAATGTTGGGATCTGGACATGTCAGAGCTGTTGATACAGGGTGGGACTGTATATATCTCTCATTGAAGGGCTGGCCTTGAACATGATGGGATAAAGTAAGCCAAGGGAAGATATATGGAACCCACCCATTCTTTAATGTCATGTTTCTGCGCCGGAACTAGTGCAGGGAGCGCACTGCCCTCGGTTTGGCCAAGGGAGTTGACTCCCTCTTCATGCAGCTCGGAGTCGTCGATGTCAATGTCGTCGCCGGAGAAGCCGAAGCTGAACGCCATGTTGTAGTAGTGGCCGGCCCGTTTCTTTTCAACAGAGTCTTCCGTAAGACTTATTATAGATGGAGAGGTAACCGGCGATATATAGTATCCGATATTACTACTGTCGTGGGTGTATAGATGGTGCCCCGCAGTCAAATGAGAGAAAATTTTGACAAGCGATATGATCGACTGTGATAGTGTCTTCGAGAGTAACTCTCCCAAGGAAGATAGGACAAGAATGTAGAATATGCTTGAACCAAAGACCGTATCTTCCAACATATTTCATTTTCTCTTCGTTGAGGTTTTCTATCCCACCGATGACTAAGCACCCATACTGAAGCTTCATGTGGGTAAAAATATACAACCTCACGATCTATCTCCTAGTCACCCTTGGAAGTGAATATAATACGCACCGTCATATGCCAAAAATCCATATCATCATTATCTGTCTACAAAAGATCTATACTCTATCAACCTCTATGCAGTCCCATTCCCATTTTGACCGGCAGCAACCGCCTTCTCAAGCGCCTGCAGCGCATCCGCCACGAGATCCTCCGCATCCTCGACACCGCAGCTCATGCGCACCAGATCGTCAAAGACGCCGGCGGCCTCGCGCTGGTCCTTGGGGATGCCGGCGTGGGTCATGCTGGAGGGCACCTCGCAGAGCGACTCGACGCCGCCCAGACTCTCGGCCAGGGTGAAGACCTTGGTGTACTGGCAGAACAGATGGGCCGCCTGCTGGCCGCCCTTCATGCGGAAGCTGAGCATGCCACCGCCCATGCCCTGGCGGTGCTGCTTGATGGCGATGGCGCGCTGCGGGTGCGACTCAATGCCCGGGTAGTTGACGGAGATGACGTGGGGGGAGGCCTCGAGGGCGCGGGCGACGGCCGTGGCGTTGGTGGTGGCCTCGCGCGCGCGCAGATGCAGCGTCTTGAGGCCGCGGTGGGCGAGCCAGCAGTCGAAGGGGGAGGGAACGGCGCCGATGGCGTTCTGCAGGAAGGTGAGGCGCTCCTTGAGGCTGTCGGAGTTGAAAGCCGCGACTCCCATGAGGACGTCCTGGGGATATTAGTCAATTGCGTGCAGGGGACTTAGAAAGGAAGAGGCACGTACCGAGTGGCCGTTGATGTACTTGGTGACGGAGTGGACGACAATGTCGGCGCCGTGGTCCAGCGGGTTCTGGACGTACGGGCTCATGAAGGTGTTGTCGACCACGACGAGGATCCCGTGGCGATGCGCGACGGCCGCGACTTTGCAGATATCCACCAAGCCCAGCGTGGGGTTCGACGGGGTCTCGATCCAGACCAGCTTGGTCTCGTTGGGCCGGATCAGATCCTCGACGTCGAGTTCGATGGATGGCGAGAAGGTCACATGGACACCGTGCGCAGAAGCGACCTTGGTGAAGTATCTATGGGTACCGCCGTACACGTCGGAGACGGAGACGATGTGCGACCCAGCGGCGAGCGACTGCAGGATGACGGCGGTGGTCGCGGAGCCGGAGGAAAAGGCGAGGGCATATTTTGCGTGTTCGAGAGCAGCCACGGCCTCCTCAAAGTTGTCACTGATTCAAGTCAGTTGGACTCTTGTTGTGACACATCGACACAATTGCGTCGGTTGCGCAATGAAAACATACCGATTCGGGTTGGAACTCCGCGTGTATTCGTAGAGGCCGACGGGGTTGCCGACGCTGGTCTGCGCGAATGTTGTGGAGAGGGAAATCTAGGGCTGTCAGTCCATTGCGAGTGCCGCGATCTAGATCCAGGACGAATTGACTAACAGGAGCAATCACCGCGCCAGTGGTGGGATCGTGGGGGGCGCCAGCATGGACGGCCAAAGTGCCGAAGCGGCGATCCTGCGCCAGGTCTCCATTCTCGTGGCCGGTCATTTTGATGTGTATCGAAGAAAATAAGAGGGACGTTATGCGATTGAGGGCTTTTGGAGTTGTAAATGCGACAGTATGAATCTAAGAGTGATTGTGCAAGAAGAAAAGATGCGATGGAGGTACGATGAGATCACAGAGGCGGAGAGCAAGGGAGATCGATGCTCGATAAGAATCCCTCGCGTTATATACGCCAAATGATTTATAATCTGTACAAAAGACTGTCGGATCCGATGCTGACGGTCCCCGAGTTTAAATAATTTTCCTATTTATTTTTCTTCAATTTTTCCCTCATGAAACCGAGAAAAATCTGATGCTTGTCCGGGATTTCTTTTACGTTGAAGATTGTCGTCGATTGGGGCCCGCGCGGATTTCCAGAAACTAAACGACTCCACCGTCACTCTCCCGCCACTAACCGAGTGGCTTCTGCAGAGTAGAGAATTTGGATGGGCCTGAACAATCTCCTTAACACTTACAGAGTAGGTAGTATAATATCTACTCCGATCTCCATGGTGATCCCTGTGACCCCAGATGATGTGCAGGGTCAGAGGATTCTCGCCGGATGACAAACCGGCTCTCTGCCGGGTGTCGTCATTCCCCTTGCATCTTAGCAATCAAAGACTCTAAATTGATCTACGTAAGGCCTTGGCAGCTCAGCCGCAATCGTCGTCAGGTATCGTAGGCTTGGATTTGATATCAATGGTAGGAATCACACCGAAGTCAGAAGAACGCAAACAGACAGCAAATTCGTAAGCGACGTGCCCTAGCCTCACTACCACCAGGATATCGGCCCCAATCCGGCCATTTGCATCGATCCCTGCGCACGTTAGAAGAAGAGTCTGACTCAGGGGAGGTGTCATAGTCTCAGGACGTACGATGATCGAGTAAGGCGGTTTCCGCTCGCTGGTCGCACCATCGCCCAGATCCGGTGCGTTAGGAATCTGGTCATGCCATTCTTCCGTCTCTACGCGGAGACGGACGATTTCGCCGACGTCAAAGTAGAACGTAGAGCCGTCTTCGTTTTCCCAAATCCATACTTGGTCGGCGTAGTCACTGCGCTCGTCAGTTAACGTTCTCACGACACAGTGGATTGATGCAATAGAACTTACAATCTTGCGCCATCGAGGAGCAGATTAGGAGGAACGAGGATGTCGTTGAAGAACTCGACACCAACTGGAAAAGTCAGCAGGGAGACTCGTCGCCGTCACACAGGGGGGAGGTTCATACTCTTGATGCCGTGCTCTGTAGCGCTGGAGATCTTTCCCAGCATGATCTCACCCTTGAACGGGCGAAAGACAATCAAACGGAATTTTACTAAGCTCATCAGCCAGAGAAACACAGTCAGTACAGAAAGAGGGGATGGCATACCATTCACATTCACCAGACCGGTGCCATGGCCAATGAGACCGTCGGAGGATTCGAGCAAGTCATAGAAGCCAATGCAAAGACCAATTTTTTGGATGACCTGTGATCGTCAGCACCACGATCCCAGAGAACGGGTCGCACCAACTTCGAACTGGAACGTGACCTACTTTGTTGGCGTACTTTTCGTTGATGTTATCTTCAATAGCCACCGAACTATACTTGGAAAAGTCTTCGGGGGCGATCTGGATCAGATCGGAGACGGTTGTCTGACATCGCCGTTAGTATCTGTACCCTTCTAGAGACCGATGCGACTGACCAGAATAAACATGGTGATTCACGTCGGCGCGACAGCGAAAGCTCTTCTCCTAGCGCGGTGACAATTTGACAAAGCGAGAAAGATTGCGGGACATGTATTCCATGTTCAACATGCAGAAAGCCAACACACGACGGGTCTATACCATCGTCCACGACAGTCCCATAGTCGTGGCGAGAGAAGTATACAAGCAGAGAACTAACCAGAGACTTTGCTGCAGTATCAGTCAAAGCCCTCAGCCTGTCGACCAATCGCAGCTGTCGATCCGCCAGTCAATTCTGATTTTCTGATTGATAGCTCACGTGACTTTTCGGAACGGAACAACGTCGATGGGCCCATCGTGGTCGAGAACCGCCAACCGCCGTGCGTCCCAAGAATTTCTCAGGGACGGAAAAGAGGCCCGAGCTTTTCGAGCTCTTCCGCCCAGCATCCTACACTCTCTCGGTGGACGATGGCGTGGATGCTGTCGTTCTGGGAAGGTCCGTGATCTTCGTCCCCGCAATGAACTCCCAGGGGTTTTCGTTTCCTCCGCCCCCTCCGCCGCCGCCATCGTCTTCGCAACAACCACCGCAACCGCAACAACCCTATGGGAATCCACCCGGTGCCTATCCGTCCCAGTACGGACAGGGTGCATATGCCCAGCGAGGAGGACGTCCTGGTGGCCATCCCCGAGGCCGTGGTCGGGGATTTGGGCATAGGGGCGGAGGAGGAGGAGGAGGAGGAGGAGGCCGAGGAGGCCATTACATGACTTCGTCCGCAACGGCCGCTCCCTCCTACCCGCCGATGAACTATGCATCCGGTTACTCCTCGCCAGCATACCCGAATCACCAACAATACACATCACCCCAATCGCAGGGCTATCCGAACGTGCCCAACACGACTCCCTACACCGCTGCCAACCCATACGCCCACGCCGCAGCGACACCTGGCTCGTCCTATCAGCGTCAGCCGGGCTACGATGCCGCCGCCTACGCGCCACCCCCGTGCACAACCCAGTCCGCGTCAACCTACGCCCCTGTCATGCCCAACCCGCCGCACACGCAGCCCACCCCGCCGATGATGGGCCCGCCAATGCGCTGGGGGTTCCAACAGGGGAACCCGACCCCCGCGGGATCGTATGCGACTGCCCAACATGGGAACCAGCGCGGTCCGCGTCCCTTCAATGCCTACGGTGGCTCGACTCCCGCTGGCGGGCACCAGATGTCCCATGCCAACAAGCGGGATCACAAATCGGCGTTTGGCAAACCGCAGTCCATTGGGCCTCGAGTCCCTGCACCCCCGCCGGTGCCGAGCTTCGGCAACCCGCTCCCGTCGAAACCTCCCCCTCCGGCGGACGCCACCCGGAAGCCAAAGAAGAAGAAGAGAAAACACAACCAGCTGGGGCTGACACCAAAGACCGAAGAGCATGAATCGAGCGAGGAGGAGGACGTGGACGAAGAGTCCAAGTTCGCACAGGGCGGCGCCGCCGCGGCTGCACTCCAGATCACATATAGAGGACGGACGGCGACATTGCAGAGTCCCGAGGATATAGCGGCGTGGATCGAGGAACGCAAGAAACGGTTCCCGACCCAGGCGAGAATAGAAGAAAGAAAGAAGGCTATGGAAGAAGCCAAGAAGGCGCGCGAAGAAGCTGCGCGACAGAGAGAACAGCACAGACAGGAGATGAAGCGGGCGCAGAAAGAGCAGGCCAAGGACGGAGCCAATCCAATGGATGAGGCTGCAAAAGCCAAGCAAAGGGCCGACAAGCTACGGCGAAAGCTCCAGAAAGAGCAGAAGCGGGTGGAAAAGGCCGAGGCCGATGCTGAGCGTGCTCGAATGAAGGTCGAGGAGCTACAACGAGCGACGTCCGCCCAAGCCCCCCCGACTGGGGCCAGTGGACCTGACGCGGCCAATGGAGAGGGTCAAGCTGCAGATGCCGCCACAGCCGACAAAGACGCAGTCGAAGACGATGCGGTTCTGTCGCCCAACGCCTCTGAGAGTAGCGACTGGACGTCGTCCAGCGGGTCGGATTCGTCCTCAGATTCTGACGATAGCGACGATGACTCGGCGCCAGAAGAGGCTACTTCTCGACGTGAGGGCCCTGAACGGGTAGCGCCGCCTGCACGTGAAGGCAAGAAACGCATATGCCGTCATTTTCTCCGGACAGGACGTTGTCTACGAGGGGATAACTGCAAGTTCTTGCACGAGAGGCCAGAGCGGCCGGCCAAAGCAAAGGCTGCAGAGAAGCCGGGACGAAAGGGACTTCTTCAAGCGGTGAGTTCCTATGGCTTGATGATAAACAGGTGTGGAATGATTCTAACGGATGTAGCTACTTGGTCGCCAGAAAGAGGACGAGGATCGCCGTGCGATGGAAGTGATTGTGTGGTTGGGAGAGAACGGGCTGTTGGAGAAGACCGAGTCTGACAGTGCTCAAGGGACGGAGGCCCAGCATGATACCAGTGAAGCCCAGCCGGCTGGACAGATAGACGAGACCGCCGTTGGTGCTTCATGATTGTACATATATCTACATACGCATCTCACATGATACTCCAAAATATTCTTACATCTAATAGTAGTTCTACCCGCGAATCACTAGCGTATCAATCACGCTGAAACGTGCTACACTAGTACCAATCTCCACCTGCAGCAACCTCGGTATAATTCGGCCAGATATACGGGGTAGCGCTGCGATCTCCAACGTTGATCCCCTGTCATTTCCTCATATACTCACCCTTATTAAGTTGAGACCATGTTCAATATCCAGGAGCATGTCATCCCATGCCAATTCGTCCGCGAATACCCCCGCGCAACGGCCGACGGACAAAACACCGCACTCTCACTAGCCGTCAAGCAATATACCCCGAGCACGACAGCGGACCCTTCATTCCAGCGCATCACCCTCATTGGAGCACACGGCAACGGCTTTCCCAAGGTGCGCACTCTTTGCCTATACAGAGTACTGGCGCAGTACTCACCGTATACTAGGAACTCTACGAACCGCTATGGGAGGAGCTCCACGACCGGCTGCTGGAGCAGCAGATCGCCATCCAGCACATCTGGATCGCCGACGCCGCGCACCAGGGCGCCAGCGGGCTCCTCAATGAAGAGAAACTGGGGAATGACCGTATGCCCCCTACTTTACCAAACCCTACACGCCCTCCTACGAATGCATACTTACTACCTACAGCCTCCCTCTTCGACCACGCCCGCGACCTCATCCACATGATCAACCACTTCCAGTCGCAAATGACCCTCCCGCTGATCGGCGTCGGCCACAGCATGGGCGCCACGCAGCTGATCCACGCCGCGCTCACGCACGCCCGCCTCTTCCACGCGCAGGTCCTCATCGAGCCCGTCCTCTACGACCGTCCCCCGCACCCGGCCGCGCGGGGCCCTGCGCACGCCGCCGCCACCCGCCGCGACATCTGGCCCTCGCGCGATGCCCTCGCCGACTCCGTCGCAAAAAGCAGGCTCTACGCCTCCTGGGACGCGCGCTGTCTGCAGCGCTGGTTGCGGTATGGAGTGCGTCCGGCCCGCACCCCCTCCGACAGGAGTCCCGATGCAAGCGACGCCGTCACCCTCGTCACGACCAAGGACCAGGAGACGTTTGCGCTGACGCGGCCGACGTACCTGGGCGCAGCACCCGGGGTCGGGAACGGGCTGTGGACGCCGCCAGCGCCGGACGCGACAGCCGCGCTGGACGCGGCGCTGCGCCAGCACGCGCACTATGCGCTCCTGCAGCCGGAGCCAATGGCCATCTTCCACCAGCTGCCGCTGTACCGGCCCGCGGCGCTGTACGTGTACGGGGCGCGGAGTGAGTTTCTGCGCGGCGGGGGGCTGCGGGCGCGGGCGATGGCGCGGACGGGGGCCGGGGTGTTGGGGAGTGGAGGGTTAGCCAGGGGGCAAGTGCGGTCGACAGAGATCGAGGACGCGGGCCATATGGCGCCGGTTGAGCAGCCGGGGCGCATTGCGCGACAGACGGCCGGGTGGATTGCGGAGGAGATGCGGCGGTGGAGGGAGGAGCTGGCGGTGGTGGAGAGGGAGTGGCGCGGGAAGACGGGGGCGGCGCGGCGGCGGTTGGATGGGGAGTTTCTGTCGCGGTTGGGGGTGAAGTTGTAGAGAGGACTCTGTAGGGTTGAAATAAGCTTGACCGTTGAAGCGGTTGTTGCATGAGTCGTGAGCTGGAGTTGTGTTTCGTGACAATGTCGATCAGTGGGGATAGTACATACATTGTACATGAGTTGAGTGGGGAGGGAAGGGATTGTACCTGTATCTGATTCCTACAAAGCATCTGAATGCAAATACACTATGAAGACAGGTAGATCAGAAGTGATATAGTCGTGTCTTACCTCAATCTCTCTGTGGAGGCATCCAGTTTGCCAAGACTCGATCTCGGTAAGCTTCAAGTTTATTTGGAATCAGTGGATCATTAAGGTGTATTCATATCATTATTGATTGTTGACGGTCCATAGATAGGGATTGTATGCATAGCATATATCATCTGTACATGCGCTCCGTATAGATGCATAAAGGAGAAATTCTCCCGCAGCTCAATCATGGAGAATTCTGCGCATGCCATCGAGGAATTTACAGCCGACGGTATTTGAAATGCGTATGCGCTAGTACCACGGTAGACCAAGACCGACTCTGTATATTATCTCTGTACGAGTGCCTCTTGTTCACTGCTCTATTATCCAGGAGAGAGTAATATAATAATAATAATGATAATATAACAAGAACTAAATAGAATAAATCAGATGAAGATAGTAAATCATGAACAAATATTGAATTAACTGTGACTCAATCCTGTAGGTCCTCCCAGCAGTCTAGTGTATGCTAACATTCCACTAACCAACTAGCGGACTAGACTCACGTCAACATTACACCGCATATACATAAACCCCGTCTTTTCCCTTCTTTCTCCTCCTCTCGCTTCCTTTCCCTTTCTTCTTTCTCTTGCCTCCCATCGCTGTCCTTCTTTGCCCCTTCGTCCTCCTTATAACTTCCTCATCCCTGGTTGAGTTGTCTCTCCGACTCTCCGTCCACTCCTTCCTGTCTGTCTGACCGTATCTTTCCCTTCGTTATTTTTATTACATTACATCTCTACCATCACCATGCGCTTCCTCTATATCACCCTCAGCGCCTTTGCTGCTCTGGCCGCTGCTGCCGGCAATGCCAACCCCTTCAACATTCCCACCGAGGGTTACACCTTCACGGCCGGCAAGCCGACCACTCTGACCTGGCAGCCGACTACCCAGGGCACTGTCACCCTGCGTCTGCAGTGGGGTTCCATCATGACCCCCAACTCCGGCTCTGTCATTGCCCGTATGTTCTTTGATCTCTTTCAATTGATCCGTACTAAACTCGCACAGAGGGCATCGCCAACTCGGGCAGCTTCACCTGGACCCCCCCGGCCAACCTGGCCGCTCAGCCGGACTACACCATCGAGATCATCGATGACAGCAACACCAACGACGTGAACTACCTCCCTCGCTTCACCGTGTCCGGTGCTACCGCCGTGGCCAACACGCACACGGCGTCGTCGACCACCTCGGCCGCCACCACCTCGTCCACCGAGGCGTCCACCTCCACCGAGAGCAGCACCACCAGCACCTCGAGCCACAAGACTCACACCACCATGGCGACCACCACGAGCGGCTCCTCCACCGCCTCCGAGACCTCGTCCACCGCCAGCCGCACCGCCTCCCAGACCACCGGTGCCAACGCCTCGAGCACCTCGCCCAGCGCCGCGGAGACCACCGTGCCCAACACCAACGCCGGCATGGCCAACCAGGTCTCGGGCGGTCTGATGGTCGCCATGCTGGGTGCGTTTGCTCTTCTGTAGATGCTTTCAGTCTTGCTGGACTGCGTAACGGCAGTCTAGTACATAGTTTTGTTTATTTCTTCCTACTTTCGTTGAGCATTTGACCCCTTGCGTTGTCTCGCAGACGTGTTTGATACCCCCGGGGTATTTAATGTTTGTCTTGAAGCGAAAGGATTTTGGGGCTTCGGTCCCTCGTTATTTTTTCTACTTCTTTTTCTGGAGGATTGGGGGGATGCCCGTGTACGATGGGGATTCTATGTAGATATGTATTCTAATGAATTGCACGTTCGCAGCGAAAATCCCGACGGGAGATAGGGGTAGCACCTGGTGGGTGATAGGTACTGTACAGTACCGGTACAGACGGTATGCATACCGGCTGTCAGCCGATCAGGTACCGGTACCTCTTGGTACCTCCAACAATCCAATCTCTGCACCGCCCCAATGAACACCGTTGGGGTCCACAATCCAGGGAATTCATGTGGGAAATTAATAATCCAAAGAGTGCGAAATGAACCTTTTGCACCTCCCCTGTAGGCGCTCTGTACTTGGTAAGGAGTACACCCTGAAAATTCCACAACAAAAGCAACACTCTCCTTGTACACTCCCCTTTCCACCCCCGTGCGACTTATGCGACTGTACGGCTGCGACTGTGCGACTTGACCATCCTCGAGGGGATCGAGATTGGCCGGACTCAGACCGCCAACGACCATCCTAATTTCAGGAGGAACCACTCCGCCGCGATCAACACGGTTATCAGCTGAGTGGAGCCTGGGAAATTACCCTTATTTAGGATCTGTATCCGTGCTCTAGGTGTTGGTTCGGTCGTCTGTTTGTTGGTTGTTTACCGAGTCTTCTCATTCGGGCTGTTTGGTTGTCGAGGGAATGTGACCATTGCTGGTATGTGATCGTTTCCATTGTACTCCGGACAGGAATACATAGGTATGCTGATTGGAATGCCATGGTCGGAGTGGAGTCGGCGATACGTCGGTGAATGCAGTGATAGCGGTCTATCTGATATGATATTGATACCATCTCCACATTCACTTGTACTGTCGCATGGACGAGCTCGTACCATTCAAGTAGAATACCCTATATGATCAAGTCCACGGTCTGTTTCACTGGACTACGTTAAGAAACCACGATACAATATCTAATAGTCATGATCACATTAGGATAATAATAATACGCCACCTTCCAGAGGCACGTAACTCAAGTCACTCCTACTTCCTACTCCTACTCCTACATCTACTGCAACGCAACCCACTGCGGACTCACCCGCTTGATAAACTTCATAAACTTGAAGAACCCAACCGCGCTTTCCACGTTCCCATACGGATCGACCACCCGCTCCGGGAACGCAATGCCCGCCCCGTACAGCCCGTGCACCCCCCGTCCACGGCCATCATGGAACCCGCCCGAGACCGGGTCAAACACGGGGTCCAGGGCACGTCCATTTACAGACAGCTCCGGGAGCGGGTCGCGGGTGAAGCCGACGGCCTGGACGAGATGCGAGCACGAGGGCAGATGGCGGGCGTACTGGGCGGGCTCCTGGCCGGCGCCGCAGTCGATCTTGGTGATGAAGCGGCCGGCCTCGGAGTGCGGCAGGGCGGCGTCCTCGAGCTGCTGGCGCGCAAAGTCGGCCGCCTGCCCCTTCAGCCCCGTGTTGTCGCGCAGGATCCACCCGTCCATGTACTCGGCGTAGCGCAGCGGGTGCCGCGTGAACCACTTGACGCGCAGGTGCGGGTGGGACGTACGCGCCAGCTCGACCAGGTTCAGGAGCGCCAGGATGGCGCTGTGCGAGGCGCCCACGACGGCGACCGTCTGCGGCGTGTCCCGCGGCAGGTGCGAGACGAGCTCGCTGGGCTTCAGCACCACATCTAGGTCCAGCCGTTCGATGGGGTGCGTGGGGTCTGCCGTCGGGACGGGCAGTTCGGTGGGGGAGGCCCCTGTGCAGAGAATCAGACGCGGCGTGAGGACCTCGATTTCGCGATGGTCCTGCAGCGTGATGCGAACCGTCCATAGGCCGGTCTGGGGCACGGAATTAGTCCACTGAACGGGAACACTACAGGTGTCAGTGGAGAGACGCACTGTTTCAGCCAGGTTGGCGGCCGTGACCGCGCCCCGACAGGCGAGAACCTGGTCCATCTTGATGATGCCGTCGGTCAGGGCCCGGACGACATCCGCGGCGTGGTGCAGATGACAGGTCTTTTCCGGGTCCAGCTTGGCCATCGTCGAGAACGGACTGGGGATGCGCGTGCTATTGATGACCGCCCGGAACGGCTGCACGGCGGTGGCATACGCCTGGAAGAGAGAAACTTTGGTGTTGCTACCGGGAGTCCAGGTCAGTCATAGGGTTCGTCTCCCGAGGCGGCTACGGAACACACCTGGGCACTTCACGGTATTTCCGATGCACTCGGCCCGCTTGGAAAAAAGGGTCAACCCAGGCGATTTTGCCTCCGAGCTGCTTCTCCAGCAGATTGCCCATGACGGCCAGACCAGCCGGACCGGCCCCCACGACGACCGCGGCGCATTTCTGGGGTGCGCTCATAGTGGGGATGTGGTATGTGGTATGTGGTAGATGCAGGTTCACGAGTAATCAGATTCGCAACGTTGGTTCCGGGATAGCAAGAATAATAGAGATTCCGCCGAGGGCATGAATAGACGATGTAGACGGTTTCCAGCAGAAATCGACACCGGAGAAGAGGTGGACTTTATGCGAAATGCTACCGCACGAGTCGCCGGCGACTCTCTCGGCGAAACATGCAAATCAACCGCATGCTGCTGGCCTGGCGGAGAGGGGAAAGCCCCCTCCTGCCCTTGCCATGATAAACGGGACGCACTGCGACGAATGACAGTCGCCGAAGACCACAGCCCAGCCATGGGAAAGCGTTCTCGGGCGAGACACAGCGCAGCGTGCGTCATTCGAGTCGGCGACACGGTCAGGCGGTGATGTCCTCACGTTCCCCGAGCCGGCCACGATTCGTCCGGCCGTCCATCTTCGCTCGAAGCAGCATAGGCTGGCAGTTGCGCAATCAGTGCAGACGCCCCACTCGCGTTCTGGAGGGAGATCCTGGCCCGGTTGTCCTCGGACATCTTCATGTGTTCAATCGCCGATTCGGGGATGGAGGTCGTTCAGTCGGCGACTGCCATAAACCGCGGGTTGCGTGGGTTGACGAGGACCGGTCGACAGCATGTTGGAGGGAGGCAATGTCGGTCCTCGCGCATGGTCTCGACGCAGAATCCAAGCAGAATGCGCGCGATGTGGTCGTGGAGGAGGACTCTCGGTCCTTATATTCCATCGCCGTAGAGCGCTGATGGGTGGGGCTTGGCGCAATGGCGTGATTTCGCTGCGAGATGAGGTTATGCTGATAGGCCCGAAGAGGTAGGTTTCCAGCAGATTGCCTAGTTGGGCCTTAGATCTCGATCACCTCATCTCTGGGGACTGTTATAGGCCTGAATGAACTGCTGTACTCTACCTAGGTAGAGATCATATTGATTGAGTGAGTTACGGATGGAGGAGGTTGTTGACCCCTCATTGCCTATCGGCTTCATGTACTAAGGTACGCATGTACTTATGTGTGAAAGCTCATACAAGTACATATACATGTACTGTTGAAAGAATGAATAACTCCGTGGTAGCAAACAGAACTGCAACCCATCTATCATATCGCCCAGAACACCCGCACCGCGAGCTCTTCAACAACGTTGTGCCATCCCATGTACCGCGCACGGCCCCATATAGAGATCGAATCTCCAAGCTCAAGCGATCGCACTTGACTCCCGTCCAACGTCGCTCGCCCGCGTCCCTGCGTTTGTTGGATCTCCTCTGCCTCGGGGGAGTCTGCCGGGATATTGTCCAGGTAATGCCACGTGATGACATGTTGATGCGCCTGCCGCACCGCCGTCTGGTTGGATTGTAACTTGTGCGGCTGCGGGTTCAGCAGTGGATGCCCAGCGTGTAGACGCAGGCCGTCTGGTCCTCGGGGCGGGACTGCCTGCGTCTCGACGGCGTGGT
Organism: Aspergillus sp. MEXU 27854; assembly: GCA_019721355.1. Lineage (NCBI taxonomy): Eukaryota > Fungi > Ascomycota > Eurotiomycetes > Eurotiales > Aspergillaceae > Aspergillus > Aspergillus sp. MEXU 27854. Next base: position 1,870,857 of record JAGMTT010000003.1, read on the forward strand.
CGGGCAGATGGGCCGAATGGACCACTTCCGTATCAAACCAGGTGTTCGACCCATCGTACGGATGGGGGCCTCGCCTCCCACCGCCCTGGTCGTGGGAAGAGATCGAAAAGACGATCTTGCGACACGGATGGATGGTGCGGTGGGGGAGCAGTTTAGGCGACGGCGTCCCTATCGTCTATCCCCCCAGGCGTGGCCGTCGTCAGTTCAGTTCAGTCCATATCAGTCACGGGGGAAGCACAAACATACCTCGGGGTCATAGCATAACGGCCATGTTCGCACCAGCACTTCGTCGCCATCTTGTCGAATCACCCGTCGCCCTTCCATTCGTACCTCGGCGGAGGCCCAGTACTCGGCGGCATCCATGATCATGTCCACGATCTCCACTGGGAGTCCTTCGGGAACGAGCTTCCATCGCAGGAGAAAGCGGGCCTTGAGAATATCGTAGACATCCGGATAGCGTGGTTCCTCTGGACCAGCCGTCTCGTGTTTCTCCTCAGGCCCGGAGCCATCATTCGGAGGCGACATGGTCCTTCTAATCCCCAGTCGCCCAAATGCCGCAGAGACCACAGGGAACATGAGTAGGTTTGGCAAGCTACCAGCTCCTAGAACTTGCTATCAAATAGATTTCCGAAAAGACAACAGCCAAGCGCTGTACTGGATATAGGTGGCTGACGGAGGCCGAACGGACAGGCACCAATGTTAAACAGCCCAAGCAGGGACTCGGTGCAGCTGCGCCACTTGCTAGATTGAATATGAGCCGCAAAGAAATATACTTCTGTTGGATCTCTTCTTTTCCTGATCCACGTCCAGTTCTCCGTCACTCGTCTGATGTAAGTGTGTTGCCGCCAAGGAGAGTGTTCCTCCGCACCCCGCAGGACAAGTAGGCGGTGATGGTGGTGTTTGTGCTGTTACGTTGGATTCATGTCACCAAAGTCGCTGACTCACAGAAAGGCTTATGGAGTCATGAATTCTCTCCATGCAAGATCAAGAACATATTCAAGGCCAACTAGTTCTTCGGAGTTTGGAAGAACTACAGCAGACGGCATTTCTGCAATGACGTCACAGATTCCTAACACTATTGATGCCTCAGGTGTCATCTTACCAACTACAGCAAGTTGACTACTCAAGGATGATAAAGAGACCCAGGAATAAGAACACAATGCTATGTGCCTCATGCTACAGAGCTCATTCAACGGTACATACAACGTGAGCAATACCCGTCACTCAACCTCCTGTCTACTTTCCTCCATCCGCTTTCTTTCCTCCAGCGGCCCGGAACGCGGCTGCTCGCTTGCTGCTGCGGTTCTTTGGCTTGCCCTTGGACCCGCGACTCTTCGTCTTCACGCGGATGCGAGACCCATCCTCCGTGGCCCGGTGACCCTCAAACACCAGGGAGTTCTGCGAAATGAGCTTCCTCGCGTCCGCCTTCAGCTTGGCCGCTCCGGCTCTACCAAACAGCTTGCCGGCACGTCCCTGGAGCGTCTTGTCGGCCTCGCGAAGGGTCTTGTTCGGAGCACCGCCGTCGTCACGCTTCTTCATCACCTTCTTGGCCCGTGACACGCGGATCTTCCGCGGCAGCATGGGCGGAAAGTTCTTTTCGTTGAGCAAAAGGGCTTCCTCTACGCAATTGGCGTCATAGAATTGAACATAGGCGAAGCCTTTGCCGACCCGAGTCGCACGATCTCGCACAACACGGACAGACTCGACACTTCCTTTCTTTGCCTCGTCGCCCTTCTTAGATCCACCCGTGCGGGCATTGAAGATGCGCCAGAGACCCTCTTCCACATCGGCAGGGGCTCTCCTCTTCTTCTTTTTCTCTTCGCCATCTGTCTCGCCTTCTTGATCCACAAAATCGAGGTTTCCGACGAAGACGCATCGCTTATTGTCGATCTTGGCCGGGTGTGCCACACTGTCCACTCGCAGATGCCGGTCAAGCACAACGGTTCCGTTCAGGGAGAGAGCCTTCCGGGCACCCTGTATCGTGCTGTAGACGGCATATGCGTTGGTGCTTGGAGTAGTGTCATCCAGGAGCTCGCGCTTGGCGAACGCAGCCCGCTTGGGGATCTTCCCGCCGCTTGCAAAGGCTGTAGAACGGAACCGAATTGATTCCACCTTGTGCGGTCCCGTAGACTCGGGCAGTGTAGACAAGACCGATCCGAGGTGCCGCAGGAGAGTCTTCTTCGCGGATTTGGATTTGATGGCCTCGCTGGAGACGTTCCCTAGGAACACCGTCCGGTTGGATCGCTCCACCTCGTTCGATCCCGCATCGCCCGTTTCCGTCTCGTGCTTGGGGACAACCACCTCATCCTCCGAGCTCTCATCGCTCTCTTCTTCGGATTGTTCCGAGGTCGCCTCCTCATCTGGTTCGTCTTCGACTCTCTGTCGCTTCGCCTTCTCCTCGCGACGCTTCTTTTCTTCTTTCTGTTCCTCCTTCGCTATGCGACGCATGTAGGAATCTTCGAGATCATCAGTCGTCGTCGTCCGCTTCCGTTTCCGACTGGGGCCCTCGGTCTGCTCAATGGGTTTCTCAGGAGCCTCGACGGGAGACTCAGGGGCGTCCTGCATCGACTCATCTTCATCGTCAAGCTCCTCTTCGAGTTCGGAGAGTTCCTCATCATCCACATCTTCCTCTCCCTCGGCGCTGGGCTTCTCCTTCTTGGGCGGTGCGGGAATAACAGCAGGAATGACGGGGGCTTTGACAGGACCAGACTAGAAATTTCGGTCAGTATGAACTCCAAACTGATCGAGAGAATTCAGCACGTACGCTGTGTTCGAACAGGGATGCCAATGTGGGATCCACCGAGGTCTTTCCGCTCAGAAAAGGCAGCGAGGACCCCGTCTGCGGAGGCTTCTCCGACTGCGACTCCGACTGTGACTTGGATTTCTTGCCCATTTTGCCTGACACTAATAGTATGGATCCAGTCGCTCAACGATATACAGTGAGACAAAAGAAAGGGAAAAGGAATTTCCAGGATTGATGACAACAAAGTGGAGGGTGTGTCTCTCCCTCAATGCGGAAATTTTTACTTCTGTATCTTTTTTTTTTTAATACGGAGCTGATAGCCACATCACGTGGCGTCCTCGCCCCGTCTGGATTTTCCCGGGCGGTCAGGGAAAACTTCCACGAAAACACAGACAGTGTCAGGAAAAATGGCTGCCAACTTTTGGTTCTACGCGACTTCTCAGGGTTGAGTCTTTTGTCTCTATATCTTTACTCCTCAAAGCCTCCAAGGTGGGTGTTATACAGCTTGGTGGGATATTCATGATGGGTGTTGCCAGGCGGTGAATCAGCCCAGGTCTGGATAACACCGGCAGAAAAGCGCCTCGCAGCGTGACGCTCTCCGTCGCCCTCCCTCTCTCTCGCTCAGAGTCGCCCTGATCTGCTCTGCTTCTCCTCTTCCTCCTCTCTCACTCCCCCAACTCTCCTCCTCCCCCCATCATTCGACCTCCGGTTTCTACCCACGACCGCTCTCGACGTTCTCCTCCGAATGCAATCTTTCCTCCGATTCGCTCGCTCAGCGTTGTTTCTTTTACTTTGACGTCAACGTCGTCTATGCGCCCATCCCGCGCTTCTCCTCTGTCGCCCGCCTCCATCTCCACCTCCCTCCTTCCTCATCCCATCCTCCACCGGGCCTCTACCACGGATAATTCGTCGGCGCTGGCCTGGGCTCTCGAATCGCTATAGAATAATATATCTTGTCCGACGACTATTTCCTCATCTTGTCGGGTCCTATCGCGGCCGCTGACAGAGTCCTTCCTGCTCGGTCGCTGGTCACAGCGAATTTCGCAACCGGCGCGTTGTTGGATGGTACGTTTTTCAGTTCCCTATCACACCTACTACAATCCTTTCCCATCTGTTGGCTCTACACTTGTGGTTTCGCGGTGTGGGAGGGCTTCTCTGTGCAGCGGCCAGCACTCCAGCCGGGAACGACGAGCGATAGCCTGTGAGTCTGGGGTGTGATCAAATCTCCGCACCGCCTTTGCTTGCAACTCCTACCTCGCTTCTTCACCTTCACTCTCAACATTCGCGATGGGAGCTGTTTTTCCTTTGTCTGGATTCATGAATTTTCCGACTTCTCTCATGATGGTTTCAAATTTCACACACTAATTTTTTTCCCCCACGAAACTAGATCTTTGCCGACTTTGCCATCCGCACTGACTTGCCTCCCCCCACGAGCTTGCCCTTCCGCTAACCCGCTCAACCCTTTTTTTGTCCGCCCTCACCTCCAAATCCACACACTCTACTATATTGCCTATGGAGGTGGCCGAAAGCACAGAAGGCACCTCGGTCGGTCCGTCCACCGGGGTGGATTCAACCATCTCCAATGGCGCACAAAACCTTCTCTTCGATCATCCGTCTCTGATCGACGACGACGATGGCCGATCGAGTAGCTTGAGCGAAATCGACGATATGCCTTCCGATTATGAGTCCCCCAAACCCGAGAAACTGGTCCCAGAAAATGATTCGGAGGCGGAAACGGAGCGCATTGAGGATTCCCCCAACCGTTTCCGCCCCGGAGCAACAAACATTGTCGTGAGCGCAACAGGTGCCAACCCCAGTCCCAGCAAACTCGCCCAGTCAACTACCTATGACGACGTGGGAGACGATGAGGAACAACTGGGGGACGACTCCCCTAGCAAACCTCGGTCCAAAAATCCTCGAGCGGCCAACGTCGCGGATGAAACTCCTGGCCCTGACGACTCCACACTCTCCGAGGGCATGGGAAAGAAGAGGAAACGTCTAGGATCTGGTGACGATGCGGGAACTGAGATGGACGACGAGGATGGACCTCCTCAAAAGCGGCGCGGTTCACTCCGGAGTGAGCTCAGCGACCCGCCTGCAGAAGACATCACTCTGACGCCTGAGCCTATGGACGAAGAACCCTCCAAGGCTAATGAAGAGGAAACGCCCGCTGACGATGTCCCTGAATCCGATCAACCTGCCCCTACCTCCAAGAGCAAGAAGAGTAAGAAGAGCAAACGAAAAGTACGAAGACCTCGAGATGCCGATGAAGACGTGGACGGCACCGCGGACACCGGGGCAGAAGGCGGGCCCGATGATCAAGCTGGAGACGATGATACTGCAGAGCGCGACGAGGCCGACGATGCTGAAGCCGCTGCAAAGCTTGAGGAAGAATGTATGGTCCCATTTCTGTTACTGCACCTTCAACAAAGGCATCTAACCCTCGCACAGCAGCGAAAAGGATCTCCGCCATGGAGTCCCTCTCCGTACTTGAGAGAGAGTTTGCGACACTACGCGACAAGTAAGTGGACCCAATTACACACTCTGAATGGACACTGACAATGTTGTTGAATAGAATCTACGACGAGCGAATCTCCAAACTCAATCGCGAACTGGAAATGCTGAACGGCCCCCACCCTACGCATCCCGAATACCTACAGAACCTCGAGGTGATCAAGCGCCATCGTGACGCCAAGATCAACTACGAACACACGTTGTTCCAGTACCGGATCAAGGCCTTGATGAACAAGAGTCTAGCTGAACGCGCGCAAGTCCACAGCACATACTTCCAACGAGTCCGCGACATTCGCGAGAAGCACTCGAGCTCCATCAGCAAACAGTTCTATGCTATCCAGCATGATCGCTTCAAGACGGACGAACTGAGTCCCCAGCATTATATTCCCTTTCCCACGCGCCGGTCGCAGCAGATTGCTCAGCAGACGGCATACAACCAGGAGGTGTCCATCATGGCTGGCGTGGCGAAATACGTTGGCTTTCCAGCTGCGCCTTCGCTGTCCGCCGCACGGCCGTCCGAGCTCGAAGATGACTTGGAAAAGATGGGCGTGAGTTCGTTCCACTTTCGCTGGTCAATATACCTTACTGACCAACCAATTTGAATAGATATCCGTTGAGACACGAGCACAAACCTCCCAATCACAGTCAACACTCCCCCGCGGCGCTATGCCCGCCTCTACGAGTGTCTATCGGACTGCTGCGGAGGAAGCTTTTCTCGAACAAACGCCATGGGCAAATCCGCAGCATCCGATCCACCAACAACAGCAGCGACCCCAGAGTCAGGTCTATGAGCACCCACGAGCGCCTGCATTTACGACACCTGCCGCTCAAAAACGGGTTGTGGACGTGAACGCGCCGAATGGATCGGCCTCGACCATTGCTGAGAACTCTTCCGCAAACAATACCCCTTACGACCCAGAGCAACCATCTCAACATTTGGGGCCATTCGCCAACCCCGACTACGATGCAGACCGAAGGTCAGGGTTCCGATCTTTGAGCTCCTCGCCGCTTGACATGCGGAAACCGCATCCCGCCCCGTATCATGGGTTGGACCACCGCTCACCACACGGGGGGCCCCGAAACGCCGCTGCTTTTTCTCCGCCCTCCGCCCGACTGGGTCTCTTCCACACGTCCGCCGCGAAGCGGGAATCGTCACCACCTTTGTCTTCTTCGAAACCCGTAAATTCCCTCCATCACCAGTCGAGCGGGCTACTCGGCGGGCCTGGGTCCAATCAAATGGCAGCTCGATAGACACGACGATGGTGCTTTTTCAACGTATATCCCAGCATTTTCCGCTTTATACCGATCTGTTTGTCCGGCCGGGAAGTTCTGTATAGGGTTCATCAGGTGTTGTAGAGAGTCTTGTTGCTTTTATATGATTTGGTTCTATATTCATGTGTTTCGCGATTGATTCAATGTATGTCCATGGATTGGCGTGTATGACTGGATCCGACGGGGATGACATCGAGTCCTCGTTACATTACTTACTTTCCAGGGAGATGGGATCCTATTTTGGTTGTGCGTTGGGGTTTATATCTTGTCATGTGTGAATATGGGCGAATAACTGTGGGATACATTGGAGTTTTCTTTTCTTTTAATGGACGAACAACGGATGATATACACCCGTGGTGTCATGTTAAGCCTTGATTCCCCAAGTATACCCGCTAGAATAGAATCTGGTTTAATCGAGAGCATGGAATTCAACCCAGCGTACGCAGTAAGATGGTGGAGAACGCTTCGTTCACATTTATACAGCATCGAAGACGAAAGAACTCGCACTCGTCTAATCCCACCTTCAGATAATCCTGACAATGATCCCGAGCTAGATAGAATACAGACAGACATGCCACAATCGTCTATGGCAGACTAGAGACAGGAAATGTGTCAACATATCGTCGAGCTTCCTCCATTGCACAGTAGATAAATGATGATACTTCGCTAATGAGTCACACGTGGCAGAAAAATAAGACAATGAGATGATAGAAAGACTACGAAGCGGCGGCGCTCGGCACCGCGGCCTCGGTAGGGTTCGTATTGGGATTCTCGGATGTCGCTCCGTCTGTGGTGCCGTTCGGGGGGCCGGCACGGTTGGCAAGTGCGGGCTGCGGTTGTTGCTGGTCTTCGGTTTTCTTGGGACGCCAGCGCGCGAGAATCTTGCCGGCGGATGGGCGGGATTCCTCGTCTGGTGGGGGGGGTTAGTTCTTGATAGTCCTTTGCTCTGTGTGGGATATTGGAAGGGCTTACATGTCTGATAGACGTCTTCCAACGCGTTGAGACAGATTTCCCGCGCAGGGGGACGGAACATGATTAGATATCTAGATAGCCAAGTTAGCGCCGTAGAGTGGTAGGCCGAGATGAGATACACATACAGCAAGGACTGAACGCAGAGGTTCACCCGCTCGGGGTCCTTGGCAAGACTAGCCACCCGCTTCGTGATGGGGATGGTGACTTCGGGGATCTCGCTGAGGAAGCGGATGAAGATCTTCATGTCTCGCGAATCGAGATACGGGAGGAATCCGTCGAGGAGCTTCAGAGCCCAATGGTCGTAATGCAAGGGTACAGACGGCTCTTCGTCGTCGTCACTGCGGTGCGTTGCGACAAATTTCATCTGTACCCGATCATTATACCACTCTTCGTTCAGCCACATGATGCCCACGTTGACCCGGCCACGGAAGTCCTCGAGGATGTATCGGTACAGGGTCTCCCGGATTGAGTCTGCGATCGCCGGCTTCCGGGAGGCGACATCTGCAGCCTTCTTACCGTCCGCTTCCAGGCCGGCGGGGGCGCGGGTCGCGAGTCGAGTGAGAACAGTCACCCAGGCGTCTCGATCGAACGTGCTGCCTGCCAACCGGGCGAAACCCAGCTGCTGTTGTCCTTTCCCTTTTCCGGACGCGGGGGCAACTTCACTGGATGCCAGCATGCTGAACACTCTGCTCACTGCTCCCCGGCCAATTTCGGCGGCTTCTTCTTCTTTTAGAGGAGGAGGTTGAGGTAGAACGAATGGTCCCAGTGATACTAGGTCCGGTTCAGCCTCGGCCAGTCCGGCAGCGGCTGTGCCAGCTGGTGCGGCCATCGGCTCGGAAACGTCCATCGGCTGGTATTCGGGCTCGTAATCATCATCTTCGTCTTCCGCTGGGTGCGCGAGTAGGCTGGCGGCATGGCGTTGCAAGACGATCTGATTTCGCGAGCGGACGGCCTAGGTCATGTTAGACATGTTGAGGTTGGGGCTATCTTCTCACGTACCTCAGCCGCTTGCTGTAAGAGAGAGTCATCTACACGAGCCAGAACGGCAGGTAATATTCTGGCGACGAAATCGGCAGGCATTGATGATACATCGAAATTTTGAAGTGCCGGATCTTCGGTGAGAGTAAAGAGCTGTGCCCAGCTGACACGGCCTGAAGGCAAGGGAGGAATATACAGCGAGCGAGGTGCTTCAGCACCGAGTCTGGCTCGCTTAGCGCTGTCGAGGCCGTCTGTCGGTTCAGCGGGCAATCCACGTTTGCGCGACGAGTCATCAACCGGTTCTATGCGTGACTGCATCAGACGGTCGATGTATTGCTGCATCTTCCCCGCAAGAGGATGGCTAGGGTTTCTGTATATCCGTTAGTTTTCGATTCTTTGTCTGTGGCAGAGCTTTTGTACGCTCTGACCTTTTCATTATATTGATCATCAGCGATCTGGCGGTCCTCTCCATCGATTTGACGCCGACACGTATCGTAGGGGTGATAGGACCGCGCACTTGCTTCGCAGGGATGAAGTTCATGACGGCGTTGATTATCTTATTTCCAACCGACTGTCTGGATCGTATAAGAACGGAGAGGGAGTTTAATGTCGCATTCACTAGGAGGGGATCGCTATGAGAGGGGTTAATGGTAATGTGGTACGATAGAAGGTGGGATAAAAATACCTCGAATCTTCCTGGAAAACAGAGAGAAGGCGATCCAGCAGGCCAGAGGCTTCTGCTTCCAGGTTGGGGAGGGTGAGAATGGCGTGGTTTCTAGGAACGATGGCTAACGAGGTCTCGTTTTGATCGGGTCGCTGCGATGAAGGGTCAACATCAACACCACACGGCTGAGCCCAACGGGGTATCCATGCAAATGTACAACATACTCTAGGATCGGCGATTAATCCATGGGTCTGAACTTGGACAACCCGCTGCACAAACTTGATACAGCATATTTTGACCGGGTAGGGGAAGGAATCCCATCGGCGCAGGATGTCTTGCTTAATGGCCGTCATATTCTCCCAGATAGCAGCGTCGTTCGGGTGGTTGATACTGCATGACTCCCATGTTAGTAGTCATAACATTTATGGGCAAACGTTAACAAATATAAGCATCTCTTTGCAGTCATCCGACATGCATCTACGAGGGCTCCTCCTCATCCCAGGTGAACAGAACAGAAGACAAGTACTGGTCACCTACATATGTCTAAAGATCAGGGGGTATAGACTGGCGGCGGTCTGGACTATGTATTTCAGGGTCGCGGTATCCTGTTCCGGCAGCTCCAATATCTCCCGCAGTGTTGGTAGCACATTGGTCGCCAACTGTCTCTTGGGCCCCGAACCGAATGCCGGGCTAGAGAAGGTCTCAGCGAGAAACTCAGCTCCCCAGCGCCGCAACTCCACGCGCGCGCGGGCACCGATGATCGGAAGGACGCCATTCACGATCTGAGGGTAGAAGGCGGCATCGCCGAGGACGAGGTTGCGGGCCGCATTGAGCTGGGCGATTTGGTCGACGAGGTGATCGGCCGGCTGAGCCATGGCGGCTCGATTCGCGAGAGATGCGCCGACCGGCGGGGAGGAAGGGATGGTGAGATTCGGAGGATGATTCGAGGGGTCGAGAAGGGCAAACGAGAGGTTCTGTGTTAGTTTGCTACAGCCGAATTGGGTTTCGTAAGAAGCGCGACGACAGGATGGCTGTCCGCAGGTCGCATGCAACGCGCCCCAGTGTGAGAGGGTGTCAGCGTGGAGTCGGGGGTTCGCCGCTGTTTCTCGATGGGATAGAATGAAAGAATGGAAAGGAAAGGGGGAGACCGATGCTACGAGGGCAGTGAAGAATTGGCGGAGGGGAGATGGGGAGAAGAAAGTATGCCCGATGGAGAACAATGATGAAGTTCCTTAGCTGATGGGGATTCCCAATCGGGAAGTCAACGGCCCGGCAGTTCGGCCGAGCCGATTTCACTACTATATAATTACACCTATTGAATTGTACAGTGAGTTGGTGTTAGTGGGAGATAGAACGAATTTTGGATGGTATAGATCCATAATTCAATACCGAAGCTATATATCGGAGGGATTCTGCAACCGGTGCACCACTCTGCTGAGATATATATATTCATACCATTAGCACCCTCCTCAGGATGCCTCCGATATCTTCCCACCCCCGGAACAAGGAGAAATGAGTATTTCGAGGAGAATGGGCATCACTTCGCATCACACTTACAGATGAGGATGAGGCCGAGATCAGTCCCTTGTCCGATGGGAATACAATGGCTGGTGGTGTGGTCCCAGGGAAATTTGCCGATTATATCTTCAGGGACACCGTGGAGGTGAGATGAGGCGAATCATGCGAGCCGTCCTAGTTGTATCGAGTCAACATTAGCTTGATAAAAGTATCCAGCAGTATATTCCAGAATATTCTTGGATTCCATCATCGAAATGTCCTACTATAGAGTCTTATATAGAATCTTGGCGTACACCTCTTCCATATACGGCAGTGCCAAGACCGCCGTCCTCCGATTCTATTCCGCTGCAACGTCTTCTCCGGCGACTTCCCACCGTGAACCCCAGTCCCTCGGTTGGCCACTCACACAGTCCACAATACAATCACCATGCCTGCTGGAATGTACGTACGCCGTGTCTTATTACCTCCGACAATCCGTTTCTCCAATCCCTCTACCGCACAGAATTCAGGCCGATTCAACCATAACTGACATCGATACCCAGCTTCAACTCCACCTACTACGGCAAGGACTACCGTGCCGGCGCCGCTCTTCTGCGCGCGCGTCGTCCATATCTCTTCAAGAATGCCCTGACCGGACTTGGTCTCGTCGCGTTCACTATCAGCGTCTGTACGTACCGTACCCAACTCCGATGAGACACCCTGGAGATTTGCGCCGCTCAACGATACACCTCCTCCACTTGTCACCACCTATAATACCACATATACTGATCAATTATCGATTGACAGATGCCTACACCATCCGCGCCGTCGGCCAGGATGAGTTCTCCGACGTGAAAGTTCCCGACGCCCCCCCAAAGAAACAATAAATCTATCCCATCCATCCCTCCCGAACATATCTTTCTTTCGATACGTGGGCCTTTGTCGTTCCTCCGATCCAGTCAATAGTCCTTCACCCTGCGTCCTGAGCGTGCGAATGTTACGAATCTGCCTCGGTCATGGTGTAACGCGTACGGAGTATAATGGTGGCAAATTCGGTCTTTGGTCTTTTGCTCGGTCCGTCACGATGGGGTGATATTCTCGTGTGGATGGAGTAGGTTGTCAGGCAGACTTCATCGTACAGCCGCGTGATCCGATGATTGCGGGTCGGTTGGTAGCTCCTGATGCCATCGGGGACAGAGGTACAGGCCGTCCATCTTTTCGGGCTAGGATCTGCCGGAGCTGCCTGCGCTGTGCTTGCAAGAAAATCTCCGCTCCCGAGTTTGTTTCTTCCCAGCATTCATGTATATCTAGCGATGTTGAATATGTAAAGATACCATCTCCTCACCAGTCAGCTGGCTTCAGATATTGAAGTAGTAAAATGTAGCTTACACATGCATTTGACATACTGTAATTTTGTCAATGTCTAGGTAGGTACACCGGAGAATGGTGTTCAGAAATACAATACAAGCCAACAAAAACTAGAAGATATGCTAAACAAAAGAAGGGACTCGAATCCCTCACCGTTCAGAACGAATATCTCAGATTTCGTCCTTCACTCGGTTCGCAGAACCCGAGGCCCCTTCTTCTTGGTCGCCCGCTTTCTCTTATGGCCCCGGTCAAAGGCTGCCGCATTCATGTGATCTCGGCCCAAGTTGTCCAGGTCCTTGACCTTGTAGATACGGATGATCCAGTTCTCACTCGTAAAGGCCTCCTCGAGAGTCGACAGTTGGGGCCCTTCAGCGGGCAGTTTGGAGCCACGGACGCGATCCACGGCCTGTCCCATCTGGAACAGGGAGTTGAAGTTGTAGTAAGACATTTTGTACCTGGTGATAGTCAGTACGGATCAATTGCTACGAGACTAGACATGGTCACTCACATCAGACTGTTGCGCATGGTAGGAGTGGCCTGGTCGTCCACGCGGTATTCACCACGGGCCGTGAAGAAGTCTCGCTCCTTCACCTCGTCCGGCCAGATACCTTCCGCAATCCGGACCATCCACAGGAACTTGTTGATATCGTCTCCGGAGTAGCCCAGCAACCCACCAAACACCACCAACACATAATCGACATCGTGTTGACGCAGGATGGGGTAGCTCACCTCCTCACGGGAGCTCATCGCCTTACCAACGGTCGCAATGTGGGTGTTGTTCCAGGTGTTGTTGTCAACCAGAGTGGGGCGATCAGCCATACCGCCGATCTGATAGCCATAGTCCCACCAGGACATGATTTTGGCGTTTTGGGGGGTGTTCTGGCGGAGCCAGTAGTACGCCTCACGGTAGTCGTCGATGATGAACTGGCTTCCATCCGGCAACCGGCTAGCCAGGACGACAGACGGCGACGAATAAGCGTTGGAGGTGACCCAGGTGCAGTGCGCGACAAACAGAAGCAGGTAAACAACCACCGAGGACGTCATGATACCCTTAGAAAGGTAAGACGTGATCCCGACGTTGGGGTTTCTCGTGGAGCGAAGACCATCCGAGTTCTCGGTCGAGCTTGTTTTAGGGTTGGGCCCAGAAGAGGCAAACACGTAGGTGTCCAGGATGGAAGACAACGCCAGCGCAGCCGCAACACACACAATGGGAGTCAGGGTGAGCATAAGACGGACCATGACTCCGGCAAAGTAACTAGCCAGAACGGAGTAGATGATCACAAAGACGTGCTCGTCACGAAGTTCGCGGAAGCACATGTAGACACCGGCGGGGAAGAGCCAGATCAAGAAGTTCAGATCAAAGAAGAAAGAGGGCCACGCAGTAGGCTGGTGTTCCGAGACCGAGGCAATGATAGGAATATGGATCTTTGCGTAACCGGTATCCCACAGGGAGTAAAAACGACCGCTCCATGGGGCGATGACACCGGTCATGGATAGGAGGGTGAGTCCGAGGAAGGCAACGCCCGACAGAATGATAATTGAGGCAGTGAGAAGTCTCTGGAATTGTTTGCCAGGAACAAACCCCCGGATAAACTCAGCGAAAGCCACGAGCTGAATCAGACCAAAGACACCTAGCATTATGTCAGTTAGGATATACGGTATACGAAGGTTAGCTGGTACATACCCAAGGCGGACATGTGGTCGCTATTGCGGATGGGCAAAAATCCGACGAACGGAATCTGCATGCTAGCAAGTGTGCCCAGGGCATACCACGTCGTGTAGCTGATGTACAACCGAGGGCTGTATCTTCCCATGCAGAGGAGAACGAACACATGCAGGGGAATCAGGTTGGTAATGAAGACGTATCCTCCCCATGCCGACACCATGTATCCGTAGAACAGGGAGGTGAGGGCTCCCCACATGATCGAGCCGTTCTTGACGGCCTTGATCCACAGGAAAAAGGTGAAGACGAGCAGGAAGATGGCGATAGCCTCATTGTCGTAGCTACCCGCAACCGATCGAGAGATGTAGCCCGGAGCAATACCCATGAAGGCAGCCGCGAGAAGACCGGCAGAAGGCGAGTGGGACATTTCGCAGGTGAGAAGATACATGGCAAACGCTGTGAGACCGGAGAATGCTGGTGCGAGCAAAACACAGATGTTCCGGATATCCACCGGAATCGTGAGGAATCGCAGGATATGGTAGATCACGCCGCTGGTCACCATAAGACCGGGGTACAGCGTGCCACCGGTGACACGTCCCAGGGGGTGCCATGTTCCTGAACAGAAGTCCTAATCAGTACTTGGTAGCTTAATCGATCAACAGAGGACAACCTACGGTCGTCAAACCAATCCCAGAAGCTATAGAAGCCATTCTCGACCAAGTATTTTGTTGCTCGGAAGTTGAACCAAGGGTCGACTGTAGCGGTCAATTCTAATTAGCTTGCATTCATTGCAGTTGACACGGGCGTAAATGGTGGTACTGGGGCCAGGCCGATGGTAAACATACACTCATGGATGATGCTTTCGAAGCCTAGAAATCCAGTTAGTAACGTGGCCAATTGACCCTAAGAAGACTCGATAGATCCCATAACATACGAATCACACTGAACAGTCGACTGGACACGGCGGCGGCAGCGATAGTTGCTAGAATGATAATCCGTAGCAGGCCGCGCGTATTCCGGCCGGAGTCGCCCTTGAGAAGAACATCAAAAGGTGATTCGGCCATAATGGCCAGGGAGAGAAAAGAAAGAAGAAACCAATGGGGGGGAAAGGAAAAGGTAGATGGCTCTCGACCGGCCCAGGAAGCAGATGGGGGGAGAGAAGGTGGTTGAGGACGAGAAGTAGTTCAGTTGTGGTGGTTGTAGTAGTAGCTTCGCAAGGTGGTCACTTCGGGAAGGCTTGGCGGTCTGATCGTGTCAATCGTCACTTTGGGGAAACCTCCGACGGTCCCCGCACTGCCCTGACTCCAACACGCAGCGATACCACGACGCGACTCGACTTCATTACGTCCTGACATCCTCCTCCGTTGCAAACTCAGTCAATCCACCTCTAGTCGAACCCATCCCCCATGGATCTACCGCCCCTCTCTCAAGATCAACTGTCCGCGGTGCTGATTGCTGCCCGTTCACCGGCGGAACTTCACGAGAAGCTGTCAGCGTATGAGACGCAAGCTTGCCTTCTGTCAATAACCGATGGAGACCACTCGGATCTGATTAGTCTGTTCTACTCGACATTTTTCTTTTCGCATCTACTGAACGACGATATGTAAGTCCGCCTGTGTCAAACCGCCCTCGTGCTTCTAAGTTCATGGCTGACCAAACCCTCGTCGAATAGATACGAAGCTCGTGCGATGACTCAACGCGTGCCAGAAAACCTATCTTGTAATGACCCAACACTACAAAACTGCCTGACTTTACTGCGCGCCGTGTGGCAGAGAAAGTACGAACAAGTCTACACCATCCTACGGCAACTACCTTGGCCAGAGACATTAAAGCCGATGGTTACCAGCTACGAAGGTGAGGGAGACAAATGCATGACAGATCTGTTTTGGCTAGCGTCTAACAGCGCGTCTAGCATACTTCCAAGAGAAGACCCTGAAGGAAGTCAGCAGAGCATACGGAGCGATCAAACCTGCAACAGCTGCAAGTTATCTTGGGCTCGATACAGCTGCCGCCGAGAAGGGTGACCCAGCTATCATACAAAAGTTCACGGCCTGTGGGTGGACGTGGGATGAACAAGCCAAGCTACTACGTCCAAAGCCGATACCCGCCGACGCTGCAAGCAAAGGACCGTTATCCAACGAATTGAGCCACATTATGTCGCTGATCGGCAGGTCAAAGAGTTAGGAGGTATCGGAGCTGTGGAATATGATTGATTGGAGCAGGACGGACTCGACTTCATCCCGAAAGATTGGGAAGATACACCTGTCAGAACGGATTAATGGCGTAACGAATTTACCTTGAACATAGACCAGTGCTGAGAGAAAGCGGAATAATATGGTACCACAGGCTCAGGCAGCGCAACGGGGCCAATCGAATCTGAAGCACTCAACGGAATCTCTTGCTCTTCTGGTCCAACTTGTAGCGTACAGATGCACAACAGCCCAGGGTATGTACAAGTATCGGAGAGGAATTCTAAAGATAGTAAAAGAAACATCATTCCTTTCGCTCGCAAAGGCACGACTGGGAAATTAGACCAAACAAATAATACATAACCGGGGATTATCCCGGACAAGCTTCTTGTACCCTGGGAGGTACGACCGTCCTACCGGAATAATTGACAATCATCTTTTCCGCTTTCTAACTCTATACCATTTAGTTCTCACCGGCCTTCATCTTCAGGTAGGCCTCCAGGTCGAATCGGCTGTCCTCGGGATCCGTGATGACTGCGAATGTCCAGTTAGTGCCGGAACGTCCATTGATTGGCACAACGTATAAGATAGCGCCGCAAGGGAAGACAAAGAGTCGATAACATACTTCCGTTGTTTTGTGTGTCCTTGGGGGCGGTCTTCTTCTTCCACTCTGCCTTGGCCTGCTGGATCAGGCGCTCCTGGCGGGCGTATTCACGCTCGGCTTCCGCACGCTTCGCGCTGGTGTTGATGGAGGACTGGTGGTAGACACCGTAGACGAGACCGGCAACGAGAGCCGAATAACGGAGGACCTGGATTGCGCGGGCATTGAGTCAGTATCGCGAACACGTGTGTCGTCGTCGGCATCAGATCGGGCGGCCCTTGCGGACGGATGGAGCGACTACTCACGTTGACACCCTGGCTAGCCATTTTTGAGAGAAACCGTGGCCTCGGAAGAAGCGGACAAATAATGCAGTAAACGAGAGGTGTAAGGGCCGGTTTCCGAATGACCGTTTGGAGGGGTATCGACTGTCAATGGCTGGCAATCGGGGAGGATATTCAGAAGCTGGTCAAGGCGAAGTTCTGTCGCGAGTTTTTCCGGGCCGTCGGCCCTCCTGTGCTTATGTCATCGGCCGACCCGGACTCTGGGCGCGGGACGGGGGTTGATGGTCGAACCGCGCGAATGTCTCCGGAGTAAATAATCCCTACAACTGAACGACCTGTGCGCGTCCCAGGTTGCCGTGGTCCACCATGTCGTCGTCCATGCAACAGCGGAAGGCAGAGATTCTTGCCAAACGCGCGAAACTCGCAGAGCTCAAGCGACAGAGGGAATTGCGCCAGCATGAGTTCAGCCAAAGTAAGGCCAGCGTGGGCGACGGTTCTGAGGTATGTCATCCGTCCGATATAACAACCTACCCTCGACTCTTTTTCTCAGTCAAAAAAAAAACTAACCAAGGTGTTGCGTCACCAGACTGTGTCTCCTGTCCCTAGCCGTTCCGATAGCAGAGCAGAACTCGATGACCTGATCTCCCGTCTTGTTGACCGTCCCGGTTCCGCCTCCGTTAGCCACGCCGATGGCCCCTCGCGAAAAGGGAGCCGGCCAAACTCAGTGATCAGTGCCAGTCAAGTCAGTGGGGACAATACCGAGCCGTACAGTGCACCTACGCGACCCGTCTCCCAGTCTATCGCTGTTCAAACCGTTGGGGCCGAGCCTTATCCCGTTACTCCTGACGCACCGCCCGCTCTTGAGCCCAAGCCAGAAGTCGTCACGTATAGTAAAGCTGTACAAACGGACGACTTGAAATCTCTGGATTCATTATCAGTTGACTCAGACGGTGAAGATGTCCAGGATCCTTCGGGCAGTAAACGACTAAGCAAGAAAGAGCGTGAACGGGAAGAGGAGATCAGGAAGAAGCTTCGGAAAGAGATCGAGGAGGAAATTCAGGCAACACAGCAAAGAAACCAAGATGGCTCGACTTCTGACGCTAGCAAATCGCGCTACCCGCTGCGCACACTTGACGAGGACGAACTAAAAGCCGTTACGTCTTCGGATGATTTCTTGGACTTTGTTGAACGATCGGCCAAAGTAATCGAGCGTGCCTTGGACGAAGAATACGATGTTTTGGCAGACTATGAACTTGGCGGCGTCGATGGCGACGTGGAAGATGATGAGGAACATGGAAAGAAGAGAAGAGGCATTAGGGAGGTTTGCCAATTTTGGGATGAACGATGGAGTAAGAAGCGCATGATTAGTGACGTGAGCTTTTCTCCAAAGGTGAGTCCTTGTCACATCCAACAGCGTCGTCTTCCCTTCCGCAACACTGACTTGTATACTCTAGTTCCCGGAGCTTGTCTTGGCTGCCTATACTAAGAACCCTTCTGCGCCGCATGAGCCGGATGGCCTTGTGCAGGTCTGGAACCAACATCTACAATCTCGCCCGGAATATGTATTCCATTCGACTTCGGACATTCTCGCGGCGAAGTTTTCTCCTTTTCACCCGAACCTTATTGTTGGAGGATCGTACTCTGGTCAGGTCCTTCTCTGGGACACTCGATCATCTCGCGCCGGTGGAGGTGCGCCTGTACAGAAGACACCATTGACAGGGTCCGGACACACCCACCCTGTCTACAGCATTTCTATCATTGGCACACAGAACGCCCACAATATTTTGACTGCCTCCACAGATGGCGTGGTTTGCGGTTGGACGGTTGACATGCTTTCTCAACCTCAGGAATACCTGGAATTGACTACCCCACCTCCATCTAAGACTGAAGATCTCGCTCCTACAACCATGTCCTTCCCCCAGTCGGATCCTACATTCTTTATCGTTGGGACGGAGGAAGGAGGTATCTATCCTTGTCACCGTTATGATAGAGCTGGCGCCAAGGCGGGCACTGATGGCCGCCTTGCATACCGCGGCCACGCAGCGCCAATCATGTCGACTGCGTTCCATCCTGCTCGTGGTCCGGTCGATTTGGGTGACTTGATGCTCAGCTCGAGTTTGGATTGGAGTGTGAAGTTGTGGCGTGTTCGGCCGCCAGCCACAACTGCACCCGCCACTTCGGCCATGGGGGCTGCCAACATAATTTCGCCTATCCTCGATATTACGCGAGAAGATGTTGTCTATGATGCCCGTTGGTCACCCCACCGCCCTGGTGTATTCTCTCTCGTCGATGGTGCTGGAAACCTCGAAGTCTGGGATCTGTACACCGATACCGAGGTCCCTGTTGTGCGGACAACGCCATCTAAGGGTCGTGGGGGTATTCTCACTAGGAGTCTTAACAAGGTGGCTTGGGAGGAACGTGAAGGACGACGTATCGCGACTGGTGGCCTCGATGGTGTCGTTACCGTCTTTGAGGTTGGCAAGGGCCTCAGTGGTACTCCGGAAGATGTCCCCGCTGACGAGTGGACGGGAATGAAACGCTTGATAGGGAAGCTGGAAGGAAACGACCGGATGAACTAATATTGGACGTTCGTAAAGCCAGGGCCCACGAACTGCTTCCCCTAGCGACCTCTGCTGAGTTGGGACCACTGAAGTCATGACAATGCATTGGCTGCTCCAAACACGTCCATCAGCAGATGGTTGCCTCGACTCTTGAAGAGCTTTATCTTCACTCAATCTGTACCAAATTTTCATTATGTGGTGCCTTTATTGCGATCATATACCCCACGGGCGCCCAGTTGATGTATGTATGCATGTGTTTAGGCCAGGCGAAAGCAAGAAGGCAGGTTCAATCGAATACTTAACATTCTATATTATTGTATCGTGAATGTATGATAGCCATCCACTATAACACTGTAATTAAATCAGAAATGCAAACATTTTTAGTCCTCGAATCTGTACCTAGGTACCTTTTAGATGACCACCACGTGATACCTGCCAGAAACAGTCACGTGAGCACTACTCCGCCTTTAGCCATTTGTTTATGTTTTCCCGTTTGGGATATGGGACGATCTCCACCACAACTACCGCTCCCACCACCAACTATCTCCAAACCCAACACAATTGCACAAGACCACATTTCTCCCTTCAGCTGTCCTGTATTATCTGCGATCTGTCAGTTGGTAATATACTCTTGCCAGAACATAGGTTGAGCCGCCTCAGATCGCAACATCACCATGGTTGGCCAACAACGGCCTGCCTCCGGCCTTCCGACCAGGAGGACTGGATTGCGCCAACCTGTCCGACGGACAGGCTCAGTTGCGACCAACAGAGAAGCATCTCCTGCTGTTTCAACGAGACCTTCGACGACCAGCTCGTCACGAATCCAGCGACCGACCCCTGAGCACAGTGCGACGAAAAGAAAGGAACCCCAGCCCGAGCGCAAATCCAGCGACGACACGAACATTCATGTGGTGGTGCGTTGTCGCGGACGCAATGAGCGCGAAGTCCAGGAAAATAGTGGGGTCGTGATTGAGACCGAAGGTGTCAAGGGGAAGACTGTCGAGGTGTCGATGGGGCCGAATGCCGTTTCAAACAAGACGTACAGCTTCGACAAGGTTTTCTCACCTGCTGCTGACCAGGCGACCGTGTTCGAAGATGTAGCGCTTCCGATCGTGAACGAGGTAAGCTTGCGCACTACTCGCATCTTAAATGACAGGGACTAATCAGGCTGTAGATGCTCGAAGGATACAACTGCACGATTTTCGCATATGGCCAAACGGGTACCGGAAAGACGTACACCATGTCTGGGGATATGACCGATACACTGGGTATTTTATCCGATAATGCTGGTATCATTCCGCGCGTTCTGTACGCCCTTTTCCAAAAACTCGAGGACACCGACAGCACGGTTAAATGCTCCTTCATCGAGCTGTACAATGAAGAACTGCGTGACCTGCTTTCCGTCGAGGAGAACGCGAAACTGAAAATCTTCGAGAACGAGCGGAAGGGTGTCAGTGGAAGCACCCTGGTCCAGGGAATGGAGGAGACCTACATCGATTCTGCCACGTCTGGAATCAAGTTGCTGCAGATTGGCAGCCATAAACGTCAGGTGGCCGCGACGAAATGCAACGACTTGAGTTCTAGAAGTCACACGATCTTCACCATCACCGTTTTAACGAAACGCGTCACCGAAGCCGGCGATCAATACGTCCAGACTGGGAAGTTGAACTTGGTCGATTTAGCTGGAAGCGAAAATATTCAGCGGAGTGGAGCGGAAAACAAACGCGCTGCTGAGGCAGGGCTGATTAACAAGAGTTTGCTTACTCTGGGACGGGTCATTAACGCCCTGGTCGACAAGAGTGGTCACATTCCTTATAGGTATGTTTGGATGTGATGTGTGAAGAAGTGCGCAGGACTGACCTCATTAGGGAATCGAAATTGACAAGACTTTTACAAAACTCTCTAGGGGGAGAGACAAAGACGTGCATCATTGCGACCGTTTCACCGTCGCGAAGCAACTTAGAAGAGACCATCTCTACCTTGGACTATGCCTTCCGAGCAAAGAACATTCGGAACAAACCACAGATCAGCGCTGTTACCAAGGATAGGATGCTTCGTGAATTCGCTAGGGAGATTCAGGAGCTGAAGAGCGATTTGATTGCCACTAGACATCGCAATGGCGTCTATATGGCAGATGACACGTATGAGAAGATGATTATGGAGAACGATTCAAGACGAATTGTCAACGAAGAACAGCGGGCCAAGATTGAGTCCATGGAATCCAGTCTTCGACACAAGGTCCAGGAATTGTTCACCCTGACAAGCAACTTCAATGACCTGAAGCATAACAACGAGAAGACCTTGCGCAAGCTTAGCCAGACCAATGACGTCCTTGAACAAACGGAGATTGTCTTGAAGGACACGCAGGAGCAGCTTGAGGAGGAAGCGATGGTGCGCAAGGCGCATCAGAACACCGAGAAGCGACTCTACGAAATTGGGACTGGTCTTATATCTACTTTGGGCAGCACCGTTCATGATGTGGATGGTCTGCACGCGAAACTGGAGCGCAAGCAGAAATTGGAGACGGATAATCAAGAGATCTGGCAGACATCTACCACCGAAGTCTGTGATGTCACCGAGCAGATCGATGCTCGCATGCAAAGCTTCCAAATTGAGCATGCTAGAGTGCTGAGCGAGATGTCGGATAAGATTCGCCACTTCGTGGAAAGCGAGATGAGCACTGTCGAGGAAGCCCGCTCTCAGGTGCGGAGTTTTGGTTCCTCGTTTGACAGAGTGGAAGCGGAAGCCAAACAGCAGACCTCTGGCGCGCACGATGAGATGAACAATGTGCTTGAAGAGATCAAGGTTCTTCGCGAGGACATCAAGCTGAAGGTCGGAGAGGGACTCAATGGTCTGTCTGCGGCGGCAGCGAGAATTTCGAAAGAAGTCATTGGGGAGTTTGCTGACTTCTATACCCAGGTAAGTTTTCCATATTCTCATGACTAGAAGCCTTGACTGACAGCCGCAGCTCCACTCATCGTACAGCACCCTTGGCAGAGATTTCAAGTCTATGTTCGAGAACATGTCGAAGCACCTCGAGGGCCAAAAACTGGAGATCGACCAATTGCGACGTCAACTCCAAGAAGCGAATCGGCAGACAGTTGAGGCCAACCGTAAGGCCTCTTCTAACTTGGCCCAGGTACTTGAAGAGGAAGATGCAGTCGCACGTGCTGAACGGGAGGCCCTTATGACGCAAATTCACAAACTTCTTGAAGAGTCCAACCAGCGGCAATTCAGTCGCCTTAAAAACAAGTGCGATGCAGTCCGCAGCAATCTTTCATCTTCAGGAGATTGCCTCGAACAGGCCACGGTACACCATGATCGGCAA
The DNA here is from genome assembly GCA_019721355.1 of Aspergillus sp. MEXU 27854. Classification (NCBI taxonomy): domain Eukaryota; kingdom Fungi; phylum Ascomycota; class Eurotiomycetes; order Eurotiales; family Aspergillaceae; genus Aspergillus; species Aspergillus sp. MEXU 27854. Next base: position 1,893,488 of record JAGMTT010000003.1, read on the forward strand.
ATCGACGAATGGATCTTCAAAGAGGAGCAATTTGCTAAAGACGTCGCGGCTTCCAAAGATGAGATTAAGACAAAGATCCAAAAAGACTGGGAGGTGAGCTACTTCGTTTCCGCTTTGAAAGCACTGAGCTAATTCCCATAGGCGTTTGACCAACGAAACGTGACTATTCAGCGTGCGACGGAATCTGTGCACCAGGAAACTGTGCGCATTGTGGATGCTCAAATGAAAGACGTCAGCCAGCAGCTGACAGCTCTGGATGATTTTGTTGCCAAGGCGCGTTCTCACAACGGCCGGTTCCATGAAGCCCATCTAGGCAGCTTGAACACCCTGTCCGAAAACGTGAAAGAATCGTATTCTACCTTCGACGAGAAACTCGGCGGTTTTGGCGAACACGTCGGTCAGCTCAAGGAAGATGCTGCAACCCACACGGATAGCCTCGGGCAAACCACCGCACCCCTCCACAAGGACATCCGCCAACCGCTCTTGGACCTCAAGTCTGCCATTCGAAACCGGCCGATGAAAGAATACATTCCTACGGGTGTGACTCCACAGAAGCGTCGCTACGAATACCCGTCGACATTGCCACGCACGGAAGGACACGACGGTCTTCGTTCACGGCACCGTACCTCCAAGCAATTCCGGGCTCTTCCTTTTAGCGAGGATCCATCTCCTCTCCAGAGCTCCCCCCTGGCGTCGCCACCTAAACAATTCGTCTATAGCGATGCGACGGAGGCAGGGGCTCAGGCATCCCCGTCAACCAACGCTAGAGTTTCCAATGTTGGCCTGCAGGAAGCTGAAGGAAATGCCGCCAAATCCACAGAGAGGGAAGTCGAAGCATCGCCGAGTACACAGCGCACAGGCGAGACAACAGCAAAGAAGGAGCCTGAACAGCCACCATTGAAACGACGTCGCTCCACCTCGACCAACATTGAGAATAAGGTTGAGACCAAGCTGCCACAGAAGCGGGCCACGAAGCGAATGGCCGGCATGTGTGAGGGACTTGAGAACATGCCACCATCTGAGATCGCTGGAGTTCAGAGATTCAGAAACCGTCCCTCTCAATAGATGATGGCCGTATCATTTCTGCTTTGGTTTTTGCAGTTGCTTGGCATATGTGATACCCTAGTCTGAGTTTTTCTGGTGTCTTTTCTGTCTATGGAAGTAAAGTTATGGTTTGGGATCGTTCTGCTTTTAGGACTGGTGTTCATTGGTATGATGGTGTCATCAACGGCAGGAAGAGAGTCCGGGTTGTTTGACTGTCTGATATTCTGGTCCATGCGCTGCTTTTTGATTTAACCTCGTTATACTGTATTGGTCCGGTTCTTTCAACTTCATTGTCCATCATTGAGAATCAAGTCTATTTTGGGATATATATACGTTTGTCAAGGCTAATCATCTCATAGCTCATGCTTTCGTAGCGACAATGATACCCTCGCCGCCTCCGGGGGGCTGGTGGAAGGAGACATCTTTCAAACCGACGGACGTCAGCAGAGCACGCCATTGCTTCTCTGTCCGCTCGAAAGCCCCGACTTGAACCATCATCATGATGCTGATGCAAGCGGTCGCAAAATCACAATCTCTGTCAGGGATGATCTGGTCATTGATGATCAGACGAGAGTAGCCCGGCTCCATGGCAGCCACAATGTTGCTGAGGATGTCGCGGGCTTGTTCGTCACGCCAGTCGTGGAGAATCCAGTGCATGTAATATGCGCGAGCCCCTGTGCCGGTTAGTGATCAACATCTCATGCGACAATACAACAGAGGGACAAGAAGAGGGATCAACGCTATAGCCTACCTTTGACTGGCTGAGGCGTGAAGAAATCATGAGCCATGAGCTCTGTGGCCTTGGGAGCATCCTTTAGATCGGAGACCACCTGCGGCAGGTCCTGGAGAATACGACGACCCGGGGCATCCGGGAATTTGCCATTGAACGCGTGGAGGTAGTGACCTTCACCACCGCCTACATCGACAAGTAAGACGTCGTCTGGCTGGGTTCGGAATCCGTCGAGAATGGTGCCCTGCACATCGAACCAATCCACCCAGTTCGGGGTGGATTGCTGCTTCAGGGTCATCCATTGCTGGAAGTCCTTTGCCAGTGACGGGTTCTGACCCAGCCATTGGAAGTAGTTGAGGGAAGTGTTCTTGGCCAGTTGAAAGGGCGTGTCTGCGGCCGAAGTTGGGAACTGATTGTTGTTCTTCTGGAAATACTCCGGGGCATAGGTGGTGCAGAAGTTCCCGATGTCAAAGCTGCATGGGGTTAGCTGATGCAAGGCTCTAGGAAGGCTTGCATATGCTGGGACGAAACAATTGCACGTACCATGCTCTGGTGGTAGCTTCGAGAGTCGGGTCTGCCATCACCATGGTGAGAGGAGACGGCTTGTATGTCTGGACATCGGATTCCAGGACATACCCGGAGGCTGAGAGCAGCCTCAGAATCTGGTCTAAGCGCGCACATGTTGTCAGCAGCACGGACTTCAAGCCATGAGTCGGATTGTGGATCAGCGTCTATCATGACTGAGCTTTGGACAAGTTGAAGATCGACATGGCCGAGTGGAACCGTCAACGCTTGTCGATCCCCAAACACGATCGCGTCTGTGCTGAGATGGCTGCAGCGAAGGAATGCAAGTAATACTTACCGACAACAATGACGCTCGCTCCGGACTTTTCTGCGATTTGTTCGGTGGTGGTTCCCTTGTCCTGGCCGTCGCGGATGGCCTGGAAGGCGCCCAGTTGGACACCCATACGGATAGCCATCAGCAGAGCGGGGTTCTGCGGTCATCAGCGTTGCTCTGACTTGATATTCGTCTTTTTCATCTCCAAAGGAATATCTAGCGAGAATAATGGCGGTGTTCTACATACCAACACCACATCCTGGATGGCAGTTTCCGGCGGAGAGCCGAGAGCCTCCACCAGGCCTCGCGCGGCCTTCAGGGCCTTGAACCGCGTCGCATCATCGAGCGATTCTCTGTTTGCGCGAACGGACTGGGTGAGCGAGGCGATCTGGTCCTCGAGAGACGCACTGGCCGAGTCGCTCTGGGGGAGAGTCATGATGAAATGCAAAGTCAAAACGGACAGGGAGCAAAGTGCAACGACGCAGGGGAAGACTGGGCTCAGCCAACTACAATGCGTGGGGATATTAGACACAACAACGAGGGATCCATGGAGATTTGAACGGACCGCGTGGCATCGGATGGCGCTCGGCGACCCCCATCCGTACCGAAGGGGAAAAGATACGGTGGAGACTCGCACGTGTGGCGCCTGAATCGCGCACGCTTTCCATCAATCACAGCTACGCCGGACAAGGGAATCGGCTATATCCAGCGCGATGGGCGCTGAAAATGTCTCACTAGCATGGCTGGGTCGGATGTCGCAACGCCCCATGATTGCCGGTTCCAAAGCGTATGGTGGATCTCCGCGCCCTAACAGCACTTTGGTCTGAGATCGCGGGTTCCACTCGGATCCTTCGATTGAGTCGATGGCCATCGCGATCCATGGCCGTGGGTGCTGGCCAATATTGGGCCCTTGCACTTATGTCAATTCCTTGCAACGAGGGTCCCTGAGTTTACTTAAGGATGAGATCTCCGCTCCACTGAGGCGGATTCCTCGCCAGGCTCTTTCCATCAGTCATGCAGGTACAGAATATCGTTTAGGTGACGACCATGGCTGACTCCTCGGGGCCTGTGGATGCCTCGTATGGTGGCGACTCGCTGATGGGCGTGTCGATTGCCATCGCAGTGCTCCAGGTGATAATTGTTGCGGCCCGGTTCTACGCCCGTTATGTACAACGAGTCAAGTGCGCATTGGATGATTATCTGATTTTGCTGGCATTGGTAAGTCGTCTTTTTGTACAGTTGACATCAGTCGCTAATTAATTGTATAGATTGCCAGTCTCGGACAGTCCGCGCTATACATAGTTTGTACGTGGCCGTCGCTTTCTGCTCCAAGCACTCGAACTAACTCTGCGAAGTGCTCAAGGTTGCGGGCCTGGGATACCATCTGGCCTATGTCCTGCAGACGACCCCCGAGAAGCTCGTCGCTCTACAAAAGGTGAGCTTGTTCTCCCCCGATCGCCACCGCACCCACTTACCCAGTTTCCAGGGCCTGATGGCAAACCAGATCCTCGACTTTCCCTTCACGGTCACGCCCGCTAAGATCTCCATCCTGCTGTTCTACGTGCGCATCTTCAGCACCAAGAAGTTCCGGATTCTCGCGGGGATTGTCGGGGTAATTGTTCTCGGCCATGGCATTGGGGTGTTTTTCGCCGCGATCTTCCAATGCTCGCCCGTGAACTACGCATGGGACCAGTTCGCAGTGCCCAAGACGATCTCGGGAACGTGTTTCGACCAGCAAGGATTCTATCGCTACGTGTCGCCGCCGAACATCCTGACGGACGTACTCATTCTCATCATGCCGCTGCCGTTTGTGTGGAGGCTGCACACGCGGTTGACTCAGAAACTGGCATTGACGGGCGTGTTTATTCTCGGAGGACTGTCAGTGCATCAACCCTCGCTATCCATGCAATAGACTGATATCCTACAGAGGCACCGTGGCGAGCATTCTGCGCATGACCATCTTCTTCCAGGAAAACGCCCTGACAGACCCAACCTGTATGTGTTACCTTCATCTTCTCGCAAAAGACTCGTGCTAACCCCGACAGGGGCCTCGATCAACCTAGGCATCTGGACGGTACTAGAAGGCGGCATCATCATCATTGCGGCCTGTCTGCCCTCGATCTGGCCGTTGATTGTGCGGATCCTCCCGCGCAGCCTGATGAGCAAGGCGTCGTCGCAGAACCGCGGCCATCGGTACACGACCAGCCATGTCAAGCCCAAGGGGGCGGACGGGTTCTCCCGGCTGGGCGAGGGCGCGACCGGCGAGACGGATAAATGGCCCCTCGATGTGAATCCTTCGCTCGAGAACCAGAGCGTGTCCACCCACGGGCCCACGCTCGTCAACGCAGAGAGCATCTCCCTCCGGAGTATGGATGAAGTTCGGCAGGAGCCGAGGTTTTGATGATTTCCTTTGTCTGGATAGGATATAAAATGAAATAATAATAAATTAATAGATCAATGGCAACACCTACTTCCCTGTGCGTGCATTCTTCACCGTGTGAAGAACCCCCGCGAACTGGCCAAGCCGCTAAGATCCAAACATCACGGAAGCGCCTGGAAAAATGCGATCCAGGATCCAGACCCAGGGGGAATCGATAAAGACCTACCTCGGCTCGAAGGGGAAATTACACCGACCGTCGCATTGATTAATTAATCAAGTGTGAGACAGCGCTTGCAAACTTTAACAGAGTATTTGTCTAGCAGTGGTTCCTTAGTGTTGTTAGTGTTGTTGTGGCCCAGCTGGGCCATCGCTTCAATGGCGATGAGGCCCACTTGGGCGATGACTCGGTCGATATACTCTGTAGTGGGCTCAATCGGAATCGTATGATTCGGTGGAGTGAGTTAAACGAGGGGGCCAGTCAGTGCTCGGTTCGATCTTATCTACCGGACACCTCGGCGAGGTTGTGCCGATAGACCATCCTGCACTGTCGTGATCTATAGCTCTCTAGTCTATCACTCCTTTCTCGTCCTGCACAGCTATTACCTCGAACGCACTGGGAGTAACTCTATTGAGTTGTAATTATTTGACGGCACCTCCTGAGCATCATCTAATTGACCAGTTATTAAGTCGATATCGTACGGGTGTGTTACTATACCAATTAAGCTGCATCTTTGCTCGCCTCCGTTATATATCTTGCCCTAAATATATTCGTCTGCGAGGAGTCGAATTTACACCTCTCTGGGCTCTTAGTAACTCCTCTTATAGTTTACATCTTAGGCTCGACCCCTTTAGCTTACTCTGACTACGACCGTAATACCCTAATTCCTCTGATCCTTCGCAGCAGTGATCGGCAGTGCCTATCCTAACCAATGAATCTTTCAACAACCACCAACTAATTTACATCTTCGAGCCTTCCCGTAACCTCCTCCCACCTCTCATGTCGAACGACGACCGAGTATACATCCCAAAATGGGGCGAGTTGCCCATCGAGCAATACCTAATTGCACGTTTCCTCCCACGTTCCTCTCTAGGCTACTGCCCCGAGAGATCGCTAATACCATTCTGCAGAGGCACTGGGATTTTGAAGCGACAGAATCCCCCGACGAACAATGCCTCCGACTAATCCAACAATTCCTCGATCTAGACGAGATACCCCGCGAATGGGATCCAGTCAACTACGGCGGACCACCACCACGCATGCCCACGGCCGAAGAGATCGACACGATCCTCCGACCCTGGCGGTCCGACGAGCTGCGCCAGCAAGCATGGCAAATATGGCAACCCAGCGATACCGTCCCGATCTTTCTCCGGACGCACTATGACCCAGACGACGACGCGACGATGGCGGAATGGGTTTCTTTATCGGAAGAGTTCGAGAACCAGGCCTGGTGGGCGTGTTTAGACGATGCGTCGCTTTTCGATTTTGGGTCTGACTGGCTGCGCGTGTACGACCTCATCCCCGAGATTAGTACCAGGTATAAGCGAGATGCATCACCAGAAGTTGTGGAGATGTCGCGAGCGCAATTCAAGACGATCCTCCATAAAACAAAGCAGAATGAGCCCGATAGGTGGAAGGACGATCCGCATCGCTTCATCGAACTCGAGGCGGCGGACCTCCTGCGCACTGTGGCTGCCGCGTACTTTCTCATTGCGGACCGGGAGGCTTTCGAGTCCGGCGGCCAGCTGCGTTTGGTGTATGTGGACGGGAAGCGGAATGTGATCCGGGAGACGCGCATCGAGGCCGGTGGGCAGGCTATTACGGACGTGATCATGGACTGGGATCAGCTGAATCTGCCTCCGGACTTGTGGGAGGAGGGGACTATCGGGGAGAGGTACCGTGTTACTGGGGATTTAGGGAGGGAGCTGTATCAGTTGAGTGAGGCGGATATGGCGGATCCTTGATCTGTCTGCCTACACTTTACTGTACCCCAGGTATAGATAAGCGCAACAGCATCAGATGCGAGGACAAGAGAATAACTTTTATTACCCTCCTCATTTGAGTCTTGCGTCGAATGCTAGCTTTACGGTAAAACACAAGTGGGAATGGTCTAGACCAAGTCTAATATAGTCGAAAGGTTGAAAACAACCACGACACCGTACTTAGTAGGTATATCGGAACCCAGCCTACCAGAGTTAGCCTGCACCAGAATCCCTAGGGGAAACATACAATGTTCTGGATGATATGCCGTCCGGCACGCTGCTGTCGGTTCCGAACATAAAAGTACACCGACAAGATGCCCACAACGACGATGCTGAAGATTTGCAGCCTGTCATACTCCCATAAGCTCACCGGTTTAGCCCCAGGAAAAAGGAAACTAGAGACTCACCCAGTAATCGCCCACACAGCCGTCGGATACTGCGGCGCCTCCTGCGCACGCACAATGTAACTGCCGGCAACGGCGCCCAATGCCTGAAAGGTGGTGACGACGGCAATCGCCGTCACGCGCCTCCACTGGCCGGCCATGTTGGTGGCCAGGTAGGCGTACTGCATGGCCCAGTTGGACACGAAGGCGCCCGTGCCGAGGAAGGCGCCGGCATATCGGCGGGCGACCTGGCTGGCCGGGGGCAAACCGATCATCAGAATGCCGGCGATGATGCAGCTGCAGTTGAAGACGACGAAGGGGCCGCGGAGGCGCCATCGATCGGCCAGAAGACACGTGCCGACGACGGGAATGACGGCCCAGTAGTACGGCTGCTTGGTTAGCTTACACCTTGCGACTGCACGGATGAGGGAGACACACCGGTGTGGAGAGCAGGATGGCCTGGTTGCTGCTGAAGCCCATGCCCTGAATGATGATGGGCAGGAAGTAGCTGAGGGCGGTGGACACCATGTTTCCGACCAAGCCCATGGCCGCGAAGAGGTAGGCCTTGGGGTCGGCAAGGTGGCCGAGGATGCGGCGCCAGGCGAAGGGCTCGGGGTGGACGTCGCGACGGTCACGGTCGATGCGGGCGACAGCCAGCTGCGTCTCCTTCTCGTCGAGGAAGGCGAAACTGGCGCGCGCGTTCTCGGGGAAGTCGACCATCCACCAGTAGGTCGCGATGCCGATGACGGTGGCGGCCAGGCCGTGCACGAGGAACATCCAGCGCCAGCCGCGCAGGCCGGCGCGGCCGTCGAGGTGGTTCAGCCCGAAGCTGATGAGCGTGCCCGTGGCCATCACGCTGACCTGGAACACCTGCAGGATCGCGTAGCGGAGGGCCTGCTCACGGCGCGGGTACCACGAGCTGATGAGGTAGTTGGTCCCCGGGAGGACGGGGGCGACGGCGACGCCCAGCAGCACGCGCATGGCGATCATCTGCTGCCAGGTCTGGATGAACGCCGTGCACAGGGTGATCAGGCCGAAGCAGAAGGTCGTGCCGCTGAGCAGGACGCGCGGACCCAGCCAGCGGATGGCCAGGGCGCCGGGTAATTGGCATGCGACCACCGCGATCGAGAAGATGAAGATGGAGACCGAGTACCGGCTGCCGTGCAGGTCTAGATCCTCGAACAGGCTCGTCACCGAGGCGGAGGAGAGAATGCCCGAGTCGACGAGGTTCAGGCTACACAGGATCCCGCATATCGAGCAGAGCCGCAGGTCGATTTTACGACGCAGCCGTTTCTCCAGCACTTCCAGCTCTTTGGGGGTGTCTGCGATGGTTGTTGGATCGAGAGGAGTGCCTTCATTCCTGACGGTCGGTTCTGGAGGTTTTACGTCCATTGCCACTGTGGATGGGTGTTGGGATTGAGTTGTTGTATGGCCAACTGCAGGAGCGAGGTTCATTTTGTCTTTGACCGAGCTGGCATCCGCAAGGGACTGCATGTTTCCCAGAAACGTGATCACGGCATAATTCTCCGCCTTGCATAGAACCCTAGCACATGGAGGACATGAGGCTAATTCTGATAGAGATCGGATGCATCGTAACTTGGGTCCAACGAGATAGCGCTGTGACCAGGTAATATGATCTCTAATGTCACAATGTTGATATTCCCATCATGTATCATCCTGAATCCTGAATATAATGTCTGCGGATGCAGCAAAGTAGAGAATTGAAATACTCTGATATTTCGCAGGTACCGAAACTAATAGTTCATGTATTAGGGTCTGAATACCAACATCAGACAAGCTGTCCACTATGAGCCTATGGCTGAATAGCAACGATCAGCCATTTTATCGGTAGCGAGAAACGGCCCGGCTCGGCTGACCTTCTAGAAGGCGGGTGGAATCACATCATCCGATTCTTCATCCACCAGCATAACGACAGAAATGTATGACGATGAGATCCGGTGGCGGCGGATGCTCTCCCGAGGATCCCGAAACCTTCACCAAGCCACAACTTTATATCGTCTACCGGATATCAGGTTACTTCCTGTCCGGGATCTGGTGAGGAAGAGATTATGTCGAGTCCTCTTCTATCGCTTCCGAATTTCTATCTGCGGAAGCCATCTATCTCTGAACTATCCGCGCATATCAGACTCCTGGCTGTCTCCAGTATGCAGTGGCTGTCATACACATTCCGGTGGAGATCCCCCTGACTAAGATAATACTGATAATACGATGAATAAGGATGCCAACGTGTGCATGGCGGGCGTGGCTGAGATCCATATCCGAGAGATGACGACGACGACTTCAGCCAAGGCACGGCACCAGTCCACCAGGTGGTTGCTCACTAATAGTCTTTTAATCTGTACATATCCCTGGGAAGGACTGGAAGAGTCTGTCTAGATAGAATAAAGTATCGTTAAAGGTGCGGGATCACGCACTGCGCTATTCTTCCTATGGTCTTGTCGATAGACATCTCCAGCACCTACGATAGCCGTAGGGATCCCATTCATTGAGATGAGGGTTTTGGATGTATTAGTTACATCAGCTACGATCCTGTCACTGGTATTTCCGATATGCGGTATGTCGCCATTGCACGTTATGAATATGCTTAAGAATATCCAATAATGCTAGAATCGTATAGCACGGTCTGGAAAAAGCTCGTTTCGTCTACAAAATGCGACCATCAATGAGCCTCCTAGCACAGATGGAGCTTCAGCGCAGTTCAATATCACCGCTGGCATCGGCGGGAAGCATCAGACCCTGACATTCGTGCTCGAGAGTAGTCGTGTCGTGGCCGAATCCACCCACGTACAATATCTCGATGTCGACGGAAACACCAAGCACGTCGCGCAATCAAGCTACAATACGACAAAAGGATCGGTCTGGCTACAGTCCGTGGGTCGGCCTTTGAAGAATGTCGGATGGGCCAGGATCGTTGTCATCCGCGATGGACGACGCCCATTGTTTGAAGGAACCTTTACCATCCGGTCAAAGCAGTACGATATAAGGATACAGAAACCGAATAAAGACAACACAAATGACCGCTTAGACGAAATGATGGCCCATCGCGTTTCTTCCGCCGATATATTGAGCGACTCCAGCACCGACCACACGTTACTTCAGACCTACTGCATGTCCACGCCAGAGACTCTGGACAAACGACACCTCCAGCCGCGCCAGGAAAGCTACGTGGACCACATCGGAAGCGAAGCAGGATGTCCCCAGTCCCGGCAAATCGCCTACATCGGGGTAGCGACGGACTGTTCGTACACAGCTGCATTCGACTCGGCCGACGACGTCCACCGGACCATCGTCAACCTGGTCAACACCGCCTCGGTCGTCTTCGAAAACAGCTTCAACATCTCGCTCGGCCTCCGCAACCTGACCATCAGCGATGGCCAATGCCCCAACCGCACGTCCGAGCGCACCGCCTGGAACTCGCCGTGTTCGAGCGGCGATATGAACTGGCGTCTGAGTCGGTTCTCTGCCTGGCGCGGTACCGTCCAAGACACAAACGCATACTGGACGCTGATGACCGACTGTCGCAACTCGCGCGGCGAGGTCGGCGTGTCCTGGGTGGGTGATCTCTGCAACCCGGGATATGGGAACTTTTACAGCTCGCAGTCTGGTGCGGGCGCTAATCTTGTCGCGCGGACTGGTGCCCAGTGGCAGGTGTTTACGTAGGTAGTCCGCAAGTCCGCTGTATTGTCTTGCGTTTGTCCTCGGTCTTGACTAACGTGCCCCAGTCACGAAGCAGCCCATATGTTCGGCGCAATCCACGACTGTGACTCGGACACCTGCGAGCAAAGTAGCAATAACACCTGCTGCCCACTATCGGCTTCAACCTGCGACGCTGACAGCCAGTACATTATGAACCCCTCGTCCACCAGAGCCATGTCACGCTTCTCGCCGTGCACGATAGGCAATGTGTGTTCCCGTCTGGGGTCCGGGGACGTCAGCACGCGGTGTCTAGTACCAGATAGCCCCGGAATCAACACTACCGGTGTGAACGGCGGACAGTGCGGAAACGGTATTCTCGAGCCAGGAGAGGCCTGTGATTGCGGACATGGCACATGTGATGAGCGCAAGGCTCGATGCTGCGACATGATGACATGCCAGTGGCGAGGTGGAAATGACTGCGAACGATTCAATCCCGGAAGTGGCGATCACAGCGGTTCCTGGGCGCAGAGACATCTTGGGCTGGTTATTGGGCTTTCTGTTGGCCTTGGAGGTGGTCTGATATTGCTCACCTTGTTGAGCTTGGGGATCTATTGCTGGCGACAACGGAGGGTTCGCAAACGACTCGCTTCGCTGAGTAGTACAAGTAGCTGGTAGAATGTACACTTTTTTTTCCCCCCTTTTCTGGGCCTTGTGAAGGGTTCTTGGGTTCGAGGTTCTTGGATTTGAAACATCTGTGAAGAGTGGGAGCGAATCTCCGGAAGAAATCATATGTGTGCCTTGTAGAAGGCCCTCAACAGGGTGCGAGCTAGCTTATGTGCTATTGTAGACTCTTCGTTCTCCTAGTCACTGTCCTTATGTTGGAGATATATGGTCCGGGAAACTTGCCATCACAGACACTCCTGTGTCCTTGGGGATTCATATGTAGTGGAGTGATAACATTGTCAATTAACTCTTCTCTGGTAGTCTATCAACAACTTGAACGGTCCAGTAATAGTGAAGCAGTGGACATGGGCATCAGAATGAGAAGCCGTCATCTTTTTATACCACACTTGACTCTGTAGAGCTGGGCATTAGAGAATACGAGGATCTCCTGTTAGGGATCGGGATGGATTGGCAGTTGCCTGGACCTGATACTAACCAACCATAAGGAGGACATCGATTTATTCCAGCCAATAGCCCAGCTCACATATTCGGATTCTCGAGAGTCATGATTGGTCGAGATTATTGTCATAGGGCGACGCTGAGTAGGGCACAGGTTGGGTCTTTACGAAAAGCAGTATGACCTGTCGCGGTCTCATGGTCCTTGGCAGATACATGGAGGCAGGACCGTTTGTGAACATTTATAAGGATCTTTTCTTCTGACATCTAGCCAGAGTATCAGATCCAGAGTATCATCTTTTGGGCACAATGAGAGACCGGCAGCCTGGTATGCCTTCCAATTCCTCGCAGAATTGTCACTGACATATCCTAGTACCTGGGACCCATTATATTTATGCCCCCAACAAAGGGGCTCCTATCTTCTTTGCCATCGCATTCGCTGTTTCAGGTGTAGGCCACATCTGGCAGTGTTTGTAAGTGCTGCTATCATTGCTGTGACCCGGACTTCCTAACGCAAACACCCAGTCATTATAAATGCTTCAAGCTAATGTGGCTCCACCCATTCTGTGCTGTGCTTTTTACAGTTGGTTATGCTCTACGAGCATACGGGGCGTTCGGCAACTACTTGTACGGCACGGAGGGTCAAATTGACGACATGAACCTGAGCACTTACATTGTCAGCCAGTTATTTGTATACATATGCCCGTGAGTGACCCCGAATACAGAGTTTGCTGTGTACTAATTGTCTTCTATCACTATACAGCCCCATTCTAGAACTCGCGAATTACCACGTCCTCGGTCGAGTGTTCTACTACATCCCATACCTTCCACCCCTTCTCCCTGGGCGGGTGCTATCTATTTTTGGCCTCCTGATGGCAGTAGTCGAGAGTATCAACGCAGTAGGCGTGTCTTTCACGGCCAACCCGTCCTCGTCGCATATCCAGCAAGAAACAGGACAGAACCTTACAATCGCCGCGCTTGCCATGCAGCTCACTGTCATTTTCATCTTTATCATTCTCGCGTCGATCTTCCATCGACGATGCCACAAGGCCAATCTACTAGTCAGAAAAGTCTTGATGCTCCTCACGACGTTGTATATAAGCATGTCGTTGATCCTGATCCGCTGTATCTATCGGATGGTCGAACACGCGGGCCATGCGACGGTGCAGTATGATGACCCTGAGTCTCTCAAGGCCCTGAGTCCCCTTTTGCGGTATGAGTGGCTCTTCTATCTGTTTGAGGGAACGCTCATGCTCATAAATTCCGTTCTGTGGAACTCATGGAACCCGGGTCGTTTTTTGCCAAAGAACTATCGCGTCTACTTGCCCCGAGATGGAATTACAGAGTTTGAGGGGCAGGGGAAACCGGATGATCGGTCATTGCCAGTCAGGGTCATATCTGTGTTGACCTTTGGGTTCCTTTTTCGCCGAAAGGAAGATTGGGAGGACCGAGTTGCTATTGCTGATACTCAGGGACGGACGGCACCTCGTGTTTGATTTCAGGAGTTGACGTAGCCTTAGAGATGCGCGGACAGTCAACATGTGGTAGAAAAAATGACGCTATGGAACGGGATTAAATTAGAAAGTTTTCGTGATATATACTACAGAATCCGCATATAGAACGATATGTGAGTTGATAAGCGAGATAAAGATATATAAAGTGACCGCTTCTAATATCGGACAACTTGGACCATGATGATATACAAACATGTACGATATGCACATGTTCCCAAGGTCATCGACTTAAAACACCCCAGGGGTAAAATCAATGGCCTGTGCCTTTTCGACCACACCCTCCAGGCTCCGCACAAATTCCTGATGCGTTGGATCCTCCTTGACATAGTAGTCCCGATCGGCGGCGCTGGCGAACTCGACCACAAAGGCGTGGGTGATGCCATTCTTACAGACTCAGCATTTCACCCATTGCGAGTTCTAGGAATGCAGACATACCTGGATCCCTTCAGGGGAATTGTCTACGCCACCCGACGAGAGTTTGATATAGGGTTTTTGGGATGTGGGATGGATGCATTTGTCTTTCAGAGCCAGCATGCGGGAACAGACCTGTACCAAAACATCAGTAACTACCATCTACCGGTCCTCTGCTACATACATCTTTGACCACTTCGGGAGTGGTGTCCGCTTTGAACTGGAAAAGGACTATGTGTGTGATCGACATGGCGGGTAAAGGATTAGGAAGACTGGAATTGGCCGAATGGAGGAGCCAGACCACGAATCAAAGAAGGATCGAAGTGATCAGCAGAACAGTGGATTGCCGTATGGATGGCATTGCATTCAGAGCGATGATGATGTTTGTTGTGCGGGGCAAAGAATATCGGTCAGGTGACTGTTTTATAATGGGGCTTCTTTGTTCTTCCACAGTCAATCATCACCCACGATTTCAGCATGTCTTTCGAAATACAGAAAGAAATTTCACAGCTCAGATTACGCGTCTTGAGCTCCTCGGCGAGACTTCTAATGAAAGTATGCGAAACATGCGAAAACACTATATGAAGATGCATTATCAAACGCCGATGAAGTGACCCTACTCCTGCAGAACCTTCACGACATATTTGACAGCGCTGGCTTTTCCTGCCCTCAAGTTCGTCAAAGCTGTTTGGATACCCTCCAGCCCCCCTGGCACTGTCTCATGCGGATGAGGCTTCAACCAGCCCTCACTGAGTCCCCTGCTCACCATCCGAGACCACACATATGCAAAGTCTTTATCATCCGTATGGGCGGTCCCAACATTGCTAAACTCCACGCGCATGGTGGAGGGCAATTCGGCCGGACGCATCGGGATAACGATCGACACTGTACCAGCCGTCTGGTCTAGGACTTTGCTGATGACATCGAAGCTCGATTTCTCGCTGACCGCATCCAACGCATACAGAAGTTTCTCCCCCGCTGGAATGGCATCCTGGATCGCGCGCGCAATGGCCCCCGATCCCCCGTTGCGATAGTCAATCACGACATCACCTTTCTCCTGGCTCAGAAGTCCCCGGACATGATCCATGCCTCTTCCGGCGATGCCAATGATCGGATGAATATCCGCCTTCTGCAGCATTTTGATCGCGAATGATCCGACGGCACTGGCAGCACCGTAGACCAAGACGCCTCCTCGGGGCTTGCGGGCCCACGACCTGTCGCTCAGCCACGGTTCAGGCAGCCCCAGGCGAGCAAATAGCGCCAGGGATGCAGTCGCTGCCGCTAGGGGAATGGTTGCTGCTGCCTCAAAGGAGATATGTGGCGGGATATGGAAAGTCGTGTGCGCATTTCCGATGGCGTATTCGGCAAAGCTTCCATGGGGGGTCATGTAGTCGTGAAACGAGGCCACTCGGTCTCCAACTTGAAACTCGAAGACATCGTCGCCGACCTCGTGGACGTATCCTGCAATGTCGTCGCCGGTATTGGTCCCATTGAACTGTTCCATCCATTCGGGAAACTTCCAATCCTTGGGGTTGGTGCCGCTCGCTACCACCTTGATCAGGACTTGGCCGGGCCCGGGTTTAGGGATGGACACGGTGTGAAGCTGAACCTCGACTGCTCCATTTTTGCTGAAGACGAGGGCTTCTTTCATTTTGAGTTTGAGAATATGAGTGAATTTAAAGAGAGAGATGGAGATATGATGGGCAGTGAGAAGGACGGGGGCACATGAGGGTCTTTATAGAAACAGATCTGTCCGGGACGGATGTTCCGGCATTGCAACCGGCATTTGTAATAATAGGCTGCTTTGAAATGCTTGACCAGCAGCGTTCCCCTTTTATTAATTCCTTTTCTATACTCTCATGCTGCCCGATGGTGCTCAGGGAAGAGACGAACACTTTGCGATTCCTCCTATTGCCGCCGTGGTTCATGATGTCAAAATCAACGGACAAACATTGATTGGTCCGTTTGATAGTCCAGACCCATTCAGACCCGCTTTCAAGGCTAACCCTTTCTGGTAGCATTGACCGCTAAGACTTTGCGGGTCCATCCACTACTTCATCTGTTTTCTCCCGACTTGCACCTTCATCTTCTCTCTGCAGCGAATAATGGACAATGAAAGTCAAGAGTCGCTTGGTTTGCGAGACTTGTCGCCGCAGGAAATATGGAGTGCGTCCCGGGAACCCAAGCACTCGATTCGTCGCAATTGTAGCGCCTTCAAGATGTACTAACATGTGGCCACCAGTGTGACGGAAAGCGCCCTGCCTGCTCGCAATGTTTGATGACCGGAAGAAAGTGTCCTGGGTACCAGGACCTGATCTTTATGCCACCTAAGTCTACTCGGCATTTGAAGGACACCCACAACCATTCACCGGAGACCCATCCGTCACAGGCTGGATTGGTACCGCGTCCTAGTCTTTCCACCAGGTCCCTTATGCTCAATCTATCTACGTTTCGTTGGTCCACAGATGAAGAGTTTCTAGCGCTGGTCGTCCAGTACTTTACCCCAGGACCCAATTGCATTGCATGGAATCTCGGCCCAGGTCAACCTCCCCCGAATGTCTGTAGTCCTTGGCTAGAAGTGCTTCCTCAGCTCCTGGCCCGCACGCGAAGCACGCCTCTCCTGTCGGTGTCCCTCAAGACTTTGGGTTACTCGATCATCTGCAGGGGCAATACCATTACCTCTCGCCGACAGTGGGATCTGCACCGTGCAGAGTCATACTCAAATGCCGTGCGTTTCCTGCAGCATACACTCACGGGGCCAGATGGCGCGAGCGACGAGTCTGCTGCTGCTATAATGTGTCTTTGTATAGCCGAGGTGTGTACTTTCTTGGCCTATAGTGGCACATATCTCCCTGTCATACTGAGATCCACGTTGACTGAGACTTGCAAGCTGTTAATCCCCACATCTAAACAAGGGTGGATTGCTCATGTCCGAGGTATTGGCCAAATGATGGAACTCTGCGGTCCAGAGTCATTCACCAAACCCATCTCGCATAAGCTCTTTGTGGCCTTTCGCCCACTGATTGTGCGTACCCATGGTTCCTAAATTTCCGCGTCTTATCCGCACATCCCTAACAGACTCACCCAGATATTGGAGGCATGTATCTCGCGTCAGGATACATTCATGTCGTCATATGAATGGCAGACGATACCTTTCAGCATCAATGGACCCTCATCGATGCAGATGCTTCTCAGTCACGGATCTATTCTTCCCTCTCTTCTACAAAAGGCCCAACACTTACCCTCTCTCCCTTTCGAAGAGGCAGAATCCGCTGTCCGGCATATCATCCCAGCATTGGTAGCTACTCTCGAAGTCATAGACGCATGGGAGCGATCTTTTCACGCAACGACACCTGACCCACTTTTCTGGCCCAGAACAGGCTGTTCCGTTCTTGAGAAGGCCCATGGAGACGTGATTCTGTCACTCTGGTTTCCCAGTCTTCTGGTCGCAACCTCCCTAACTCACTTGTGGGCCTTCCGGGCGATATGTTTCGGCCAGATTGCGCATTTATCTTCGTCCTATCGGGTCTCTTGTACCGAAAGCATTCTCAATGGGTTGGATTTCAAAGGCTGCCAAGAGCAGGCCTTTTCCCTCTATACGAAAATCCGCCAAAGCGTGCCCTATTTCTTGCAGGATGGGATGATGTTTTATGGTGCCGCCTCGGTCATGTTTCCTCTCCGGGTGGTGGAGGCAGTCTTGGGTCTGGATCCTTCGGGGACTTGAAACCTGCTGCATGCTTTCAAAGACGATAGTTTGCGATCGTCTCTTGAGCGTGCCAGGACAGTGTCGACACCAGCCGTACCGAGAGTATGAAGTCGTGTTTTCCCTCTGAACCAGTCGCCCGGCAATGCTACTAACGACGAAGAGCTGTGGGTAGCCGGCGACACATTTGCAGTAGCTCATATAAGAGGCTACAGGAGGCATTTTAAGCGGCTCAGCTACCACGCTTGGTGCGGACCCTATCCTTAGGGATCCTAGCTTTACGAACGAGGATAGCAGTGACGGTTCTACAGAGAAGCAGCCGCTTTCCAATAATTCACCCTACTTCCACGGACATACGGCCATTGGGTGTGAATGGATAATCAGACTGAACCATCCAACCCTGTCGTCCACTCATTCTGCATGCGACTATCTACGTCAACAGGAAGCACAACCCAACACAATAAAGCAACAGTTTCTAAATTCAAAACACCCTTACCGCCTATAAACGATCTCCTCATGATATACACGTCAAGATAATCAAACCTGGCGCTTCTGCATCCCACACTTGTCCAAACACTCCCCAACCTTGATGATCATATCCGCAGGAATCGCATCCCTGACCTTCTCGATATCTTCACCCGCAATGCTCTGTTCTGCTTGTCGCCGCAATCACATCATCGCTCAGCGCAAACGTCTGCTGGGCAACCAGACCAATCGCAAACTCATCAGACGTAAAGGCCGCCGCGAAATGGGCCGGCTCACAGTCCGGGTTCACCTGCGTGTGGAACGAGCCAGCCGGATAGATGGTCAACATGCCGGGACCCAGCTCTGCACGCACAACGCGTTGGTTGCCGTCCGCGGTGACGACACCGGTCTCCGGCACCATCTCAGACAGCACGCGCCCCGACGTGATGGCGAAGAGCTCGGTGGCACGTGGGTGTAGATGCAGGAAGCTCATGCTGCAGGCTGTCCGGGATTAGCCTTGCTCGACACGGGGGCTGTTTCTTTGGATTACCTGGCAACTGCGAGACACTAAAGGATATGCCCGTGCCGACTAGGGCGGGGAAGTTCTGGCTGGTGGCAACTGGCAGCTCGCTGGCGGTGAGGTTGAAGACAAAGTCTTCGTCCTTTGGCAGAAGCTGGTATCGTTCGATGGCACTGGCCTGTCAGATGTGCGGGTTGCGGTATGGGGTACCTGATGAGCGACCTACGTGTCTGCCAGTCGCAGTTGGGCTGTCAATCCGAGTCCGGACGTTGAGTCTCTGGCTATCGGCCGAGGTGCTGCAGTTGCCGGAAGGGCAAGGGCGAGCATTGCCGTGACAAGGGAGCGGATGGTAGACTCAGGAAGCATAATGGAGTTGACGTTGGATCTCAGAGGCTACTGGAACAAGGATGCGTTGCTGAATGTGTCACTTGATGGTTCTGTGCTACTGGAAGAACAGCGGACGCAATTGGGTCTTTATATACCCATGGTTTGTTGGATCTATGTCCATATCAAGCTGAAGCCAAGAAGCGAATTTCAAATAGTTCTTCGGCATAGATCATTAACTGTGCCTACTGTGCCCCCGAACAGTTACATGTACGCACGAGGATATCGGTCGTGGCTCCATCAGACCCCGGCTTACACGACTGCCACCTTCGATAATCAGAGCTTCGATCACGGAGTGTGTCAGCAGATGAGGCTGGGTGGGCTCTTGTATGGTGGCTGTGTGTCGGAAACTGAGGTCGAGCGTATTAATAATACGACTTATGGCGTATTCCCAAAGTTCCCTAAAGCCATCCAGGGAATTATAAGTCCTTCCATAAGCCAGAAATTCGGTGCCTTGCGGCGTTGCTTGGAACCTTACTATATGGGTGCTCATTGGGATGATGTGAGCTCCAAGCAACTCTACCATTGTGACAACATCACCCGTGATTTGTCTCCTGTTCTATTTTCTATCAAAATCACAGAAACACCCACCTGAACGCTAATAGCATGACCCAGTGGTCGAATCAGTGCTGGACATTGTGGGCGAGCTCCCGCTTCACCAAGTACATGCTCTCAGGCCACCACGTTTCTCCAGTATCTCCCAACTGGCCCTGGGACTTCCAAGCCCTCATTAACGAGACCACCTGGCCGAGCTCCCACTGCCCAATACCGCCTATCCACCACACCCCATCCAGTAACATGACAAGCACCAGCCAATGCGCAAAGATATCCATGGCTAAGAGATGCGTCTCATCGAGCAACTGCACCTCCGTCCTGGCTGAGACCCGCGACATCCAATTTTGTGCTCTCGCCTCCGTAGAGGTTGAATCAAGCACGGACTGGACGAGGCTGAGATACTCAGCCGGCGCTTTGTTCAGAAACGACATGATGATGCGTCGGAGGACCCGCGGCGACTGCATCGATGTGACACTGATCATGTATCTTGCCACCCATGACGAGACTCGAGAACGTTCGTCAAAGGACAAGGGCTGATTCCCTGAGGCCCTGACGCTCTCATTTCCCCTCTCAGAGAGAGCCGCGGATGCGCAGCCTTCAAGTACAGACACGGTTTCTAAGCACGCCTGCAGCTGGACGTACTTGCAACCAGACGGGTCCGGTCTCTGGGAAAGAGTCGCCGCAGCCTCAGCTCTCCCGCGGAGGGTTTCCAAGGCTCGATGATATGTTGATGCAACTATGGGTAGAAATAGTTGCTTGGTTCTCTCGGACGGACCGTCCTGCGGCGTCGAGGCAGTTGTACTCCATAAGATGGGCCCGGGTGACTTGGGTCGTCCATTTATAGCTGCGCTGGTGATCACGGTTGAATCTTGATGTGCGGTGCCGACAACATCGTTCAGAACTGCAGTAGACGCTGTATGCGCTGCGCGGGTAAACGAGATCCACTGCGAGTGCTGCGGAAGCACCTCGTTTGGCAGCCGTCGCCCACACTGTCTCGCAGTGGCCGCAAGATGAACGCGGACAGAATGACTGGCCGAGGCGTATAAGACCATCAATGCCGCGTTTGCGAGGATGCAATCGTACGAATCGGAGTTCTGCATGGTTGCCTGGATGTGCTGGAGGGAAGAGAGGTGATGGCGCTCTGCGAGACTCAACAACTCTGCAATCTCAACTAGATCCTGGTGGCTTGGCGCTATCTGGGACTGTTTTGCTAGATCGTGTGACTTGCACGCTGCGGCCAAAGCTAGGAGGGATGACATGACCGCCTTGCATTTGAAAGCGAGATTTGGCACTCCCACTGAAAGAGCGTAGCGGTCGAGTTCGTCGACGGGTATAGTCCCGCTAGTGTGTGAGAGGTAGTGGCTTAGGAGGCTCAGTTCTCTCGCGTCAAGGGTTTCAGAAGAGGACGGATCAGATATGAGTCTTTCTCTATCCGTACTAGGACTCGAGATAGACGCAGATTGTCCACCCGAAGATGGGTTGGGACTTGAAAGGCAATCTGAAGGTGCGAGTGACGATTCAGGGGCTGGAACTGCGATGTTGGGACTTGAACATGGAATATGCGAAGTCGGAACTGGAGAATGGGCCGACGCCTGCTCTTTCGATAGGCCGCCATCACTCGGACAGCTCTCATAGCAACATCTATACGTGCCCTTGGCACATCTAGAGCAACTTGGTCTCAACTCATCGCACTGGGCATTCCAATCAGAACAATGAGTGTAGAGTCACAGGATAAAGCCATGACCTACCTTCTTCCGCTGTCGTTTACATCGAAGACACCCATTCCTCGATTTCTCATGCCTTCTTCGGAGCCGATATCCGCTTGCCTGCCTCGTATCGATACGCATGTTCTCAATACACCAGCTCTCGCTCATCAAACTATAGGCGTACAATGCGGTCGATCGGTGGGAAATTTGAGCGGATCAGTCAAAGTGCTCTAAGATGAACACTTGGGGGCGATCATCGATCGAATGTAAGATGAGGCTGAGACTCAGCCTCATGAGCCAATACGCTGCCAAGCGAAATCAGCACTAGGTGAGCATCACAACAGTCTTCACTTGGCCTTGCAGATCCAAGCCTACTGGATCTTACCAAAATTTGGGTTGACAAGATTTGATAAACTCAGCTGTGTACACAAATCAATACAATCGCCTCTAGTAAGCAGACCCACGCCGACTTCGCGGTGTTGGTCTGCCACACCTCAACGATTATTATCTTCATCGTCCTACCCATCGTCCGGTTTAATTAGAATTTCTTTACCCTTCTCTGGAAAATCCGTTGCGCACTGGGTGAAGGGCTGCTTGACATTCTTATGGATTGCCCAGAATAGTACTACTTTTATAGTACATTGCTTGTCCGAAGTCTGACTATATCTGTCTGTGCTTGGCTGGAGGAACAGTACTACGCAACTAGACCCAGTGAAGCAATGGCTGTCGTCCCTTGTTCTAGATACTGCATCGCCACTTTGCTATACGAGAAAATTGCTGGCATTAGTCCAGATCATGCCAGCAGGACAGCCTGACCGACCACCGGGGGGTACCCATTACATTGCAGCCCCTCGGATACCTCGCAGAACGGGGTTCTCTCGTTGTCGAGCTGTCCAGAAGAAGGCCTAGAGAGCGATCCTACAAAAGACTTGCTATCGTGGTGATCTCCAATGGGGCCAGGTCTTGCAATAACTCTTTGCTGCGCCTTGCGCGAAGCCAGGCCTGTAGCCAGGCCTGGGACAGCTTCCAGGAGGCAGTTGACAGGGAAGATAAGGCAGCCATAGCGTTAAACCAGAAATGATCAATGCACAGCAGGAGAACACAACGAGAGAGAGCTCAAGGTTTCTAAGCCAAAGGAATATCGCAGTACTACATACCCCCTCTGATCACACGGCAGTTTCACCTACGTAGCAGTTGCATAATTACACGCCACAGGTTTATAACGCGTATAAAGCAGTGTAAATCTGGCCTGTAATTTAATTGATAGCCTAGGTTGATCCGATTTCCTGACTCGTATTGGTCCACGTCGTCGGGACATCTACTCTACGCGAAGAATCGATCGTAGGCGTCTTTTGATTCCCACAAAGACTCCATTCCGATACAAGTCAAGGTCAGGAGGTTGAATCAGGTCATCCACACATCAGGCGCGTACACTTGCCCAACTCTGAAAGACGTACATGCATTGAGCAGCGGTGTGACCTCATTGGATTCCATCGGTCAGCTTTGATAACCGATCATTAAGCAGGGGGCTGCTCTGAAGCGTGATTAGCGGACCAGCTCCTTGCTTCTGCCCTAAGGTGATCCAAGGTGGTTAACAGAAGCCACCTCGTTATATCACGCACGCCCCTGCCCCAGGATTGGTTTCCCAACGGTGACAACAATTTCAAAATGATCATCTCGATTGCGGTCACTGCTCTATTGGTAGTGACATATCTCTTGTTGCTTCGTCGACCGCCTCAGAAGCATGCCCTCCAGCTGCCTCCAGGGCCACCGGCACTGCCGGTCCTAGGCAACCTGCACCAAATCCCAAAAGACCATCTCTGGCTCAAAGTCAAACAATGGCATGACCAGTATGGTCCCATTATCTGTGTCCGGTTCGGAAGCCTCAAAATGATCATCCTGGGGTCCTACGAAGTCACCCATGACTTGCTCGAGAAGCGCGGGAGTAACTATAGCTCGCGGCCAAAGTTCCTGGCTGACCGAGTCAGCAACGGCCTCCTGCCGACCTTCCTGCCCTTCCGAGAGAAATGGAAGGCCCACCATCGGCTGCATGCCTCGTTGCTGACCATCCAGGCGAGCCAGCACTATCAGGTCGTGCAAGACGTGGAGAGTACCCAGATGATCTATGAGCTGCTCAGTACCTCGGACTTTTCCGCTCGTTTCCAGCGGTATGCGTCCAGCCAAATCTTTTCCCTCGCATATGGAAAACGCATGCCCCGTGGCGATGAGCCTGAAGTCCGCGAACTGGAGGATATCATGAACGGGATCCTGGAGGGTATCAGTCTGAGCGAGGAGGTCTTCCCTGTCTTAAAATGGTTGCCGGACCGGCTCGCGCCGTGGAGAGGCCGCATGGATCATTTACCTAGGCGACAGACGGAGGTCTTCAGCCGAAATATGAAGCTGGCGTCGGAATCGCCTACTTGGAATTGGGCAAAGGCGGCGAGGGGGGTTAACCGCACTCTAGGGCTGACGGAGCCAGAGCTGGAGTACAATGTCGGAGCGCTCTACGAAGCCGGTACGGATAGCACCGCCATCGTGCTCGATGTCTTCGTCATGGCCTGTGTCTTGCATCCCGGTGTTGTCCAGCGGGCCCACGAGGAACTGGATTCCGTCGTGGGAATGCGCATGCCTACCTTTGATGATCTCCAGAGGCTGCCCTACGTGAGGGCCATTGTGAATGAGGTATTCCGCTGGCGACACCCGAGCCCTGGCGGGCTACACCATGCGGTCGACCAGGATGACATCTACCGGGGATACCTGATTCCCAAAGGCACCGCCGTCGTGGCAAACCATTACTCACTCGACACCGATGAGAGCATTTTCGAGAATCCGTTGGACTTTGACCCGGACCGATGGATCCGGAACCCGAGTCTTCCTACCAGCGCTTTTGGGTTTGGTCGTCGTTCTTGTCCAGGGTTGTATGTAGGCCGGAACTCCGTGTCCATCGCCGTTGCCCGGCTCCTGTGGGCATATGATATTGGTCATGCCTACGAGAATGGTCGGCGGCTCGAAGTAGACCCTTGGGACCTGACGCAGGGTATTGGCGTCCGGCCCAGTCCCTTCCAGGCGTCGTTTAGAGTCCGGGATGAGAAGCGTCGAGCAATTATCAATCGGGCCTGGGAGGAGGCGGAGAAAGATATTGATATTCTTCTCGAACGGGCGAGTCATAAGGCGCCGGTTGTCGACGGTTGATCAAAGTCGGTTATCCACAGTTCTACCTCTGCAGATACTTTGGTCCAGTACGCCCAGTTAATGAGTGCTGGGAGAACAAGCGTGAGTGGGTTGTTATACCCAGCAAAGCTGCTCCCACAGATCTTGTTTTGCGATAAACGATACACTGTATCATCAATAGTGCTATAAAAAGGCAAGATCAAAAGGTATCATTGGTCGCCAGAAGTAATAAAAGTTATTTCTTTTCTTGGACTCCCCCAGCCACTCAACCTCGAGGTAGAGGTGTGCCTAAGTAACTTTCACCAACCTTACTACTACCTCAGGCACAGGTTTTGTATAAACTGCTTCAGCTGGCATGAATGACTGCCGTGGATCTGCCAGTGAAACCTGGTACTTTCCGATGAATGCAGCAGTCAAGTATATCAATATCAGTCTGGCAACAGACCGACCCGGACAGCTTCGTGGGCCATGGGAGAAAGTCATGTTCGCACATGGCTGTTGACTGGCTGCATTCTCGCTCCCAGCTCCCTTGGCCAGCCAACGGTCCGGGTTAAAACATGATGCATCCTCGCCCCAAATCCGGGGGTTGAGATTCGTTGCCGCCGGCGGGCACAGTAGCAACGTCCCTCTGGGAATTGGAGTATCCATGATCGTAGTATCACAGACCGCTTCATGCTCCGTCAATGCGACAGTAGGATGCAGACGAAGCAATTCATCAACCACCGCTCGGAGATACGGGAGGCGTTCGATTTCAGAGATCATGGAGCTGTCACCCTTCGGCGAGGACGACCTGCATGACTGCAGTTCCTCTCGGAGCTGTGATTGAACGGCAGGGTATTTGCAGAGCTCGACGATCATCCACTGGAAGGAAGCGGAGGTGGTAGCTGAGGCCCCGACGAGGAAAATGAGGATGTGGCCCACCATCTGCTCCTCGGACAGATTCCCATCTTCTACCATGACGGATATGAGGTCCCTGGGATGCCAGAATCTGGCTGGATCCTTGAAATCGCGCCGCCCCCGCCGGGCGAAGTCTCGTGCGACGTACTCCACATATCTGAGATCCGCGAACTCTTTACGACCGAACAGGGTCAACATAGCCAAAGATCGAATCGGCCGGGGAAAGATGGCCAGAATCATTTTCTTGATTTGCCCAGTTGCGACTCGGCGTTCCAAGCTATCAAGAAGCCCAGGATACCGGTCCAGCCAGCCGGGGTCCTGGCCGAGCACGCAGGTGCCGGATAGCTCTAGAACGCTTCGTGATGACCACTGGTCAATATTGACCGTCTTTGTTTGTTGGTCAAATTCTCCAACCATGGCGAGGCATCTATCCCACAGCCGTCCCTGAATCCTGGTCAAGGTTCCCGGAGCAAAGACTGGCGAAAAAAGCCTTCGGAGACGCTATTGGGATGTAATTCCTGAGGCCTCAGTGGTGTAATGGCACTACCAAGTAGGAAGTGTGGACTGACCTTGTGTGTGTCTCCTCTTGCTGCAAGTAGTCCAGAGTATCCCAGTCCAGCCTCTGCTAGGAACATGATAGTCTGGGAATGGAAAAAGTCGTCCGATTTCTGAAGGCAGAGCTCGGTGGTAGCTTCTAGGCTCAACACAAGTATCAACTCCACGCTTAAGAAAGTGTAAAACCTGACGAGATGCTCGCCCAGAAACTCTCTACACAGCCTGGGTAGCTCATGGCCAATCAACTTGACAGGCTCTGCATGATTACCACGCCAAAATCTCCGGGTCTAGGATGATATTGGTCACCATTAGCATCCATGGGAAGTGCCACGCTGAGATGTAGGCTGAGGGAAACTTGCCTGGGGGGTGGAAAGTGTTCGAAACGGGCTGGTGTAGACGGGGTATATATGGCACTGGTATACCAGAGCAATCATGAGACCCACGAACAATAGGACAAACCAGCAGAGTCCATCGCACAGAATCCTTAAACCCCAAAGAAGGGTCATCCACGGAAGTGTGGCAAGAAGTAGGGTTTGATGGAATGAACGGCCCATTGTCGACAGTATCGTGCAATGCGTAACTGACCAGGTTGGTCGAGAAGACTGGGCATCTGTCACACTCCTGGCATGTACTAGCATATGTAGCTAAGTCATTGTCGAGATCCTGCTCGGAGTGGCAATTTCATTGCCTTTGAACGATGCACACCGCTATATGCCGGGTGTTGCTTGTGCAGAGCAGGAAAGGCTAATGCATCATGCAGATGCTCCATCCAGCTGATCCTTGGAATGAGAAGACACAAAACTTCAGGACACTGTCCCATATCCTTCATTTGGATTAAACTGACTCCTCCGGTGTCCTCCCATCGAAAAGAACGTTACAATGGAAGACAATAGCCCCATTCTGGCTACCACGCAGATCGGCGGTCTGTGCCTGCTTCTGTATCTCCTCCTGGGCGTGACCACCATCACCTTGCCCATGTCCCCCTTGCGTGTGCCAGCTATGGTGGCTATCCTGAGTCTTGCGGTATCAATCCAAATTGCTGTTTCAGCTCGCCCCTCGTCTCCCCGTCTTCATACGCGGGAGCATGGCATTGGGTGCTTGGGTTGAAGTCTTCAACAGCTACGACATTCTCTTACATAGCCGGATCAGCTACATCGAACAGATGGAATGGGAGAGAAGAAGGGGATCTATCACACTGGAGTCTGCCAGACACTTCGCATTGACTGTCCCCAGTAACTTCCGCCGACTCGGTACCAAGTGGCAGGTTGTCCCCGTGTACTGCTTCGACAGCAGGACTGGGAGGATTCCCCAGAAAGCCCAGTTCATTCGATCAAGAATCCAGAGTATTTTCTACATTCTTGCTCTATCAATCGTGGTTTTCCAGGCTGGCCTACACGTTATATACACTCCCAGTCAATCCGATCTCTTTGTGCTTCTGAATGAAACCCGTCTTCTGTCCATCCCTTCCCGGGGATCCGTCCCTTTCCACCTGCATCTCACTTTTTTCTTTATTGCCACCCTGTTCCTTCTGCTCAAAGCATTATATGCCATTCTCTCAGTCGTCGCCGTATTCCTCGGGCTCTCCTCGCCCGCACAATGGCCCCCCTTCCTCACGTCATTGGATGAAGCACGGTCAATCCGGAGGTTTTGGGGGTAGGTAGCACCCCTCGTGGCTAGATGTCAATTTCCTATTGAATACGCTAACAATGTATGGCATCAAACCTTTCGTGGTTTCCTCCCATCTCCCGGCAACTCCATCAGCCGCGATGTCTTCGGCCTTGCCCCCGGCACGATTCCCGCTCGCTATGTACGCTATGTATCCTGCTTTTTGATCTCCGGGATAATTCATCTCTTTTTTTGATCTAGCGATCAGGATCCCCTTTCAAAATACAGGTGCCTTGAGATTCTTCTTGGTGCAGCCGATTGCCTTTGCGGTGGAGGATGCAGCCAGTACGCTCTCCAACAAATGTGGCATGCTAAGGGGGAACACCGTAGCGAAGAAATCGGTGGGATATATCTGGGTGGTGCTATTCTCCGTCTGGAGTTGCCGCCCATGGGCCTATCCGGTATTGACGAGGGCGCTGGAGATCGGGGAGCCCATTATTTCGACTTACTTCCACGTACATGTGTAGAAGCCTGTCATGCGTCCAAGGCGAGGCCCAGACTGTATGGAACGCTGCTTACTTTTGCGGCCTCCACCCCCAGAACACGAAAAGAATATAGGATACGGCCCGGTACACGGTCCCAATCAACAGGAGAATGCTACAAGGTTAGCGATCAAGTTACAACACATGCATCAGTCTGGACATACCACAGATCGGTCTTGGTTTGGTCCATCCGGTAGCCAGTGAACGTGGCAGCGTCCTTGATATCGTAGAGATAGGCGAGGGGCGCCGTGTTCTCCTGATAGAATGCTTCCGAAAACCATGTCTGACAGCAGCGATCAGCGGGTTGGCTCATGGGCCGGAGGAAGGATGAACTCTTACCGCTGGCCACATATACCAAAACCATTCCAGGTGCCAGTTCCGCACCGTTGATAGGCGAGGTGCGCATCCACTCAGGGCTGAGATGATGAGGCACAGGAGCATACACAACAGTGGTCCATCTTCTCTTGGCGCGACGGCCGACACGACGAACCCAAGTCCGTAGATACCTGAGGAAACAATCATCCGTACGTGTGGGTACATGTTGGCAACCATGCAACTTACAGTAGAAATACAAAAAACATAGTCCAAGCTGCATGCCAAAGGGGATCATGGGGGCCGCAAGGACAAGGTAGAACGATGTAAAATGCAATGACGCGAGTAGCATTCGGAGACAGACGGCCAGATTCTTTCCGAGAAAATACGCACTGCGCGAATGGCCTGACTGGGATTCTCGATGGAAGGTTTGCTTTTCTTCGCCGAAGATCTTTACACTCGCGGGTCCAGCTGCACAAGCTGGGAGTTCCACTTGGTTAGCTTTCCGTGCCAGGTGCAGGACTGAACAGTAGCAAAGCTTTCAGGGGAGCAGGGCGACGTACCGATAGCAAGACAACATAACAGACCCTGCTCGGCTGTAAATCGATATTCCACCGCGCTGGAAAGAAGGCCGTAGGAACCGTGGTATATCCCTTGGAAGAAGTGGCCCCGGTATTCAAACGCTGCTAAGCCAATCATGACGCCAATCACTGCACTAGACATCATCTCCAACGCAAAGCTGCTGGTCTGTCGGCTCTGCTGAGCCATACTCCGGGAAAATGCGAGCCACATTTGGCGAATCCAGGACGCTCTTCTTTCTGTGACCGTTCGAAATAACGTAACCAGGGCCTCCTTGGCGATGTATACGGTGGAGGGCGGGCTCTCCTTGGGCGGTTCCTGTGCACGACGCATGTCCTCGCCCCGAGTCAAGATATCGAGCATCACGTCGGCTGGGTTCGATGCGACTGGAAACTCATGGCCAAGAGCCTCGAAGAACGACTGGGCCTTTGTCGCTTTGCCCATGTACACCTGCTTCCCGTGATTTAGAACGAGAAGATCATCTAGGAGATGGAAGATCTCCACGCGGGGCTGGTGAATCACGCAGACTACCATGATTCCCAGACGGGAGATTGAATGAAGTAGCTTCATCAGTGAGTGAGCGGCCGTCGCATCCAAGCCGGAGGTCGGCTCGTCGAGAATCAATGCCAGTGGCGCGGCAGCGAGCGCAACTGCGATACTCACGCGCTTGTATTCCCCTCCAGATATGCCCCGTCCGCCCTCCTTCGCAAGTCCTCCAACTAACTGATCCCGGATCGTCTCCAGTCCCAGCGATGATATCAGAAAATCGACAAATTCCTGGATTTTCCGGTCCGACAGACGCCCACCCAGTAGGACACGGCCCGAATACAGGATATTGTCGTGGACGGTGACATCCGGCAGGACCACATCATGTTGGGGGATGAATCCGACCAAGTTTCGTAGCCTATGGAATGGTCATTGTTTGGGATCCGTCTGGAAACGCACAGGGGTAGTTACTGCTCCGGATTACTTCTCTGGCCATTGATCGAGATCTCTCCCCGAGAAGGCCGCATCCTGCCCGAGAGGATGTTAACCAGGCTTGCTAATGCATGCACGTGGTTAGTATTGGTAGCCATGGGAAGGCCAGACAGATTCTCACATTTACCAGAGCCAGAGGCCCCTATAATTCCGAGTACGGAGCCACAATGGATGGTGCCCTGCAGCCCGGCCAGGACGTGGCGTGGGAAGCGACGTGGACGGAATTCGATGTCGGTAAACCTGAGGACCAGACCACCGTCCGGGATTAATTCCGGAGTGAGGAAGGGCTGGAAGTCCAAGCCAGAGGGCACAGCGTGCGACCCATTCTCATCGGCTTGGGGTTGCGCAGAGCGATGACGGGCGAAGGGGAACCATTGCTGCCACCGCCTTGAGGCCGAAGTTCGCAATAGCACACATATCCCAAGTAGCAAGCAGTCGAGGGCCAGGCACAGAAATAGGCCAAGTAAAGAGGTCTGATACGAGCTGCCTGCCGGACATATGGACATGACCGAACACTGAAACGGCGTCACCGTTCCCAGGGGGCAAAAATGGCCGCGTGGGCACTGAATTTGCTGTGAACCACCACGGGGGCAATAGAACCCTGCTGCACACGCGACAGGCTCGGAATGCCCTTGGGCTTCGTTGCGGCATAGGGTGTCGCCGCCACTCCGAAGTCGTGTGAGAAGACAGTCAGACGACGGGGGACAGTATGACGGCGCCTCTTGTCCATTGATTTCGGGGCCTGTCATGTGTTAGAATATAGGCCAGGACAAGAATAGCAGTCGTACAGTAGAACCCCGGCTGGCACGAGTGCACCGGAGACAATTGGAGGGGCGGCACTCCTGAGAGGCAGGTACTGTTGGATGAATCTGCCATCTGGATTGTGTTGAACCATTCCCTTGATCCGTGTCGCATGAGAGTCATCGGCCAATGTTTATAGGGGGAGGAAGGGGATGCAGGTGCCAAGGTTGATGCACGCAAGGGGGTTCCGACAATTCCAACAGGACGAGGGGACTCCACCATGTCCTGTACTCATTCCCCTGGCTACTTTCACCTGGCCGTGCTATTGACTGTGAGGAGAGCTCTCATCATGTCTTGCCTCACGCGGTTGGTGGCGGTTATTCTCAGCGAATACGCCGTCTCCTCAGCGGCTCTCGCCTGCACAAGCCATGGATCCACCTCCCGACAACTGTCCATACTCATGCTTTCTATTCTTGCTGTTGTTGAGCTGCGTCTGCTCGCTTGGGTACAGGGGTCAGAATTCCTGCGCGCGGTCCTTGCCTTCTTCTGCGTGGTCAAGCTTCTCCATTTCGCCAGCCTCTTCCTGATTCTCAAGGTGGAAGCCCATCACTTGGTGCCCACCGTTCCCTGCCACTATGCTCTCCGCCTTCGCGCTGCTTTGAACTGCGTGACCAGTACCCGTGGGATTGGGACGCCGTGGGAGGTTAAAACCCGACCTCATGGTCAGGAGACCTCCAAAGGTCGATATGTCGGAGAACGCCTGGCCGTCCTTGTATGGCAGTACATGTGTATTGACCTCCTCAACTTTGGCGTCTTACGATACTTCCACCACAACTGGCCGGGGGCTATGGCGCCAGGCGCGGAGCTTCTGGGCCCTGCTTCAACCAAGGAGCAGTTGCTAGCACGGTTACCATTAGCCGTTCTTCTAGGCGCAAACCTGCGTTTGCTTTTTGCAATGGGCTATGGGGTTCTTGCGACAGGATCTGTCCTCCTGGGAATGACCACACCCACGGCCTGGCCACCGCTGTTTGAAAGCCTGGATCAGTTCCAAATGTCCAGCATTCGCGATTTCTGGGCGTGAGTTGCATCCATTGTTTCCTGCCCGCGGGTTCATGTCCTTCGTCGTGAAACCCTTACTCATCCGTATGGTTTCCTAGGACAAATTGGCACCAGTTGTTACGTTGGCCACTCGTGACAGTTGGCAGACACATTCGACAGCGTCTCAACCTGCGCATCACATCCTCCTGCCTGGAGCCGAAGATCATCGAACTTTTCCTGGTGTTTGCATTATCGGGCTTCGTCCATGTCGTGGGTGCCGCGTATGCCGGCGTCTCTGAGAGCCTGGGATGGGTGTTCTTGTTTTTCATCTCAAGCCCGGTGCTGATGATAATTGAGGAGATCCACCAGACGCGAACAGCAAAAGCTCTCAATCTCAAAGAATCCGGGATCCCAGGTTTTATGTGGGGACTGTGTTGGCTTTATGTATGTGTGCCATGGCTTGCCTACACGGGAGTAAGACTGCCGGTTGAGACGAATGCGGTGCTACCGGTGAGCCTCGTGGAGACATTTGGAATTCCGACCGTGTTGGGGCTGGTCACTACGGGCGTTTTGTTCTGGCATTCTGTATATGAGAAATGCCCTTTGAATTCCGAAGAAATTCAAGTCAGTATGAAAACTGGGCGCAGAAAGCATGGCACAATGGCGGGAACCTCTTCCTGAACGAATTTGACGAGAGGCGCAGTCTTATGGAACGAACAGTTGAATTTGATCAGATTGATCCTTTCAAGTGTCTACGTAAGGGTCAGTATTACGGGTATCCAAGAGTGTGCGAATTCGAGTCGGATTTTTCGGATGACCCGACCAGGTCTACTCGGACTAACTGGGTCTCTAGAGAAAGACGATAAGGATATAGTAAGAAAGTCACTAAACGCGGCCATGACTTAAGACAGAGAGGGCTATCCATCACAAACTCGGACGGGACCAACGAAATCCCAACAGGTCTCGCAGATGGGTTGTTAGAGCCAGCGTTTGGAGCTGTATTTGTGTCAATCGGAACGGGGCTACATCTGCTTCAATGATCTACCCTATTGTCAATCATGCAAATGTCTGAATTACCGCGTAATCTACCGCTTCGAATGGGACTGTGGCAAGGACTTGAATTCATCTCAAGCCACCGAAAATGAAGGCTCCATTTATGATCAATCTTGACCGCCATTGAGGGGTCATTTTAGGAGCCCTGCGGTCCGGTGTGATGTCCTAGAGTGAGGTGCAGGGACTGTTTGACTAAGCCAATTTGTATGCATATTTTGATGCTAACAATACACCTGTATTGTTTTAAGCTAGATACTGTAATAGAAAAGTACTTTCTAGGTACCGGAAACTCGTGTTTTCTAAAATGTATCAGTGCACGTAGATAGTTTGGATGCTCGGTTCGTCCTGATGATCTATACAGAACTGCGCAAGTGGTGGTTGGAACCATCATCTTCCCATCCAACCGTAAACTATGAATGTAATTAAAAAAATAACTAGATAAATGGAATAAAAACGATGATTGGAATAAAGTATGTTATTCATGCAGGCCCGTTGGTCAACTTGGCTATATATATAAATCAATATACTCCCTATTAATTTGATAAAAAGACGTCGTGGTCCTCTATCTTAAGTCAGATATATCATAAATTAGAAACAGCTCTGCCGGTGGTATTTTTCAGCTACAATTGCGGTGCTAATTGAACCTTCCAGCGGCTCTTAGTAGCAAGATCCAGAAAGCACGCTCTTCAAAGATTAGTCTCGAGTCTAGGGCGTCGTCGTACCTTATGATTTATAGATTTAATATCCAGGGTAAAATATACTCCACCGAAGTAGACCTAAGACTACCTCCCTTCTATGATAGAAGAGTTATAAGTCTGATGCTACGCCGTTTTCTTGTAGTACCATGTATCATGATTGGCCAAAACTGTGGGCAGGGTTGACCACTGGTCGATCTATTGTTTTGTTTTGAAGGGCGACAAAGCCGGGGATGACGCAGCTCGCCCTTCGTTCCTCCTGAGCATTGAATGCTCGCTCTGCCCGCACTTGACCAAGTTCCCAACGATGTTCCTCATTCTAAATAGGACTCTAGCCCTTAGATCTCACTGTCAACTGGATCGCGGTCGCATATATCCAAGAATTCAATAACCCGTTGTCCCACGCGCTAGAAGGTCCTCACCGTCGTCTGCAATCACGTCTACGCTGAGAGAGTTTACATCCAGCTCACGGAACAAAACATTAACACCAAGCGCTATAGAAAAACCCTGGGATCTTCCCACTAGTGGATACGAATATGTCGATGCTCAACAACTGGTGGAGGAGGAGAAACTGCCTGATTATAGAGCAGACCGGTCTTATCCCGTTCACCTGGGGAGGTTTTTAGGGATCGCTATCAAGTAATTGCAAAACTCGGCTTTGGCTCATCGTCTACCAGTTGGCTGGCTCGAGACTTAGGGTATGCATTAGAACGCTCCACCATTCTATCGCCGAACTGATTTGTACAG
Source organism: Aspergillus sp. MEXU 27854 (assembly GCA_019721355.1). NCBI lineage: Eukaryota > Fungi > Ascomycota > Eurotiomycetes > Eurotiales > Aspergillaceae > Aspergillus > Aspergillus sp. MEXU 27854. Next base: position 1,927,790 of record JAGMTT010000003.1, read on the forward strand.
AGCACACCAGTACGTCGCGCTGAAAGTCTATGTGCGTACATCGTTAGTTCACCGTGAACTGCCGTCATACCACCATATTGCCAGTCGTATAACGAACAGTTCACACGAAGGACGAGGTAATATGCGCAGACTGTTAGATTCATTTGCTGTTAATGGTCCTGATGGCGACCATATTGTCCTTGTCTTTGAACCCGCACAAATGAGCCTCCGCGACATGAAAGTTGTGTTTCGCCCGGAAGGTTTTGACGAAGACTTTGTCAGGGGTGCTATCATTGAGCTTTTGACGGCTCTCGATTTCCTACATACGCATGGGGAGATTGTCCACACTGGTATCTGTTCTGCCGACCAAAGTCCTTGGAGCTCGACCCTAACCGCTACTATGGTCAAATTTAGATATCCACCCCGGGAATATGCTCCTCGGTGTCTTCGAGAACAGCATTTTTCAGTCTCTTGAAGAGAATGAATACGCCGATCCGGTGCCCCGTAAACAAGTGTCTCCTACCCGGACCATCTATCTCTCCCGGCTGATGCGACCCAAGGAAGGTCCAATGCTGTTATCCGACTTTGGTGAAGCTAGAATCGGTCGTGGACTTCACGGCGGTGATATCATGCCCTTAGAATACCGTGCCCCTGAGACGTTACTTTACGTGGGCTGGAGCTATCCTGTTGATATATGGAGTGTCGGCCTTACGGTAAGTGTGTTCATCCGCTGGCCACTTGAATCAGGAACTAATTTTATTCCTGCGAGAAGGCGTGGGACCTTCTGGAGCCGAAGAAGCTGTTTACTGCACGGGACGATGATGGCGATCTCTACGATGCTGCTCATTTGGCCCAGATTATCGCAGCATTAGGGCCTCCTACCGCGGAATTTCTCGCTAAGAATCCAGAGAGAAGAGCCGAATTTTGGGATAACGAAGGTATGTTGAGCATTTGAAATGCGAATGTACTCAACTAACCTCTATCGCTTCAGGAAAATGGCTGGGTCCTGCGCCCATACCGGAGGCTCGAACTATGGAAGCCCTCGAATGTCACCTGAAAGACAAAGCAGGCTTCCTTGGATTCATTCGGAGGGCATTGACCTGGGTGCCGGAAGAGAGAGCAACTGCCAAGGAGCTTCTGCACGACCCTTGGTTGACAGGGGGAAATCACCAGCCCTTTTTCCTTCTGTATTCATAGTTCCATCATTCAGATCTAGGGACAATCAATGGCCCAGATCTAGTTGCTTAACTTGCCTCTCCGTCGGTATCGCCTTGAAGGACCTCGTGGATCCAAAGCTATGTAAGATGTGTCTTACCCGTATCTATACTGATGCACATCATCAATAACATCATGTTTTACTTCTTGATCGCCATTCCACATCCTTCATGGCACATACTGTGCGCTCTGCGACGCTAGTCACCGTCAGACGTATGTTAGTACACCATTGACGATAAGGCTGAATAAGGGAGGGAACAAGAATCGAACCCATTATCTACTACCAATCTAGCTGCGTCAGTCAACGTCAGATCAAGATTACTTAGGTATTAATCCAGAACATTCCTGGCATCTAGATCCTAAATCAGAGATTCCTTAACATGTAACCGTCGTTGATTTTGTCACACCATACTCTCAACCATCACTAGGTAGGCCCAAACCCGTGTCCACGTACCAGCATCTTTCCTCCCCACCTTCTCATGTCAGGTTCGCCGTGATATCTTCTGTTTGCCGTTTCGGCCCCGAGTGCAGCATGACCGGGCCCATCTTTACTATAGCCGTTTGCTGTGGCGATGGTGTTTCGGAGATCATCGGCGCCGAGTCGAGCGCGAGTTGGTCAATCGGACAAAAACGTGACCGAGTTTTTGACCTGTTTAGCGTCCCCCCTTCAAGTATAAGAAGTACAATAGTTCCTACCACAACCAGGGACCATCGCACGCCTAACCCGACATTCGATTCAGCTCGAGTTGTACTCTTCCTTCCCTCCCCTCAAACTACCCTTGTCGACCGTACGGTACAAGAATGTCTGAAGAAGCTACCCTACAATCCACCGTGATCATCGTCGGAGGCAGCCTGGTGGGACTCTGCGCTGCGATCTTTCTACGCGCTCACAATGTCCCCGTCGTGGTGGTTGAGCGCCATGGAAGCAGCTCACCTCATCCCCGTGCGATGGGTTTTACGGTCCGCACCCTAGAGTTATTCCGGGGAGTTGGCCTTGAGCCACGTATGCCGGCAGAGACGGTCAAGACAGGGGGCACGCCTCGCCGCGTGAAGGTAGACAGTCTGTCGGGGAAGTGGCAAGACGAGGTCCCTTGGACGAAGCCCACCCACCGAGAAGAGAAGCCGCACGGGAACGGGCAAGCCAGTCCAGAGACCGATCAGCCTCGCGGCGCATTTGAGAGCTCTTATGGGGAGAACGACTATTCGCCCTGCCGTGGAAGTGCCGTCGCCCAGGACGTGCTGGAGCCCGTCCTCCGCACCCGAGCCATCGAACTGGGCGCGGACTTGCGCCTGGGATATAAGATGACCCGGTGGAACCAGGACTCGACAGGGGTGTATGTCACCGCGGTGGATAGGTCGGGCGAGCAAGCGGTCACTCTGCGAGGCCAGTATCTAGTGGCCTGCGACGGCAGCCACAGTTCAATCCGAGACGCTCTCGGAATCGCTATGACCGGCGTTGGACATATGCGGACCATCCGCAGCATTCTCTTCCGGTGTCCACCAATCGACCACTATCTGGACAGCGGCATATCCCAGTTCATGATTCAGAGTGATCTTATGGACGGTTTCCTGACAACATACCGTGATGGACGCTGGGCGCTCATGGTCTTCCTCCCGGAGAGCGAGCGCCAAACCGTCTGGGATGAAGACGCTCAGCGTCGCATGATTCGGGCCGCCGTTGGAGCGAAGCTGCCCCTCGCAGACGAAGATATCGAGCTCATCACCACGGGACAGTGGGATCTCAGCGCCCGGGTGGCGGACCAGTTCTCGCGCGGGCACGTCTTCCTGGCTGGCGATGCGGCGCATTCGCTGCCCCCGACGCGGGGGGGCTATGGCGCCAACACGGGGATTGCCGACGCACACAACTTGGCGTGGAAGCTCGCAGCCGTCCTGAAGGGGGAGGCCGAGCGGTCGCTGCTGGATACCTACGACGCTGAGCGCCGGCCGGTGGCGCGCCTGCGTCACGACCAGGTGTTTGTGCGCGATGACTACAAAGACCACCTTCCGGCGGACTCGCCATGGCGACGGTTTCCACGCCCCGTGTTTGGCGATGTTGCCATGGAGCTGGGACAGCCCTACCGGTCCACGGCCATTCTCCTGGACAAGGAGGGCCAGGCACTGGCCGCGGAGGAGGTGGAGCCTGGTATGATCGCCCGGCGGCCGGAGCAGTGGCGCGGCTGTCCAGGGTCGCGCGCTCCGCACGTGTGGCTTCTCAGCAAGGACGGGGAGCGGATTTCGACTCTGGACCTCTTTGGGGATGGCTGGGTGGTCCTGTCGGAGGATGAGAGCCTGGCCAAGCTCACCCGGTCCGATGCTCTCGCGGCATTGGACATGTCCCGGTCGATTCGATTTGTCTCCATCGGCCCCGAAGGCTCCTATTCCCCGGAGCAGAACAGGTCCGCATTTTGCGATGCGTTCGGCGTGGGCGCATCTGGGCTGGTCCTGGTCCGACCCGATGGATTCATCGCCTGGAGAGCCATGGAGGCACCAACGGAAAGTGCCTTTGTCGATGCGGTCTGTACCGTCTCACACGCGGCCTGAATTACTGGGCGGTCCGTAGTTGATACTTGACTTGTATACATACGGAATGGATTCTGGTTGCATAGATATTATCCTCCAAACTGCACCTTAGATATACAAGGGCCAACGTCATCTCGGCCCCTCTCGGGACCGAAATCCACCGCGGGGCCGATGCCGGGCTTTTATGTCGCCAACAGTCGGGGAGACTGCTTCCTTTTTCTCTGGATCTACATCAATACATCAATCAATTAAATCAATCAAGATGCCGAGAGGCCATTCTTGCACTTTGTGCCAACAGCGCAAGGTCCGTTGCGACCAGCAAAAGCCTTGCGCCAACTGTGTCAAGGCACGGGCGGAGTGCAGGGTGGTTCCGCCAGCGCCACCGAAAAGGGCCAAGAAACACCAAGTACAGGAGCTGAAGGCACGGCTGCAGAGATATGAGACGTTGCTGTCTCAGCATGGAATTGATTTCCCTTCGGACCGATCAGAAGATGGCAGTAGTGCTGCTCGGCGGCATGGGAGTCGTCCAAGGTCTTCTCCGTGTCCGGACACCCGAGCCAGGTCAGTGCGGTCGACTATGACATGGACACATTCTTGACGACTGACTCTTCAACAGGAGTCCAGGATCACTCGGCTACTCTCAAGAGGTTTGTCTCCATGTGCATTGGTCCACCTGTCCTGATCTTGTCCAAATCCGTTCGAGACAGTTGGAGCACCCTCTAATACGGACTTCCTAGTACCGGAGCCTCGAAACCATCATTCAAGACTCGTCCAGAAGAGAGTCGGAACGGCCTGCCATTCATGGTACCTTCGACGTCATGTATAGTTCCGCCGACGGGTTTCCTCTTGCCGTGGGCAGTGTTTCGACTCCCATCACCGACGCCCACCCACCGGCAGTCCAGATCTTCCAGCTATGGCAGACTTATCTTAGCAACGTAGATCCCCTTGTGAAGGTGATCCACGTGCCAACGTTCCAGGCCCAAATGGTTGGCGCGAGCGCCGATCTCACGAGGGTCCCCAAAGCCCTGGAAGCTTTGATGTTTGCCGTCTACTATATTGCTGTCGTATCTCTGGCGGACCAAGAGGTTTCGGACATGTTCGGCGAGAGCAAGACTACGCTTCTGATACGATATCACCGCACGACACAGCAAGCCCTAGTCAATGCCGATTTCATGAGGTCAAATGATCTGACGGTACTTCAGGCATATCTCCTGTACCTGGTGAGTGACCGAGTGCATTCATGGCCATCATCCACTAATTCTCAACGTATAGCTCAGTGTGAGGAGGGTCGTAGATCCGCGCTCGCTATTCTGCCTCACCGGAATTGCCGTACGCGTCGCCACTCGGATGGGCCTCCATCAAGACGATGTCCGGAGTGGCCGGTCGCCATTCGAAGTCGAGCAGCGGCGCCGATTGTGGTGGCAGATTGTCACCCTGGATACGCGTATCGCAGAGATGACGGGATCCGCCAATACCGTTCTTTCCAGCCAGAGCATCGATTGCTCCTTGCCCTTGAACATCAACGACACGGATTTGCGTCCTTCTGTCAAATCCCCGCCGACTCCGCATCTTGGCGCCACGGAGATGCTGTTTAGCCTCGCCCGCGCGGCACTCACTCGGATGGCTGCTCCTAGTGGTATCCAGCGGAAGGCAGACCCGCAGGCTGCGAATTCAGACCGGGCACAGAGTATTGACGGATGCTGCGCACACATCGAGTCTGTCTATCTGCGCCACTGCCGTCCCGACATCCCGAGCCATCTATTCACGCTTCTCTTGATCCGTCTCTTGTTGTGCCGGCTGCGGGTGGTTGATTTCATGGCCCGGGAAGGCCCCAGCAATGATCGGGACGGCGGGGAGCGCGACCAGGTCTTCGTCGCCGCGATCCAGATGCTGGAATACAGCACGGCGATCTGCGCAAACAAGGACCTCGGTGGGTTTCGTTGGTACGCGCAAATGCATGTCCCCATGCCAGGCTGCCTCTTCGTGGCCAGCGAGCTGCGCCGCCGCACCACGGGAGAGCTATGTGAGCGCGCATGGCAGGCAGTGTGCGATTATCACAATTCTTGGGACATGTTTTGCAACCTGCAAAGCCCGCTGCATTTGGCCATCGCGAATATGCTGCTCGTGGCTTGGGATGGGCATCTGGAGGCGGCGCGCCGAGAGGATCGCACGTTACGCCCTCCGGAGCTGGTGGCCCTGCTGCGCCAGCGGTTGCGCGAGCGGCCTTCGGGGCGCCAGGGGACAAAGGATATGTCCGCGTTCACCTCTGCTGCTGAGACCGGGAGTACGGAGACTTCACACCGGCCAGGTGAACAGGCACGGGAACGTACGCACTCTGGCTTTTGGACCGGACCAGAGGAGGATGGGGATGTGACGTGGCTACACCTCGCAGATTATGAGGAGATGAACTGGCCGCTGCAATATGGCATGTTTGATACTCTGGGAGGTCTGCCGCTGTAGACACCCATTGAAAAACCGAATATGTGCGCGTTATCGCGGAAATTTGATGTCTTTTATTATCGGCTTTGGGCATATGATAAAGGAACTAGCTAGTTAAAAGGAAAGCCAGCCGTAAAACGCAATATCTCAATCACCTACACAGATATGGAAATTCCGCCTAAACAGAAAACAGTTAGATAGAAAATAATTGGTCTTTTATTTTTCTTTAATTCGCAGGGCATGGTCGTATAGTAGATTGAATAGCTTCAAGAATTGCGTTTAGGTAGAAAATTGTGCTGAGGGGGAGTGCGCCTAGAAACTATCTATTCGTAATGAGGTTGATATTCGGATTTATTCCCTAGTAAATGCGCTATCGCGAAAGGTAGATTCTAATAACCGTCTCGAGTGCAGACGTGCAGTGCGGAAAAACTACGCTTTTATGTCTGAAGTCCACGCATGACTGCGGTCTTTCCGCCGTCACCGACAATTACTCCGCAGTAACACGGCGCTTTCTCCGTTCCCTTGTCGAGGAACTCGTGCAAATTTGCTGAATGAGATCCTTCCATGCATCAACTAATCTAAACGCCGAAGCCGCGATCCCATCGCACGCCCTCCGGCCCAATGAGCGGACCCCCGTTTAGCACGGGGAGCCCTAAGCTGGCCTGCGATCTTGGCAGCCGAACTATATGAGCGGGCGAGCCCCCTGAACAAGGAAGCAGCAATTGAGGGAGAAACAGTAGCAAATCGACAAGATGAGGCTGATCGGTGCTATCGGACTGCTTCTTGCCCTCTCTCGGAGCGCGATTGCGTCCTCCCCTGCGCCGACGGCGAATCTCTCCATCTCTGCCCTGACTGCTGACATCGAGTCCGATTGGGCAGCTGTCTACTACGGGCCCAGACCACGAGATTCGCTCCTTGTCGGAAACGATGGGAGTGCGGCGACAGGCGGTATCCGCACCTATGGACTCGTGGATCGCAACCTGACCGAAAGAGCTCGGCAAACGCCCGGCCGGACCAAGGTCGTCGGCGTTCTGTACGAGATCAGCGGCCGCGATCTTCTGGTGTCAATTACCGCCACTGAGTCGATCATCCGTCTGCATGACGTTGATGGACTGAAAGAGATCCCTGGTGTGCAGAAGAAGGTGCTCGGCGACTGGTCGTGTCTGTGTACGTGGCGGAGTCCGCGGGGTGCGGATTACTTCTATCTGTTCGGGAAGAAACAGGCCATTCAGTTTCTTGTCAGGGAGAATCGGAAAGACTTAGAGATTCTCGAGGCTCGTGAACCCGCATCCACTGCTGTATCTGCGTGATTGGGCTGATCAGGATCTACAGGTACAAGGTTTCCCGCTGCCTGTAGAACCAAGTTCTTGCGCGGTTGGCCCCGAGGGGACTGTCTATCTCGCTGCAGAGGAGACGACAATCTACACTTTCCAGGCAGCGGAGTCGACCGTGGCTCCCGAGATCAAGACGCTGGGAGAAGTTGGTGACGAAATCTCGGGTTTGGCTGTCTACGTCTCTCGCAGATCACACTACCTTTTCGTGGCACAGACAGACGTTGTACAGGTCTACTTGCCCGGTCTCAAACTCCAGGGGTCCCTTTCCGTGACTGGAGCCGAGGACATTGAGATTGCAGGGACGGCTATCTACCAGAGTGGCTCAAGCAAGTACCCCTATGGGCTGATCAGCTACGCCATCGAGTCGGACTCTGGCGTGGGCTTCGGCGTCAGCTCCCTTGAGCCAGTCTTCACCCAACTGCGCCTTGAGCCGAACACACGTTATACACCGCGCCCCACCCGTTCTCCGCCGTCTGGATCAAAGCTGAACGGGTTCAGAAACCCCGATGGCAGCCTTTCCTGCTTTGCTGGCTTCACGGGCCGCAAATGCAACCAGCTTACCTGTCTGAATGACTGCTCGGGACACGGGTCCTGTGTGGGACCAAATGAATGCCAGTGCCGCGATCCTTGGGCTGGCCCCGATTGCTCCTGGATTGGGGTAGAGCCCAAGTACGAAACCGACGCCAACGGCGGAGACGGCGATGACCCGGCTATCTGGATCTCGCCTAAAAGTCCGAACTTGTCCACTATCATCACGACGACTAAGTCCGAAGTGGGCGCGGGGCTTGCTGTTTTTGATCTCCAAGGAAACCTGCTTCAGACTCTGACCGCCGGCGAGCCGAACAACGTGGATATCATCTACGGCTTCCAGCTCGGCAATCGCACAGTCGATTTGGCCTACGCCGCGTGCCGAGAGGACGACACACTATGGTGCGTTTCTCCGCCGAATCCATCTCCTGAATCACTTGCTAACTCTCTACAGCCTCTTTGAAGTCACCCCCGATGGCCTGTTGGCTGAGATCCCCGGCGGAATCCAACCCGTCCCGGAGGACTACACCGTCTACGGCTCGTGTGCGTACCGCTCCCCCTCAAGCGGAAAGCAATACCTCTTCGTGAACGAAAAGTCGGGCCAATACCTGCAATACGAACTCACCGCGAGCCCCAACGGAACCCTATCCACCACGCTCGTGCGCACCTTCACTGGCGGAACCGGCGGCCAGCCAGAGGGGTGCGTCCCCGACGAGGAAAACGGCTACATCTTCCTCGGCGAAGAGCCGTACGGCCTGTGGCGGTACGATGCCGAGCCGACGGGCTCGAACAATGGGACGCTGGTCGCGAAGACCGGGGATGGGACGCTCTTCGCGGACGTCGAGGGCGTGACCCTCCTCCCTGGGAAAGCCGCCGACAAGGGGTTTATCGTTGTCTCCTGCCAGGGGGTCAGCGCGTACTCGGTGTACCGGCGGGCAGCGCCGCATGAGTATGTGATGACCTTTACGATTGGGGCGTCGAAGGATGGACTGATTGATGGAGTGACGAATACGGATGGGGTTGCTGGGGTGCCGAATCGGTTGGGTGAGGATTTTCCGCATGGGTTGCTGGTGGTACATGATGATGCGAATCAGTTGGCTGGGGGTGGGACGGCGGAGTTGGCGTCGTTTAAGCTGGTTAGTTTGAAGGACGTGTTGGGAAGCATGGAGGGGGGTGAGTTGCTGTTGAAGGAGGTTGATGCGGAATGGGATCCGAGGAATACCATGTGAGGGTAGAGTACGGATGTAGATGCTGGGTACTGTGAGATAACCCCTTGGTAAAGTATATAGACTATGGGTCCCCCTGGTAGAGTATATAGAATATGTATGCAATGTATATGAGCATGCTGACTGGGTAGCAAGTCTACTGGAGTTGTTAATCGCCGGCAGCGTTTGAAGTGGTGTCCGCAGATATAGCGTCGGGCTATTCTCGAAAACGTGTTCCCCGTCTTTATACGGTGGAGTCACGTATAGACTACAATTTGCTTTAAATGAATAGTAGGCTAGAGGAATCTTCTTGAGGGTATCTTTGGAGACTTCTGTCCCTTCGAGCATCTCAATTCCAGTAGGACGGATCCGAAGGTTGAAGCACTACTCTCTCACCTTTTCTGAACAGTACGCGATCCGGCCAAAGTGAAGGCGCAGCTCGATCTCTCACAGTGCTTTGCTGGTTTCCGGTATCTGTTGGCATCTTCGTATTACCAGCGTCCGCGCTTTCACTCGTCCTGTCCGCTTTTCCCTCCTGGTTCTCCTGGTCTTCGTTGTGCTTTCTTATTCCAAACCTGCTGCATTTACCAGGATACCGTTCTTCGATCATCTCCTTCAACAGTGTCAGCGGTTTAGGATTCCACAATGATTCTGCCAGCGCAATTGGCGAGGGTGAACCCTGGAACGGATTCGCGCCATGTTCAATCAACACCCGAACCGCTTTCCCATGACCAGCACGAATGGCATGATGAAGCGCGGTGCGGCCATTTACATCAGCCGTGTTGACATCCACTTCATCCAGCTTCAAAAGAAACGTGATTATCTCGGTATGACCGCAGGTTGCAGCTGCTACCAGCGCGCGATGGATCTCATCCGGTGTCGGGTCGTTCTGCGACAGCCACTCAACGCCGGGTAGACTGCCTAAGCATGCGGCTTCGTGCAGGGTCCGGAATGGGACGACCACTCTCGGTTGATTTTGCTCCGGTTGCTGTTGCTCTATTATTGGGGACGGCGGAGGTGATGCGTCTGCGACGACTGGGGGGGCGACTCGGTCGAATTGTGGGAAAGGCTCCGCGTAGCTTGTCTCCTTTGGTTTCCTCGAGTGGAAAATGCTTTTGAGCTTCTTTCTGAATCTCCCCATGTTTGCTCGGGTGGAAACCAGACCCCGTGGGGAGTGTAGTGGGGTTATCAAGGTGATTTATGGACAGTTATTGATACGACGAAGGATCGGTTGGCGCAACCCACTCAGGATCTCATCGTGTGGTGCCCTCGGCCCTGTTTCCTATTGCTATACGCCAAGACCTATCGATTCTGGGGTCCCAATTTTAGATCCACGAGCGCGTGTATAGGCAAGGCTGGTCTCTTGGCTAGCCAACTAAAGTCGGTTGCTTGATACGAGGCTCGGGCTACCATCAACATTACTGGCGGAGGTGGATGGTCGTAAGCATTGGCCACCAATGTTGCCGTATTAAAGCGTTGCATCTATTCCGCGAATACGAGAGCCATTGCAGAACAGGTTTCAAGTCATCATTCATGTGACGTGGGTTAGCTACAAGATAGAAAAGGGTCTCGTATGTACCTCGGTGCTGACAAATCTGACATCCATCTATTTCACATCCTTCGACGTCCATATACTGAGCATCAGTCATAAGAAAGTCGGCCTGGACAAGCTAGAAGCAGTATACCCACCAAAGAGAGAATATCTGACTACACGATGACTCCTCCCAGCCAGATATCGGGTGGCTGCCTGTGCGGAGCAATCTCCTATACGGTTTCCTTCAGTGAGGATCAGTGGCCACCTCGAGCAAGTCCACCATCCTATCCATATTCTGTCGTCTGCGCTAACTACCTATCTCCATCCCTGCAGTCCGATATATGCCAATGCACCATGTGTCGAAAGTTCACCGCAAGCCTCTTTCCTCAGATGCTTATACTGAAGACGGATCAAATCCACCCGAGTCTTTCGTCCTTCCCCAGCTATCAGGAGTTCCAGTCCTCTCCAATCGGATACCGGGGCTTTTGCAGCACATGCGGCAGCTCGCTGACCTGGCGAGCTGCCTCGGGGTCCGATAATTTTGACCTCTTTCTCGGAACGATCGACGAAAAGTGGTTGGTCGGTGAGAGGGTAGACGGCACGGAAACGTCAACCCCGTATGGTACTGCAGTCGAGCGGCATGGTGGCTTCATCAATGAGCTCTGTGTTCCAAGGGGGACCAACTGTTATTACGATAATACCATTCCGGGGGTGGCTGACTGCTTGCCGGGCGGGCAGAAATTTCCGGTGACCTATACCGATAAAGGCAGCAGGCCAGGCGGCAACTAGCACTACAAATCAGATAGGGTCTCAAAGTGAGCTTTGTTCAATTATCACTCTCCAGCATTGTAGACTAGTCGCCCCTACTGTATCATGTACTAGCAAGCTGAATCCCCACGCCAACGCATCTTCTTCATCATGGTTGGTACAGTTCTCTGTTCTTTCGAGATAACGCTCCGTGTCTGTAGTACTAAGGATGGAAGCCTGGATGAACATTACTTTGCTAGCCCGAAGGAGTTCATTCCAGAACGGAGGAGCTGACAGCATGAGTTGAGCCACGACGAAAATGCGTTCATCCCGTTCTCGCTGGGCTCGTACTCCTGTGCAAGCAAGGATCTAACATACATGGAGATGCGGCTGGTGTCGTATTTTTTGATCTGCGACTTCCCCTTCACATCTGCTTCATATCGTGCTCCTGTGAGAGAGAACCTACTCGACAAAAGGAGCAGCTACAGGGACTACTTTACGGCGAAGATCCCTGCGTTTATCGCAGAGACACGTCATTCTTGCCCTAGCCATGCTATGGCCATTGGGTGAAAACGGATCTCATCAAGCGAAACATTGATGGAATTGACAAGCCTCAAAACTTTAGGGATTTGTAGACAAAACTGTGCACTGAATATCTCGGACGAATTTTAGGGCATGAGCGCCTCCCAATCTTAATCTGCATCCAGCCGTCCGGTCATATCTGTAAATGGATGTTTATTCTGCTTTGGGAAGAACGATACAACTCAAAAACCACACAGATACCAGATTACGATTCTGGAGTAACAATCCTTTACTTGCGCAAAGTACAAAGTAAGGCTGAACTATTGGGGCTATCCAGGGTCATTTGGAACGATTCAGCCCACAACCCCCACACAATAGTACTCTCCCAGCCAGAATTGAGTTCCACAACTAGCTCCATTCACCCCAAGTATAGGATTCCAGGTATAAAGCTGTGTCGGGGTGATCCCATTATCTGCTGCAAACTGCTCGCAGCCAGCTCCATCTGCAGGCGTTGCGTACTTGCCGCAGGTACGCACAATCCCACCCTGCGTGGGACCAGGGGCACCTGTTGCTGATGTAGAAGTGGTAGTTAGCGGTACAGATCCACTGACACCCACGCAATAGTACTCTTCAGCCCAGAACTCAGTAGCGCAGGATGCGCCATTTACACCCAGGACGCTGTTCCACGCGTATAGCTGACTTGGGCTGATACCATTGTCCGCAGCAAAGCCTGCGCAGCTACCATCCTTGGGTGCCTGGGCGTATCTGTTGCAGTTGCTCGCGATACCTGCTTGCGTGGGACCGGGAGCACCTGCCGTTGACGTAGCAGAATTCCCTGTTGTGGAACCACTGACTCCAACGCAATAGTATTCATTTGCCCAGAATTTCGTATTGCAAGATGCGCCGTCAACACCCAGGATGCTGTTCCATGCATAAAGCTGACTAGGAGTGATGCCATTGTCCGTGGCAAAGCTCGCGCAATTGCCGTCTTTAGGCGCCTGGGCGTATTTATTGCAGTTTGGATCAATCCCCGCCTGCGTTTCTCCCGGGGCCGTCACGGTCGTTTTGCTGGCACTGGTCGTCGTGGCCACGGTAGGCGTAGATGTTGGCCCTGTCGTCGTGCCGTTTGATGGCCCAGCATCCCCGGAGCCTCCGCGTTGCCCATTCCCAATGTCTCCATCATCGCCCAATGGCGGCGTGCCTAGGATATATTTTCCTCCCGGAGCTCTGACAAGGGACTATGTTAGTCGGGTAAACGCGGCGTAGACGGTAATTGAGAGAGGTAATCACCCAACACAGACGTATTGACCCACGGTGGGTGCGTCACAGAGACCCATAATATTGATGTTCCATCGCAAAAACTGAATAAGTGTCACGTTTCCGGGAGCTCCTGCTGCGAGGGATGCACTGATCACGTTAACTATGCGGGAATGGGAGAAAGAAGACAAGCAGCCCATACCAACTATCACCACTGCGGACTTGCTGCAACTCACATCCCGCTGGGAGACACGCCGAGGCGGAAAACTCGCATGTTTCGCTTTGGGAGTATGCTTTCAAATCGCCGGTCGTGACATTGAACCGGGCAGACAGATCGTCGCAGCCAGAGCCAGACACCTGCTGGCCTGAACAGGTGCTGGTGGTCGTAGCTGTCGCAGACCCCGTGGTCGTGACCGCAGAACTTCGTGTGGACGTCGGAATGGGGTCATAGGTTGGCAGGGCCCGGACAGTGATATCGGGGATAGCTGTGGAGCAGATATCACCAATGTCCTGCAATTGATCCACGAGGAAATCGGAATAGTCATTATCAGGGAGGAATGGGCTCATGACTCGCTGATAAAGCATTTTTATAAAGCAGTCATTGCAAAGCTAGCGATGCAGTATGAATCAGCTTGGTGTCACTCTCGCATGACGATCAGTGGCTCATCACTTACAACATCATCATCATAGAGATTCGCCAGTCGTTGGTACGAGGCCACCAGAGCGGTTCCATTGTCAGCACAGGTTGGATCACTAGGGTCGATCGAACAGTCTGGAGAATAAGGCTCCGATCCCACCCAGCCTTGGGACTCTACCAGGCACCAAGAATCATTGGTCGTAGAGCCCAGACAGGCCAGGCTTAGACCGTCAACGTAGCGGGTGGAAACGGTACTCCAGGGAATCATACTGCCGTATGCTGGATAAAATTGCTCATCGCAGGCACTGGCAACATTGAGATCCCAGTAGGATGCTGCGATAGAGCAGTTCTTGGCGCAGAGAGCGGTAACGTTATCATCTTCCCACCAGTAGTGGTCAACATTGAGGGCCATACGGAACAGGGTATCGTCACATTCTGGAAGTGTTTCGTTCCTGCAACAGAGTTAGGGATTTCCTCCTTTGAAATTATGCGATCAATCAAGGCATTCTTGGTTTCTTTACATACAATGCTTCCAAACAGTCGAGGGTGATATTGAACACATCAGCGAGAGCGGTAGCATTTGCAGCGGGATATAGATTGAAGGCTGTAGCGGTACAAAAAGAGCCGGAGAGCCATAGCCATGGTATCAGGCTTCGAGACTTCATGTTGCTCGGCCTTTTGAAATGGTGTTAAAGCAGTCGTGTGCTATCCTGCGATACTCAGCGGGCTTTATTTATCACTGCGAAATCTACGGCGTCCTTGAGTTCTCCTGCAATGTGTATAAGCTGGTACGATACACTACTAGTCCCATCGCTAGTGGCGGTGTATTATACAGAGACTTCCAATGTACTATTTGTGCCCTGTAATTGAACATCCGGATATCCGGTGTTCCATCGCCGCGTTCCAGGTAGGGTAAGCGAACCAGGCTCTAGAAGCGCCAAGCGGGGACAATTTACGAAAAGCTTTGTTGAGAGAGCTTGAGCGGACTTAGCCGAGCTTAGCTGGGACTACCACATGCAGTGCAGTAGTATATCTAGCGCGTAGCCTAAGAAACAACGGCTAAATGAAGTGTCTCACCCTGTTTATGGATCGTTGCCACTAGTGCATAAAAGTACTGGGAATTCGTCGCGCTAAAGCTATCGGTCTCTTCTCACGTTACATCGACCTCAAAGAGGACCTTGCTGGACTCAATCGAGACCCAATATATGCGTACTCCGTGCACTGACAGCATCGGTGGTGGAACCCCGGCGGCTTGGGGAGAGGATCCACCGATGGTCCGAGGCCATGATCCATGGCCACCCCGTGAGGCTAAGCGACGTGATTGAAGCCGCGAAAAGGAGACACTGAGGTATCTTGGACCATTCCTACTACATAGACGCTATATCCTCTCGGAAATTAAACCAAGACCAAGGGAAGTGAAACTAGCCACAGAGTGGACTAATGCTATGTAGCGTTCGCTACGCCACCAGCTTCACCGGTTCTCTCTAGAAATATTGTCCCGTCTACATCTTGGCAGGAATACATGGTCGCACCGGCTATCTCGGACCTCGCCACGCGATGGATAACATAGGGATACGAGACTAGTAACGTATCCGTTCGTACTCAGCGCATTGGATGCGAAGTCAGAGTCATTAACCCCGTTCCTATATAGATCTCTCGGCCACACGCAAAATGTCTTCGAACTTCCAGACCAACGAACAATCCGGATTCGAGAAAAATGCGCAGAACGCTGTTGGCAGGTGTCTATCTGGCAACCGGGTTGGCTTCCGCAAGTCTGGAGTTTACAAACAATCTCACTTCTCCTCCATTTGCGGTATCCTCGCTGCTTGAAAGAGATTTGCCCACAGGCACTTGCAACTCCGAAACACCATGCGTCAACGGGGCATGCTGCAGTGTGGGTGGCATCTGTGGCTATAGCCCTACGGAGTGTGGAAGTGGCAATTGCACTTCGAACTGTGATGCAAAGGCACAATGCGGCCCGTATGCCAAGGAGGGAGCCCAAAGATGCCCCCTTAATGTGTGCTGCTCTCAATATGGGTATGTGCAGTTGACGACTGTTAAGTTGACCATAAGCCTAAGGCTAACTGTCATGGCCCCGAAATTACAGCTTTTGCGGCTCGACGGACGAGTTTTGTGATACGGGATGTCAAAAGGGATACGGTAGCTGCGGAGAAGTCAAAAGACCAAGCTGCCGGTCCGATGGAGGCCAATTCCTTCGTACAATCGGGTACTATGAGTCTTGGGCTAGCTTTCGCAAATGCCAGACCATCAGACCGAAGGACTTGGCCGTCAGCGGCTATACGCACCTCAATTTTGCCTTTGTGTACTTTGACCTGGTCCAGGAGGAACTATTCGGATCACCGGGTCCAATTGATGTTAAGATCTCCCCAATGGGGAGTCACAGCGAAGACCTCTACAGCGAATTCACGTCGCTCAAGGACCGATATTACGGATTGCAGACCTGGGTCTCGGTCGGTGGTTGGGCTTTCTCAGACCCTGGCCCAACACGGACGCGTTGGAGTGATATGACCAAGTCACCTGCGCTTCGCCATTCCTTCATTCAGCAACTCAAGGAATTCATGATATATTATGGTTTCGATGGTGTTGACCTAGACTGGGAATACCCTCAGGCCGCGGACCGTGACGGGATTGCCGAGGACACTGAAAACTATGTCAAGCTTGTTCAGGAGATGCACGCGAGCTTTAGAGGCAAATTTGGTCTCTCAGTGACCCTCCCAGCATCCTACTGGTATCTTCAACATTTTGATGTCGCCGCCATGGAGCGTTACGTGGATTGGTTCAATCTTATGTCCTACGACAGTGAGTACTTTGACGTCTGTTCGATTGAGAATAATCCTGACCGGCTTATAGTGCATGGTGTGTGGGACAAAGAATCCCGGGAAATTGGCCCGTACATTGCTCCGCACACCAATGTTACCGAGATAGATCTCGGCTTGGACCTTCTCTGGCGGGCAGGTATTGAGCCCACAAAAGTTACAATGGGATTGGCCTTGGTATGTTATAATACAAATTGCAAGGTTTCCTCCTCTCCATTCATGATACCATCAAAGACTTTGATGTAGTTTGGTCTGGGTGCTCGGTGTTTGAGTGGACTTCCACCATTCGTATTACCGACCAGTCTCGCAACACAGCTAATAATCTACGTCTAGTACGGTCGCAGCTTCAAATTGAAAGATCCTTCGTGCAATGAGCCGAATGGAGTTTGTCAGTTCGTATACGAGAACGGCATGGGTGCCACTCCAGGGCCCTGTTCTGACGCATCGGGAATTCTTGACCTATCCGAAATCAAGGGCATCATCAGTGAGAAGAGTTTGATACAAACGGTGGACAACAAAGCTGCTGTAAAATGGATAACGTGGGACTCGGACCAATGGGTTTCCTATGACGATCAGGAGACCCTGGAAATGAAAAGAGCTTTTGCGAAGGGTCGATGCCTAGGCGGTACAATGGTACGTCCCGATAGTAGAACCGGACCGATTCACAGACTAATATGAAAACAGGTTTGGGCCATGGACCAAGTGGATCAGGAGACAGACTCTCAGATTGCCCAGGCAGTCAGTCTAACTCACAACGAACGCCAGGTTGTGGACCATCTGTCAAGAAATATGAAGGCGGCTGAAGCTTGCGTGGTCAGTGGCTGTGGCGAGACATGCCCTAGCGGAACGAACAAAGTCGGCGAGATCGTCGGACAATATAGTGGGGTTGGAAAATCAGGGGAACGGTGTCCAACCGGTCAGACTCGCTTTGTCTGCTGCGCAGACGGTACATATCTTGGTTCATGTGCTTGGGAAGGGTATCGAGGGGCCGGTCTCTCATGCTTCAGTGGATGTCCTTTGGACACGACTGAAATCATGAAAAGCAGTGGATACCTTGAGACAGGCCACTACGCAGCCTGGTGCTCTGGTAACTCGTACGCCAGCCTTTGTTGCTCCAATTTCAGCCCGCCTCCCAATGGCGTGAACGTTCAGTCACCCGCGAGCACGAATGACGGAAGTGAGAGCGATGACTCCGACCCGCTCATTGCCGAATACGGTGATAGAGCAAAAGCAATCTTTGAGTCTGGGGCCGAGCAAGCTCTGCTAGATGCGGCAGCAACATCTCTATGCAGCTTGATCGTGGTTGCTGCTGAGGCTTTGCTTGATGAGTTCGAGTTACTTATTCCCGGATTCGGTAATGACCTCTATCGACCTACCGCGAAGGTCCTACTTTGCTAACAAGACTGATCCAGGTGAACTTGCTATTTTCTTTGAAACCATAGGCGAGCTGATCGCGAACCGTTATTTAATCCGTTTATGCGCCAAGGGGATTGAAAAAGAAGGCGAGGCCGCAATCAAGGCAATCGAAAACAGGATCCTGCCCAAGCGTGTCACGAAGAAACCGACATCCACGCGACCCCCGGAGTCTTCTCATACACCAGCGAAAACAAGCAGTGAAAGCTGTTTGGCCAAGAGAGACAATGATGATTGCAGGAAACGCAAGAAGCCTGCCCGTACAACGACGGCTATTTCAGATGATACACAGGCTGCTAGAACACGTACCATCACAGCCAATTGTGATGTGTACCCGCAGGCATGTTGGCATTATTCCTCTGTCATCCGTTCCAATCCGGGCCTCGGTCTTATAACTTGTCCATATCGCGAGGTACAAACCACAAGCAGGCTTGCTGTGGATCAGTATAATGCTGAACATAACCGTGGCCTAGTGGCTGACGGTGTGGTTTGTCAAGCCGACGAGTGGCCCCCAGCGAAGCAAGCTGATGTCAACGATGGCCGGAAATATCTCCAGGGAGGAGGGCCCACTACTCCCACCCGAAAGCAATATATTCGGTTTCTGCCCCGCACTCAAAATGGAAAGGCTGGACAATTGTTCAGAGGATGTCCGAAAGTCGCAGTGTCCCACGATGTTTCATCGGAAATCAGCATAGAGGCTCCTCGACCAGGTGGGAATGTGTATACTCAATGGACCCAGGTGAAAGCCGTCTTTACTCGAGATGTATTCACCATTGAATGGAAAAACAATGCGGATCCTGGAGATGGTGACGACGGCTTGAGGATCAACTCATGCGCAAAGCTCGACGGTGTTGGGACCATGAGTGAGTACCCCGGGTTCGCACTTCTCAATGACGATCCCTGGTTTGCAAAGAACCCCAGTGCGGTTCAGTACCAGGTACTGTACGCCAAGAACACCTCGGGAGGCAAGCGAGACCTGCTTCATCCCAGTCCTGACGATATCGTCGTGGTCGGGTCTAACTCTAGCCGGAGAGCCACAGATGAAGAGCTGAGAAAGGACTTCGGGATCATTCGCTGCAAGGGTGACTGCCAGAACGAAATTGAAGAGCTGTCAAAGGAAGGCCCAGAGTTGGTTCTACTTAATCCTTTGTCTTCTTCGACGGTCATGGCCTCAACAATGACACCAACGCCAGCGACTGGTGCCAGAGCACCAGTCGTATCGGAGGGCCTGGGTGCACTGGATAAGGCCCATTTTCCTCGACAAACTCAAGTTTGAATGTTTGATGCTCGTTAAATGGTATGGAATTAGTATCATATAGATCAATTACAATTCATGCATCTTTGATTGTCCGGGGGAGGGGAGGCAAGCTCAAGGATGTGATATCAGCTTGTCTATCAGGGCTGTTTATTGTTCGGACGACCGGTCTGGGCGATTCTCTCAATGGAAGCCACGCGGTAGATCTGGAATATTATGATCTTCTTTTCTCTCAACCTTACTCCATAATCTCTCGGAGGTAGCCTCATGGACTCTCTAGCCGCAATCAATGAGACCCCCACGTCGTATTCACAACCCTACCTAGGTAGTTAGAGGTAGACAGCGCGCACCACCCTGCTTCCTTTCAAAGGTTGCAGCGTCGTAGAACCAATACACGCAGTACCATTCCGGTACTGTCATCACCTAACCTGAACCTTGGTATCCGGTATTTTACCCCGGTGGAACTCCAATACCTTACCGGTAAGTTACCAGTTTAAGGAAGAGGCAAAGGCCCAAGTGAGGCACAAAATATCAACCAGTCACCCCTCAATGTTGCCCTCTGTTCACTCACTCAAACTCCCTCGATGACCGTACACCTACCACCAGATCCTCGACTGAAAAGTCCCTCCAACTACAACCGGGAAGATGTTATCGCCGCAGTGACAGAATTTTATCAGTTCCTTACAACACTTGTCTTTTATCAACCCACCGACATTCTCTATCCACCCCCGGGAGGATGGCCACAGATCCGGGAGAAGTTGGCCCCATGGCACAAGTCCGACGAGGTGATCGAACTGCTACGCCATCTCCCATACCTTGATTCCAGGCCGGGAATTCGGGAGATCATGCCATGGACCTGGCCGTGTGATTACATTAATCGAGACCTTGAGTTCAATAATCCTTTTATGAACTTCCCTCCATGGGTGATTAACCTCACAACGTCCTCCAAGTGTGGCGTCAACCTGATGTTAGATACGTCCGACGGTGGGTATCTCATCCTGGCCATGCACACGTACTCTAACACTTCGCTCAGGAACTGTAACCGAGTACAAAACGGATGGCTTTGAACCTGAACCACCGTACTACGCAGAGGACGATCCGCGCCATTGGCGGAACGAATGTGAGGATAAAACCATGCCTCTCAGGGAGTATCTGGAGAAATGCAAGACTCACTACCTGAATCTGAACTGGCTTCCACCCGTCAGCCGTTGGGACATCGAGGAAAACCTTCATTTCTGGGACGATGTGGAAGGGAGTGATGATCCAGAGGTTGTGGTAAGTGCTATTGGATTATCCTCTCCGATCTCATCTGATGATTGAACAGGCTATACGCGATACATAC
This sequence comes from Aspergillus sp. MEXU 27854, assembly GCA_019721355.1. Classification (NCBI taxonomy): domain Eukaryota; kingdom Fungi; phylum Ascomycota; class Eurotiomycetes; order Eurotiales; family Aspergillaceae; genus Aspergillus; species Aspergillus sp. MEXU 27854. The sequence goes on from JAGMTT010000003.1 coordinate 1,948,554, forward strand.
CTGGCACATGGATGGCCGGACTCGTTTGATCGAGAGGCTTGCAAGAGGGCATTGTTTCAACTATATGAAGCAAAGTAGATTCACGATTTCGAAATATCAAGACATCTGTAATTGAATTTCAGGCATTTAGCTCCATGATGAGCAACGGTAGTTGGAATATATCTCATTTCCATGTACCTAGGTTGCTGGGAATTCTACGGACTATGCCGGAAAATCTATGATTTCTGTCCTACTACCTTTATAAATGGGACCGGCATCAGTACTTCCCTAGTCATAGCGAATTCCAAGTTTGAAGAGGAGGAGGAGGAGTGGGAAACCACTCACCTAAGCGGACAAGGACATGCCGGCTAGTCAGACATCTCCTCCATCCGAGGCAAACCAAGCCGATCAGACTGTCACAGCTAGACTGTTAGCCTGTTCGAAAGGGATGTGATCAACCTGGTGCGAAAGCCATGCATGGGATACCTCTTGAGTCCCACGTTACAATGGGGATAGCCGGGCAATAAGACAGACAGCAGGTCTAACAGCGGCTTATTCCTCTTCTACGCCAGTGATATATTTGTAGGCGGGCCACAAAGGATGCTCAGATCCTAACATCCCTCAGCATGTGCGCACCTACTCCGCAGAACAAATATCAACTCATTTCCTAACCAACGTCAAGAAACAGCTCAAAACTGGCGCTAGTGACGCGCAGCGGCGCAGTTACAGAATCCGCTTTGATGCGAAGCTGAACACGACTTGCTTCTCAGCCGATGGGACCATGGCTCCGCTCAATATCATTCTCAGATTGTTGGCCAAGAAGTCTTTATGATTCGTTGGGACGCACTTGACATAACCCTTGGGAGGGATCAGAGTGGGCCTGCGAGTCCTCCACGCTCTATCGGAGCGAGCGTCGTCGTATCAAGATCTAAGACAATTCCACACCCCAATTCCGATGTGACCAACGTAGGGACCAGAAATGAGAGGGCTCAGACACCAGGACGATCAGTGATCGACAAACCGGACAATTTAGGTCTGCGCGAATAAATGGGATAGAAACAGGTACTCGATATTTCTCATATACTCTATGTAAAGTTATATAGACAGCGAGGATCCCATGGAAGCATTTTTATCTACTCCTGTAGATCTTTATCCCCATTCTTCCCCAAGAACTTCCCGCCGAGTCCTTGTCCTTGCTAATTTGCCAAGTGCGCACCTAAGCCAACCTGAACAATCGCAACACACAATACACACCCCCGAAACAACACCGATAATGTATTCAGCAACTCTTTTCTGTCTCTTCATCTCTGCCACCAGTGCTATGAGGCACTATGGCCTTATGCCCCTCAAGGATGGCACAAACAGCTTGATGAAGGAGCAGTCTCAGAACCTGCTAGGGGATGATCTGAGGATTGTCGCTCAATTCACAACAGACGAGCATCAAACTCATGATGGATCCGATTTCCTAGCAGCCGAGCTGGGTATCTTCAACAAAACGGTCTTTGATATATTTTGGCTCGTCCACCCAAGGTTCCAATGCTATCGAAGCGAAGGGCCTCGAAGACAAGGGTCTCGAAGCCAGGCTGCCGTGAACGCCAAATGCACCGTTCATGGTAACATCGAGGATAATCTAAGTAAAGACCAAATTACGCAGGTGTGTATCGCCATGACTTGGGGTACCGGAGCCACTGTGTGGACAATGAGTCATGTTATCGAGAGCAAGATGTGTGTTGAAGCCGGCACTGGTCACCCATTGGAGTCCTGCAAGTCTATAATGGCGTTCGTAAAGTATGGCAAACCTACCTTGACTTTCGCCGAAGTCCAGGCATGTTATCCCCGATTCTTAAGCTTCTTTGTGAAGTGCAAAGGCGCCGATGCTAAGGCGCCTCACGAGACGAATAAAGGAATCGAGATGACTGCATTTAATAGTCAGAAGGATTACAACTGCGATAATATGAAAGAAGAGGAGGCGGAGTGCAATGAGCAAACTGTGGGTCAAAAGCTTGTGGCGTATCACGAACATGTACATACATTCAATTGTGTCCTACAGGACGTTGCTTTTCAGATGCACAGGGTGATCCTGATGAAATCTCTCATACTCAATACAAGCTTCATGTTCAGCTATTGTATTATTAGCCTTCACTATTATAGCCTTGGGTTGTCTTCCAAAAAAAAAAAAAATATGTCTGTGTTCATGTATTTACACATCTCGATACCTGTCATACACCAATTGAGCGGACCGGACAATCGAGCCCACGAACAATATCCGGAGAAGAAAGTGAGCCCAGCTCTCGCTCTCATCCGGTTTCTTATCGCCTAGTAGAACGAGCTCAAGTTTCAAGGCAAGATAGGTAGACACGAGATAGGCCATTAATTGCTCCACTGTGCTCCGTAAAAGCTCTTCCGAACTGCCTGAGAAGTATCGGGGCGTTCTGAGGCTTCGGTCTTTGTATTGCTGTGTGTCATATTGCAACACCAGGTACTATATTGGATAGCGGGATATTAACCGAGTGAATCGCGACTTGAATATCAGGGGTAACTTACTCTATCCAAGATGAAGTAAAGAGGAGGCAACAGGGTTCAAGGAGATGGGTACAATCCAGGCGTAGGTACGGAGATACTTGGCAAGTGGATTGTGCGGAGAATATATATTCTGACCGGGCACTTGTTGTGTCTGAAAATTTCCCGGCTACCGGGTAATTGTTACCACATCCCCTACAGAGTACTCCGTTCTGGCGGGCGCTTATTCCAAGGCTGTGGCAGGTTGATAAACGTCCACGGCATGTGGGTATCTAGGGAAGCCCCCCTCCGCCTCTACCCAACACATGCTGCCCAGGGTCTGCGCCGCGCTGGGGTCTGATCACCAATATGACGCTTACTTCGTACATTGGCATCCTGTGAAAGAGCTGTCCCTGCAGGTACACGATCAAGTCCGTCCAGGGAATACAGGGTATGCGAGAGTCAGGCAACTGGGAGACGCTCGCAGAAAAACAGTAACCAGGGAGTGTAGCCCCGGTATAGCAAATTAAGATATTAGTTACGACCTCCGTTATCTAGATCGTATTCTTCAGCACTAGCCTACGGAGCAGACTGTATAGGTACGTGGATATAAAGGTACCTAATTGGTAAAGTTAAGGTTTCGCGGCTGCCGCAATCGAAGCTAGTGGACTCTAATAAGAGCGGCTGACATTCTCCTAGCGCTTATTGAATACCGACGACACGGTTACTTCACGTAGAGATGTATCCTACTTAATATACCCGACGATCTATCTATATACCGTCTCCGCATCCCTCTTAAACCGCATTTCCGCGTCGATGTAGAACATGGGTATCTGCTGCTTGAGCGGATTGACGCTGACATGGTGATCCCCATTAACTACTTAATAGGTAGTTAATGGATATCTCCCACGGGATACATCTGGATCCCAGCTGCTGTATGTTTGTGCTGTATAGAAAGGCACGAGCCAATCATGTGAGCGGAATCACGTGGACTTACTGACTGATTACATCATGAGCCAACTGCTGACTCACTCTCTCTGGGGGTCCCCGAAGATCGGACGTCCCTCCGCTACCCCGCCATCCGAAGACTTTTCCTACATCAATTCCAGACAACAGGCCTTTCCAAGCACAAGGATCGGGAAATCTACCAGATACACTCACAATGGCTTCCCACAAGTAAGCAACAGTCTTATGAGTCCGCAAATTCACCCAGTCTCATGCTTCCTTAGGGTGTTAATGCTCGGCGCTGGTTTCGTCACGAGACCGACCCTCGATATTCTATCCGAGTCGGGCATCCCTGTGACTGTCGGTATGGCTTCTCTCGGCTCAGATCACTTCCTGAATAGCTCAATTGACTTTTGTTTCCTGTCTCGCAGCCTGCAGAACTCTCGAATCCGCCAAGTCTCTCTCGGCCGGCGTCAAGAATGCCACCCCCATCTCGCTTGATGTCAACAACGACCAGGCTTTGGACGCCGAGGTCGCGAAGCACGACCTCGTCATCAGCTTGATCCCCTATACCTTTCACGCCACCGTTATCAAGTCTGCCATCCGTCAGAAGAAGCATGTTGTCACCACCAGCTATGTCTCTCCGGCCATGATGGAGCTCGACCAACAGTGCAAGGATGCCGGCATCACCGTTATGAACGAGATTGGTCTGGGTATGTAACTGTATAAAATATGGTTTCTGTGTTCCACCTGCTAATTCGCTTTCCTACAGATCCCGGCATTGATCATCTCTGTGAGAATCCCCGCACTATATGCTTCAACTATGCGATTGCTGACCCCGTCAGATGCTGTCAAGACCATCGAGGAGGTTCACAAGGAGGGAGGCAAGATCACCTCGTTCTTGTCCTACTGCGGAGGTCTCCCCGCTCCGGAGAGCTCTGGAAACCCTCTGGGATATAAGTTCTCTTGGTCTCCCCGCGGTGTTCTGCTGGCCCTGAGAAATGCGGCCAGCTTCTACAAGGACGGCAAGGTCGTCAACGTGTCTGGTCCTGGTAAGGAGCCCAAGCAACTTGCTTTTTTGCGTCAGCGAACACTGACAATGAGCCAAACAGACCTCATGGCCACTGCCAAGCCCTATCATATCTATCCCGGTAAGCATTTCCGTATCCGGCATCGTGGTGTCGTACCTGGAGATCATGTGTCAATCGATAGCCAATTCGATCGGTAAATCTAACCCTCGAGAATTGAAGGATTCGCTACCGTCGCGTACCCCAACAGAGACTCCACTGGATACAAGGAGCGCTACAACATCCCTGAAGCCCAGACTGTCATCAGGTACACTGTTCCGGATAGATACCAAGGCTACACACAGACCACTAACGTGTCCTTGCAGAGGTACTCTGAGATACGCTGGCTTCCCCGAGTTTGTCAAGGTTCTGGTCGACATGGGCTTCCTGAAGGACGACGAGCAGAGCTTCCTCAAGGAGCCCATTTCCTGGAAGGAGGCCACGCAGAAGATCCTGGGTGCTTCCTCGTCCGACGAGAAGGCCCTGATTGACGCTATCTCCGCCAAGACCACCTTTGCGAACAACGAGCAGAGAGATCATCTGCTGGCTGGCCTGAGATGGGTTGGACTCTTCTCGTCGGAGAAGGTAAGCCTTGCCACCTGTGCGAATGGTTCAACTCCGGTTCACTAACTTTATATCTCAAGATCACCCCCCGCGGAAACCCTCTGGATACCATCTGTGCCACTCTGGAGAAGAAGATGCAGTTTGGTGAGGGCGAGCGTGACCTCGTTATGTAAGTCGACGTGTCTTTTCTCGAAGATTCCAAGCTAACTTTGAACAGTCTGCAGCACAAATTCGAGGTTGAGCTGAAGGATGGCACCAAGCAGACGAGAACTTCGACTCTCGTCGAGTACGGTAGCACGGATCCCAACGGCTACTCGGCCATGGCTAAGCTTGGTAAGTGTCTACACTCGAACTTACTGTTCACGATATTGACCAACTGGACTAGTCGGCGTGCCCTGCGCGGTTGCCGTCAAGCAGGTTCTGAACGGAACTATTGCCGAAAAGGGTGTTCTTGCTCCCATGAACAGCAAGATCAACGATCCCCTGATCAAGGAGCTCAAGGAGGTAAGCTCAGCTATCCATGCACCGCCTACCACGTCAACATACTCACATATATATCCTTTTTAGAAGTACGGCATTGCCTGCAAGGAGGAGATCGTCGCCTAAAAGCAAACAAAAAGGACAACGGGTCGTCCACCGATAGATACTTTGTTGTTTGGTAAATCTGAATAGAACTCTTGGGGCGCATCATTTGTTGGTAAAGAAAGACATGTTCGACGAATTTCGATCCCGATAAGCACCAGATAGGCCTTGTTGCGCCCAATCAGTGGGAACCTAGATCGGGTTAAGCTCCCAGAGCCAGGGGAAATTCCCGGCCGTGGTGGCTTCTACTACACCAGGGTGGGTGGCACCGGATTGAGCTGGTCCAATGACCCCGCGGCGGCTTCCCCACCACGGAGGCTGCGCTGCATTTCGGGCGAAGGGAGCCCCCATGACTGCCCCCAGTAGGTAGTATCACCTGCGACACCTTCGTGCTTAAAGCGCCCTGATCCCCTTCCCTTCCTCCGTAATGTGTCTCTCCGCATTATTCCTCTCTGCATCGTGTGGGCGTGTGGTGCATATCCATCGCCGGAGATACCAATCGTGATTCTCACCGCTAACAAGAAAAAGAAAGTCAGTGGGTCTTTCTCCAATTTCTTGAGCTGTGTTGCTCCTCACTTCCTCCACATCACCAACACCATACGGAATAAGATCTCTTTCGAGACACTGAGACGCACTGGAAATTCAACATGGTGGAATTAATCCCTCCTCCCGATCCTCACACTCTCCTCCTTCCGTTGTTGGCCTGTCTGCCTACGGCCTTCGTCTCTCCCCGTCCTCCGCCGGCGCTTCTTCCCCTCCTCTCTCCCATCCTCCGTCAACGAGTCCAGATCTTCAGCTCGGTCTCCTCTTCGCCCACGGATTCATGGCTTCAACACCTTTGCTGGGACGCGACAAAAGCCGAACGGCTCCAATCTCTGGTGGACGGCGCCAGTTTTGAACCGCACCCCGTATCGGGCGAGATCGAGCTGCCCGGAGAGACCCCAGTCTCATACAAACGGATTGATGACGAGACGCTTCAGTCACGTATTCTCATCCCCGACTACAGTCTCAAAGTGATTTTCCTCTGGTGCCCAACAGATCAAGAGGGTGGCGGACCGGGGTGGCGAATTGCCGAACTACTCCCTCACGAGGGTGCTCTTGAAGAAGATGGAGCGTGGTCCGTCTCGATCGGTGAGGCGAATGCTCATGCCAAGGAGCAGTTAATGGAGGATGCATTGAAGGCCGCGGAACGCGACGAGAAGCTTGGATCACGTCAGGAACCGGAACATGAGGAGGAGGACGATGACGCCGATTACTGGGCGCAATATGATGCCACCCCTGGACGGACCCCCGCGGTCAAAACTCCTGCGCCTAATGCCGTCTCCTCTCTTCAACAGCAGCACACGTCGGAAGCGTCGTACTTTTCGCGGTACGCCGACGTCCAACCTGCCATGGACAACCATGATCCCGCGGAAGAACAGCCGGAGGTCGGGCCGTCCTCCTTGAACGGAGATATGCTGGCAAGCCTCCTTCGACGACAGGTGGATGGTCTGAATGGCGAGCAGCCAGGAAATCCCAACCCTGCGAACGAGCATACGACCATGCCGCTGAACCATCCCCGTCCATCGTCGACTTCTTCGGCGAGTTCCGAAGCGGTAGCGAAGCTGGAGCAAGAGGCAGAGAATCAGTCTGCCTGTGAAGTTGGCGTCAAGCAACATATTGGCTCGAATATCAAGAGTCTGTTCCGACTAGCTAAAGCGACGGGGATTTCTCGGGCAGAATTCCAATCTTTGGTGCGGACGGAGCTGGAGCTGTTGAACGTTTCCGACGAGGATGAGTGATGCTCTTTAAATATCCTTTCGTCTGTTCCTGTGTGCATACCGCATTGCATTTGACTAGTACCGATCATTTCGAGCGTTGGGAGCATTGTTACGGGTGAATATCATGTTGCATCTTTTACACTTGCATAAGGATATCCATGGAATGTATAATTGTTCAATTCATCATTTCCTCTCATCTAGATGCCTATTATTATATGACTTCTCGTGGTAAAGCGACATTCACATGGAGGTACCTAGCCGGCCGTGCCTTGTTCCGTTCCGCGTGCGTGTTTCTGAACGGACACGCAAGCCGGCCCCATCGGCTGTTCCCCTCCTACAGCAGTTACTCCTACCTCGTCTCTTCTCTCCCTCTTCTTTGTCACGTCGCATCGCTTCTTTCCTTTCGTTACCTCTTTCTTATAATGCCCCTTTTTTAATTCTAGTAAGCCATTGTCCCCTCTCGCATCCTGTTCGCGCCGAGTCTCCTCGCTGACCGTTTGGTTTTCTCCGCCTCTAGTTCAATCATAGGTGGTCTTTTCATCTATCGCCGTGACCATGTCTTCCTCTCCTTCTCTCCGGAAGAGAGGCGGTAAAGGGGGCACTCCTGTGCCCTCTGAGGTTTCTTCAGCTGTTCCTCCAATTACAATCCAGGGTGTCACCCCCAAACGCTCAGAATGGGACTATCGGCTGGCCATGACCGTTCTGACCGTCCTGGCATTCATCACCCGTTTCTATAAGATCTCCTACCCCAATGAAGTCGTCTTCGATGAAGTCCATTTCGGAAAGGTAAGTCCATTTGCCATACGCGAAGCCCCTTGCTGGCAGAATTGGACTGACAGTCTATTTCCTAGTTCGCTTCCTACTACCTGCAGCGGACCTACTTCTTCGATGTCCACCCTCCCTTCGGCAAGCTTCTTTTCGCCTTTATGGGCTGGTTGGTGGGCTACGACGGCCACTTTTTGTTTGAAAACATCGGTGACAACTACATCGAGCACAAGGTTCCCTATGTTGCCCTTCGTGCTATGCCCGCGACCCTCGGCGCCCTGACAATCCCGGTGGTCTTCTTAATCATGTGGGAATCCGGCTACTCGCTCCCCGCGTGCGTCCTCGCCGCTGGTCTGGTGCTCTTTGACAACGCGCATATTGGTGAGGATCGCTTGATCCTCCTGGATGCCAGTCTGGTTCTCACCATGGCTTTGAGCATCTTGTGCTACGTCCGTTTCTACAAGCTGCGGCACGAGCCGTTTGGTCGGAAGTGGTGGAAATGGCTCCTTCTGACCGGAGTTTGCCTCAGCTGCGTCATCTCCACCAAGTATGTCGGTGTCTTCACCTTCGTAACCATCGGTGCTGCTGTTCTCGTCGATCTGTGGAATCTGCTTGACATTAGACGCGCAAACGGCGCCCTGAGCATGTTCCAATGGGGCCAGCACTTCGCCGCCCGCGCCTTTGCTCTGATCATCGTGCCTCTCTTCTTCTACCTGTTCTGGTTCCAGGTCCATTTCGCCATTCTCACCCGTTCTGGCCCCGGTGACGAGTTTATGACCCCGGAGTTCCAGGAGACTCTCTCCGACAACGCCCTTTCGGCGCAGGCCATCGGCGTCAAATATTATGATACCATTACGATCCGACACAAGGATACCAAGGTGCTCCTTCACAGTCACTGGGAGAAGTACCCCCTGCGCTACGATGATGGACGTATCTCCAGCCAAGGCCAGCAGGTGACCGGATACCCGTTCAACGACACCAACAATGAATGGCAAATCCTTCCCGGAGTGGCCCTCCCGGATGCTGAGCCTGAGGGTGGCCACGATGTGCTCAATGGCGACATCATTCAGCTTCGTCATGTTGGAACTGACACCATCCTCCTGACGCACGATGTTGCGTCTCCTTACTTCCCGACCAACCAGGAGTTCACTACTGTCTCCCATGAATTGGCCAATGGTGAACGCCACAACGACACGCTTTTCGAGCTCAAAATTGAACACGGGAAGACGAAGCAGCCGTTCAAGACTCTGTCGAGCCATTTCAAACTGATCCATGTCCCGACCCGGGTAGCTATGTGGACACACACCACCCCCTTGCCCGAATGGGCGTTCAAGCAGGCCGAAATTAACGGTAACAAGAACGTTCTGCAAAGCAGCAACCTCTGGTTTGCAGACTCGATCGAGTCGTTGCCCGAGGACAGCCCTCGGAGGTTCAAGGAAGAACGCAAGGTGAAGCACCTGTCATTCCTCCGCAAATACGTGGAACTTCAGCGGGCCATGTTCTTCCACAACAACGCCCTCACAAGCAGCCATCCATATGCCAGTGAGCCCTTCCAATGGCCCTTCCTTCTCCGCGGTGTCAGCTTCTGGACCAAGAACGATACTCGGGAGCAGATCTACTTTTTGGGTAACCCTATTGGTTGGTGGATTGCCAGCAGTCTGCTGGCGGTCTTTGCTGGTATCATTGGTGCTGACCAGCTGTCTCTGCGACGCGGCATTGATGCCGTTGAAGAAAGTGAGTATACCCCCCATAAAACTCTATGGCCATTGTACTAATGTATTTGAAGTCTGGGGACTTGGCGCCCGTTCTCGCTTGTATAACAGCACAGCATTCCTGTTCCTGTGCTGGGCTGCCCACTATTTCCCCTTCTGGCTCATGGGCCGCCAGCGTTTCCTGCACCACTATCTGCCCGCTCATGTCGCGTCATGCATGGTCACCGGTGCTCTGGTCGAATTCATTTTCAATATCTCGCCGGTCCAATCTCCCAAGCCTGATGTGGACGACTCGACTGGAAAGTCGAAGGTGTTGGCTCGTCCCCGGCACTTCATTACTGCGGACGAGCGGATGGGGCGCAAGTCCTTGGTCGCCGGCTGGATCGCCTCTCTGGTGATCCTCGGGGCTACGATCTGGGGATTCTGCTTCTACGCTCCCCTGACTTATGGAACTCCCGGCCTAGATGTGGCCGGTGTGAACGCGCGCCGGTGGCTGGGCTATGATCTGCACTTTGCCAAGTAACTGACGCCTGGTACGGACGGCCTGCTGGAAGGTTGACTCAACTCACCACTATGTTTTGGGTGTTTTCCCGTGCAGAGACGTCTTCTTGTAAGATACTTTCCGTTTGAAGCTAAAGTGTTCTCTTCTCTTTTCCTTTTGTGCAAAATTCTTTGGTTCGCGTGTGTTGTCCGAGTGCTTCATAATGGTGGAATGGAGCGTGCATAGCGATAATAATCAAACTGTTTCAATGTGTCAGTTCTTTCGGATACTCCAGTCAGCAGTTCTCTCCAGCTGCCGGTCATTAATAACCATATCCGATCTATTACTGATTCTGCGGCAGAGCTGCGGAATGATCACTCAGCCCTTTCTCACGTGATGTACAGCTTATGTGTGCTGACCAGATCCTGACTGAGCAACCAACCAGCCAATCAGAGGCCAGTCTGCGTCAGCACGAACGTTACTGCCGGCGATATCAGGCAGAAACGCCTCCCAGAAGCGGCATAGCGGCATGCTGACAGGGGTCTTGGTAATCAACCACATCATTGCCGATGATGCTCTATAAGAAATGACAATGATCTCCTCCGCACTGCACGGCCTTCGAGAGGAATTTTCTACCACCTTCGCGTGTCCCTCTTGGTTCAGCTATAAATACCCTGTCACCCGTGTCGATGCGACTCCTTCTGTCCTTTTTCATCGCTATCATTTCAATCTATTTCTCTTTCTATACATCCCACTTGAAGAGTCTACTGGAATTGCTTCCTAACACTTTGCGACCACAGCCTTCAACACACACCGCTCCCACCACCGAATTTACCCCCAGGATAGTACCAGTTACTGAAATGGCTGTTCCTCGTGCTATCCGTCAAGTTTTTCTTGCAATTGAGCAAGCTGAAGGCGCTGGCGCTCGCGTGCGCCGCTCCATTGGCACCGCCAAGCTGCGCAACTTCAGCCCCTTCCTGATGCTTGATCACTTCACAATCGGCAAGGGCGCTGGATTCCCCGATCACCCGCACCGCGGCCAGGAGACCATCACGTACCTCCTGTCCGGAGGAGTCGACCATGAGGACTTCGCCGGCAACCGCGGCACGATCGGCCCCGGAGACCTGCAGTTCATGACGGCCGGACGCGGCATCATGCACGCCGAGATGCCGCATGAAAACCCCGACGGCAGCCCCAACGTCGGCATGCAGCTGTGGGTGGATCTGCCCAAGCAACTGAAGATGTGCGAGCCGCGCTACCGCGACCTGCGCGCCAGCGAGATCCCCGTCGCCAACGTCGACGATGGCCGCGTCACCGTCAAGGTCATTTCCGGCCAGTCGCACGGGGTCGACTCCGTACGTGACCTCGCCTACACGCCCGTCTGGCTGCTCGATGTGACCATCCGTCCCGGTGGACGCATCTCCCAGCCGCTGCCGCAGGGATGGAACGGCTTCGCGTATACGCTGGCCGGCACGACGGTGTTCGGGTCGAATGACTCGACGCGCGTGGTCAAGGAATTCCACAATGTTGTGTTCGAGCAGCCCGGTGACTATATCGAGGCGTCCGTGCCCGATAACGCCGAGTCTGAGTCGCGGTTCATCCTTGTTGCGGGCCAGCCGCTCGACCAGAAGGTCGTCCAATATGGTCCATTTGTCCTGACTAGTCAGGAGGAGGTTTACCAGGCCATGCTGGATTATCAGACCGCGTCTAATGGGTTTGAGAAGTCCCGCGGATGGGAGAGCGAGATTGGAAAGAGAATGGCATGGTAGAGTGAAGACGAATTGTGCTTCTGATTTATTGTATACTTTTATGGCTTGTATGATACTCATTCAGCGTTCGTTTGTATATCAGGTATAGAAAATGACTGGTTCTACTTCCTACATATGTGTTATCTCCAATAATGACCCTCGTACAAAGTAATTGTTTCTGCCGGCAGAAACATGTCTAGACTCCAGTCTGGGCGGTAAGGGCCCGCCATACACGTGGTGATAAGCCGGATTGGCATCACCGCCCGCCGATGGTCCGTCACTTATTCACAGCTGGCATCATGAGAGACGACAAGTGACTCTCGCACTCCATCATTTAGACATTTTGAAATGCATGATAAGGCAATTCGATTACTCCTCTCTGTCTCTCTATGAAGCTATAATTCTCTGCTATCGACCCTTCCTCCAGGCCTCCAGCTTCGGGCTCTCCGTAGGGAAGCTGCCTACCGAGTCACTCTGAAAGGAACCGAGTCCTCCCACAACTGCAGCCATGGGTCGACGAGATCGCATTCTCGCATCATTGCTGGTGCTGGCATGTACAGGCTCGACCGCCTGGGCGAACAAGAAGGCATTCAACATTCATGACGATCTACTCGCGTTCCCCCAGGTAGCCCATATCCACCACCTTCGCCTTCCGTGAATACTATGAAGCTCACACCCATATAGTTCCAAGTCCTCTTTCCGGACGAATACATCCTCGAATCGCAGGCGCAGGAGCTCCTCCAGACGCAAGCTTCCCCACATATCCACAACAACCATGGCCAACAACAGCCTCTCTCCGACCAGAAGTCGACACAAGTGTACACGCAAGATCCCCCTGCCGCACCGCATCCGCCACATGACACCACACCCGCGTTAACCTACGAGGAGATGATTCTCGATGACCGGCGCTTCTTCTGCCAGATCCCGCGGGTCGAAACCAGCGATAATCGGACGAACGGAAGCGAGAACGCCAGCGAAGCAGACGAGAAGCGGGAGCTCGCCCGCGCGACGGACCGCGGCATGGAACTCCTCCGCGAAATGGAGGGCAAATGCATGTACTACGTGTCCGGATGGTGGTCGTACTCGTTCTGCTATAAGAAACAAGTGAAGCAGTTTCACGCGCTGCCGTCCGGCAGCGGCATCCCCAGTTACCCGCCCATGGAAGACCCGACTACGCTCTCGTTCATCCTGGGCAAATTCCCCAATGCCGACCATGACGATGAGGATGATGCGGAGCCCGAGCGGAGAAAGTCCTCCTCATCCTCGTCAACTACGGATGTGGCCGAGCTGCAGACCAAGGGCGGCTCGCGGTATCTTGTGCAGCATCTCCGCGGCGGAACCCGCTGCGACTTGACGGGGCGGGACCGTAAGATTGAGGTGCAGTTCCACTGTCACCCGCAGTCGACCGACCGCATCGGCTGGATCAAGGAGCTCACGACGTGCTCCTACCTCATGGTGATCTACACGCCGCGGTTGTGTAACGACGTGGCCTTCCAGCCGCCGCAGCAGGATGAGGTGCACTCCATCGAGTGTCGCGAGGTTCTGTCGCCCGAGCAGGTGCCTGAGTGGGAGGCGATGCGGGACTACCATCTCGCGCAGCAGCTCGTGGATGCTGCCGCCGCCGCGACGCCCGAGTTCCCCATCGTGGGGGACATTGAGGTCGGGGCTCAGCGGCTGGTGGGCGCCGAGGGCAAGGAGATCGAAAAGGGACGTGTGGCTTCGGCGTGGGAAGAGAAGGTGGATGTGGTCGCCAAGCGCGAGAACGGTGAGGTGCAGTCCTTGACGCGGGAGGAGCTGGAGAAGTTCGACCTTGACCCGAAGAAGATTGAGGATCTGCGTAAGCGACTCGAGGAGTTGGCTCAGGGCAAAGACTGGACCTTGGAGATGGTTACGGCCAACGGGGAACGCGGATTACGCGGAATTGTGACTACGGATGATGATAGCGATGAGGAGGACGCCCAAGACGGCGCTGAGAGAGAGGGCGATGGCGGTGATGAGGGTACAGCCACTGAGGCCCCGTCGCAAGAGACGGAGCCCAAGAGTGAGACGCCCCAGCCCGATGAAGAGGAGGGTAGTGAGGAGATCTTCAAAGATGAGCTGTGATTGATATCTTTGATGTATTCTTGTCATTAAATGTTCTATACCACGTCTTTCATAGCAATGTACATGTTTGTGTCTTATTGTTGCGACTGTTGTATGTATAGCCTAAAATTAGGCTGGAGAACGTGCAGAAAACGTGACCGCCCTGAAGGAGTGACGATGACCCCATCAACTTCTTCTCTTAACATCTTCTTCTTCCTTTTCTCCCTCTCTTCTCCCTCTCTTTCTATCCCTCAACCTCCTAACCCCAATTCCTCGTTCCCTCCATTGAGGCGGCTCTGGCCAGATCTATCGCTCGGCAGCTTCTCCCACTTGGTTCCTTTGCCAAGGCTGTCCGTGTCCTCCACCCAAGCCCACTCACTGATCCCCCCGACCGGGTACCCCATCCACTCTCTCTCCCAACCTCCGAGTCTACTCCCGTTTGGCAACTTGGGACCGACACTGCACGGACGGACACGACATTCTCGTATCGCCTCAGATCCTCTCCCGTCGTCTCCCTCCTTTCTTCTCCCCCATTCCCCTCATCCCCTCCTCCCCGACATAAGCTCCAACGGTTAACCCCCCATCCCCGACCTCGCTTCGCCGTGGTTGCCAGTGACGGCGCCCAACATGGGTTTCCTCGGGATATACACGGCCATCTACGACTACCAGCCCCAGGCGCAGGGCGAATTAGAACTGCGCGAGGGCGATCTACTCTATATTCTCGAGAAGAGCGCTGAAGACGATTGGTGGAAGGCCAAGAAGAAGGCCGAGCGGGAGGATGAAGATGAGCCCGAGGGCCTCGTACCGAACAACTACGTCGAGGAGGTAAGATCGATGTCTCAGACACTCCATTGATTCGTGAATGAACAGAGCCGATTCGGTTGATGGGCTTCCCATGCTTCCGAAATTGTGTTGTGCTCCGTTGCGCCCAGCGACGCCTCAGGGGTAACGGTGTCCGGAGCATGGCTGACGTGAACAATCCTTAGGCTCAACCAGTGCACACCGCGAAAGCGCTTTACGACTACACGCGCCAGACAGACGAGGAAGTCTCTTTCTCCGAAGATGCTGAATTGATCGTATACGACACCTCCGACCCCGACTGGACTTTGGTCGGCGTAAACTCCGACTATGGCTTCGCCCCCGCCAACTACATCGAGATCGTAGAGGGCTCCCATGCCCCGGCACCATCGGTCCCTTCTCCCCCACCGGCTGAGCCTTCTCCTCCTTCGCTTCCGCAGCGCCCGGCCGCTGTGCCCACGGAAGAAACCAATGGGGCTCCCGCCAGCTCCCCTATCGATACCGTTCAGAACCCAGCCGCTGCAGCGATCGCCGACATCATTCACAAGCAACATGCCGCTGCTCCGGAACCAGAGCCCACGCGAGCCATACCGCCGCCCCCGCAGCCGTCCTACGAGCCTGAAGACGATTATCACCGGGACCCTTCGCCCCCGCCACCGACGCTGCCGCGACGACCCCCCTCAGAACATGTTGCTTCGCCAATCAGCGCGGAGTCGCCGGCCTCGCCATCTCTGCCTCCTCGTCCCCAGTATGGTGGACGCCCGGATAGAGGTCATGTGAAGGAATCTCCCCCGGACAATCGAGTCGGACAACCGACGCCCCGCTCGCCCTCGGGATACCACATCTATAATATCAATGAGATGGTGGAAGTCATGGGCAAGCGAAAGAAGATGCCGACCACTCTGGGAATCAACATCGCTACAGGAACTATCTTCATTTCGCCGGAGCGAGACGGTGACATGCAGGAATGGACTGCCGACAAGCTGACCAACTATTCGCTCGAAGAGAAGCATGTGTTTGTCGATCTCGTACGTCCCAGCAAGAGTGTCGACTTCCATGCTGGTGCTAAGGATACTGCGCGAGAGATCGTTGCTGCACTCGGGGAGATCTCCGGTGCCTATCGTGCGGAAGGATTGAAGGAGATCATTGCTGCTGGCACTGGTGGTGGCGGCGGGGCGCAGAAGAAGGGCCAGGTACTGTACGATTTCATGGCCCAGGGCGATGACGAGGTGACTGTGGCTGTCGGTGACGAAGTCGTCGTGTTGGACGACACCAAGTCCGAAGAGTGGTGGATGGTCCGGCGCATGAAGAACGGCAAGGAGGGTGTCGTCCCAAGCAGCTATGTCGAGATCACTGGTCTGTTGTCCCCGCCTCCTCCCACACGAATCGAGTCGGGTTTGTCTGCAGTGGAGAGGAACCGACTAGAGGAGGCGCGTCTTGCCAAGGAGGCATCGCGCAAATCAAGAACGGACTCGATGGAATCACGAGGCGTCGAGGTAAGTTCTTGGATTGAGACGGAGGTTGGGTCGATTGCTAACAAAGTAGCCCCAGCACCAGAAGCGTGAAAGCCGCCACAAGTCAAGTAGGTTCCTCACTTTGGACCATGAGCCCGTCGAAACTGGTGCTAACTGAATTCTAGAACCCGATCCGACGAAAACACGAAGCTGGACTGATCGCACCAAGACGTTCACGGTCGAGGCCCAGTTCATCGGTCTTCAGGATGGCAAGATCCATCTGCACAAGATGAATGGTGTCAAGATTGCTGTTCCCATCGCAAAGATGTCCATCGAAGACCTGGAATATGTGGAAAAGATCACCGGCGAATCCCTCGATGAAGACAAGCCTCTCTCTGACATTCGACGCCGCTCCCAGTCACAGCGTGAGGCAGAGAAAGCCGAGAAAACCAAGAAAGCTGGCGCTTCCTTCCAACAGTCGGACTATGACTGGTTTGATTTCTTCCTGAAGGCGGGTGTCGGTCCTCACCAGTGTGAGCGGTACGCTCAGAACTTCGTGAAGGACTCCATGGATGAGAGCATTCTTCCGGATATCACCCCCGAAGTCCTCCGCACGCTAGGACTGAAGGAAGGTGATATTTTGCGAGTTATGCGATACCTCGACAACCAATATGGCCGAACGGGCGCGAAGTCCAAGTTGCGCAACGTCAGCTTCGGTGGAGAGGAAGTCATTGGCAACGGCGAAGAGGGAGGCCTGTTCGCCGGCCCCGGTGGCATGCTCCGCAATAACACGCGCAAGGGCCGCCCTGCCCCTGCTGTTCAGACTGGTGATGTCGTTGATCCCAAGGCTTTCGAGCAGAAGGATGAATCGAAGCCTGCCGAGCGGAAAGACACCCCACCCCCGGCTGCTGCCGACAAGCCCGTTAAGCAGGGCTTCGATGATGATGCATGGGAAGTGAAGCAGCCGCAACGACCGGCTCCTTCGACCGCTCCGGCGCCGACAGCTTCTTCTCCGGCTACAGCTTCGCCTGTAACAACAACCTCCCAGCCGCCGGCTCAGAAGCAGCTCACTGGGGCGATGGCAGATCTCTCTCTTCTGACGAACCATCCTCCCCTTCAACCAGCACCCTCCCAACCGCCAGCGCCTCAGGTCACGGTTGCTCCTGCAATCCAGCCGCAGGCAACTGCAGTACCTGTGGCCCAGCCGCAACAGCCGCAGCCGACGGGGGCTACTCCTGGGTTCTTTTCCCAGCTGGGACAGCCTGCACAGCAACAACAGCCTTTGCAGAATCCCGCACAAGGATTCAGTCCTCAGGCCACCGGTTTCCAGCAAGCTTCCCGCCAGCGGCCGCAGCCTCCTCCCCAGGCATTGGGCTCCAACACGTTGCTTCCTCCCCCTCCTCAGCGACCCCTCTCCGCACCCCAAAACTTCCCCCAGCAACCGAGCACGTTTGGACCGCCTCCTTTGCAGCCTCAGCTTACCGGACTGCCTCAAGCTGGTCCTCAGATCGCTGCACCTGGACAGAGTCTGGCCGAACTTAACCAACAACGATTCCAACAGAATCTGCAACCCCAACCCACCGGGTTCATGGCGCAAAGCCAGTTCCCGAACGGCATGATGCCGCAGCCCACTGGGTTCCAGCCGCAGTCTCAATTCGGGATTCAGCAGCAACAGACCGGCTTCCAGGGCCTCGCGCCTCAGCCTACGGGTTTTGGTGGCTTCCAGGCGCAGCCGCAGCAGCCAATGCAGACCGGCATCAACTCTGTCCTTCCCCCGCCCTTGCAGCCTCAGCCTACCGGTATGAATGGTGCCGGTAACATGCCGTACAACGCATCGCCCCCGCCTATCCCCCCGATCCCCCAACAGCCCACCGCAGCGCCTTTGCAACCTCAGAAGACTGGTCCCGCGCCGCCAGTCAGATTTGGTGTGAAACCGGATGCTCCGAAGAAGCTTGCCCCGCAGCCCACGGGCATGAGGGCGAACCTCGCGCAAGCCAGTAAGTATCACACCCCTATCTTTGAAAACCATATCCCTCTAACCCTGCTTTAGCACCTTCGAATCCTTTCGGTTTCTAAATCTGACTACCTCTGTTGTATATAACCATGTTTCTCTGCGGCACATGACCTTTCTCTACTATAAATTATTTACTTTTTTCCCTCACTAACTCTCGCGTCACCTGTCCTCTAACGCCGTGATGCGTACTGCAATCTAATTAGTTTTCCTAGTCATGGCCCGTCTTCGTCATTGTCATCTCATCATCCCACGCAGCGAGTTTTGAAGCAATGCCTCGAGTGTCTTGTTCCTGTTGCTGCTTCAGCGAGCTAGAATCCCCTTTGTACTGTTTTGTGCGATGCGACATAGCTTATTTGGAAGCCACATTATCTCATTTCTTTGGTTTTTGGTCGTCTCCGGAATTCCACGTGATTGTGCAAAATGTGTTGTCTTGTAGCCATGTCCACTTCCATTGTTTTGGCACTGTGTTTGGAGTTCCGTCTGCTTGTTTGGATTGGACTCGGATGCTTTCCTCCATTTCATGGTCTTTGTATGGTACATACGTCATGGTATTGTCTTCTAATAAATATCTTGTTGGTGGCTCTATGTTTAAAGTGATAGATCCCTGGGGGAGCATACTTGAACCGGACCAAACTTATCTGAATGCACACGGAGGATAACATGATCAATTTAGGATAATTTCCCAATTCTATTCCATTCCCATCCCAATCCATCCATTGATCCTTTCTCCCAATCCTATGACATTGAATGAACAGATACAAGATGTAACCCCGGAATGCGCCAATCGCTGTTCAACATTCGGCCGATCGATTCCAACGCCAGAGAACCAAGCCGAGCATTTCTCGTTTCGGTGGCAATAAACAAGATCGATATATAAAGTGAAAAGCCGTAAGTATCATGCAAGTTCGTAAATCGTAACAGAGTACCCCATCAGTGGGAACCGTGGAAGGTAGGGACAGAGAGTTCAGCTCTGAGTCCATCACAGAGAGGCATCTTCCCAGATCCCGAAAACGGGAACGTCTTCGGTCAAATAAAGCAGGCCGTTGTCTGGGAGGATCACGTCGGAGAGTGGGGTGTTACCGCGGGGGTCTGAAAGACCCTGCCGATCTAGTTGGCCGGCCGGGATGGTGCCGCCTGGGGAGCAGCCGACGGGGATTCCGGACGTGGTTAGGGAAGAGATGGTGGTGTCGTAGGGGAGGGAGGCAAGGCCTTCAGCGCCGCAGAGGGCGTCCCAGATATCATGGTCGGCTTGGGCCGGGGTCGGGGTCGGCTGTGGGGGTTGTGGAGGCTGGAAAATGGGCTGCGGAGGGAGAGTGCCGGCGTATTTTTCTGGTGAGAGGGGAGATGGGACGGCGGCTTCGGGGCGACGGTTCATCTTCGTCGCGTTGTTCGTGGCGGGCGACTCACTGGCAGGACCGACTTGGCCGAAGAGCTGATCGACTTGCCTGCTGCGGCGTTCCATCCATTGGCGATTTCGTCGACGGACGTATTCCGCAACCGCACCCCGTAGGTATTTGATGATTTGAAAATAGCGACAGGCGTGCGGGTCGTGGGCCGCAAAAAGCTCCAGAAACTTCTCCGCCTTATCCATGCCTTCTTCCAGTGGGAGAAGGTTGTCATAGTCCGCAAAGAACGCGGCTCCCAGCACGACGGCCGAGTTGAACACTGAGTTCATCAAAAAGGGTAATCGCCGAGGGAGGTTTTGGTATTGTGCCAGCTCATCGATGATATTCAGACCTCGTAGCGCGGAGTAGACGCAGGCATCCGAGAAAAGAGCGACGCGGTTGGACTCTGACAGGCCCGTAGACTCGTTCTTGCTCTTCACATATTGTGCAACTCGGAAAACAAGGAACGGCCTGGTCAGGAGAATGATTGACCAATAGTATGACCCAAAGACGTGCGCCGCAGCTAAGGTACCTTCGAGGGTTTTGGTGCCGTTCTGTTCAGTCTGCATCTGGAGGAATGCAGGCACATTCCGGACCCACGCGCGGTGTTGATTGGAAACAGCTTCTGCCACGCTGATGGAGACTACTTGTCTCATGTAGACTTCCGTGAGGATTCTCTCAAAGATACGACATAGCCAAACGACGGTGAGAGACAGTTGCTCGTCTGGCTGCAGACGTTGTTGATCCTCGGCGGGGAACATGTCCTCACGAGGGTCACAGTCGAAGTCGGAGGTCGCCGGCGGTCGTCCAAGAGAAGCGCTGAGAAAGAGGTCCATCATACGCAGACTCTTCCAAACTCTCTCACGAGCCCGTCTCTCGCGCGTGCAGAACAACGCATTCGCTTCCTTCCTATGGATTCCAACCGCATATGCGGCGCGAAGAGCGATGCCCAGGTTCATGAAAGCCCCATTGCGTCGGCAAGCGCCCAACATATACATGGTTATCAAAATATATGACTGGATGGTGAATATACTGGGCGTTTCAGTAAAGGCTGCGAATGCCAGCTGCCGTCCACTGAGGAAGTATTGTTCGGCCGTGGACTGATCGGTCCTCGAAACCTGCGCTCCAATAGCAAGGACAAGGTAAAAAATCGAACTGACAGTGTCTTCATCACCCGAAGGATTTTCGACCCAGTTGGCGAGTCGAGGGTGGAATTCGTTGAGGTCGAACAGGTCGAGTAAAGGCGTGGTTGCGAGGAGAAACTGGTGGGCCAACTGCTGAGCCTCGTCATTTTTCGGAGGCTTGATCAGGGTTCGCATCTGGGTGGAGGAATTGCTTTGGAAAGCCTCCAGCATGGAGTGGCGTGAGTTGTCTTCGGTAAATTCACAGCGACCGATGGAGGAAGACACAATCCGCCGGACGCTTTGCAAAAAGGACAGGCTCGCCGAGTCGCCGATGTACATGAACTTTCCCTGGCCATCGCGCAGAAGCCGCGCCACTTTTGGCACTGGGGCGACTCCATCTTTGTCTTCCGTAGCTTCGTGTTCCATCGTCGCACTGTGGTCTTCGAGCGAGTTCAACAGACGATCCATGGCGGTTTGCCGTTGCGGGGTCGCGACCAGATGTTCGCTGAGGAGCATGGTCTCTTTGGAAGCATTGCTTGGTTTGAGCAAACGAGCGGGTTTGTCCGAGAAGTGACATTCTGATTCCTTGTGACGCTGGACGCAGATCGTGCATGGTTGTTCGCCGTTGCATTTCTGTTTCCTCCGTTTACAACTATCGCAGGCTCGTCTGCATCGGAGACGAGCCCCGGGGGCGGTACTGGCTCGGGGCATAGTGAGAGGACGAAGAAGGTCGCGGAGGAGACAGTCTCGGAGATCGGTTGCGAGTGCGGAATCCGGGGTAAAGGAGACGCCTCCTAGAAGAAGGGACCAACAGCGGGCTTCTGTATGGCGGGAACGTGGGGTCTCGAAGGTCGGTAAGTTGACAATTGGGAGCGGGATCCAATCAGACCCCGGGACGACTATCTGAACACCAAGCGAGGCATCGCTTTCACGTAGAGATGTGTACTGGGTGCGATAAATGAGTATGCGGTGGAGTGATAGTGGCGGAGGAAGAAGCGCCGCGTGGGAGATGTTGATGGTGAGTTCCGTTTCTTTCCCCAGACAGACTGACCGTCTCCCCAGCTGATTAATCACCTCAACCTCGACTTGTCACATTGCGCTACTCCAATCAACATCCTCACAACATTCACAGTTATATTTGGATTGCCTTTACACGAACACTATGTACAGCTAGCTCCCTATTCTGGACGGAATGACACGATCTTTCCCCAGGTGTCCGCGGTACCCCAAATGCCATGGCGGAGACAGGACAACTGCACAATCTGGCTGTGATCCACAAACAGGTTCACATCGATTCCAAACTCCCGGATATACCAGTTGTATACCTTTGGATCAGCGGCCTCGAACATGACCCGTTCGGGAGGTAGCTCCTTCATGATCTTAGAGACGACGTCCGTCCGCCATGACGTGACGTTCTCCGTAATCCCCTCGGATTCAATCATCAAACGCTCCACCCCGGCATTGAGGAACTTATGGCCCAGGTTCACCAGCTTCCCTGGGTCTGAGGTGCCGATCGCTTCAAGTCCAGAGGCTGGAGTATCCCCACCGGCACCGAACTGGATTCCCAGCTCAGGTTTCGCCTTTAGCTTGTACGAATGGACTTTGTCAACTAACCGCAGCCAGTCATCCTCTGGGAAGGAAAGAAAGCCCGATGAGAGCTCAATCACATCAAATCTGCATGTGTGTCAGTCACCGGACAGAGAAGTGATCAATCACAGCGCCGGGATCGACATACCCGAGGTCCTTGCATTTGGTGAGGTACTTGTCAAAGACACTGTTCGGGTCGGGGTGTGTAAGAAGATGCTCAGCCCAGCCTCCCTGTCAAGCTAATTAGAGCTATGGGCCGTTAACACAAGAGGGAAATCTTACCGTCGAGACATATACCCCATATTCGTGGGCGAGATCGGTCAATTCTCTCAGGGGCTTCTCAGGGAAGAGGGAGAAAGAGCCTGTAATCCGTACTTGTTTAGACCCAGTCAAACTGATATACGGTACTCCCTCACTCACCTCCAGCGAACTTGAGTCCATCCACATGGGTCCCCATCCTGCAGGGTGTTACTGACGCCCTCGGTCTCGATACACTCTCCCAACTTACGTTTCCAACACATCAGCGAGATATCGCTTTCCCATCACCTACAAGACATGACGCTCTGGTTAGGCTTCGTGGCCATCACCGACTTGCTCGGCCGATCAAACTCACCGAGTAGTATGGCCCTCTGATCTCCGTGACCCCCTTACTTCGGGGTTTGGGCGGTCTGGGGTTCGATCGGGCAAATCCAAACCCGTTCTCCTTGTCTTCAAGCAAGGTGATCTCCTTCCTCGCGGGAGCAGTTGTCGACAGACCCCTCGTCAGTCCGGCCGACGCTGTGACTGCGGGACCCTGTCGCGCTGCAAGGCCGATGAGACGGCTTGAAGCCGGGGCAATGCGCGATGCGGGGAGCATATTATCTCGATCCTATAGGTCGATCGTACAAATGGAGCTGACTATATTCTGATGAGTCGGCACGATGTAAGAACAAAGGTAGTTGCTTGTTGATGTTCCATTGATTGCGGATATAAAAATATATACATGGATCGATGCTGGATCGGAATCCCTTGAGCGATGTGGTATGAGCTCCTGACGTAGAGCTGAGTTCACTCGTGGAGCTTTGGAGGGATAGCCACGAATGATAGAAGGCGGCCATCTAGTTTGGATGTGAAGTCACCGGTGGTGTTAGCATGACGTCATGTTCAACCACGGCCTCTTGCGATTGTACGCCGAACCATATCACACTTGCTTTTCTAAGGGCATGAAATCGATGAACTCGACTGTTGAGCTGATTAGGACAGGAGAAGAACTTGGTAGATGGAGTACCGACTCGTCCGGACACGGGAAATCCACATAAAATTGTCGATCCAAGAATGGGGTGTCTTGGCTACTTGATATTGGGTTCTACGATGATTCGGGGAGATAAACCACATGAGTGCAGGTATAGCGTCGGTGATCAATTTCAGTCTCCGGATTGGTGTAGCTCTCTCAATGTGTTCAAACCTGATCTTGTATTAAAGTGTCTACCGGAATCGTGATCGGCCCTCAGAACATAACTATATCACCGCACGCTCAATTAGAGGCCGACCGTCCGGAATGCGAGCATAAGACAAAACATCCAGGTCCAAGGTCTTGAACTGGCCGTACACAATCAGCTCGACAACCGCCCGCCCACAAGCGGGTGCTTGCTGGCTCCCATGCCCCGAGAATCCAGCACAGAAAAAGAAGTTGTCGACGCGGTAGTGAGGGCCAACAATGGCATTGTGGTCGAAGGTGTTGAAATCATAATGTCCCACCCACTTATCGGTGACTCGAGCGGACTTGAATTGAGGGACGCGACGAGCAAGGACAGGAAGGATCTTGTCGTCCCAAGCATTTCGGCAAAACTGAAGTCATCCACGTCCACGGCATTGTCGGGACCGATGGGTGGGCAACCAACGAGGTAATCGGTCGCAGCATAGGAGCGGAAATGCACACCCGTGGGATCGATCGTCAGAGGCAGGTCCTTATGTAGTGGCTCGTCCACCTCGAAGATGTATGTGTACCGCCGACGAGCCTCAATTGGCACTCGAATACCAGCGAGTTGAGCGACCTGTGCGGCACGGGTCCCCGCAGTCTTGACCACATTCTTGACAGCAATTCTCTCACCACCGCGCAAGGTGACGGTGGTAACATGATCCCGCTCAATGGCCATATCGATCACTTCGTTGCTCACATATTCGACCCCCTTCTCACAAGCGGTCTTTCGCAACCATTGGACCATGCCAAAAGCGTTGAAGCAGCCCTCATCCTTGGTGTTCAGGCTGGCAGAATGGAGATCATCGACATAAAACAGGGATACTGTTCCTTGATGGCAGCAGCCGAGATCATCGTAGTCCCTGCATTGCAGCTGGATTGCAGCTGCTGATCCTTCCGCAGGATCTCGCTGAACTCGGGCGAGTCGGATAGGTAAAGGTAGCCAAAGTCGCGGATAGGAGGGTCGGGAACGCAGGGATCGGGGCCAAATTTGACCCCCTGCTCACGAACAAATTCGGCAGCATACTGAGCGATCTCCACGTTGATCTTTGTTGCAAATTGCTGACGCATGCAGTTGTTGCTGGCTCAGTCGCCTGCGTTATTATCTATAGTCGAGTTAGTGCTCCCTCCAAGGAATCCTCACGAAGGCGTGAAGATAGAGCAAGAGCTGCGGGAAAGAAACAAAAAATTCGTATACTTCTGAAGGTACTATATCTATAGAGTCCTAGCAGTGTGATAATTAGTGGAGGCTCCAACGGCGACCTTAAACAGATGACACCGCCTCTTAAGATAGCAAGGGGATATAAAACGACCACCCTCACCCCCATCACCCGCCCCAGTCACCTCGTCGCGCGACCTCGGGGCGGCACTGCTGACCTACTAGAACGAGAAGGGCAAGCGTCGAGGTGCTCGTAGATTTTTCTCTCAATAGGACATTGTGTACGGAAACTGGAACAGGCTGAGACAAATAACGAGAGGAGGATATACCAAGGATTTGGTCGTCCCGAATCTCCGACTCGGCTTTTGGCAAACTCCGTGCCCGATCAGCCAGACGGTATCAAAACAGACCGATACGTGGACACCCGACATCCCGGGTCCACTCAGTTGTCGATCGGTCGGTCTTCTGGAATCTTGGGAGTTGTTCTGGCGGGTGTGGTGAGACAAGTACGTGTCGAACGAGGCATTAGCTAACGCCAAGCCAGATGGTATGGGACAGACATTGCACATAGGAGGAACTGTTTGGATCGAAATAAATTACTCGAATCCTCTGGAGTAAGGGAAACTATTTCTTGACTGCGGGATGAGATATCTCTACGATCCTGGGGTAGTGGAGTGGTCAGCAGGGGTACATACTCTGTAGGTATCTCTTCACAAAACCAGGATGAGAGGTAGTTCATAAAGAGTACTCCGTAATGTCAAGCATAAAAAGATGCAAGTGGGGGAGGTGGATCCCACTATACCGCATAAGGATTAGAGAAAAACAACAGGGCTGAGGATTCCCACGGTCTCCCTCCGCTATTCTGGAACATCATCGATGTTCATGACCAGCCATGAGGTCATGATTCCGACTGCTTAATGAATGGGCTACGCAGTAGGTGTAACAACCGAGCGATACATCCAAGCGATTACTGTCATGAACACGCCGACACCACCGACACTGACACGGTATATCAGGGATCCCATGACCCTTCCATACTCGAAGGAGTAAACGTCCACCTGCCCACTTGCCTCGGCCAGCAATCGTGGACGGATATGAACGAACATCTGAACTTATGGTTCTGACCCCGCCAAGACCGAACACGGATGACATCGAGAACACCGAACCGGATCTTTGGTCGTTTCTTCCGGGATCCGATGACTCCGTCCTTGCTGGCAAAAGCGTCGCTGTCCTCGTATCCTCTCCGTATGGATTCCATTACTGGAAGGGTTAGAATTTGATGCCCAATGATGACTATGAATGAATTCGTCTCGAGAAGTCAGGCTATACCAGACTGTGTGTCGCGGTGGAGGCTACCCATACAACAAACCCTCTAGCGAGGTCATCGTTGCAAGCTTCGTTGTTTTAATTACTAGATCGAAGAAATCTGAGACATCATTTCAGCCAAATGAACCTTCAGGAGAGCGTCTACCATACATACATGTCCTAGTGCAGCTACCCACTCCGTAGTTATTCCATCATACGCCAGATACACCATTCAGGAACATGACCTCGGTAGTACCTCATCAAGAATCCCCGGAAGTAGGCCGCTACCTCCTTCCACTACATATAAATAAATATCGGATGGTCCCGTGCCTCCCCAGTGTCTCCGTGGTGTGGCAAGCTATCTACCTCCCACTGACGATATCATACTTCCTTTTCTCTCGCCACTTCCGCGGTTCCTGTTACTAGCTACATTTCTACCCCATGAAGCCTATTCATATCTTTTCTCTCTGTTAACTGATCCTTAACTTCAATTTCATCATTTGCTTTCGCCGTCATGGGAGCTGGGGCGATCCTGGAACCCTTGGTAGTCATCGTGCTTCTCTTCGGAGGCACTTGGATCAACCGAACGACTGGTTCCTTTTCCGCAACCACAAGATCAGCTCGTCGCCGAGTTGAGCCAGCTCACTTCTCGCGTGACCCTTCTCCCGACTCCCTCGAATCGGGTCTTCAGACCCCCACCGTCAAGGATGGGCTATTAAGTCGTCGACCAATATCTCCCGGCCTGCTGCAGCTGGAACAGGAGCCCAGTAAATGGCGTAAGAGGACGATCGGCCTCCTCCACTGGACCACCGATGTGATCTCTCCAAACACCGCGATTTTCCAAGACCGTCTACTCAGCCGCGTATTGCACAAATTTCCCTTCCTCGTCGAATGCTGGTACTGGGCGTTGGTATACTGGGTACGCTGATCGATATTTATACTCCATCGTCCTGCTTCCGTAACAGGAGCTAACATTTCGAAGACATATCAACTAGGACGAGCTTTCACTGCTGTTACTCTCCAAGAAGGGACCGTCGACGTAGCAAGGAAACATGCCCTGCGGCTGATTCGAATCGAAAAGGCCATTGGGATTTTCTGGGAGGTCCCGATCCAGCAATTTTTTCTGCGTCATGAGACGCTGATGACCTGGACCAACTGGATCTACTCCTTCATCCACATCCCCGGCACCATTGCGTTCCTCGTCTGGCTCTACTATTACACCATCACGCGCAACCGGTTCGATGAGTCGCAGCCGGGCAAACCTCGCGGCGTCGTGAGCGGATCTCCGGCCGGGCCACACCTCTACCAAGCTCGCAGACGGACGCTGGCGGTGTGCAACCTTCTCGCGTTTGTGGTTTTCACCCTGTGGCCTTGTATGCCGCCTCGACTATTGAGCGATAAAAGCGTCGAAGGGCCCGATGGGGATATCGGACGCAGCTATGGCTTTGTAGACACGGTGCATGGAGTTAATGGCGCAGGGAGCGTTTGGACAGAGAACCGATTCTGCAACCAATACGGTGAGTTGCCTTTCCCCACGGGTCCATCTTTGCCAGCTAACATATACTTTAGCCGCCATGCCCTCCCTGCATTTTGGGTACTCCCTAATGATCGGTTTGACCATCATGACGATTCCCCTGCCCGCGCATCATCGACGGTCGATCACGAGGCCCCGCTGGCTCCCGTGCTACTTCGGGAGGAGAATGCCCTCGTGGCGTCGCATAGTCTGTCTGGTTGTGGGTTTCGCTTATCCATTTGTTATTTTGGCGGCGATTGTGGCAACGGCCAACCACTTCATCCTCGATGCGGTGGCTGGAGCTGTGGTTTGCGCTGTTGGGTGGTGGTCTAACGGCGTTTTGCTCGACCTGTTGCCTGTGGAAGACTACTTCCTGTGGGCGGTGCGGATACACAAGCCGGAACCGACGGCGACGGAGGTCGACGATATCGATGGATGGGTTGACGACGATACTCCTGAGCATAGCGCCCTTCCGGAGTAAGAGGGAATCGCTGTCTTTTTGGTTGGTCCTGGTGGATTCCGCTCTTGTTCATATATTGTATGTACATAATTGTCAAGCAAAATAACTGATTCAGTTTTCAGATCGAGACGGGGGTGTAGGAAGCCTGTACTGGGAACAATGTTTGTGTATCTGGGAGGATGTATAGTACAAAATATATTGTTCAGCACCATACCTCACCTTTGAACCACAGTCTATCTATGCACACCGAGTATATAGAACATATTTTTGTCGATAACAATACTCCCCAGAATTCTCTCATGGCCTGGAGGGAAGTCGGGTTGATGTACCTACCTGTTCACAGGGATGCAGTGATGATGATGGTGTGACCTCCGACCATCCGTCGACCTTATTATTAACACCAACTCCAAGTTTCGTCTTTCTCTTCTTCAAAGCTCCCCCCATCACTGTCAACGCCCTCGAGCTTGTCTTTTCCAAACCGCGCGCTGTCCTCAGATTATTGCAGTCGCAAAGTGACCACCGCACAAAGTAGCTCCTAGTCCCGTACTTCCCGACTTCGTGAGATTGACTGGATTACCAGGTCAGTTCTTTTCTGGGACCGCTGGACAGTGAATTCTAAAAATCTCACCAGATACACCTTACCACCTTTCAAAGCCAGTGGAATCGCGGTGTCCAGTCTCACGAACTGTTACTGTTGGTCAGCCAGCCACTGCAATTGATGACGGCTTGAGCACCGTCGGGTGTGCTAGTCGCGCGCGCGCGTTCAGTCCCTTTCATCCGTGCTGTCATCATTATCGTCGCCCTTTTACTGCTCGTTACGCGCCTTTGAGGTCACCGGCACCTCCTCAAGTTCTTTCATCGACATCGAGCTGTACGTGGGTAGCACCTCTGTGATCCCCGCAAGCACGGACGTTTCCCTAGTTTCTGTGCGGTCGCGCCTCTTCCACATCGAGCTCTCTGAAGGCTACGTGTACGACAGCCATCGGAGCGAAACGCTCAAGAAATTACTCCAGAAACGAAGTCGACGCGCTACGTGAATTTGCGGCTGAATCCCCCATCCTCTGGGTGCAGGGAGTGAGTGCCGTTGGCCGTTGCGTCATTTGCAGGTTGGCGTCCCTTTCCCCCCAAAAAGGTGAATGCACGCGTTGTTCGACCGACTTCCCGCCTCCCGTCGCGACCTTCTCCACCACCTCACTTTCTCCCACTCCTAACACCACCCCCAATCCCCGTCCCGTCCATCCACCCCCATTGACCGGACGTGTTTATAGATCCTGTCATCTTCGCCTGGACGCTTCGCTCGTCTAATTCTCACTGAGTCCCGCTGTGTATCATATCATGGCTGACGACACCCCTGCCGCCTCGGCGCCCGAAGCCGCTGAGTCTTCTGTTGCTCCTGCTGAGCCCAAGCCCGCTGAAGGCTCCGCCCCGGAGGCCCCCAAGGAGAAGGAGGAAACCAATGGCTCGGAGGAGAAGCCGTCAGGTAAGCCCTACAGAATTTGCCCATCCCTTCCGCGACTCTCCCGTGCATGGCGCGGAGAGGGAGCGCGATGGGGTGTCGTGTGTCACGCCTCTCCGATGGCGCGCGCTGACACATTGTGATGTTTTTCGTTACAGACAACGTGACCACTTCCGAGGACAAGAAAGAAGAAGCTGGCGCTGCGGCTGAGAAGGCGGACGCGCCCGCTGAGGCCACCGACGCGAAGGAGCCCGAGGCTGCGACCGCCCCTGCGGAAGCGGAAGCTGCGCCAGAGCCGGAGGCCAACGGAACACCCGCGTCGGCGAAGAAGTCCAGCAGCAGCTCGAAGCGCAAGTCCACGGGCGGGTCCGGATCCAAGCTCAGTCGCAAGAAGTCGCAGACCCGTGTCACGAATCTGCACGCGAAGCCCGGCGAGTACTACCTCGCGCGACTCCGCAGTTTCCCCCCTTGGCCGTCGATCATCTGCGACGAAGAAATTCTCCCCCAGTCCCTCTTGAGCACGCGTCCCGTGTCGGCCGCTCGGCCCGATGGATCCTACCGCGAGGACTATGCGGATGATGGGAAGCGCGCCCATGAGCGCACCTTCCCGGTGATGTTCTTCCAGACCAATGAATTGTAAGTCGCTCGTTCCTGTGTTTCTTTCGAAACTCAGTTTACTGACGTGTACAGCGCTTGGATCCCCAACACCGACTTGACCCCTATCGATGCCGCTGCTTGCAAGGATGTTTCCCCGAAGAACAAGAGCAAATTGCTCTTGGCCGCTTACGCCGTTGCTGCCGAAGGCCACGATCTTCAACACTTCAAAGAAGTTCTCGTAGACCACCAGCGTGCGCTGGAGCAGGAGGAGGAAGAGCGGGAAGCCCAGGCGGCCGCCAAGGCAGCTGCGAAGGCCGAGAAGGGTGCGAAGAAGAATAAGAGAAAGAGTATGGAGATTGTGGATGACGAGGATGTGGACATGGAGGATGCCGATACCGCCAAGAAGTCCAAGAGCTCGAAGAAGCGGAAGAAGGATGCGGAAGATGACGATGAGAAGGTGCGCTTCCTGCCTCTGTAATGTCGGCGGACAGATGAGCTAACATGTCATTCACTCAGCCCGCAAAGACTCCCAAGACCGGAACTAAGCTGAAGTTGACCACACCTAAGACCCCTGCCAGCGAGAAGAAGGCGCCCGCCTCCAGCAAGACCAAGCAGTCGGCCTCGACCAAGAAGTCCAGCAAGGGTACCACCAGCGACGAGGGCGAGGAGGGTACTCCGGCGGAGGTGAAGGAGCCGGCCAAGCAGGTCAGCCAGGAAGAAGCGAAGGTCAAGAAGGAGAAGGAGAGTATGTGATACTCTCTCGTTCATGCTATTGCAAGTCAATTGGTTGGCTAACAGGACGCAAATAGTTCTTTTTGTCCGCCATAAACTCCAGAAGGGCTTCATCTCCCGCGACCAACCCCCGAAGGAAGAGGAAATGACCACGATGGATACCTACTTTAAGAAGCTGGAGAAATACAGCGAGCTCGAAGTCTCCATCATCCGGAG
This sequence comes from Aspergillus sp. MEXU 27854, assembly GCA_019721355.1. Taxonomy (NCBI): domain Eukaryota; kingdom Fungi; phylum Ascomycota; class Eurotiomycetes; order Eurotiales; family Aspergillaceae; genus Aspergillus; species Aspergillus sp. MEXU 27854. Next base: position 1,979,994 of record JAGMTT010000003.1, read on the forward strand.
CACCAAGATCAACAAAGTCCTGAAGATGATCGTCAAACTCAGCTCCATCCCTCGCGATGAGGAATTCCAGTTCCGACAACGTGCCATCACCCTCCTTTCCAAGTGGAAGACCATTATCGATGCAGACACCGCCGCCGAGGACAAAGGCGATAAGCCGAAAGCCAACGGCCTTCAGAAGGAAGAGAGCGTCGACACTCCCGCCCCCGCTGAACTCGAAGGCGAGAAGGAGGAGGAGTCCAAGCCGGCCGCCCCCGCCGAACCCCAGGACGAGAAGATGACCGACGCTGATGCCGCGGAGCCCGCCAAGGAGGACGCTGAGAAGGCTGCACCCAAGATGGAAGAGCCTGCAGCAGCAGAGAAACCGGCCGAGGAGAAGACCTCCGATGAGAAGCCCGCTGAAGAGAAGTCTGCTGAAGAGAAGCCGGCAGAGGCCACTGCTTAGAGTGCCATCCGACATGACAATGGGTTTGTTGTGTTGTGAATGCGCTTGCCATTACTCCATGTTTGTCTAGCATGCAGCTAATTGGGCACGCTTGCTTCCTTTCTTCTTCTCTTCATTTTGGCATCGCTATCAATGAATGACTTTCAGTCTGTTAATACCTACTTTGTCGACTTAGGATCCAAGCTTATGGAGCTAAGAACCATGTCCCAGAAAAAGTCTTTTGACTCCATTTATTACCAGCTAAGAGATCTAGCCCATCCACTGGATTAGTTTAGCCTTGGGCTGGGACTCCCGAGATAGGGGTCCTTTTATGTTTTGTTGTCTTCGTCTTTGGTCTGTTGTATTGTCTGTGTGTTTTGCTCAGGATTTGTTATTTCTTCTAGTTCATTGAGAATGTTAGTTATCGACTTCCTGGCTGTTGATTCTGCCAGAGCTACATCCTAGTATAGTTGCAAGTTTCTGGTTTCAAGGGTCCAAGTGTTCCATATATGAGATGTCTACCAGCTGTTCGTTACCCGGTAGAATCTCAATCCCTATCTATCAATCTATCTATGTCCTATGCAGAGAGCTCTATAAGAAAGACGTCCATGCCCAACCCCATGTATTACGTGTAATGCGCGCCCAACCGAAATGTACACCAGAAAAAAAGCATAACGGAGCCCAACGAGTTAACGCGAGACAGATAGACCGCCCGGGATACAAGTACAGTGTATATATAGTCGATCCTCTCGGCCAATCGTCTTCGTATAAACCTGTAGGAAATATTCGCCCAAAAAGAAACAGCAGACGAATGCAAGAATCCACGCCGATGGCCGAAAATAGATTACGAAGAAGCGCCGTCGTATCCCTCTTGCACGGCGATCAGAATCACCACGCAAATGTCGTCGATTTTGCCGCCGCGGTAGTAGTCGCCTGGGTAGTAGCGCTGGGCTTCTTTGGCGAAGGGCCCGTCACGGCGGAGGTCCATGCTGGCGAGTTTGGCCTCGCCGGCGATGGTGGCGGCGAGTAAGGCCTGCAGGGTAGAGATCTGGTTTGGATCGGAGGCCGTCTTGCCTTGAGCGTCCGCCTTGGGTTTCGGGAGGAGAGAAGCCAGCCCGTCCGGGGCGGTCAGCTGGTCTAGATTGGCGGAGGGTTTGATACCCAAGTCGAGGGTTGCGGACCACGCGCCGGTCAGGACCATGCGGCTGGTGATGAGCTTGAGGATATCCTGGTTGTTGAGGTTGTCGAAGACGCCGTCGGTGGCTAGCATGAGGACGTCGCCGTGCTGAAGCTGCAGGTTGGTGACGGCGGCGTCGCGGGGGAAGTCCTCGAGGAAGGCGCCGCCGAAGATGGACGCCTGGGCGCGCATGCGCGGCGGGATGATGCTGAGCTGGTAAGGCGTGTTGAAGCCGTGTGTCTGCGGGATGGAGTAGTGATGCACGGCGGCGAGACGCAGCAGCACCGACCCGGAGTCGCCGAGGTTGGCCAGCTCCACGCGGCCATCGTCCAGGGCCACGCCCACCGACGCCGTGCTGCCGCCGGCGCGGATTGATTCGTCCGCGACGACCTGATCGTAGCCGGATTGGAGGATCTGTTTGGGCCGCAATTGCTCCGCAGGCGCGTCCCAGTCCAGCGCAGCCTGCGCCATGTAGCCGCACAAGGCGTGCGAGAAATCCGCCGGGTCGACGCGGGACTCGGCCCAGCCGCCGACCCCGTCTGCGACGGCGAACGCAACGGCTCCTGGGTTATTCTGGTGACCGATTCGGCTCACGAAGAAGGCATCCTCGCCGCTATCTGGTCTGCGTTTCCGTCGGAGCGCAGGGTCGGGCGTGTCGAGGGCCACCCCCAGGGCATTGTGGAGGTCGGGGTTGAAATCGTAGGCATTCTTCGCAGGATGGAAACGTCGGCCTTTACCGGATGACGAGGCAGCGACTCGGTAGGAGATCCGAGGAGGAGCGGAGGAATTAAGTGAGCGGTTCGAGTGGAAGTATCTGGCGGACGGAAATGATGACGACGGGGGATACCGCGGGGAGGGTGGAAGGGCGTGTGAGGAGGGGATCGGAGAGACCCGGAGCCATGTCGAAGGCGTTGATCGAGACGCAAATCGGGGTAATTTGTCTCTAGCGACGGCTTGTAGGCTACTGCAGGTCGGACTGCAGGCCCTACCGGGGGGGACCAGCGCGATCATCGGCAACGGACAGGATCGCTAGCGGTGCCGTTCCATGCAAAGGAAGGGAGAACGGTGGTGGAGCGGGCGTACAGGGGGAATTCCCACGCAACCCACGCGGGATCATGGGGGTTATCTGAGAGAGGAGAGGAGAGGATCTGAGAGTGTGTGTAGAAGGGAGAGAAGATGAAGGTGGAAGCGGATGTGGAGGAGAGAGCTTATCTGATCAAGGCAATCTTTTGCTTGACCGCCCGCTGTCACTCCTTCGCTTTTCTTCCTCACTCTCCACCTCCGGACTCTCCAGCTTTTGTCCCCATAACACCGCGCCTCTTTATATGGGTCTTGCTTGCTGACTGGATTAATCGCCGCGCTCCATTCTATCTACACAGTTGTTGTCTCCGCGCAAGGGTGTTGTGATCGCCCATCATGATGCACCCGTCCAGACAGGCGTACGTGGAGGAGGCGGAGGTAAGAACATCCTTTTCTTCGTTTATCTTTGCCTTGACGGCAGTTCGCATTTACTCGGTGCTTCATTCGAAATGCGCACAAAGCTTTATCTGACTCTATCCCGCCGACTAGGATACCGACATGGGCATTGACCTCGCCAATATCCGTAAGTCATCCGCCCATGAGACTGACCAAACCCAATCTACCGTGACTAACCGCGCATTGATGTAGCCGTCGACCGCGATTATGACATTCCGTCAGCTGGAGCGGGCATCCCCTCGGAGAGAGCCTCCGCCCTTCTCTCCCAGTTCGAACGAAAGCGACGAGCGGCCGCCATGGCCGTGCCGACAGACGATACCCGTGTGCGCGCGCGCCTGCGAGAGCTCGGAGAGCCCATCACCCTTTTCGGAGAGGGACCTGCGGACCGACGAGATCGATTACGGGAGCTCTTGACTGATATCGCAGAACGGCAGGACGCGGTGGCGGCAGAGGGCGATGTTGACATGCGCGAAGCCACGGCAGAAGCGGAGGAAGGAGAAGAAGGCGATCAACAGGAAGAGTTCTACACAGAAGGCGCTCCGGAGCTGCTGGAGGCACGGAAAGCAATTGCACGATTTTCACTACCTCGCGCAAAGGCGCGCGTGGAGCGACAGAAAGAAGAGTCAACGATCCCACTACGCACGCATATCAAGCATCGAAAAGCGATCAAAGAAAAGCTCCACAACTTCGACCTCTATGGGTCACAGATTGCTGGTGATCGGCCCGTCAGCATCTGCCGATTCGCCCCTGACGGGCAGACCATCGCGACAGGCAATTGGGGCGGTGGGATCCGCCTCTTGTCGGTACCGAACCTCGACGAGAAGTTGTCTCTCAATGCGCATACAGATCGCGTGGGTGGTCTCGCGTGGTTCCCAGGGGCTACGCTTCCTACGTCCAATGTTTCTGAATCCAGCGTAAACCTTGTTTCGGGAGGAGGTGAAGGGAACGTGTGTTTGTGGTCGCTGGACAAGAAAGAACCTCTGGCCACACTATCTGGCCACAGTGGGCGTGTATGCCGCACGGAGTTTCATCCTTCAGGGCGGTATGTCGCATCAGCATCCTACGATACCACATGGCGGTTATGGGACGTGGAAACATCGGTAGAACTGCTCCTCCAAGAAGGCCATTCGCGCGAGGTTTATACTGTTGCCTTCAACAATGATGGTTCTCTGATGGCCAGTGGTGGACTCGACAGCATTGGACGGATCTGGGATCTGCGAACAGGTCGTACTGTCATGATTTTGGAAGGTCATATTCGGGAAATCTTTGGTCTGGACTGGGGAGTGGACGGCTATCGTGTCCTGTCTGGCTCGGGGGATGGATGGGTGAAGTGCTGGGATCTCCGCCAAGTCCGGAATATCGGCGGAATCGGCGCACACAAGAGTGTCGTTTCCGATCTCCGATGGTATAAAGGTACTGAGTCGTCGGCATCGTATCTCCCTGTGACGGATGGGCAGAACGGCATGGATGTGGACGGCGCGACGCCCGCGAACGACCAGCCATCGGCGCCGGTCCAACCGCGCAAATCAGGCACGTTCTTTGTCAGTAGCGGCTTTGACAAGAACGTCAATATCTTCAGTGCCGACGACTGGTCGCTGGTGAAGACGCTAAGTGGCCATGCAGGCAATGTTCTGAGTACGGATATCAGTGATGACGCGAAGTGGATTGCCAGTTGCGGACATGACCGTACAGTGAAGCTCTGGGGTATCGAATGAACATGAGTGTGCAATAAGATAACTGTCTCATACTACAATACATGGGCTGGCTGGTTGCATTCGTGGCGCCTATTCCCTTGTTGGATGAAACGTGTTGGATCCATGTCCTACGAAGCGAATGTCTTACTACAATGAGTATACATCTACGCCACTATGGCTGTCTATGGCTGCCGAGCTATCCCTCAATGTCAATAAATGTAATATAATACCTGCAGTCATCTATCTATTTGCTCAGTAGGATCTCCATCGAAATTAGAGATGTACTCCTCGGAGAATGACGTAATTCCCCGAACGGCTGACTCAGAATCAGGCCCATTACCTAAGCGCTCTTTTTATCACTCCGATAAAGACCAGAAACAGCTTCACTTCTTGAACCCAACACAACACACAGTCTGACAAAATGGCGTCTTCACTCCGTCCACAAAGACTCATCCAACGGCTCCCCGGGCCAGCGACGCTCCAGCTACCAGCGACAGCCCGCCGCTCATTCCTCCCACGGAGGCAAACCGCCTGCATTTTATGCCGTTTCTCCCAGCCGACGCCTACTCGCTCCCTCCAAACACAGCACACTCCAACCCAATCCCCCCGCCGCTTCGCCTCTACATCCGCCTCCGCCGAAGAAGACCCCTCGGCGACGACCAGCAGCCCCGCCCCGTTCACCCCGGACATCACAAACTACTACACGATCTTCCCGAAAACCCTCCCAGGCGGCCCGCCACCGGGCTCCCCCTTCGCCATCTCCGTCAGCGATCTCCGCCGCGAGTTCCTGCAGCTGCAGGGCCTCACGCACCCAGACAAGTACCCGGCGGGGGCAGCGAAGCAGCGCGCGGAGGCGCTGTCCGCGCGCATCAACGAGGCGTACCGCACGCTGTGCGACCCGCTGCTGCGCGCGCAGTACCTGCTCCGCGAGATGCACGACATCGACGTCACGGCCGAGGACGGCGCGTCCAAGCATGCGCTCGACCCGGAGACCCTGATGGAGGTCATGGAGGTGCAGGAGACGATCGAGGAGGTGGGCGCAGACCCCGGCGCGGCGGACACGATTGCCGCGCTGAAGAAGGAGAATGATGCGAGGGTTGCGGACTGCGTGCAGACGCTTGGCGAGGCGTTTGATCGGGGTGATGTGGAGACTGCAAGGAAGGAGTGTGTGCGGTTGCGGTTTTGGTATAGTGTTGGGGAGGGGTTGAGGGAATGGGAGCCTGGTCATACGGAGATTCGGTTGGTGCATTAGCTTGCTGTTGGTATAATATGGTGTCGTGCGTGTATAGATACCTAGATGTGGTGCTCTCCTCTCTTGTTTGTTGCAAGAAGTGATACCTTGTTGTCTTGGAGTTACATTCTAGATACATTATGCCTTTTGGAATACATCAAGGGTTATTCGTCCTAACCAGGTATGCAACTGGATTATACTGATCTGATAGACTTCCCTTCAAAAAATAATGGATCACATCTAACAGTCAGTTTACTCCAAGCTGAGTCAAAAAGAAGTGAGTGCTCACACTCGGACTTGAACCGAGGACCTCGTGATTACTAGTCACGCGCTCTACCAACTGAGCTATGCGAGCTGATTGGTTGGTCTTGTCTCACTAATGCATATATGAGGAATTTAATACTCAAGTATGTGCGGAACTAATCTACCTAGAAAGGCATCTTCCTCATGCTAGAGCTCAAATGCTGCTATCCCTATCTTCTTGGCCTCTCGTTCCCACCTCACATTCACTTTAGATCCGAAACACAGCCAGAAAGCACCACATTGACGAATTCAAAGCAAATCTATTATCAGGTCTAGTTTTATACCCTTTACAAACTGCAAAGAACACTCAAACACAAATGACGAGACCCATGACCGTGTATTCACGCCAGTGTATGATGCCCAAACGCCACGCCAACATGCAGACGACAAAGAGACAGTAGAAAAGAGAGTACTAGCGAACGCAACGTAGACACAACATATGACCGTTGAGCAACTTAATCCAACACATCCTCATCCTTCCCAGGATACATGATGTCCTTCCGAATGACAGCCCGCACATGACTGACAAACACAAACAGGAACATGCACACAATCCCAATCGACATGGCCGTGCCCACGCCCTGGACGCCCGCGCTCTTGACGGCCGTGCCGAGGTTGATCGTGGCGAGCGTGAAGCCCGTGTTGGGGAAGACCATGGCCCACCAGCTCAGATGGAAGGAGGTCGGCGGGGAGCGCACGACGGCAATGGCAGCGATGCAAAAGAACCACAGGCTCAGCGCCCAGAGGAACACGCCGACGGCAATGGCGAGCAGCTGCAGGATGCGGGCATCCTCGAAGGCGAACTCATCGCCGATGAAATGGAAATCGCGCGGCAGCCCTTGCGCCATGCCGACCAGCGCCAGGGCCGTGAACGCCGGCGGCCCGACGGCGATGAACATGCCGGGGCGGTGCTCGCGGCATGGCAGGCCGGACTCCATCAGGCGACCGACGTAGTGGGCGTACATGATGACGCTGATGGAGAAGCCCAGGCCCTGGAAGGTGGTGCCGGCGACGATGATGGGGATTGCGGCGCGGGGCGGCTGCTGCTCGGCGATGACGGAGGCAATGGTGCCCGAGAGCATGACGGGGAAGGCGGGGAGGATCCAGCCCGGCATGGCCGTCTGGAGGCGGTATTTCGGGCCGGAGAAGAGCCAGGAGTATTGGATGACGGCGACGAGGAGGGTACAGGCACAGTAGATCCAGAAGAGGGCTTCGAGGGCGAGCACGAAGGGGCGCTCGGCGTCGTCGCCGAAGTATCGGTATAGTCCGGTGAAGATGGTGGCGATCGAGAGCCAGAAGGTGGGAAAGAAGATGCCCTCGCGCTCGTGGCGGAGAGAGTCGACCAGCCCTCCGTGCAGGATGAACCGGCCGGCCATGGTAGAGCAGACCAAAGCAAAGAAGAGTAGGTTAAGCAGGTACACGGCGAGCCCAATTTCCCTCAAGCCCGGGAAGGTGTTTGGTTGACTGCCGAGGAGGAGGGCCAGGCCACCAGCACTCATTGTCAGAGTGTACCAGGCCCAGGTGAAATGGCGGATGCGTTCACGGATGCCCATGGGGGCAGGACGTTTCTCGAATTCTTGGTCCAGCATGCCCGAGTCGGAGTGAGAGGATCCGGGAGGGACAGTGTTCTCGAACATGGTGGATGATTGTATGACGGATTAGGGGAAGAATAGAATGAATGGAATGAAGGAGACTGTTGTATGATGATTGTCTGGGTCTGATCTGTTTTTGACGATGTATACACGCCTTATATCTTAATGGATATGGATTCCACAGACCGCAGACAACAAGAAAAGAAAAATGATTTATGAAACGAAAGACCGCAAATCTCTGCAGGCAACAACGCTTGAAGCCCAAGAACGACGATATGCAACCCAATGCAACAGATAAAAATTATAAAAAAGAATGACTGAGGCGAAACCCCTGCACAGTGGCCAAAAAAGGAATGTGTATGGAAGAGAGAAAGAAAGAGGGTCCAATTGAGAGCAGACGTATAATTATAGCCAGGCTACAACACATGCCCAGATTCATAGGACATCACGGTCCCTCGCCGGTCTCCATCCTGGAACCGATAGTCGACAAGCATACAAGGAGAACAACCACCGCCAAGAGCTCGAGAATGATAAGACCCAGCTTGCCAGCACCTCTGGACGGTGGTTGGCTCAGGGACGACGATGCACCAGGTATGCCTGACGTTCATTGTACCAGACTCGGGCCTCCGAGTCCACCAGGGGTCGGGAGGATTAGGAAACGTTCTGGCCAGATGCACACCAGGGGTGGTTCCGGTCTGCAGCAGCTGGCACCAGGGGGGTGGATAGGATGATCTGCGGTCGTGACGAGGCAAAGGGCCATAACTTAGTTCGCGATGATCCCGTCGAACTGAGTTCTGCCAAGGAGATGATAACTGCGCAGTGTGAATCTATGATATGCGAGTCTGGGCAGTGGGTCAGAGTGCAGACAACAACGTCAACAGGTATGGCATGTCTGGATTCGAAGACGCCATGCCGTGACATTAATGCCCTGTCGACATCTACACATGCATGTACATGCATGGCGATGGATCTCGAAAGGAATGAAGAGGTTCTCCCCGATGCATGAGTCCTGATAAGAACGATAGGCGCGTTGGAATGTATTTGAAATCGGATTGCTCAATAGATCTATAGCCAAAAATTAGGAACCTGGGCGCGGTCCATGGGACAAGCCGAACCCAACGGCATTGATGATCGCCGAGAGACCCAGTCCACCATCCTTTTCCTCGCCCCTTTCGGGCCGAATCTTAGCAGGGCCAAGGCCGCGAAAGAAACAGGGGCAGGAAATAGTACTAGCTGGCGAAAGGAGGAGTAACCTAGTCGGCGCCGCCAAGGCAACGGGTCCCGGGCATGGATCCGATGACTGGCGCATGATTCCGGTCCCGACAGGGTGATGAAATTGCCGATGCTCTAACGTGCCCGGCCCTGGCAACGCTGTTTCGTGGATGGATGACGAGCCAAGAAGACGATCGACAACGCATCATCGACGGGAGCTCCGCTGCCAAGCTTTAGCCAGAGAGGCTGTGATACTGAGAAGTTGGACTGAGCCAGCACGGACGAGGCTAAGCCAGGGGGTGAGACGGTGATTTGAATTTCCATCAGTCGATTGGAGCTATTCGACCAGCTCTTGGCTCTTGGATGTATTCATCGTGGATCGTCAACAACCCTATGCAATGAGTTAAGAATGACTGACGTGGGTTGGAAGAGGCAGGCCATCCTGGATCTTGTCAAGTGGAGCAGACGGAGCAGGACGAACAGACAAAGAAGGCAAGGATGTCTGTCATTGCATGGATGAATTCTCAAGAGGAGATGGGATGAAAGAGAAAGAAAGAACGAAAGGAGAAATCAGGGCTAGGCTTGGCACGTGCCGCTTACGCGCCAATCCACCGCACCAGAAGATCGATGATACATGGACCATAGTATCTTTTCCTTCTGATCTTTATTTTCTATTTTGAAAGAATGGATAGATATCTTGTCGCCTGAGTACCAAGCAAGCGGTCTTGTCCCGCGGCGTCGCAATGCTTGGATCGACAATCGACTATCTATCTATAGCCCCGTCGATGGACCCATGATGGCGGCTGTGCTTTGCCTCTCAACACACGCAATCCTTCTACAGTCTCAACTCTTCAAAACGTTTACCCGCCCCATCTCTCCAGAGAAAACAGATGCCTAGTCCATTTTTAGAACATGGTCACGGTGCATCCACCGTGGGGGAACCATGATGTTGACATTCCTGGCGCAGCCTCTCCACGGATCCTCTCCCTGGAGGACATCAATTCTTCGACATCTCCAGCTTATCGTCAAAGCTCACCCCAGACACGATCCAAACATCTAACCTCGGATCCAGTCCGACATTGAAGCCCTCCTCTCCCCGCCAAGCCAGACATACCTCCAGCCAAGACCCTGAGAAGATCACGACTCCACTAAACATGCCCCCTCTCATCTGTGCTGCAAGACTGCTTCTAGACGGTCACGGCTCAGTCATTTGCCCAGAAGTGGGATGCACAGTCGGTACTGCCTCACCATCTGAATGGGTGGGGGTAAACACCGCCCAGCCAAGACTCCTCTTTCGATAGTTGGGGCGCGAATGCATAGCGACAAGTATAGAGGTGCATCTACCTTCTGTCTTGGCCATCAGCGGAGGTCAGGGTCGTGCATGTGAAGGTCCGCCGCGCAGCTGGCGGGTTTCAGAGTTATGATCCGTATGAAGTTATGCCTCTAGGCCACTGGAAATGAAATGCAAATACCCGATTTGATCTCCTGGGCATGCACAAGGAGTTGCTTGGATATGTCCAGGTCACGATCGACACCCTTCTACCGCGCTGTCCGAAGACAACGAGCGGACGGAAGCATCAAAGTCATGCCAGAACCGACTATACCATTCCAGGTTTGTCCGAGCTATCTTTCCATCTTCCATCGGGCTCACAATGACTTCACCGGTGAGGCCCAATCACATCAGCAAAGATAGTCCAGCACACGTACCAATGAAGGCGTAGGAAGTATACCCACCCGATCAGGGAGGTAACCCGAAGCACTGCATGCTGTGCCCTGGTATGCAAGAAACATCCCGGTCAGGGACATCTGGAACAGTCCGTCCATGCATGGTGGCCGAGTCCGACGGGAAGATCCTCTGCAGAATTAATCTCGATGCGATGTAACCATGCCCGTTGCATGGCGGACAACCTGATAAACTTGGATAGCTTGTATGATCGCCCAACACCATCTACAAATGATGATTCGAGTTTCAATCACGTAGCGTGATTGACACTGATCATAATGAAACAGATCCGGCACGGAAAGAAGTAGACTCTTTGATTTTCCTCTACAGAAGACCCACTCGGTTTTCTGATCCTTTCATACTCCGATTCATGCTATTTCTGGGACTGGTTTCATGTGCAATCTGGATATACGTGAAAGCGACAAACGAAAGTGAGAAGCAAAGACCAGAAGAAAGTATGGAAAACGCGCCAGTGAAGTCGTCAGAACACATCACATCATCCGATACACCAAATCAGAAGCCAACTCGGGTGTGGCATCCAGCAAGGCACGCATGCCGCGAGCAGACGGCTTGACCGGGGACCGCAGGGGCGAAAAGTCACCTTCCATAGGCGGACAACACTCCGCCAGGTCCCGCACCTTGCAGGCCGCGTAGTGGATGACCAGTTTTCGCAGCTCGTTGTCCCGCAGCTGGGTGGCTGCCGAGGGCGAGATGGGCTCGAGCCGGGTGGTTTTGGTGTACGTGTAGTGGAGGAGGTCGAGCACCATGCGGGCCTTGGTGGTCGTCAGGGATGCGATCTCGTCATCGTCTGCATTGCGATCTGACGGGCCCTCGCCGTCCGGGAAGCCCAGGTTGACCAGGTCCCGGTGCAGCTTGCGCAGACACAGTTGTGCCAGGGCAGGGATCAGATAGCGCGCCGCGAAGACGTACAACTTGGCGTGGAAGACGAGGTACGGCAGGTCGGCGCGACTCGACTGCGTGGAGAGCACGCTCGGAGGCCTCGTGCTGGAGTATTGTCGCGGGTCGATGTAGTCCAGCGACGCGAACTCGTCCCACATGCTGATGCCCTTCTCGTGGGGGAATGAGAAGTGCTGTTTGGCGAAGGACGTGTCGATGGTGTGCCCCATCGAGCGGTCCACTTCCTGGCTCCCATCCTCCTCGACCTGGTCTGCTGTCTCCGGGTCCGGCGTCGTCGTGTCATTGCCAGCCGGGGTCGTAGTGCCTGCAGATGCCTCCCAGCCGTCCTCGGTTCCGTGCGACGGATCAGTGGCAGGTTGTTCCGCTGCGTTACTGGCATGGGCTGCTTCGTTTTCTTGCATCCCATCTGGATGATCCCGTTCTGGACCATCTTCAGACATGGCACGGACTTCACCGTCTCCCACGTTGTCAGGCGGAGGGGTGGATGGGGGAGTCAGCTTGGTGCTTAGGTCTTCCACCTGGACACCATCCTTCTGTTTCTTCTTGTCCTTCTTCTTTTTACCTTTCTTACCTTTGGACGGGGCAGCCTCACCATCCATATCCCACGGTTCTACGTCCCCATCAGGCGCATCGGCGGACGGCTGACCACCACGCTCCTCAGAGACAGGCGCCTCCCCAACATGGCTTTCTCCCGGCACATCCTCCCCATCTGTATAACCGTTCTCTTTCGCATCTTCACCCACTCCAACAGCTTTGGACGCTTCATCGACAACATGCCTATTCTGATCCTTCTCTGAAGTCTCCGCAGACCGAGGCGGCGACGGCAGATACGCACTTTTAGTCGGCGACAGACCCTCCTCCGCGGCAAAAGCCCGCTGGAACGCCGGACTGGAGACCGGCGGCACGGACTCGCGGTCGTCCTGGCGGGACCCGGGGGGCGGAACGGAGTAGTCGCCGGTGTAGGCATACTCGCAGAAGGCGACAAAGGTCTCGACGTCTTCGTCTTCCAGGACGGCGATGTGGTGCTTGGACTCGCGGGTCTGACCGCTGTTCATAAGATGGTCCAGCGGCTTGGAGACATGGCGGGCCAGGCCGGACTGGACGGTCAGCTTGGTATGGCGCGGGCCGACGAGGAAGGTAAATGGCGGTGAGTGGACGATGCTGTATTCCAGAGAGGGATGGTTCGAAGCGTCAGTGGCAACACTGTCGTGGTTGGTATGATTGTAGTACCTTCTTGGGGATGACATGGGGGCGGATGTGTCCCGAGGAAAGGAAAGGAAGCGCTCGCTCACCTGCTATAATCCCGACTTGTCTCCATCAGCGATATTCAGGCGTTGATTTAGGAGAGTTGGGAGAGAAGAAGAGGGAGACGGAGAATGAATGCAAAGGAAGACCGCCGGCTGCAGTCATGCCCTGAAGGACCGACCCTGCGTTAAACCATGACTATATAGCGTCCTTCACACCTCTCACGAGCACGCGCGCAATGGGTCACGATGAATAGTCCGGCTACGTGTGCAGCGCTGAGGGGAGTTGGTCTCCCCCCGAAAGTGGCCGGCGGCTTTTCCATTCCCCTTTTGGGACATGGTGATGCTCGTCTTATCACGACGGGACCACCGACCGACTCCCAGGCCGTCGCTCCCATGTGCATTTCTTTTCCACTGAGACGACGCAGTCTCAGGGATTCTCCACGACATTCCCACCGGCCAGCTCATCCGAGCCACTGCGGGGGTGGACGAAGAAGTCGGTCTGTGTTTAGTGGCTCGATTGTTGCCCGATGGATCCTCTCCAGCCTCCTGGGAACCCAACGTTGACCGTCCTGTCTTCCACAAGGTCGACTTGGGTCATGCGGTCTGCACGAGCTAGTTGAGCTCTTATCGGTGTAAGTTGGAGCGAACGGACTGGGTCGTCGGAGGTGGTTGGGTAGATGTGCCCTATGTCCCCGGTTGGGGAATACTCTGCATCCATAGACAGTCTCGTCAGGAAGGATTGAGAACTAATCGGAGAATTCTCGATTCATGTCATGTCTATATACAACCCGGAACTCCATCCCAGAATACATTTTCCTCGCATCCGCGAGCACTAAGTCTAAGTACCAAACAATTGGGTATCATCAATCATCGAACCACTAGGGCTGTATATCAGAACGCCAACGTCCTGAAGCGATCTCTCTTCCAACCACACGATCCTCTCATCGTAGGACAGGATGTGGCGAGAGACGAGGCCAACGGTGGGGGTCGCCCATCACGCACGACAGGAGCGATGACTCGAGCGATCGCCGCCCGAGCAATCCCCGTAAGCCGTCGCAGGAAGCTTGAAGCATATCGAACAGGAAAACCTGGCGACCGATCAGGCGACCTTCCGTCCAACATTGCCAATTCCACGGCCCACCACACTGACGACCACATCGCCGCGGTCGTTCCCATCCGCGGCGTCCCTCAACCCCCAGCCAGGAGCACCAAACTTGGTCAGATCCCGCGCCAACTGGATGACACTCTCATCGGCGATGACGTCGCGACCAATCTGAATACGACCAACGTCCTCTGAACCCATCGTCATCAGTCCCAGCATCGTCGGGACTGCCGCCGGCGCAACGCATCCACCCTTCGAAATCGTCTCCAGCAGCTGGTACGCGCACCGCTTTCCGATATCCTCAGGTGCCTCACCACCAGACGGTGGGGAGATCATATCGGCTGAGAACAAACACCCCGTCGAGGACTCCGCTACCAACGACAGGCCAAAGCCGAGGCCAATCTTCTTCTTCGCGGCCGGGTTGTTCTTTTCCGGCGCCGGCACGAGCGGCGCAGACGCAACATCAGAGAAAACATAGGTATCCGGGACAAGCGGGTTGAGAACACCGCGGGCGGCTTCAATCATGCGAGCGTTGTTGGAACCCGACACTCCGACCGAGTAGGCCACACCGCGGACCCGCTTGATGCGGCCGGCGTTCATAAGATGCAGCGTCTTGGGCAGACGCACCTGGTGGCCAAAGACAAACTGCACCTCGCCGCCGCCCCCGCGGCCGTTGGGACCCGGATTGGAACGGCGGAGGATCCGCAGCTCAATGTTGTTAAAGATGCCGAATTGGTTGAACAGCGGGAGGATGGCGGTGCGGACGCTGTCCACCGACATGTCGCCGGTTGTGGTGGCCGAGGTGATGACGCCGGGGCCGGTGAAGAGCACGCGCACGGGCGCTTTAGAGAAGGGTGCCAGAAGGCACAACGGGAGGAGGAAATAGCTCACGCCGCGCGTGCATCCGGCGGGCAGTTCGTGGGTGATCACGCTGCTGCTGCTGCCGCCCACGCCCGCGGCGCATCCTGTGATCAGACCTGGTTTGTAGACGAGAATGGTACCGGTGTATGAGATTTCCATCTGCGATCCATTGGTGACGGTCTCCAGGAGACGGAGGAAGGAGATTTCGTGCGGCGCAAGACCGGGGTTCGTAGGATTCGACGAGCGGATCTGCGAGATGTGGACTGTCCGGCCGGTGAGCGTGGCGAACACCAGACGGTAGACAAAATTATGGTGGCCGGTGAAGCGGAGGGGAGGTTGAGAAGTCGCCATGGTGAAAATTGGGACCCTCCGTGAGTATGGTGTTGCAGACGAGTAGTGAACTGTTCGACCAGAGATGGAGATGTTCAGACAGAAAAGAAAATCTGCCGGGGCAGGTGTTATTCCGCCCCGAGGCATCGGGCTTAAGCCGAAGGTTATCTCCGGCAACATCATCAGTCATCATCTCCTCCATCACACTGTCTTCCCTCGGCATTTCCTCTGAACTCTCATTTTCTCTCTCTCCTCTCCTATACCCCATCGGCAAGACAGAGTCCTGTCCAGCGTCACCATGCTCCCGCCCGCCCTCAACATCCCCAAATGGTACACCCCCTTCACCTACATTCCTCTCTAGTCACAACTAGTACCCCTCCCCCGCATCAAAACAACACTAACCTCCCCAGGCTGGAAGCCAACTCGCACCTCCTCCAACCCCCGGTGAACAACTACTGCGTGTACCACCCCTCCTCACCAGCAACATCCGGCTACACCGTGATGATCGTGGGCGGACCGAACGCGCGCACTGACTACCACATCAACTCGACGCCCGAATTCTTCTACCAGTACCGGGGGTCCATGCTCCTGCGGACGGTCGACCGGAGTGTTGACCCGCCCGTGTTCCAGGATATCCCCATCCACGAGGGCTCGCTGTTTCTGCTGCCGGCGAACACGCCGCACTGTCCCGTGCGCTTTGCCGATACCGTCGGTGTGGTCATGGAGGTGCCGCGCGCGCCCGGCGCCACAGACACCATGCTCTGGTTCTGCCCCAACAGCGCCTGTAAGCGGGTCGTGTGGGAGAAGCGGTTCATCTGCACGGATCTCGGGACGCAGGTGAAGGAGGTTGTGGAAGAGTTTGCTGGGGATCTGGACAAGCGGACGTGTGCTGCGTGTGGCACTGTCGCCGAGTCGAAGTATAAGGAGGGCGAGCTGACCCAGCCGCCGAGGTTTCCCCCGGAGTAAGCGTTTGTCTGTCCGGCCTTACTAGTCTGTATGGTTGTCGAGCCCAACGCGCCAAAAGTGTAGTCCGCACTGAAGTATCTTTCTGGTCTTTATGGAATGTGTGTATTATTATGATGATGACGACGATGATGATGAATTTTCAGACAAGATCTGAAGTGGTGGATTAGGTTATATTGCACTCTCGATGCAGTGGCTTGTATATAGTAAAGGGAGTTCAGGTTCAAATTGAGAACCCGTCGAGATTAGGAGGGCCAGAAAGAACGACAAAAGAATCAGCTAGTAACACAGAGATATAATGCGGGTAACCTGAAAGATTCTATGACCCAGACAGCCAAAGGAGTATAATAAAGCAAGTCCGGGAACAAAACCAACATAGGGGAGCAGAAACCAGAAGATTGCCATCCACGTAACCCGCAAGCGCTAAAGCCACAAGAAGACGAATCATTGATTTAGGTAGGTGAAAGGGTAACGTCGCATCCACTATCCATCAATCATCAAAGGGACAGTCAATGCTTTCGTGGCCATCTCTCTCGCACAGCGCGCACCACTTCGCTGCATCGATCACCCCGCTCGATTTGCCGGCCACAGGAGGCATAGAGGACGTGAGGCCCTGAGTGGCGCTCTTCAGGCCGTCCAGGACATCATCTCGACCTGGCTTCTGGGGTGTCGTGTCGGGTTCATGGGCTGCGGGTGCAGTTTCCGCTGCAGCAGTCTTCTCCTTGGTAGAGGTATCGTGTCTGGACTCATCTGCCTCGGCCTTTTTGCTCTTCTGCTCTGCACCAAACATGTTTGTGCAGCTTAGAATATCGTGTCCACCGGTTTCACAAATCTCGCACCACAGTGACCCGCCATCATCGGAACGGCCATCGGATTCGTGCATGGTCTCCAGACGTTGCTGCGAAGACGCTGTCCGACGGTGTTGTGGAGAGTATGCCTGATACTGCTCATCATGCTCAGGCTTGTCTGACCAGTCACTGGGGACGACGGTGCGGTCCGACAGCCGACGAGAGTGGCTTCCGGAAGCCGGTGCTCCGGTCTTCCCTGTAGAGCCCGTCGGTTTGTGGTAGGAGGTATTGACGGTGGAGCTGCGAGTCCGACCGCCGCCATTCAGCTGCAGTCGCTGGAGCTCGCGCTCTAGTTCCTCGATTCGATAGGTCTTTCGCTCCGTGATCCGTTCATACTCCTGGACTCGCTCCTCCAAATGGGCCACATGCTCAGGATTGTGCTCGGACTGGGGAGCTGCAAGGCCGTTCTGCTGCAGTGCGTGCATATTCGGTTCACCGCGGCTGAGGGAATGAATAATCGCCTTGAGACCACGGATCTCATCATCTTTCTGCTCCAGCTCTCGCACATGTTGCTGGTTGTCGGTCCCGGAATGGGCATCCTGCAGGCGAGACGCAGCACTTTCCCGTTCCTTATCAAGCTCCAATCTCGTCCTCTCAACCTCGCCGCGTAGGAACTCGACCTCAGCGCGGGCCTCCGCCTCACCGCGACGGGCATCTTCCAAGCCTTCTTCCAGCTCCGAAACCAATTCCTCCAGCTGCTTAAGCTGTCGCGCGACGGCTTCCACATCCTCTCCGCGGTCCTGTAGTTCACGGTTCTGCTGCATCAACTCGTCCAACCGCTGCTCGTAGACCCGTTCGGTTTCGGAGGCAGCGACTTCGAGAGTGTCGAGGGTACTGCGAAAATCGGCACGGTGGAGATCAAACTCGGCAGTTAACTGTGCGATGCGCTCGTTCTTCTCGCGGAGTTGAGCTCGAATCGAGAGCGCATCAGATCCCTCGAGCTCCTCGAGGGTACGCTGGAAGTCTGCCAGCGTGTGGGCCTGCTCCTCCAACTGTTTGTCACGCTCCACCAGCTCCTTTTCCAAATTCTTCACTTGACTCCGCAGCTCCTGGACCTCACCGGAACTCGAAGGTCGGCGGAAATCCGACGTTCTTGCGGACGGCACATCGTCCTCAACACTAACGCGAGACGATGGTCGATCCGAGGCGCGGGAAGGGGCTTTGACCGGACTGCGAGGGTAGCCATTGGCAGTGGAAACGGCTCTCGCGGCCGCGGACGACGGGGTACGCAGACCGGTGAGGTTGAGTTTGGAGGGCGGAGGGCCGCGCGGGGACTCGGCGCGTGGGAGGGACGGCCGGTTGGTCACCCGGGGCGTGCGGGGGGCGGAGACGCCAGGGCCGATGGACTTGCTGAAGTTGACGGGGCGTGAGGACGGCGTGGGTGGATTACCGCCGATGGTGGAGGACGAGAAGTTCGGGGCGGATCGTTTTGTGACATATTTGTTGTTGTTCATGGGCACAAAAATCCCGGAGCCGGGCACGGACGTGACGAAGTATTTCCTCCCCTCGACATCGCCATTGTTTTTGCCCCTCCTGGCATGCTCGGCCGCCAGTTCGATGCCAGCGAACTTGCCGGGCTTCCCAGAGACGCCACCCAAGTATTTGACCGTGCCGTACATGCCCCCGGGGACATTCACCAGGTCGCCGACCTGGATCTCGTCGAGGGGCGCCATCGCGTGGAGGGATCGACGGTGGAGGATGCGACCGCGAAGGAGCTCGGAATCTGGCGGGGAATGGAGTTGAACGGAGGGATCGGATTAGATAGAGAAAGAAGGAGAAGAGAAGAGAGAGAAGAGGGTCAACAGCGGAGACCAGAGAAGGGGAAAGAATGTGGAAGTGGAGGAGGAAAGGGAGAGGAAGTAGAATGAGAGGGGGGAATCAAATAGGAGAAAAGGAAAGTATGATTCGGTGGAATTAATGATGGATCAGACACGGTCAGGCATGTTTGGGTACCGACAGTCGGTCGTCCACCACGCGAGGTAAGGATGCAGAGAAGACAATCACCCTACGTCTTCTGTCGATAGTAATAAGCCCTCCTACTAGGTAAGTCGTCTTGGCATCAGGAGGCCAATTCGGTCAAATCAACAAACGAACCATGGGTCGTTACCGTACCGTACCATGGTATCATACCACTATCGATCCCTTATGTACCAGGTACATCCTATAACAGCATTGAAGGCATCCCAGTTGATCCTTAGAGTCTCCTTGCTTATACCAACCACATATCAACACATATCAAGATTACCAGTCCACATCCATCATCTCCGTATCCTCATCCTGCGTCGACTCGTACGGAGGAGGCGGTTCATGCGGGATTCCTCCTTCATAAGTATACCCACCCGCATTACGTTCGATCGCCTCGAACTCCTCCCGCAGATTCCACGCCGATCTTGGAGGCTTCGTGTCTTGTTCGGCATGTCGCTGTGCACGAAAATCACAATCGAATAACTCCCCGCTCGCATCCGCCAGCAAATGCTCAAACGTTCCTTCAATCGTCCCATTGCCGAGGAACTTCATCGTTCCCGTGCACAGAGGTCCAGCCATCGGTGCGTACCCGCGAGATCGATCCGTCGCGCGCCATCGGAAAAAACATGCGTCATGAATGTCGTCACAGTCCGGGTGAAATACGCTGTACGGACGCTCCGGCATGAAGAAGACCCCGGTCAGATGGTCAATCTGGAATTCGCCCCAGATACTGGTGTCCTCCAGACAGAAACTAATGCCTGAGTTTGATAAGTCGAGCCCTGCGACATTGATGGCAATGGCATAAGTTCCATTGAGCAAGCCCAGCTTTGGGCTGTGGCTTTTAGGTGAAATTGAAGCCATGTTCGAGGGCTTCGAAGTCTTGGGCTTCTCCTCGACTTGGGATGAAGCATTGGTGTTGGTTCGGGACTGCACACCCCCATAACCTACTCGAGTACTCCGCGCCGTCTGTTTCTTCATTGTTTGTTTGGGCGCTTCCTCGTTTGCTGCGAAGTTAGCAGATGAAGGGGAGCAAGAAACCCCTCCTGGTCGGAAAGGACGAGATCGCCTTGCAGTCTGCAACGGACGCGGATGGTTGCCAATCGCAGTTGACTGGGTGTCTAAACTGGTAGGTTGCGAGCTGACACCATTCGCTTGAGTGGTTGTTTTAGTAGCTGGCTTCTTGACTTGGGACCCATCTTGACTCCCATCTGCTTTTCGTTTCTTCGCCGACGTCGGGGTAGTCGTGGTTCTACTAGAATCTCCCCCAATGTTCACGTTGATATTAATGTTTGCGTTCGTGACATTGGTGGCAGACAGCCCCGTCATCGCAGCCGCGGTGACCGCCGCAACAAGATCATCATTGTCCGCCTTCCTCTTGGTGGCTTTCCCCCCTGATGCTTTCTCTTGGGCTTTTGTGACCTTCTGTGCGTCTGCGAGTTCCTTCTTGGCCTTTCGCGCGTTCGCGTCCCATTCCTTCTTGAGCTCCTTCTCTAGCCGCTGTAGATGCGCGGGAACCGCCAAGATGCCCCGATTTAAGGCGTCGAGTAATCGTTTGGCGGCAGTGCCTTTGTTGTCGGATGGTTGAAGACCATAGTGTAGCAACTGCGCTCGATACCAATGGGCGGGATGGTCCTTTGCTGGCGCCTGTCCAGGAGCCGGGTGGAAGAGGATCTGAAGTTCTTGAATGGAGGCACGGCGATGACGGTTCTGGTTGGAGCTGGTGACTAAGAAGTCGCCATTGAAGTAGTGATAGTCATGTCGTGAAACCAGGGGCGGAAGCGACATGGTGGAGATGGCTGAGGCATCGCAGGAGTCAATACTGGCCATGTTATGATGTTTGTTGCGATAAGAGATAGGTACCTACTATATCGGGAAAAGTCGATACGTATTCGTAATATACCGTATTGGCAATACACCCCATCCGTCCACCTCATCATCATCGTCTCCGTCGTCGCATCTCCTCTCACCATTCCCGGTATACCTACTCTACCCTCATTGCCTCACCTATTCCCTCCTCTCATTCCGCCCCTTTCTCCTTCACGCCTCTGTTATCTTTCCCTTCTCTCCTACACACTTTTCGCCTGCGATAGAGCAATTCTTCATATCAACTCCGCCTCCTTAATTCCGCCGAAGACCGCAACCGTCTGGTCGCTGCAGCACAACTCCCATCATGGCGCAATACTTCTTTGATCTTCTCTACAATTTCACAGACTGCATGTGCTGCTTTCCCAGCACGCCGCAGTTGAAGATCAACAACCGCAGTTTCAAAATGCTCCGGCTCCTAGGTGAAGTATGCATTCATCGCGACATTCAACCCCGTACGTCGCATGTTCGCAGCTGACCAACACCTGCGGTAGGGTGGCTTCTCCTATGTCTACCTAGTTCAAGACAAATCTACCTCCGAGCTCTTCGCTCTAAAAAAAATCCGATGTCCGTTCGGCCAAGAATCCGTCTCGCAGGCTCTGAAGGAAGTCGAGGCTTACACCCTCTTCACGTCCGAATCGAATATCATCCATTCCATCGATCACTGCGTCTCGACTGAACCCGGCTCCAAATTTCGTTCCGATGGCGGCGACGCCGGCTCGAAGACCGTCTACATCCTCCTCCCGTACTACCAGCGCGGAAACCTCCAAGACGCCATCAACGCCAACCTGGTCAACCACACCCGCTTCCCGGAGAAACAGCTGATGGTGCTCATGCTCGGAGTAGCAAAGGCGTTGCGCGCGATGCATCAGTACCGAGTAAAGAGCGGCGCTGGCGCCACCCGCAAGGCCAAGGGCGTGCGACGGGAGGGCGAAGAGGCCGATGCGGAGATTGGCATGCGCATGCCGAAGCCGAAGCGCAGGGCCAGTCACAAGGTGGACGATGATGATGACGAGGAAAATGAGCCCCTGATGGACAACGAGGTCACCCGGAGTCAGGAAGGGGTTCAGGATGGGGATGTGCGTCCGTATGCTCACCGGGACATTAAGCCAGGTAGGACTCCTGGATCGGATTGAGGTGCACCCGCGCCCAAGGTCGAATGCCATGCTGACACTACTTAGGGAACATCATGATTGCGGACGATGGACAGACGCCTGTTCTGATGGATCTTGGATCGCTCGCCCCCAGTCCAATTGCCATTACCTCTCGTTCCCTCGCTCTGGCGGTGCAGGATACGGCCGCAGAGCACAGTACCATGCCGTACCGTGCACCGGAATTGTTTGATGTCAAGACGGGATCGATCATTGATACCAAGGTGGATATCTGGTCTCTGGGCTGCACCCTCTACGCGTGTCTGGTAGGCAAGAGCCCCTTCGAGGCCCGGAGTGAAGAGACCGGCGGCAGTCTGAGTATGTGTGTCCTGGGCGGAGACTGGCGATTCCCAGATGAGAAGCCCAATGCCAGCAAGGGCAAAGGAAAAGCAGGCGAGACGGCACAAGCCGATGGCGCGACCATCAGCGGTCCTGTCAAGGAAGTCGTGCGGAAGTGTCTGCAGGTTGAGCCAGCAGACCGACCCGACATTGACGAATTGATTCAAATCCTCACGGACGTCATCAAGGAACTCCCTGGCGATGACGATGTCGCCAGCGGGTCGAGTTGATTCGCCACTACCGTTGCGTCTGTCTGTTTGTCGTCATGAGTGTATTGGGGTAGAGCTGTTTTCATATCCATTCGCATGCCTCGAGCATATGCTACTTCATGTATTGTCTGATATACCTCCTGGGCTGTATAATATGAGCCGATCCTGAACCACATTTGTTGTACGTGGCCTTGGGTGTCACGATACGATATATTATTAGCAAACACAATCTCGGGGGGGGGGGGGGGGGGCAATCTGCTAACGAGCGCTAGTTGACCCTGGCGTTGCTACGAGGATGAAGAAAAGGGAATCGAGACGAGCGAGCCAAAAGCTTCTCCGCACCGCCGCTGCCAATGACGAGACTCCGGCCTTTTCTCCGCTCGTCCTGGCCGTTATCAGCCACCAGCATTGATAGCCATGTGGGACCCCCGTCGGCTGATATACATCGACGAGAGCAGTGCCATTTGTCCCAGCGGAAGCATTCCGACCAAGTTATCGCAGGATCATCCACGGCAATGATAACATGTGGAGAGTCATCGGAGAATAAACGATAAAGGCGGGGGAGTGGTGCTTATATGCTGTCCCATCCCTTACCAGGGGGGTTTTCGGTTTTTCCCAGATTTCACCTGACTGTGGTGTAACTTTATCCTCCTCCTTGGACATCGGCCTTCCTGTGACTGCGGATTGTATCCTCTCCTCGAGCCATTGTCAGGACGTACCATCGTCTTTGAGCATCATGGCGCACGAGGTCGACCGCAATGCCATCCCTGGCACCTTCACCCTTGTAGATTTGGAGCATACCATGGCCAGTCGTCATCTGGACCACGGCAACAGTGATATCGTTCTAGTACCGCAACCCTCGGATGACCCGGACGATCCTCTGAACTGGTCCCGTCGGCGGAAGCTGCTGTCGACCATCTGTGTCAGCGCGTGAGTCCTACAGTCGTCGTCGGGGTGGATGAGGAGCTAATGAGCCTCGGTACAGCTACACCCTTTTCACAGGAATTGGCACCTCCGTCGTTTACTCAGTACTCGTTCCTCTATCCGAGGCAACCGGCGTTTCCGTCGGCACACTCAATCAAGGGACCGGGTATATGTTTCTGCTTGCTGGCTGGGGGTTGCTGTTCTGGCAGCCTTTCGCGTTGCAGTATGGGAAGCGTCTAACTTACATCCTCTCCTGTGTTGGGACAATTGTAAGTCCAACCCTTTATAATACTGTGATCGACTTTGTCTAATCGGCGACAGGGTGCGTTAGTATGGGGGTAAGTCCAGATCTATATCTAACTAGACCGCCTATCATCTAACAGCTCAGTCCGTATGTCAAAAGCAATGGCGAATGGATCGGCCGCAGTATCCTGTGCGGATTCTTCATTGCCCCAATTGAAGCTCTGCCAGAAGTATCCGTCACTGACGTGGTACGTACGTTTCGACCAACCCCAAATCTCCAGCTAACGCAATTCGCAGTACTTCACGCATGAACGCGGCACGTACATGGCTCTCTACGCCTTCTTCCTCGCGGGCAGCAACTACTTCGCCCCCGTCATCTGCGGCTTCATCGCGCAGTATCATGGGTGGCGATGGGTGTTCTACTGGCCGGCCATTTTCATCGCCGTGACTGGGATCTTCCTGTTCTTTTTCATGGAGGAAACGAACTATTCACGGCATACGGCTGTCGCGGCTCCAGCTGCCGGTCAGACCGCTTCATCTGCTACCAGTTCGGAAAAAGGAGACCAGGAAAAGGCTCCGGCAGATGTCCCCCCACAAGACGCAGAGCATGGTGTTGTGTCAAGCTACAACAGAAAAACGTATGTTCAGAAGCTGGCCATCATCGGCCCACCACAGCCCAACAACATGCTGCGGCGGTTTTGGCATATCCTGTATTATTTGAGCTGGCCGGTGGTGTTCTACGCGGGGTGAGTCATCCAACCACGACAGGGCGTGCCGTCATCTAATGAATGTAGATTCTCATATGGCTCGTATCTTGTGTGGTTCAACGTGCTCAACGGCACGGCATCCATTATTCTCGGCTCTGCGCCGTACAATTTCGGGTAAGTATTTCCTCAACGCCATGGCACGTCCACTCTAACCAGTTCAGGTCTTCTATGGTCGGACTGAGCTATGTTGCATGCTGCATTGGTGTGATTCTCGGGTCAGTCCCCCCAATCCCTCGTCCGCATCTTAGTCTAATCGTAAACAGTTCTCTCTTCACCGGCCGGTTCAGTGATTGGCTCACCATCCGACTGGCGCGCCGCAACAACGGTGTCATGGAGGCCGAGCAGCGCCTGTGGCCATTTCTTATCTGTCTCCTCACTGTTCCGGGCTCACTGCTCCTCTGGGGTGTGGGCGCAGCGCACGAGATCCACTGGTTCGGTCTGCTGGTGGCCATGTGCCTCCTTGCGTCCGCAAACACCTGCGGTGTCACCCTGAGCGTCAACTATCTTGTTGACAGCTACGGCGAGGTGAGCGGCGACGCCATGTCGAGCATCATCCTGGTGCGGAACACCATGTCGTTCGCCATCGGCTACGGTATCACGCCGTGGATCGAGAACCTAGGGTACCAGAACTGCTTCATCTCGGCCGCGTTCATCGGCGTGGCGTGCTCGGCGGTGTTCCTCTTCATGATCAAATACGGCAAGACGTTCCGGACGCGCTCGCGGGAGAAGTACTGGGACCTTGTGGTCGAGAACCGGACGCGGGGGATGGGCCATTAGCATTGTTTCAATCTACCATATGGCATTACACGCATAAACAACAATCATGAATTAAACCTATGTACAAACGTCCACATTCCAATCATCACTTCAAGTGGATATCGCCCTTCTCATCATACCCGATCTCGCGCATGCGCACACTGCGCAGATGGCTTACGCCGCCGGACAGCTCACAGTCATGATAGAACAGGTACCACTTGCCGCGGAACTCGGCGATGGAATGGTGCGTGGTCCAGCCGACGACGGGCTCGAGGATGCGGCCGCGGTACGTGAACGGGCCGAAGGGGTTGTCGCCGACGGCATACACGAGGTAATGGGTGTCGCCGGTCGAGTACGAGAAGTAGTACTTGCCGTTGTACTTGTGCATCCAGGCGGCCTCGAAGAAGCGACGCTCATGGTCGTCGGCGGCGATGGGCTGGCCGTTCTCGTCGAGGATCTCGAGCTCGCGGACGGGCGTGTCGAAGCTCAGCATGTCCTCGGAGAGACGGGCGACGCGCGGGAATAGCGCCTTCACCCCGGGGCCGGCCGGCTCCTGCGGGCCCTGCTTAGACGCATCAAACTTGGTCCACTCGCCGGCATCGTCGCGACTCCAGCACTGCAGCTGGCCGCCCCAGATACCGCCAAAGTAGAGGTAGCCGCGGCCGTCGGCGTCGTCGACGAACGAGGCCGGGTCGATGCTGTAGCTGCCGGGGATGTAGGACGGCTCGGCCTTGAAGGGGCCGGCCGGGTCGTCGGCGACGGCGACGCCGATGCGGAAGATGCCCTCGTGGTCGCGCGCGGGAAAGTACAGGTAGTATTTGCCGTCTTTGGTGGCCGCGTCGGGCGCCCACAGCTGCTTGGACGCCCACGGCACGTCCGCCGCCGTCAGCGCCACGCCGTGGTCGGTCACGGGCCCCGGCACCTCGTCCATCGACAGCACGTGGTAGTCGACCATGTCATACTGGTCGCCATTGTCGTTGAACTGGATGTCCGTCTCGCGGTCGTGCGACGGGTAGATGTAGAGTTTGCCGTTGAAGACGTGCGCGGACGGGTCTGCCGTGTAGATGTGGGTGACGAGGGGTGGGCTGGCCATGGTGTCTTGAATTGAGGATTGAGTGATGTGGAATGTAGGTAGTTGATTGCAGTCGGATGAAGCCATAGTGGCGTCCACTATATATTGGGTGGCTTTCTTTACCCGCCACAGGCTAAACAACTCCCCGCAGGAATTACCCCGCGGGACAACTACGGGTAAATGGCTCTAATAGCTCTTGGTATGGGTTTACCCTTGAGAACAGAGTAGTTGACATTTGTCCTTTCATTATTATCCTAGGGCAGAGCCGAGTACGTAAGGTGTAGCGCTTCTACAGATCAGTACCCACTATAGATATGCACCCCTGGTCCACATTTCATCCATACCTCTTCTGCCTGTATATATTGCTCTCAATTGACAATTGATAGAATGATCATAGACCCTTCCACCGAAAAGTAAAACAGAAATCAACCTTCGCCCGACTCAGCGCCTCCTCCCACTCCCTCCCCATCCGCTCCAGCATCTCCTCCACAGTCTCCTCTCTGTCCCAGAACATCCACGAGACATCCGGCACAGCAAAGGTGACCGGTTCCTCACACCCACCCAACCCAATAAACCGTCCAAACCACCTCCGCTTCTCCTCAATGTCCACGTGCCAGTCACAGTCCGCCACGATCTGCGCCGGCACAGCGACGGGGTACATGTAAGTCTCCGGGACGGGGGGCCATACCTGGTGGTAGTAGGTGAACAGGGCGTCGAGCTGGGCCGCGGTGAGCAGGTGGTAAGCGAGGATCGTCTTGGGGAAGTTCGGGTGTGGACGGCCCGTCACGATGGATACTAGAGGCGCGAGTGGCGTGCGCAGGTGGTCGAGCACGTCGAGAAGTTCAGGGGAGAGCTTTGACTGCGGCGGGTGCTGGTCCTGGAGAATGTGATTGAGCTCTTCGGCGGAGGTGGGAGAGAATAGTAGTTCCAGGAAGGAGAAGTAGGGGTACTGGTGATCGTTGGTCTTCATCTTGCAGTCGATATAAGTAGTAAGTCAATTGATGTTTGGAGAGGGAGTCTTCAGGTTGAGCTTTTGATTCTATATTCGAGACAAGAGGTTGAGTCTTTCAAACGAGACGGTGGACATACTTATATTGTTTCTCCAGCTAGAGAGAAACAGCACTCTGCTTCAGACAAAAGATCAAAGGGATTGAGGCCATGAACCGGGTTTATCCTCGACTGACGCTCAAACTCTTTGTGAGAACAAAGCGCTTGTATCAACTGCCGCCTTTGTTGTCTTTGTGTCCATCTGCGCAGGGATAAATGCAAGGTTAAAAGAATATCATTGTCTAAACCAAGCCTTTGTGAGTGTGGTGTGACTCTCCAGGTATTCTCAAACATACCCATTAGTTGACAAACCCATCCAGAACACAGCGAGTCTTACGGCGAGGACCGGAGAAGGATCAAGATACATTTGCATAGCCTAAACGTTCTCTGTTGTACGGTAACTGGGGAAATGGTATAGTCAAATTCAAGTGACATTAACAACTATAAGTTACGTAGTGCATGTGCAGCATGGTATGTAAAGACAAGCGCTAATGAGATTGACCAGCGACCTGAGGTAATCCGACATGCTTGTTGATCCAGTTGAAAACCGTGTTATGCCACATAAGCGAGTTCTCCGGGTTCAGCACCCAATGGTTTTCGTCAGGGAAGGTGAGGAATTGACTCTCCACACCGCGCATCTGCAGAACATTAAACGCCGCAAGACCCTCGGCGATCGTCAACCGATAGTCTAGTTCGTTGTGGATGATCAAATGAGGTGTCTGCCAGTGCTCCGTAAAGCGAGACGGGTCCCACCGGTCCCAATTCTCGGGAACTTTCCAGAGTGGACCCTGAAGATCATGCAGAGGGAAGTACATCTCCTCACTGCTCATCATCGAATGCATACTGAAAACACCATCGTGCGTGACGAGGGCTTTGAACCGACGGCCCAGCGGATGACCTTGAATCCAGTTCATCATGTATCCGCCATATGAAGCGCCGAGTGCCACGGCCCGAGTGGTATCGACATAGTCCAAGTGTTGTTCAATATAGTCGAACCCCTTTTCGATATCGATATAGGGCAAGCCACCCCAGGAGCCTCGAATGGCGTCAGTGAAGGGCTGTCCATACCCAGTGCTGCCTCTGGGATTGGGCGTGATGACGACGTATCCTTGCTCAGCGAAGACCGCAGGGTTCCAACGAGTGCTCCATTGGTCGTTCCATGCTCCTTGGGGTCCACCATGAATCAGATATGCCAGTGGATACTTGTTGCCAGGTTTGAAATCGGATGGCTTCACTACCCACGCGTGGATAGGGTGGTCTTCGGCACCCCTATACCAAATTTCGTCAACTTGGGCCGACGAAAGTCCGAAAGTAGCACCACCACGGCCGAGGGATGAAATCACCCGAACATCGGATGGATTCTCGGTATTGATGATCGACCACACGCTGTTATCCAGCAAGCTATTGCTCGAAAGGAGCAGTTTGGAAGAGGAGTTGCTACACGCAGGATGTACATCGTTCACATAGCCTGAGTGCGTAAGCTTCTTAAGCATATCCGGGGTGGAGTGCCGGATATTAGAAAGCGGCAGTTGATAGACCACCCCTCGGCCATTCTCCTCAACCTGAACGAAGAGGGATTTATCATCATTGGAGAAAGTCAGACCGTAAGGACTGAGAGGCCAGAGACCTTCACCATCAGGAGACGCGAATATTTCTATCATCTCTCCGTTCCACGGGTTTGGTACGTATAAGATCCTGTTTTTGTCGGATTCGTAGCCATCTTCGCGCATCGCTAGAAGAGCAATTGAGCTTCCGTCGGACGAAAGGACAGGGGATGACATGGCTCCTTCCAGGCCCTTCATGACGTGTACCCTCGTCTTTATCTCACTCATACTGGTCCAGGAGAACATCGGACAGTAATAACATGAGCAAGAGGTGTGTGTTGCCGGATTCAGCTTCGGGTCCTTGGCCACGAAAACAATTGCCGACGGACTGATATCAAAATCACCCGTGCCTCCAAACGGAGGAATTGGCGACTCCACCCCTGTCAGCCCGCAGACTGAGATCAAGTTCGTCAAACCCGAGACGGAGTACTTCCCCGAATTCCTGGTAGCCGGGTTGAGCGGCATGCGCTGGAGCAATCCGTAAAAGATCGCGTTCTTCTGGGGTTCAATGTAAGAGTCCCAATGTCTCACAAAGAGGGAGTTGTACAGTCGTCCTGTGCTGAGTGGCTTCTTGGCGTCATGCGGGTTGAAGAGAGACCCGTCTGGGTTGGCTTTACCCGTGACCGCAAAACCAATCTTTCCCGGTTCAATGACGGTCACCTTCAGATCCGAGACCGGCCCTGGGACCGTTCCAGCCATATAGGTCTTGTCGACTTCTCGTGCATGGCCGACGATGAAGCTCGTGTTGCCGTTCGCCTTTGTTTTCAACCAGACCAGCTGGTCGCTGTTGTCCAACCACTGCGGGGAACTGGCGCCAGGATCATTACAGATGAGGGCCGAACGACCGGTGGCTATATCGAGGACCTTGATCTCGTTTGTCTTGGAGTGCGACTCGAAAGAATACGAGGTTTGGGTGTACACCGCCAAGGTACCTGATGAATTGGGGATGGCGCTAGAACGCCGAGGGGCACCTAGAAGCACCCTGATCGTCAAGTCAGCATGAGCCCTAAGATGTAGATAAACGGGAATTGCGGGATCAAGGCCAAAATTGAACAGATGGAAGAGTGGACTGCTTACTCGGGAGTGAACTTCATTGATCTGATGGTCATGTCACTCGCTGGCTGATAAGCGATAAGATACGGGAGTGTTGGCCCTGTTGGTGCCGACTCTATGGAAGTTAGTACGGATGAATGTTGCAGTGAGAAGGAAATCCCTGAGTATATCAGAAAAAAAATGACTGACGAGGGGATCCAGCTGGAGAAGCACGAGGAATGGATGGACGGGATGATGAGGAGAAAGCGGGCAGGAGGAGGAGAGATGGCATGTGTATCACGTTGCCTGTTGCGGTGACCTCATGCAGGAACCCGCAAACAGTGCAAACATCCCAATCGGGTATACAGCTCTACCTACGGGTCTTAGCAATTATTGAATGTCCTTCGGCGGAGTTATTCTGCAATGGTGAACACAGAAACCAGTTTTTCATTAAACCGTATAATTACAGAATACAGACATCAAGAAACACCATAACCTCGCGAAAGATCAACACTCCCAACCATATATATCCTCTACTCCTCTTCCTCCTCGCTCTCGTCCTCTTCCATACCCTCCGCCGCCGTCACAGTAAACGTAGGAGCCTGGTCCACTCCAACGTAGCTGTCGCTCATCAGGTACAGCGTCAACTCATGCTCACCCGGCGTAGGCACAATGTACTCCAAGCGCAGATCCAACTTGCGTCCGATCGTAACCCGCTTGATGGCCAGCAGGTTCTTCGTTTTCTCATCTCCCACAACCAACCACCAGTTCTCCATCTTCTTGTTGGGATAGAAGGGAGCATGAACCGTCGTGTCGGGCTCCTCATCTTCTTCGACCTCACGTTCAATCTTGATCTTCAAATACGCGGGCTCCCCAGATGTGATGTTCTCGGGATCCTCCACCTGGAAGTCAAGCTCAATGTTGGGGTATTTCTCGTTGGTGAAGGCTGCTGCCTGAGCAAGCTGCTTGTTGTCGAGACCCAGTCGCTTGACCAGAGTGCCATAGTCCTTGTTTTCAGACGGGTCCATGGCCTCCATGAACTCGAAGATGTCGTTGATGTTGTACTCGTTGGCCACCTTGATGGCCTCTGGGCCAAAGTGAGGAATCTGCTTAAGAGGACTATCCCGATCCCACATGGCCTGGACGACCATCTGAGACATCTCCATGGCGTTCATGGCATTGAGATGGCCTTCCGAGGACAGAACATCCACACATGCGCTAAGAAGGTTCAGAACCTTGCTGACAATGACTTCTTGATCCTTGGCAAGATCGATAGGCAGCTGCATGCGCGAGAAGTGAGCCTGCAGCAGGACGAACGCCTTGAAGTGTGGCGAGTCGTAGGCCGTCTGAGACATCTTGACAGGTACCCGGTCGTACACGCGACGCAGAATGTGGTCCTCATGACGACGCATCTGGATCGACTCGAACTCAGTGGCCGACGTGATGATTTCCAGGATGCCCTTGAGCTTGGTCCGGGCAGACAAGGAGAGAAGGAACGTCTGCATGGTGATGAAAGAAATGTTGTAGTAGGCACCAATCATGGCAGCATTGAGAGGCGAGACACTATCATCTTCCTCGTCCAGATCAATAATCTTAGCTTCAGACAATTCCTTCAGTGTGTTCTCCACAAGCTCCGACAGGAATGTGCTGAGACCTTCATGGCTAACATCAGTGAGACCGTAGAAACTGGGGTTGGCGAGCAGACGACGGTAGAAGTAGGTATACGTCATCCAGTCCACAGCGTCCTGCGTCGAAGAGATCGTCCTGGTGCTAATCTCGGTCACAAACGCGTCATGCAGATAGGCCTGCAGGTGACTCTCCACTGGAAGCGCCTCATTGAGGAATTTCTTGTAATATTCACGCTTCACAGCAGGAACCATTAGAACACCGCGTCCGATTTTATCTTCACCCGGTCGCGAAGCCTTGCCGAACATCTGAAGAATCTCGCTGATCGGGTAGTCGATATACCGATGCTCACGGCCCTCAAAGAATTGGGTGTTCATGACAATCACCAGATGCGCTGTTAGGTTAAGCTCCCAGCAGACATCACGAGAAGCAAGCAACACCTGGATTGCACCGATGGTAAAAAGATGCGAAACAATCTTCTTATCCGTGGCGCTCAATGCCTCGTGATAATATCCGATACCATGAGACAGAGACTCGGCCAAGGTCCGTTCCTGGACTCGCTCAAGAAGAGGAGCAAGCTCATTAACATCGGCGTGGAGGAATCGATCTTCATCATCGTCCGTAGCGCAGGCAGCTAGAATGTCCATGGCTGTGGCACGAGTCTGCTTGCGACTGGGCACGAACACAATCGCTGGCTTATCCGGTGACAATTGCAAGACCGAAAGATAGGCGGGACGAGCCATCGCCAGCATGAGGGAGGGGAAGTGAGGAATGGTGAAGGACTGGAGATGGAGTTCCAGAGGAATAGGACGAGCATGGGGACTGAAGTTGTAGATGGTGTGCTTGTTGGCTCCGATCCACTCTCCAATGTCGCGCGCATTGGCAAGGGGTACGCTCAGGCCAACAATGCGCATGCCATTCTCGAGCTGGAGCGCAATGGAGTGCATACGGGAGACGACCACTTCATAGATATAACCGCCATAACCTCCGATCATGTGGAGCTCATCCGCGATAAACAACTGCACGGTCTGAACATTCTTGCGTCGTTGCCACTGTCTTGACAGAACGTCCCACTGCGTGGGAGTGGCAAGAACCAAGTCGGCTCGCTCAAGAAGCTTGAGATCCGCCGTCGTTTCGCCGGTGAGCTTGACAATGTTCTTACCGCCAGCCAACTTGCTCAGACGCTTTTCCCAATCAGCAAGACGGAGGTCGACTAGCTCCTGGAAGGGAGCAACGTAGACTGCGCGACCACTGCCCTCTTGGGACCAGTGCCGCAGCAAAGCAAGCTCAGCGCAGACGGTCTTACCACTACCTGTAGGCGCACCGACAAAGACATTGTCATCGGTATCGAAGAGCGACTTGAATGTCTGTGTCTGGATCTTGTTGAATACCTGCCATTCAGGGTACAGTTGCTGGTACTCCTCACGCTTGAGAGCCTTGACGGGAGCTCTCTGCATGTCCAACAGAGGGGTGTGTGGTGGGAAGCGCTCGGGGAGGATCAACTTCTGGAAGGACACGGCGATCTTAGTCTCCGAGTGCATCCAGCGATCGGACACGAGAGAAATGAAGTAATTCGGAGGCATTGGCTCCGTGATAGGAACAGTAAACTCGACAAGATGTTCGTTCATCTCAGCCTCAGCATAATCTCTCCGGAGCAGGAACTGATCATGGAACAGAATTTCTTCACCATCACAGTCTTCAACCAAGATCCAGAAATCCTGCGCGTTTCCGTGGATGGACTCATCCCACACAAAGTTCGGAGTGATGGTCAACTCAACACGAAGCATGGACCGGGTGATGGGCTGCACCTGAGCCTGGACCTCCAGACGAGGGAACTTCGAGACAAGGTCACAGACAATACGTCCAGCCTTGGGCATACCCAGGAGTTCACCCATACGCGGAGGATCAAGGTCAAAATAACTCGACCAGGGCACATCAATTCGCTCAGCCTTCTGCATGATGTCCCTAGGGCAGTTCCCGAACTGCCGGAGAGGCGTCATAGTCGGCCACATGCGTCTCTCGGCCATCTTGCAGAGATCAAGTGCAGTCTTCGCAACAGAAGACCATCCCTTCTTCAATGAAATCTCAAAAATTGCGCGCAAGATACGGCCAGCCGACTGCGTGACATAGACCATGTCGGCCATCAAAGCAAGACCTTCGAGCTTAAGACGCGAGATATAAGCCTGCAGAAGGACGTTGATCTTCGAATGAGGCTCATCAATACCCTCTTTGACAGGGACCGGCACACGACCCAACAGCTTAGCCAATTCAAGCTTCTCGTCCTGACGAACCGGGATGTACTTGAATTCATCGCTGAGTGCGAAGATGCGGAACAATTCGATGGTCGTGATGGAAGGCTGAAGGTGTTGAGAATAGGTCAGCATGGAGTTGTGGCCGATGTAATAGTGGGATGCAATGCGTCCCAACTCAGTCGACTGCAGGCGACCAGTCTTCTTCTCGTACTTGACGAGTCCAGCCCTCTCCAAAATCGTCGCCGCCGAGTGAACGAGGTCAACACGCTTCTGCTCCAGGGCATCGTCGTTTTCATAGTCCGCACCAACACTGTACAGGCCGGGAGAACGAAGCATACGGACGAATAGGTATGTATAACCAAGCCAGTCGACACCTTCGTCACGAGTGCGGATGTTTCCAAGAACAATCTCAGCATTCATGTTGTCGGCAAGCTTGCTCATAAGCTGGCTCTCGATTGGCAATTGCTGGTTCATCAACGAGAGGTAGTATTGGATTTCCGTCTGTGAAGTGATGATAATACCCTCACCAAACGTGTCATACTGGGGTCGTCCAGCTCGTCCCAACATTTGGAGAACATCCTGCGGACTGAGCTCGACCCAGCTACCCTTTTCGGGGGAGTAGATCTGAGTACCCTTGATGATGACGGTGTGGGCGGGGAGGTTGACACCCCAGGCCAGAGTAGCCGTGCAGACCAAAACCTGGAGACTACCATCGGCGAAGAGGGCCTGGACCGAATCACGGTCAGCAAGACTCAGTCCAGCATGATGGATACCGAATCCATAAGGCAACAGGTCCTTGAGAGATGGGTCGTCGACCGATTCAGCCTCTTCCGACAAGATCGCTCTGCTCGCAGCGTCGCTTCGAAGAATCTGGCCAATAGTTTCCATCTCGAGAGCCTTGTCCCGGATGTACTTGGCAGTCTTAGCAGTCTCCTTCCGGGAGTGGACGAAGATCAGCATCTGATTCCTGCGCTGGCCAACTTGCTCCATGACCTTATTATAACAAATATCGTTCATCGTCTTGAGCTGCTTGATGGCCTTCTTGTCCGTGACACCGATGAACTCCTGCTTCAACGGGCATGGTCTGAAAGATCCGTCGAAATGGAAGAGACCCTTGACAGGATCCACTCGCAGGAAGCTTCCGACATCACGGTAGTTCGGAAGAGTGGCACTCAGACCAACAATACGAACAGGTTCTCCAGTCTGCTCGCCTTTCCGGATTGTCCTGCTGACAATGCTCTCAATGACAGGACCACGCTCATCGTGAAGCAAATGAATCTCGTCAATTATCAGGAGGCGGACAAGCCTGGTATAACTGGTCTCTGATGCCTTTCTTGTGATGACGTCGTATTTCTCCGGGGTCGTCACAATGACCTGGGTTTCAGCAATTTGCTGCTTCGTGAGCTGACGATCACCAGTCAGTTCAGAGACTCGGATACCGTATGGCTCGAGACGTTTGCCAAGGTTTCCGACTTGCTCCTGGACCAGAGCTTTCAGAGGAGAGATGTAGATGATCTTGAAGTCGTCAAGCATGATTTGGCCAGTCTCCGGGTTGCGATTTTTGCCGATCTCGCGAAGAATGGTGAGCATAGCAACGTTGGTCTTTCCGGACCCAGTAGGAGCACAAACCAACATGTTTCCATCGTCGTGGAAAGCTGTCGGGTAGCACTTGGTCTGGATACGGTTGAGTTCCTTTGAGCTTCCGAAACCAACGCGAGCCCAGTCAGGCAATTCGGTCGTCGGAATGAGCTTCTCACCGGGGTCTCGCTTGGCCTTCGGAGGTGGGACGTGGATTTCCTCGTAACCTTTGAATGTCCGCTTCGTAGAACCTTGAGGGAGCTTGACATTGGGGTTCGTCATAAGATGGTTACCCTGCTGGAAGACAAGGTTCTCAAGGTTGATGAGTCTCTTGGGCTGCAGGCCGCGGACGAGTTCACCGTCGGCTTGCTTCTGTTCTGGTTCCGGCGCACTGGGTACATCGACGTCCATCAAGTCGAGCTTGATCTTCTTCTCCGGTCTGCCGGTCTCTTCACGGGTAGTCTTTCCACGGATTTCATCCAGGATGGCGCGATGCCCAGCCTCGACCATTTCGCTTTCAACGAGATTCCGTGCATCTGCGTCTTCGGCCACTCGTCGCCACCGCGTGACCCAGACAATCTTATCGCGGTTCATGACCAATTTGGCGACAAGGTCGGGATGATCGTAATCGAAGAGCTCCATCAGGTCGTTTTCGACATCACGCAGCGGCTTCTCTTCACCATCCTCTCCCTTTCCACCGAGGATGTCGAGGGCCTGGGTGGCCTTTTCATGTTGTATATGGGCGTCGGAATAGGCATTTCCGATCTGACGTTGTAACCAGTAAGCGTCAATTTCCCGGGCAGGTATCGTAAGTCCCTTGGCATCGCGATCGTCGCCACGCCCAACGCCTCCATCTATAACCATTTCTTCGGTGTCTTCAAGGCCTTCGAGATCTGCCTTCTCTGCCGTTGTATCTTCCATATCCTGTTGATCTGCTTCTTCCTCGTCTGACTCGTCTTCATCGCGCACTTCGTCGACCGTGCCCATGCGGTCGTCATCCTCGTCTTCTTCGTCGAAAACGACAGCGACACCTTGGCGTTCATCGAGTTCGCCTTCACCCTCGCCCTCCAGGCCGCCATCCATATCTTCATCTTCGTCCTGTGCGTCGTAGTCTGTAATCTTCTTCCCAAGGTTGACCAGTTCGTTGAATTCCTTGGGGTTCATCGAGCTACCAAGCAAGTCGTCGATTTCCTTTTTCTTATCAAAATCCTTCATATCCTCGTCCTTCAGCAGCTCCAACACGGCATCTGCAGCGCTGCGAACGACTTCGTGAGGGACATCGCCGAGATGGCTGGCGGTCATGGTGAGAATGAGATCGTAGGTTGCGCGGGTAGCAGGGGTGCGAGGACGGTACTTGAGGCCTTCGACGAGGGCATCGGCGGCGGAGAGAATGCCCTGGCCCCGTAGTTGTGCCGGTTGGCCACGCTGACGTTTTTTCTGCTCCCGAGCGAGCACATCCTCGCCCTCGCGAATGGCGCCTCGTTCGATGTCCATCGGCCCCGCGGCCTTCTTCTTCGTTTTCGGCGCGTTGTCACGGGCCACTCTGGCGCCCATTTCCCGGATTCCAATGCGGCCTGCGAGCGACTCCGGGTCGCCGGTGGGTTCATCGTTGATGCGAGAGATAAAACGACGGTCCGCCTGGAGAACCAGGTTGGACATCGCCGAGTATTTGTACTGCGAGATATTTTGGTCCGCCATTTTGACGAGTGCACAATGCGATTGACAAAATCCAGAAATCAGAAAACGATCGTGTTACGACTGACAAGAAGTCGTCTGGGCTCGGTGGAGCTCAGAATCAGCCGGCGCGTCGAAACTCCTGCGACCACGTAAAAAAAATGAATTCTGCAACGATCCCAGGTCTCAAGAATTGGCTTCACAAACCTGGAGCATCCTCCTGCAATAGACTAGCTCACGCGTGGGGTGCAGGGAGTCGAGCTGCCTGAGATGTTGCGCAGAAGTGAAAGAGTTGCGTTGAGCGGCGGGAAGTTCTCTGGAGCAGATTTCGGTGGCGAAGCGGGAAGGTTTGGCGAGGAGCTTGGCCTGAGGTACCTCACCTTCGTATTTACGTTTATGCTCCCTCTCCCTGTGACCAGAGCTTCACGACGCTCCTCTCAGACCATGCGACTTCATGGTTCCAATGTCAGTCTCCTGATCCCGTCGCGCGCGCGATCGCTTCCCTCCGTCGAGGTTTTCTCCCATCGCTGCCAGGTACATCGCACCATTTGTCATCATGCCCGTCGCCCGTCGCAGCGCGTCGCGACGCCAGTGCCGGTGTCGAAGTTTACAATCGCAAGAGGCGCAAAGACTCAATCTACGGTCAAACTGAAGGACATTCCTCAGGGCGCGCTGAAGTTGGAATCTTACAATGACGTTGTGGACGACGCGCCTCGATACCCGACAGTCGTGCAGGGACACTGGAACAATATGCAGAAATTCAAGAATTGTGTCATTTTGACGAGAGTAGGGGGTTTCTACGAGCTCTACTTTCAACAGGCCGAGGAGTTCGCCCCGTTGCTGAATATCAAGCTTGCGTCCAAAAAGACCAGCGCCGGTCCTGTTCCCATGGCTGGCTTTCCTTTCTTCCAGTTGGACCGCTTCCTGAAGATCTTGGTCCAGGATCTGAACAAGTACGTCGCGATCAGTGAGGAGTTTGCTCTGAGTGAAGATGACAAGGCTCGATCTGGAGGGCTCCTCTTTGATCGACGGGTCGCCAGGATTATCACGCCAGGAACCTTGATTGACGAAAAGTTCATGGACCCATCAGAGAATAACTTTCTGTTGGCCATATACATGGATGTCCCGTCGTTGAAGGAACAGTTAAAGCATCAAAAAGACGGCTTACACGTACTCTCATCGGCATCGCAGCATGTAGGCTTGTCGTGGCTAGACCTTTCCACTGGTGACTTTTTCACTCAATCCACGACGGCGCAGATGCTCCCATCCGCTATCGCAAGAATCGGGGCTCGAGAGATACTCGTCGACCAGGACCTTCAAGATCTCATCGGCCAGGAACTGCAACTGCTAGTCGGCCACGACCATCGTCCAGTGACATTCTTCCCGTACCCCCGTAAGATCAAGCCGTTGGGCCACTGGGATTATATGCTGGAAGCCCCGATTCCCTCTGAAGCCATTGAGTCCTTTACCGCTGAGGAAATTGCCGCAGGGTATAGTCTTCTAGAATATGTTCGGGTCCAACTCCAGGGTGTGGATCTCAAACTTCAGCCCCCTCGTCGCCGACATCTGAACGAGTCCATGAATATTGATCGCAACAGCCTGCGGGGCTTGGAGATCCTCGAAACAGCCCGAGATGGCTTTGGGAAGGGGAGTTTGCTTCACGCAGTCCGTCGCACATCGACAAAAAGCGGAGCTCGTCTTCTGCGTGACCGCCTGAGTAAGATGTCTCTTGCCCTACGAATTGTGCACTGCTGACCTCGATCTAGCCTCCCCGTCCACGTCGCTGCAAGTGATTAACGAGAGACTCGATCTTGTGTCTGTTTTCATCTCCAACAGGAAACTATGCGATAACGTTACTCAACTTCTGAAGCGCAGCTATGATGCTCAACGCTTGGTTCAGAAATTTACGTTGGGTCGCGGAGACCCAGACGATCTCATATGTCTGTCCCGAGCGATAGAGGCATCTAAAGATATCAAGCGAGTCATCTCCGGTGCTGGGTTTAGTGATGTGAACGGCGCCCACTCGTCGGATACCCCCCACAAAGACAGCCTGGGAGCTTTGGTGAATAGGCTTCACTTAGACGGCCCAACTGCGTTGGCAGACAGGATTTTGGCAGCGATAGATGAGGAAGGCTTGTTACAGAAGCAACGTATCGAAGACGACACAGCAGCGGAGGCCGCTACTCTAGCCCAAGAGGTGACGATGAACGAAGGATTACCAGGAGACTTGGACGCCCTGCCAAAGAAAGTCCGATCCAAAAGCACCGAAAAGGCTGGGACGGCAACGGAGGATCCATCGACGGTTGACACCTGGATCATGAGACGCGATGCCAGTCCTGCGTTACGAGAGCTGCACCAAGCCCTGAGCGACTTGCAGAACGAAAAGGCGAGCTTGACGCAGAGACTCCGCGATGCGGTAGGATCGTCGGCTCTAACGCTCAAATGGACTCCTGGCCTCGGCCATATTTGTCACGTCAAAGGCGCCAAAATCTCCCAGGGGGCTCTGGAAGAACTAGGAGTCACCCGGAACGTCTCGTCCACGAAATCAACTAGATCATTCTATCTCCCTGCGTGGACCGAACTGGGCGGACGGACCGACCAGGTGAAGCTCCAAATCCGACAGGAAGAGCAGGTCATCTTCGAAAGCCTGCGCCGCGAGGTCATCCTCAACCTCGTCAAGATCCGACGCAACGCGTCCGTGATGGACGAGCTCGACGTCGCATGTTCCTTCGCCACGCTCGCCCAAGAGCAACAGCTGGTGCGCCCCATCCTCACCAACGGAACCCAGCACAAGATCGTCGGCGGCCGACATCCCACAGTGAAACTAGGACTGGAGGAGCAGGGCCGACGCTTCGTCAGCAACGACTGCTTTTTAGGAGATCCCGAGCGCATCTGGCTGATCACCGGCCCCAACATGGCCGGCAAGAGCACATTCCTGCGGCAAAACGCGCTAATCACCATCCTGGCGCAGGTCGGCTCGTTCGTGCCCGCCGAGTACGCCGAGATCGGGATCGTGGACCAGATCTTCAGTCGCATCGGCGCGGCCGACGACCTCTTCCGCGACCAGTCCACCTTCATGGTGGAGATGCTCGAGACGGCCGCGATCCTGAAGCAGGCCACGCCGCGCTCGTTCGTAATCATGGACGAGGTCGGGCGGGGCACCACCCCGGAGGACGGCACGGCCGTGAGTTTCGCGTGTCTGCACCATCTTCACTACCGCAATCG
Source organism: Aspergillus sp. MEXU 27854 (assembly GCA_019721355.1). Classification (NCBI taxonomy): domain Eukaryota; kingdom Fungi; phylum Ascomycota; class Eurotiomycetes; order Eurotiales; family Aspergillaceae; genus Aspergillus; species Aspergillus sp. MEXU 27854. The sequence continues at coordinate 2,020,419 of JAGMTT010000003.1, forward strand.
CAGCCGCACCCTCTTCGCCACGCACTTCCACGCGCTCGCTGAGCTGACGCACGACTTTGACGCGCTGGGCCGCTACTGCACTGACGTCAGGGAGAGGGCGTCCGGGTCGTTCTCGTTCGTGCACCGCCTGCGCAAGGGCGTGAACCGCGAGTCGCACGCGCTCAAGGTCGCGCAGCTGGCGGGGCTGCCGAAGGAGACGATCGAGATGGCCCGCCGTGTGCGCGAGTTGAACCGGCGTCCTTCAGTCGAAGGTACGCAACCGGGGATGCATCAAATGAGCTTCTAATTCGTGACAATTTTGTAATCTATACCACGACCTATGTACATGACCGAGATACCAATGTAAACGCATTTTTTGTTCAACCCATCGCCCTTATAATACACCCACCGGTATAACCCAGCTACAGCTTCGCACTCCCAGCCCTCCCGGCACTCAACGACTGACTCCTCCCCAGGTCCACAACAATGCCCTCCCCAAACGCCGCCTCCTGGACATCCTCATCCTCGACCCCATTGGCAAACTGCACGACGACAAAATCGACGCGGCGCGGGCCCAACACCACCATCGGCGCATGCCACGTGCCCGCCCCATACGTGACGGCCTGGTTACCGCGAGCGACGAACGCGCGCAGCCGCGACAGATCCGGCGGGTCGCGGATGGTGACGGTCTCGCCCGACGGCGTAGTCGCGGTGGCCGTTTCGCCCCTGCGTGTGGGCGCAACAATCACGAGGAACCAGGGCTCGTCAGCCTTGCCGGGCTGGGCGGAGAGGTCAAGCGGGGAGAAAGTCTGGGTGGTGAAGGGGTGGCGCTCGAGGATGCGCACGTCGAAGACGTTGGACTCGGGGAGGGCGCGGCTGCCGGGGACGGTGCGCAGCTGGCGCGGGAAGCACGAGAACATGCTCATGCGGGCGGTTGACGGGCGGCCGCTGGGCGCGCGGCCTGGGTATTCGTTCAGCAGCGGCGAGACGGGGCTGTATTTCAGAGCAGAGCCTTGGTTTGCGACGACCGGGGAGGGGTCATTGGCGGGCAGCGAGGAGAGCGGCGGGGCGGCGGAGAGGTCGCGAGGCAGCGGGCAGCTGATGGCTGTGCCGAAGGGGGCGAAGCTTTCCTTGGTGAGGGGCTCCGGGACCACGCGGAGGGTGGGGTGGGAGGTGAGAGTCGGAGCGGGCATGGTGTTGGTAGTGGGTGTTGCGTGGAAAGGAGTATGGATGAGGACCAGCCTTGATGGAGAGTCGGGTTGTTATAGCGGTGGAGAAGGTGAACTTGCGGCGGTGGTTTGGGGCTTCGGGAGTCGCCGCGGGGCTGCCGTCATGTTCGGCCGATCGGAAGGGCCCGACATGCACCACCCGGAAGTATACACTCGACAACTGCATTTCTTTTACCACGTTATACCTCCCCGACGCCGTTATCCTCCGATTGCGACACAGGCGATTTCTCCTTGAGCCCCGTCTGGGTCTCAACATGGTCCTTGCGCAGCTGCTGCCGCGTAATGAACCAACTAGCAATGAACCCACACGCCGCCAGACAAGTATACAGGATCCACATGTTGCGCATACTCCACGCGTAGGCGTCTCGGACCGCACTGCGCTGGTTGGCGTCCACAAGGGTGTTGACAATTCCTACGTTGGCTGCGGCTTCCGCGCCGGCCAGCTCGTCGGTGGTCGAAGACGAAAGACCAGCAGAAATCAGCTTGCCCTGCTGCAGGACCATACTGTTCTGGAATATGACACCGCCGATGACGACCGACATGGCCATGGCGACGTTGCGGATGAAGCAGAAGGTGGCGGTTGCGGTAGCCGTCTGGCTCTGGGGGACGTTGTTCTGGAGGGGCAGGAGGGGAGGGAAGAACAACAGCCCACATCCCATTCCGGCCACGATCTGGTAGCCGATGATCTTGCCCGTGGTAGATGTCGCGTCGTAGTTGATGAACAGGCCAAATCCACAAACGACCAGAGCCGTTCCGACCCAAATCACCTCGAGATAGCGGCCCGTGCGGTGGATGAAGACCCCAGCCAGGAGGCTGAAGCCGGCTTCCGAGAGGACGTACGGCAGGAGTAGAAGACCGGAATGGAACGGACTGGCTGCCTTGGCGGACTGGAAGTAGAGGGGGAGATAGTATTCGGCGCCGAGGAAGGCAAAGCCATGGGTAAAGCCCACCAGGAAACAGGCGACGTTGGACCAGCTTCGGAAAATGTCCATCGGCATGAGGGGGTATTTCGCCAGCCGCTTCTCACAGAAGATAAAGACGAGCGACATGAGACTTCCGAAAATAATCAGACAGATCACTTTGGCCGAGTCCCAGGGAAATGTGGCGCCTCCAAAGTCCAGGCCAAGAAGGAGCATGACGGTCAGGCCGAGTATAGACAGACTGCCATACCAGTCCACCGCCTTGATTCCATTTACAAACGAGGTCTGCGGGTTATGCACGTCTAAGAAGAAGAACATGAGCACAAATGCGACGCCACTGGTGGGTAGATTGATCCAGAAGATCCATCTCCAGGTGACGGATTGAGTCAAGGAACCGCCCACGAGGGGACCAATGGCTCCAGCGATAGCCCAGATGAATTCGACGAGCCCGAGGAACAAGCTGCGGTGTCTATGCAGAGTTAGTATTCAGTGGAATAGCCTCCATAGGAGAAGTTAAGGCACGGCCTACCTCACACTGAACAGGTCGGAGATGACAATGGTGGTCAGCTGTAAGAGTCCTCCGCCCGCGATGCCCTGTATACCACGGCCGGCAATCAACATGGGCATGTCAATCGCCCAGCCACAGACAATGGACGACAAAAAGAACAGGGCCACGGCCGACAATAAGATCGGTTTGCGTCCCCAGATGTCGGATAGATTGGCCCATATGTTCGAGCTGGCCGCATTGGCCAGAAGATAGGCTCCTCCAATCCAGACATAGCCCGATCCGGAGTGCAATTCTGCCGAGATGGTGGGCGTTGCAGTGGCCACGATGGTCTGATCTAGGGCTGAGAGAAACAAGCCCAGCTGTAAGGGTTAGTATGGGACCTACTCGGATGCAGTGTAACGATGCAGCTTACCGAGAGGGCCAGCATGATTGCTGCGACTTTCAAGTTGCTTCGGGCTTTCTGCGATGCTGTCACAGACGGGGCCGTCTGTGAGACTGATGCATCTAGCGGTTTCAATTCGAGGTTATCGAGTGTTTTTGCATTGGGCGTTGCTTTCTCCGCTTGTTCTGTGTCCATCCGGGGACTAGGAAGAGTCTGGATACTGTCGTCTGGGGTTGACGATGCAGCATCGTTCGCCATGGAAGTCGAAGTCATGGTGCTGTCTACTACATGCAAGTATTAAATCACAAAATATAGACAATAAAGGCATCTGGAAACAATATATATAGATCAACTGTATGAACGAGATGACTCAATAGAAAAATTAAGGCTCTCCACTTGTTTGCTCCGTTTGTCTGGTGGGGCAATAACCGATCTGATCTATATGCAGTCTCTGCTATACTCTCTTCTATATACCAGATAGCTATACATTACAGATAGAGAGTAAAGATTTACATGATGAAGTTGTCTAGTCGCATTGATCTCTCTCAATGAATGGAACGAAGAATTTAACGGTCAGCTGCGAATGCAGGAACATGGCTTTCGCCTTACTTCACCCAAGCCCTAACCGAACTCAACATTCTCCTAGTACTCCAATGTAGACGCCACGATCCAGACAATGACAGACAGACATCCAGTTTATGATGACTGCTTTAACATACTGGAAAGGTAAAGTCTCATAGAATCTCACCAGCATCGAGAGACAACGACTCGGCTTCCCCGCACTCCTAGGCTCTAGCTTACTATGCAGGAATTGCCGAGGCCTTCCAGGACGGCCTCTCCTCACCTCCATAGCCTAGGTAATGCCAGAGAGTCTCAAATCATCCACCTCTTATACTAGACCTTAAATCCCAGTAAGCTCTTGCAACTGCCACCGACGCATACAATCAACATTCCCAGCCATGGCCCCGTCTCTACCCCGCAAGCTCTGGGAGCATCCCAATCCACAGTCCACCCAGATCTGGGCCTTCAGAGAGAAGCTGGAGCAGGAAAAGGGCATCCGTCTACCGGTATACTCCTTCTCACGATCATATCATAGGTTGCTAACACAGACAGACGTACGACGCCCTCCAGAAATGGTCCGTTGACAACCGGGCCGCGTTCTGGGCCTTTTGCTGGGAGTACTTCCCCATCATCTACGAGGGCAGCTACACGACCGTCGTCGACGAGTCGGCCCGCATAGACAGCGTGCCCGACTGGTTCGATGGCGTCCGCGTGAACTTTGCCGAAAACATGCTCTTCACCGCGGAGAAGGCCCCCAATGGGTCCGTGGCGGTCACCACGAAACACAAAGAGGACGGCAAGATCGCCCTCACGCAGGTCCGCGAGGGAGGCGGCGAGCCATCCGTCAGCATCACCTGGGCGGAACTGCGGCAGCGAACGGGGCGCATGACGCAGGCGCTGAAGGCCGCGGGCGTCGTTAAGGGGGACCGCGTCGCCGTCGTGGCCAGCAACAGCATCGACACGCTCGTCGTGTTTCTTGCGACTACTGCGCTGGGCGCGCTGTTCTCGTCGACGTCCACCGACACCGGCGTCAAGGGGATCCTGGACCGGCTGCTCCAGCTCAAGCCGCGCTGGGTCTTTGTCGATGACGCGGCCATTTACAACGGGAAGCAGATCGACCTGCGCGACAAGATCAAGGACATCGTCCGCGGTCTGCGCGACGTCCGCGAATTCACCGGCGTCATCACCCTCCCGCGGTTCCCAGGCCGCCCGCTTGACGTGAGCGTGGTGCCACGCACGCAGCCGCTGGCGGCATTCCTGACCCAGGCGCCGTCAGACCACCTCGAGTTCGTGCGAGTCGCCTTCCGCGACCCCTTCCTGGTCGTCTACTCCTCCGGCACGACGGGCAAACCGAAGCCCATCGTGCACGGAGTGGGCGGGTACCTCCTCAACAGCAACAAGGAGGCGCGGCTGAACCGCAACCACGGGCCGCGCTCGGTGATCCTGCAGTACACGACGACCGGCTGGATCATGTACATGCAGGCCATCTCGGGGCTGCTGTTCGGCGGGAAGCCCATCCTGTACGATGGCAGCCCGTTCCTCCCGGACGTGGGCTTCCTAATCCGCCTACTAGGCGAGCACAAAGCCACGCATTTCGGGACGTCGCCGCGGTTCCTGCACGAGCTGCGCAAGACCGGCGTCCGGCCGCGCGACATCGCCGACCTGAGCGCCCTCTCCATCGTCACGAGCACCGGCATGGTGCTCGCCGAGTCGCTCTTCGAGTGGTTCTACGACGAGGGCTTCCCCGCCCACGTCCAGCTCGCCAACATCTCCGGCGGCACCGATCTGGCCGCCTGTCTCGGGCTCGAGAACCCGCTCACGCCGCTGTATGTCGGCGGGTGCCAGGGTGCTGGTCTGGGGATCGCGGTGGCCGTCTTCGACCAGGCGGATGAAGGGGCCACGGGGGTCAAGGGGACCCAGGTCCCTGATGGCGTCGCGGGTGAGATTGTGGTCACTCATAGTTTTCCGACCATGCCAGTGAAGTTCCTCGGAGACGATGGGCCCCAGAAGTACTTTGATTCGTACTTTGCGCGCTTTGACAGTAAGCCCTCCGACCCCGGTATATTGTATATAGAAGCCCATGCTAACTGTGACAGACGTCTGGACCCACGGTGACTTCATCATGATCCACCCCGAAACCAAGCAGATCTTCTTCTTGGGCCGGTCGGACGGCGTGTTGAACCCCTCGGGCATCCGATTCGGCTCCAGCGAGATCTACAACGTGATCGACACGCAGTTCACCGAGGACATCGTCGACTCCCTCTGTGTCGGACAGCGTCGTCCCCAGGATACCGACGAGTCCGTGATGTTGTTCCTGCTGATGCGCCCAGGGCGCCCGTTCACACCCCAGCTGGTCGCCCGCGTCAAGGAGGCCATCAGGAAGGCGCTCAGCGCGCGGCACGTCCCAAAATACGTCTTTGAGACGCCTGAAATCCCGGTATGTTCTGGCGTAGTTGGCGGGGATCCGTCCAGTGCTAACGCGTGTAGACGACTGTCAACCTGAAGAAGGTCGAGTTGCCGGTGAAGCAGATTGTGTCTGGGAGGAAGATTAAAGCGTCCGGCACGCTTCTCAACCCCCAGAGCTTGGACTTTTACTATCAGTTTGCCGAGGTGGAAAAGCTGCTGCCCCCCGCGAGCAAGCTGTGATGCCCATCGGCTACATAGAGTATATCCGTAGAATGATACATGGCCGCATGTTTATAGGCTTTGACCGATCATACTTTCGAATCTAAGAAATTTAGAGGAAAACCTCTCACAGAATGATAGCTCGACACCCAATGCTATTGAGGATATCAACAACCATGTATCCAAGCTCCACCCACGGGCATTCGGCCCTCTATCCTCAGACATGACTCCCCCATCCGCCTGCGGGAGGGTTCCAGGTAGCTCTGTACTCAGGCGCAATCGAACATCAACCAAGTAATACAAGATAATCATAGACAAGAAGCGAAAGACAAGATATATGCACCGACTCTATACGCCGAAGGAAAGAATAAACCCAGTCGTCGAAAGTAAGTGATGGTGATGGTACACGAACAGACCGTCTATTTGTTGTGTATCATGAAGTTGCGGAAGGAATCCCAGTGGTCAGAGTCGGAGTAGCTAGACAACTGAATTAGCCAACGATCGTCCAGTACCAGTAAGGATGACAGAGTCAACACATACATATACACCATGCTGCTCCGGAGACTCGACATGAGGGTGTCCGGATACCAGCGGAAGAGATACATGACAAAGGCCCAGCTGAGACTGGCAAAGGCCGGCCAGGCGTTCTTCTCAATCTCGGCCCGAGCTTCGGGTGTGATGAAGGAGGAGAGGGGGTGCATGTTAGGCCGGACGGCGAGCTTGGCGAACCCGAGCACCACGCGGGCAAACACGTAGATGACAATCTGGTGAGTGCAATATGAGTATTGGTTCGGCGGTCACGGTAGAGAGCACGATCGACATACCTGTTGCGAGACACTGGTCTTTCTCCGCCCAAACACGGCGTACCCTCCGAGCAGACCAGCAAAGAAGCTATCGTACCGTCCCTCTTTGCTTGCTCCCGCCGGGTTGAGATTCCGCAGTACCAACATTGTAGCCTTGTATATGAACGCAAAGGTTGCCAGATTCCGGGCGTGTTGTCGGGTGGCTTTGAGGACCAGCTTGGTTTTTTCCCGGATGCTAGACTCGATCAGCACGTTTCTCCGAGGATGCGACAAGGGTTCTTACGTTCCCGAGCGGAAAAGGAAGATCATGCTAGAAATCGTAAGAAGTCAGCTTAAGTGGTCATCATGAAAGATCATCAGTATCACATACACCAGAGCGTGCGGAAAGCGCACTTTCGCGCCGTATACTGCACCATTGCGGACCGCCTTTGCCAGAGCCAGTAACGGGGCGAGGTCCTTGTTGGTGACGAGGGTATCTAAATGGGACTGCATACTATCAGCTCTGCAGCTCAAAGCGAAGAGAAACCAGGCGAGGTGTAGATGACCGCATCATACCACAAGCGCATCCATGGTGAGAGCTGGTCGGGACCTCGGCAGCTAGAGTCGGAGAATGGGCGACGGTCGTAAATAGCGAGAAGGCACTTCACGGAGAGAGGGAACCCAAAGTGACGAGGACGAGGATCATGAAGCAGAGCTAACCTCTCCGATAGATATAGTCGACAAGAGGAACCGGGCAGCGGAGGGGAGTGGGGAGGACGGCAATTCCCAGCATGGCTGTATCCGCGCAGAGCGTCTCGAGATCCTCGGCATGTGAGCCTGCAGCCGAACGCATCCACACGTCATGTCACGTGAGTACATCCCCCTACAGAGTACACATCTATGAACTAGGTAGTATATCAACTTTTCATTCTATACAACCGACCTCTCCAGGTCCGTAGGAACACATGTAGTATGCAGAGTCATCAATGATCAACCACCTGGAACGCCGGGTGCAGAACACCTAAGTAACAGTAACAGTATCAAACAGTAATATCATCAGATCACCCTCACGCCGTCTTCACTCTCTTAGGTCCCTCGTCCTCCGATATCTCATCCACCTCCATCATATCCACATCGAGATCCTCGTCGTCGGACTCGACGCCTGCGCGCCGCTTCAGACCCTTCATCTTGCGGGTCTGCAAGCCGGTCAGATCCTGCTTGGCCAGATGCACGCGACCCATCTTGTCGCCGATGGGGTCGAGCTCGATGTTCTTCTTGAGCTTGACTTCCTCGTTGGGCCGCTTGCCCTGCTTGAGCGCCTCCTTCATGACGTCGCGCGGCGCCTCCTGGACGCGCCCAACCTTGAAGTCAAACTTGGGGCCGATCTCGTCGAGCTCGACGCGGGGCAGCTTGTGACCGCTGCGCTTGGTGCGGATCTTGTACCAGCGCAGGTGGACGACAGGCGCCAGTCCTTCAGCGGGCTCTTCCGCGCCAATCATCAGCGCATACTGCAGGCCCTCGACGTCGATCTTATCGGCGGTCTCGCCCTTGAACATGTCGACGAACATGCTCTTCAGCAGCACGTGCACGGACGAGGTGGCGTCATCCCACGCACTCCCCGCAAACAGCAGCAGCGGGCGCATGCCGACCCCGATCTGCATGCTCAGGTTGTTGAAGGGGGCGATCTCCTCGCCGTCCGGGCCGGGCAGGAGCATCAGCTCGCACATGTCCAGCAGCTTGGAGTCGAAGACGCGCGCGAGCGTCACGCAGTTGGGCCGCTTCTTGCTGCTGCTGCCAAACACCACGATGCCGCACTCGTTCTTGTTGGCCAGGAACTCGAGGCTCTCGGCGTTCTCGAAGGGGTGGATGTTCTCGTTCTTCTTGTGGAACAGGACCGAGTTCGGCCGCGTCAGCGAGTGGAACGTCTTGAGCACCGTGTTCAGCGCCGTCGGACATTTCGATCCGTGCATCACCAGCGTCCGTTTCGGCGGCTCGATCAGTTGAGGCTCCTTAGCCTTGAGGATGCGCGCAGTGCGCGGGTTCTTGGGCTTCCTGTGCAGAGATTTCATGTCAGCCGGAGGGTCCTTTTTGCTTCCCGCATGGCAGATATTATAGTCTAGGGAGTACACGTACACTTCTCTGAGCATCTTGCAGGTGTTCCTCGTGATGAAAAGTGAGTTGTTGGAATCACCGACGGACGGAAAATCCAGAAAAGGCGGAGGGAAAAGTTTTGGCGGAAGAGGCTTGGCGGTCCTTATCGATAAGCTTAATCTTCACCATCCTTCTACGGTACTCCCCTACACACACCCATAATGTTCAGACTATTTAACCTATCCCACAAGAGATTCATAATAGCTACAACACAGTGATTGTCCGTAATTAAATATGAAACGTAAAATTTATTCAACTCTACACCGCTATGCTGTCTACTCTAGCCGCAGCTTTTCAAACTCACGCACCTGTTCCTCCAGACGCGCGGCTTCACTCTCAGCGTCGCGAAGCTTCTTCTCCTCCTGCTCGCGCACCTCAGGCTTGGCCTTCTCCTGCCAGGCAGCGCTGCCCACAAGGGTCTGCTGCCGACGCACCGTCTCGCGAATCTTCGCCAGATTGGCCTTAGCCTTCTCCTCCTGCTCAAGAGCAACCTCCTTGGACACACGGAGGTAGACAGCCGCTTCGGCACCGACGGGAGACACAACGCAGCCGGAGGGGCTGGTGGTGTCCTCCGGTCCCTTGACGCTCAGATCACCCAGAGTCTTACCACCAAGAGACTTGATGATGTTGAGCTCATTGGAGACAGTCTTGTGGCTGGTAGCGTCGTAGGTCTGGATGATGATGTCGCCCTTCGTCTTGACCTCATATTGGGCCAGGATTGAACGAATGGCCTTGGACACGTTCAGGACAAGTTCATAAGCGGTCTCGGCTTCGGGGTCGTTGAACTCGGCCTTGTACTCGGGGAACCGGGCCTTCATGATGGAGACGGTGCTGTCACCTGGACGGCGGGGCAGACGCTGCCACAGGTGCTCGGTAACGAAGGGCATGATGGGATGGATCAGGAGCAGGGCACCCTCCAGAGCGGTGTACAGAGTCTGCTTGGCAGTCTCCTGGACTTCGGTGGGGACGTCCGGCGCGAGGAGCGACTTGGAGTTCTCAATGAACACATCGCAAAGCTGGGCGTACCAGTATTGGTACACGGTGGTGGCCACGACGGAGAACTCACGCTGCTCCAAGGCTTCGTTGATCTCCTTGGTAGCAGCGTTGAACTTGTGCAAGATCCAGCGCTCCGAAAGAGACTCCTTGCCGGTCTTGGTAGGCGCAGGCAGGGGCTTGAAGTCATCTCCCAGTTTGCCCAGAACGAACTTGGTAGCCTGGTAGATCTTGTTACAGAAACGACGGTATCCGTGGATGACCTGGATATCGAAGGCGATATCACCACCTGTCACATAATGAGCTTGGGTTTTGTAATTGATAATGCATGAACAACATACCACCGGTAGTATAAGAAACGAGGGCGAAACGCAGAGCATCAGCACCGCATTCGGGGATACCCTTAGGGAACGCCTTCTTCTGATACTTGGTAGCAGTGGCAACCTCCTTCTCGGCAAGGTTACCCATGAGCAGCTTGGCGTGAAGCGACTGAAGGTCAATTCCCTCCATGACATCCAGAGGATCAATAACGTTACCCAAAGACTTGGACATCTTGCGGCCTTCCGAATCTCTGATGAGGGAGTGGCAGTACACCTCCCGGAAGGGGATCTTGCCCGTCATCTTGATGCCGAGCATGATCATCCTGGCGACCCAGAAGAAGAGAATATCCCAACCGGTCTCCAGGACAGAGGTAGGGTAGAGGTTCTCCAGGTCATGGGTCTGACGGGGCCAGCCGAGAGTGGAGAAGGGCCACAGTCCGGAGGAGAACCACGTGTCGAGGACATCAGGGTCTCTCTCCAGGGAGAACTTCTTGCCAGGGAACTTGGCTTCCGCCTTCTTCCGGGCCTCTTCCTCAGTGCGGCCCGAGACCCAGTTGTTGCCGTCACTATCATCGCACTCCTCGCCCTCAACCTTGACCAAGTAGGCAGGGGCCTGGTGACCCCACCAGAGCTGGCGAGAAAGACACCAGTCGTTGATGTTCTCCATCCAGCGGTAGTAGCTCTTCTCAGCAGACTCGGGTCTGATGACAATCTCACCGTCCTTGACGGCCTTGATAGCGGGCTCAGCAAGTTCCTTCATCCGCATCCACCACTGGGGCTTGAGAATAGGCTCGATGACATCGTTGGACTTGGCGCAGCGAGGAATCTTCATGGGGTTGTTCTCCCACTTGACGTACAGTCCCTTCTCCTTCAGCAGCTCAATTACCTTGTAACGAGCATCAAAGCGCTTCATACCCTCGAAGGGACCGCCGTTCTTGTTGAAGGTGCCGTCGTCGTTCAGCACGGAGATGAACTTGAGGTTATGGGCCTTTCCGCGGTTGAAATCGTTGAAATCGTGGGCCGGGGTGATCTTCACGGCACCAGTACCGAACTCGGGATCAACATCGGTATCGGCAACGATGGGCAGCAGGCGGTCCACGAAGGGATGACGGGCAGCCTTGCCGATCAGGTGCTTGTAACGCTGGTCGTCGGGGTGCACGGCAATACCGGTATCACCGATCATGGTCTCCGGACGGGTGGTAGCAATCTCGATGCGCTCCTTGGTGCCATCGATCTCGTAGCAGAAGTGAGTCAGGACACCGAACTCGACCTTGCGCTCATAACCGGGCACATCCAGCAGCGTGCGTCCTTCCACCTCCTTGTTCTCGACTTCGAGGTTAGACAGAGAGGTGTTCAGAGCCACACACCAGTTGACCAGACGATTAGCACGGTAGATCACACCCTCTTCGTGAAGGCGCACGAAGGTCTCGGTGACAGCAGCGGAAAGGTTGGGGTCCATGGTGAAGGCCTCACGGGTCCAGTCGAAGGAGCCACCAACTCTGCGGAGGGCGTTCTTGATGTTGGCGTGGTACTCGTGCTTCCAAGCCCAGACACGATCCATAAGAGCCTGGCGACCCAGATCATGACGAGTCTTCTTCTCCTTCTTCCAGAGCATCTTCTCCACCACGCTCTGGGTGGAGATACCGGCATGGTCCATACCGGGGAGCCACAGGGTGGTCTTACCCTTCATGCGCTGCCAACGGATCATGGTATCTTGAAGGGCATTGGTGAGAGCGTGGCCCATGTGAAGCGAACCGGTGACGTTGGGGGGAGGAATGGGGATGACGAAGTAGCCTTCCGGCTTGACCTTGTTGTCAGGACCGAACTCGGGCAGGAAGAGGCCGCGCTCCTCCCACCATTCATAGCGGCCGTCCTCGATGACCTTAGGATCGTAGGCATCAGTCGTCTTCTCCTTCTCGACCTTGGGCTTCTTCTCGGCCTTGGGGGCGGCGGGTTTGGCGGCGGCGGCCTTTGCCTGCTTCTCGGCGAACTTCTTCGCCTTCTCGGCCTTGCGTCGCTCACGTTCCACTACAAGCCACCGCCGGCATGTTAGAAACATATGCACCCAGTAGTCGCTCCATCGAGTAATCCAATCTGAAGGGGCATCGCATGATAACAAGACGTACATTCTTTCTCGCTCTTCACCTTGGGGGCCGCAGAGCCATCCGCCGTCTTGGTAGCGACATCGGCATTCTGGTTTCTCGTCTTATCATCGGCCTGAGGAGGGGTGTCAACCACGGGAGCGGCGGGCTCGCCGGCTAAAGAAAGCATGAGTTAGTCCATGTTCAACCCATGAGTCATCCGATGGGGGAGAGCATACTGGGATTCTGGGGGGCAGAAGATTGAGCCATTCTGGAAAACGAACGATAGATAGGAGGAGTGAATCTCCAGGGCGCCGATTGCGCCACGAGTCGCCGGATGAGTATCTTGACCACCGGGTGAACTTCAACGGTGATAGAAAAGGAAGGAGGGGGAGGGGTTCGACTGGAGGTTGTGCGAATGCGGCGGGCAATCAAATTTCCTGGCGCAGAGGAGAGGACGGAACGAATCAGAGATTGGGACGGCGGGCCCAGTTAGCGCGAGTACTGTGGAGAACCAGACGGAGTACAGGACTGTTGGAGTCGATGTTCTTCTGGGGAAGATCAGATACTCCAACATCAGCGAGATGGTGGCTGTTGTTAGTTGCGGTCCATGAGCCTCAATTACTCCCTGGAAACTCTCATTCTCCATCGTCTTATATCCTCCGATTGTAGAAAAAGAGAGGATTTCTGTGAGTCAGTATCGGCACGTGACGTGTGTCACTATCGGATTACATAATATGTGCACCCCCTCTCTACAAGTATTTAAACCTCTTGTGTACACAAGTCACAGCAGAGGGCCAGAATTGATGTCTTCCTTCGTGCCAAACATTTGTTCATTATGTACATACTAGGCCAACGAGAGGTCTTTTGTGGGTCAACCCCAATGACCAGTTCAACGTGCAACATCTCATACATAAACAGATATATAAAGCCCACCTCACTTCTGTACCCAATCAATCCCAAAAAGTAGATCATCGTGAACCATGTTGCGATTCCAGCTCAGCAGCAAGCGAATAAGATTCTTGCGGATACATCGGCGTCGGCTTTGGGTGGACAAAGTGGGCGTCGAGCGGATATCCAGTTGAACTAGTATGATAATTCTGCGCTGGATTTGATATTGCTGGCAGAAGTAGCTGTAGAAGTGGGAGTGGAAGTGGAAGTGGCGGTCGTTGTCGTTTGAGCTAACACTAAGCTGAGTCTGGCCGAGGTTATCCTGAGACCGCTTTGGCGGCGTAATATGATCTTGGCTATACCTACTATGAAAGTTGAAGGCGAGCTCAGATATTCAGGATAAACCGTATAAGCGTCGAATCCAAGATGATACCTTACGGAAACGGGAGAAAGAGGTTGACAAACAATAGAAATGCGAAAGACATAACATGATCAATTCCCATCAACACCAGTCCAACAGATCACTCATCAAAGTCAAGTATAGGGAGGAAGTGAAGTGTGTCGCATGCAAGATCATTGAAGAACTATGTGGATACGCTGAATCAAACAAGAGCGAAGTAGTCCCCACTCTAAACACCACGAGAGATTCCACTGAATACGCCAAGAGAAGTGAGCTGAGATGGGCTCCGTACCCAACATATTAGGTGTATGTCATCGGTTCATCATCGTCGTCTCCGTCCGGATGCCATGGAGCCGCAACGACCGTTGCCCCATGACCGGTGGGTTTCTCGTGTTTTCTTTCTGCTGAATAAGAACCGCCGCCCTAGCCCACTCGATGTATAACTCCAAATCCAAACCAAGTCGGAGGCTATCAAACAGCCGGATGACGGCATGAGTCGCAAGAGAATGCTGAATGACAAGTCGATTGTTGCTGGAGAGATCAAAAGGAGCTCCTACTAACGCCTCAGGTTCATTCGTTTAAACAGCCGTGTTGTTCCCGGCGGACGGCCGGACAGGGTCAAAGTAAGGATGGGCCATGGCCTCCTGGGCAGTGAGTCGCTCCTGCAAGAAGGTTAGTAATCTGACAAAGCCCAAGTAAGATTAGATATTGCGATGGGAGTCCATACCGCGTGATCGTATCGGAGCAGCTTGTCGAGGAAATCAATGGCTTCATCACTGACGAAGCGCTGGTTGTCGGGATTGACAAACGAATGCCACGGTTTCCGTGGGAAACGCGAGAGGATCTCGTCATACTGAGGATCCAGCTCAATTTCGTACTTGTCCAAGTACTCGAAGAGTTCCTCCGTTCCCAGCACCTTGGCGATCTTGACGAGCTGATCGGAGTTGCTGTTTCCATGGAAGAAAGGCTCCTTGCGGAAAATCATGGAAGCGAACATGGCCCCGAGAGACCACATGTCGAGCGAGTAGTCGTACTCTTGGAAATCAACGAGCAGCTCCGGGCCCTTGAAGTATCTCGACGCAACGCGCACGTTGTACTCTGTGCCCTTGTGATAGAACTCGGCGAGACCCCAATCGATCAGTCGCAGCTAGGATCACGTCAGCAAATATGGTGTTGGAAGAACCATATGAACAGCAAAACACACCTTGCGCTTCTCATGGTCGATCATAACGTTGTGTGGCTTCACATCGCGATGCATGATACCCTTGCTGTGGCAGAAGTCCAGAGCCTTCAGAAGCTCATACACGTAGAAACGAACATCATAGTCGGTGAAGCGGGGATACAGCGTCCGGAAGTCGGTGTTGTTCACGTTCTCAAAGACCAGACTAGGGGTCTTGCTTTGACTATCCCGAACCACATCCAACAAGGCAACGACATTGGGACCACCGGCAAGATTCTGAAGAATCTTGATCTCACGCTTAATCTTCTTCTTCTTCACCGGTTTGAGGACCTTGATGACACACTTCTGATAGTTCACGACGTTGATGCCCTCGAAGACTTCCGAATACTTTCCGCGGCCTACAATGGGAACAGTCAGTAAGCGTATTCACCAATCCCGCATACGAAAGGCGCCAAGTCCGAATGTGGCAGGAACACCGTGGACGTATCAGGTGATAGCATGGATCATGCAACGGGATGCATACCAATCTTGCGCACGACTTCGTAGTTCTCCAGAACACCCCAGGAGATGTTCACACTGTCGTAGTCCCAGTACGAACGAGGCATGTGCTCGTTCACATCAGCGTAGACGCGCGCCATGGTGTTGGCGGCTGAAAAGCAGGCCGTGGAGCCCACAATCGGATACGGGAGATAAAATGCGGCGGGGTAGAGGGATATGAGGACGAGAGCGAGGAGGCGGAAGGACGTGATGATGGAAGGAATTGAGCCAAGCCAATGGACAGACAACAGCAGCTGCAAAAACCGGAGCAGGAGAGCCCGTTGAAACCGCGCAGCCGTGCTATCGTCCCGAGCAACGATGGACTGACACCCTGAGAGAATCAGTGGAGGATGATCCCGACTGGGTTTCGGTCCGCCTTAGGACGGGTCACGTGGAGACAGAGATGGAAAAGACACGGAGGCTCGGCAAAATGGTTGATGCGGGCGGTGATTTGCAGATTTCCTTTCTCGGACAGGTCCAATCCCAAGTTCCTCCTCACAGCATAGAACGTTATAACCCCGGCGCAAAACGGCGCAGAGCTCTCTTTAAGCTCGCCATCATGTTCTATGATCTTAACGTCCCTTACAGCCCGGATGATCCCGAGATCTCCGCCACACTGAACTTTCTCGCCGAGCGTATGTCACTGCATTCCACCATACTATACACCTGACCCGAAAACCACCACATGCAGCGCTAACCTGACTACCGTAGTCGGTTACACCACAGTCGCTCTCTCCCAGAGTCTCAGTGGGAAACTTCCACCCAATCCGACCCCCCCGCCCATGCCACCCAATGTACCGAAGGGCCTGACGCTACTGACCCGTATGAACCTGACCGTGTCGGACCCCGCGCAGAACCAACGCCTCACCAGCCTGGCGCAGGTCTACGATCTGGTGGCCCTTCGCCCGACCACTGAGAAAGCCCTCCTGAATGCCTGTACAAGTATGGAATGCGACGTGATCTCGCTTGATCTTTCCGTGCGACTGCCGTACCACTTCAAGTTCAAGATGCTCTCGGCCGCGATCACCCGTGGCGTCCGCTTTGAGATCTGTTATGGCCCAGGGGTCACTGGCAATGGGCTCGAGGCGCGACGGAATCTGATCGGGAACGCGATGGCTTTGATCCGGGCCACGCGCGGGCGGGGCATCATCGTATCAAGTGAAGCCCGGAGAGTGCTGGGGGTCAGGGCCCCATGGGATGTAATCAACCTGGCATGTGTCTGGGGTTTATCACAGGAGCGTGGAAAAGAGGCTATCTGTGAGGAAGCGAGGAAAACAACAGCGCTGGCGAGGTTGAAGCGGACCAGTTGGCGGGGAATCATTGACGTTGTGGATGGTGGGGAGAAGCCGAAACCGAAGGCTGAAAAGCTACCACTGAACCAGAAGAAGACCGCCTCCAAGGAGAAAGAAGCTCCCAAGCCTGAGGGTAATGGGGACAGTCTGAAGAGGAAAGCATCCATCGGATCCGAGGTAGTCGTCGAGGAGGTCGAGAAGCCTTTATCGAAACGGGAGCTGAAACGCAGGGCGAAGAAGGCTCGGTTGGAAGCTGCCGGTGGAGAGGACGGAACCCTCGCGAATACTTAAGTACCCATGCTGGTATCTCATTTTTCAAATTCTCGGAGGATGGAGAATCTCCTTCACTTCAAGCTGGAAGGACGCCGCATGGTGAAAGACTGAAAATTTCTTCACAGCGATCTGTGGCCTCCAGCTAACAACGACGGTCGTTCTGTGCCAGCTGTGGCGAGAATGCCTCCGTGTTTTCGAACTAGTATGAGCAACAGATCCAAGATTTCGGACACGGCTCAGACTACGGCATCATACGGAAGATCACTTACTGGACCAACGACATACAAACTCAGCTCATTTCTCAATCTGCAAATGTACGACTGGATCAGTGGATACGCTCTCTGGCTTTGAAGTACAGAGAAAGCTACTGAGAAAAGAAACCGGAATGTGGACACTGGATCGTCCACGTACAATGGATCAGGACTGCCGCATATTGCTCGAACTTCACACTGCTATCACTCCAGGTCTTGTTCAATCCATTAGATGTCTAGCTCATTCCAACTTCTAAATCTAGTATGAGGGCAATCTCTCATAATCAGTTCATGTGATATCCTCCGCGTGGAAAAACAACACTGGCAAAATCCATTAGAAATCTTTCAAATCTTCCCATGTAGCAACATATTTTGCGTGTTGATTACCATGATACTGCCTGTGACAACCTCCGGGAGAAGTACAAGCCCTGTTCCCCTGCAAAGTACCTATGGTCATATG
Source organism: Aspergillus sp. MEXU 27854 (assembly GCA_019721355.1). NCBI lineage: Eukaryota > Fungi > Ascomycota > Eurotiomycetes > Eurotiales > Aspergillaceae > Aspergillus > Aspergillus sp. MEXU 27854. The sequence goes on from JAGMTT010000003.1 coordinate 2,038,234, forward strand.
TAGCCCTAGACCAGTCTTCCTCCTTCTCTTACCCTCAACAACTTCTTTACCTTTTGAGTGCCTGCAGGAAAGGCCATTTCTGCGAACAGGCCATCGCTCCTTCCCAATACGTCCTCTCTCTCCTACTTACGTTCCTTCTCCTTTCCCACACACCTTTTCTCACTCACACTCTCTCGTCCATCTCTCACTCTTTCACTTTCATGTCTTCCATCTCCTTCCCATCACTCCTCCTTCAACTCAGTCTCTGCTCTCCGCTCTGAATAGCTCGTTTCTTCTATTCTCGAACAGCCTTCCACTCCCTCACTCACAGCTTTGTTCGGCGTGCCACCCATCAGCCACCATGTCAGAAGAGAATCACTTCTTTGAAGACATCGTATGTTTTAAACAGGTCACCCCAAGGCGAAGGCTTGAATCTAAATCATAAACCAAGGCCGATCGGTACTGTCACTTGTGCTATGAACGCGGACATCTCGCCGCCAGCTGTCCTGTCCGCGAATCTCTCTTGCAACTTGTCCGTCAATAATAACCTTGCTAGAGGCACATCAGCTGATACGGTATAGGGACGTATGCTACAGAGATTGAACATACCCCTGAATACCCGAATCAGACAGTCTCGCAGCCACACTCCTCGTGGAAATCCCCGTGTCATCCGCCATCGCCGGCACGTCGAGCTGAGACGCCAAGCTGAAGACCACTTTCGGCGTGGTGATATCAGGATCTCCGGTCCTGCCAGAGTTTCAGTCGGAGTTCGTAAACAAACGTCAACTCCTTGGATCACGTTTTGGCTAACTGGCATAGGTCAATGGTATTCAGGTTTCCAGCACTGGCCGCGGCAGCGGTCTTATCGGACGCCGGTCTCGTGGACGAAACCGCCCTCGCTCTGGCCGGCAGAGTGATGCCAGGCGTTTGTCGCCCCCTCCCCCCGCTGAAGGACCTTCTCCCCAATCGCAGACCACACATTCATCAACTTCCGGTCCCGAGTAGGTGCTCCTCGAGGTTGATTTCTACGTCGCGCTGATATCTTTTAGAACCGACCCTTCCACTGAAATGGACACTAGTGTGTATGGACTCGATTCGCTGGATCTCGTTGGTGTCTGTAAACTAATGACATAACTACCAGTGACGCGAGCAGCGTGGTGGTGCAAACATCGTAAGTAGTGCCGGTCAACAACGTTCTTTCTCTGTCAGTTCCATGTTAACTCCTCCAGGGAAACGAACACCCCCGAATATACCAGGTAATATATCCAGGGACGCCCTCTGACGGGAGTTAACATAGCGTCTCAGGGCTTTTGCGGAGGCAGAGGCCGGTTCTTCTGCGTGAGCCTCCTTTCCCAGTAGTGTCTACTCTTCCAGAGCTAACGATGACTTCTCGACCAGCCCTTTTTTCTCAACGCCACATTCAGACGATCAGCAGATAATCCTCTCGCCTGCTATCACCGATGGAACGTTTGGCACTAGCAGCAACCAAAATAACAGTGACTACTGTGGAAACGAAAGCTCTCTGATCTGAGCACTGTTCCGCTCTGGCTCCATTCTGTACTTGATACGAAAGGGGGATATTATGTGTTTCATTGGTGTTGAAAGCAATGTTGAAGAAAACAAGCCAGGGGGTTGTCATTTGTTCGATACAAAAACTTAAATTGATGCATCAAGGAAACGGAGACCAATTTGATACGTCTGAGGGATACCTAGCATCTTGCCACCTAGCTGGAAGACGCCCTTGTTTTTCCACGCAGATATAGCCATCTGAGGCCTATTTCCTAAAGAAACAGCGTTTCATGAAATAAACAACGCGTTAGACAATGGTGATCATACCTATGTACCTACCAGTTCGCTGGAGAGCTAGTACCTGTAGGGGGTGGCAGGGATACCGGCCTATGATACAGAAAGAAAATACTAATGGAAACGAATCTGGCGTTGTATTCAGATCGTAGGCATCTAATGGAATGTATCTGGTGTAGTCATATGACAGATTGCCTATGATGTACCTACGGGCAGTTACGTAGATAAATGTCACTTTCTACCTCTCTCATCTCTCATCTCATTTCAATTGAGCCTCCCATCTGTAAGATCGCCTTCTTAGCGCTATGTGTCCCGCTAACCTCCCGCAAACCAGGTTCCATGGCACTCAATAACGGTAGCTTTGTTGGACCCTTTGCATGAGCGCATTCTAGAGAGAAACTCCGGCGACGTGGCTTTCACTGCAATAGACGTTGGAAGCTGAGACTTGGAAAGCTGGGCGGGAGCTTGGAGCAGGAAAACAGGGCTGGGAATCAAGTTGCGTCCGATGTTGAATTGAGGCGATGGGACGTTGTTGTGGATGCTGTCTGTCTATTGCAGGTGGCGTTTCAGCTCCTGCAGGTCCATATGTCTGCCAAGTTGGAGTGCTGATGTTCTGGAGAGAGCGCTGTTATCACACGTAGAAACTCTAGCATCATTTGCAGAGTTGTCGTGAGGGCCCATCTCACTCAATAATGGTGGCCACAAGTTTCCAGTGCTGCAAGGTGTCAACTCTAACTATCAGTTTGAAGTTTTCTGGCTGTTCCGTGACTATCTCGCACTTGATCTCAGCTGTCTGACTTTCGACCGCCTCGGACGCAAAGTATCGGATGCAGCCTGAAGACCCTGCTCGCTAGTCGATGGGAAGGACATTGGAAGATCTCCCGTGGAAGCTCCGGGATCATCAGACCTGACAACGGAGAGGAGCAGCTTAGCGTACGCAGCAGCGGTTGCCGAAGCATACTCCTGCCAGACATCATTCTTATGGGAGTCTGCGTAATCGCAAATCCCGCGAATCACCAGGCAATCCACTGTACTCATAACCCCGGCAGCCTCCATCTCAAAACAGAGAAACTTCTTTTCCATGGCCAGCTGGTCACGAGTGACGGCATCCTTCATTACCTGGTTCCCTGATGCAATGAGCCCGTAATGGATCTTGGGAACGTTGCTACGCCGGGGCGTTCTTCGGAGTCTGCGGCCGTCACACTGCGCGCACACGTCTCGGCAGAGTTTTCATGGGGGTACGTGGCTGCGAAGAGTACATCTTTTCCTCGGCCCGGGTGCTTATATTCCGGTCTGCAATCACTGATCTGGTTGATATAGCGCTGGAGCAACTCGGGTGAATGATCTGGATCGGCCTCTAGGCTGGATATCGCCGTCATTAGGTAGCGCGGTGGACGGTGCACGATCCCTCGTGCTTCAAATTCGCTCGTCTGGTGTTTCTTTCCGAATTCGTACTGGATGACCCCAGACTGGCTGACCACAATGTCCCCCAATCGTATATCATGCTCCTTCGACGGCACACCGCCACCAATGCCAACTAGGAGACAGAACTTGACCGGGAACGTGCGAACCATATGGGAGACCACATCGGCAGCAGAGTTAGTGCCGAAATCACCTGATGGAAGGCAGGCGGCAACGACTTTGTGCTGCCCAATGCGGCCAAGAGCATAGTGATTGGTATCTTGCGATGGTATCGAAATCTTGTTGTCATGTCTTTCATCAAAGAGTGCACGCACCGCTTTTAGCTCTTTTGGTAACGCGCAGACTATCCCCACTCTGTAGCTGCTTGTTGTCAAGTAGTCTGCGCTCGTAGGTTTTACGCTACCCTCCATCGATGAGTTAGAGCTTCTTCCGATTCCGCTGTCGACGAACTGTCCGTCAGGCTCTTCTAATGGCGATGGGGCCTCGCCCTTCGTTAATACCCCATCACAGGACCAATGCCAGTTGAAAGTCGAGTTTTGACCGAATATTACAGCTCCCCCGTCTCCCATGTCTTCTGGACTCCCTAATAACAGGCCGGGAATGTCTGTCGAGGGCACGAGAACCTGTACCGGATCATGGCAATCTCTTGTATCCCCCGATCCGCATTGACATGGACAGAACATGTCGCCTGGGTTATGCCAGATGAGGTTTTCTGTCAGCTTCTTGCTTTCCGCTTTCTGTGACCCGTGACGGTCCATAATTCTCTTGACGACAGGAATAGTGGCGGCGAGGTAGTACTTCTCCTTCGGTAGTTGAGCCCAATGACCTGTGCATGAGCCGCAGATCGCTCCAGGGGTCGGTTGAATCAAGTCTCCAAAGCCGCGCCCAAACAAGACAATGGCTCTTATCTCTCGTGTAAGCTGGGTCCATGCTCTTCCGTAGGTTTTAAGATTTGCAATGCGGAGGTGAAAGGGGTCTTGGTCTATGGCCAAGTCCTTGAAATCCCAGCCGACGATTTGGTCGTGTAAGTTATGTCCGACGATACCAGTCTGGTAGTCCAGGAGTTGTTCAAGGACATTGTAAATGCTCTCTACCCGATCTTCCACGCGGAGATAGTTGTCTTTGTCTCCTGGGTAGAGTTTTAACTTCTTATTCGTCGGGTCAAGCAGCACGTTGATGGCATAGTTTGGCTCAAGCTGTTCGGCTGGCTCAACCATCTGATCGGGCTTGAAGAGAAAGACATCTTTGAAGTCCCCATCACCATCATGCTGGAGGGATGCACGCAGGATGTGCAGCAGCGCGCTTGTGCCATTGACCAGCCAACCTCGCTTGTCTTCTTCGTCCCATAGTACCACGAACCTCTTAGCCAGCGATCGAAGCTTCAGCATGTACCCATTTTGTGGTGAAACATGCACTGGTGTGTCTTTGTGCCCGATTGCAAACAGGTCGCTGCCCCTGATGAGGAATCCGGCATGCATAGAGGCTCTTATGTGTTCATCAGCTCCCTGAGGTTGCGGCAGCCAGGATCTTTCAACGGTATAATCAGCAGTTGCGGATCCTGAGACATGAAAAGGATAAGCGTCAGGTCGTAGCTTCGTTTATGCATGACTCTTACCAACATAGCTCTTAGCGTCAGAGCACCAGCCAACAATATGTCGGCTAGTTCTCAGTTGAGAGGTGCTGACGCATTTGAGAGGGAGGGTATTGTCCAAATAAGATATTCGCTGTCCATCTTTGTTGTAGATCAAATGCCACGTAAGCAGGTCGCCGTCGTTTTGCGTTGGGATTAGCATCATCGAGAATCCTTTCAAGACCAGCTGTTTGTTGAATGTATTCGCATAGCACGTTTGCAGTAGTCCTGCCATCATATCCAGGGAGATCTCGAGTCCGGTGGTACCTTGCGGTCTCCGCAAAACCGGAAATCCCTCAACAACAACTGGATTCCTGAACATGCTATACCAGCAAAGACCATCAGGTGGCATGTCCACATCAGCTGTCGCCGTGACCGGAAAGTCTATCCAAAGAACAGCATCGTAGTCGCTACTTTGAGAGGCTTTACTGCTCCTGGCACCATCGATCACAGGGACGCAGTAAGTGACCCCCCGATCGTACGGAGACGATCGAAGCGCAGCACCAAGCCATGCCACCTGCTCACCTATCTCGGCTATAGACCGAGCCGGCCCACTGGCTTCAATTGTGCAAGCGCCCTTGTGGAACCGTGCACTGACTTGCGTACCGTCGGGTAAAGTTGCTAGATTTACAGTTAGCAGGAGCACAGGTCGGGTTGATTTCAGGGGGAGAAAACGTACTGGTTTTCCGGGCCCCTGCGGGTCCTCCGAGGGCGTCTTTTATCAGCCCAAGTATACATATACCAGTAGACGGCCACGTTTGGGCTAGGTAGGCCTCACAGGGCAGCGCTTGGGTCTCTTCACTAGACCCGGTAATCGTAATGATCCTCCCAAACACCTCTTTTGGCGGCTGACTGTACATCTGTTCAGCAATGAAAGCGAGGGGGTCCCAATACATGGCAAACTTCATTGTGAATGTCCGTGCGGACTTCTTTCTGCTGATCTCACGGGGCTGCGGCAGTACCTCCATAACCATGCGACGAATTGCCTCCATTGCGTTATATTCAGAGGATGCCAAAGTAAGTTCCTTACGCAAGGTCTCCACAAGCCACTGATAGGCAGTGCTCTGGAAGATGAACTCCCTGTATATGGAGAGCCTCGGCGATTCGCCAGTGTTGGTTTCCAGGGCGCTTCTTTCGGTATCGAGCGCTGGGACGTCCAATTCCTCATCATTTTGTAGCTTAAAGTCTCCATCCAGGTGCATAGTCTCCTCCAGAGATTGAGGGGTAATCATTCTCTGGAGCGTCTAATCTGTCATTCCAAAAGGCCATTCGCTGATGCCAGGACATTTCTGGGTTGTCTAGGATCAAGGGTTGAACCGGATTCTCTTTTTCCTGAACACACCTCTTTCGGAAGTGGTGAACGATGTCTCTGAAAGCAGGGCCCTGGAGTCAGCTCCTCTGCCTTGGTATTGAAACACCAAGCTCTATTAGCAGTACTAACCTGCGATATTTATACACGAACACCATCACATCACGATGCATCTGGCTCGGGGCATCATGTCCAACCTTCAAAGCAAAAGCCTGAAGCAGGCCAGAAAGGACATCTGAGATCCTTTCCATCATTGCCTCGTCTCTTTGTTCGGAGAAAATGCTGTTGAAGAGACTGTCGGCAAGCTCACGTAAGTAGGTTTCTTTTGTCAAAGGGGCAACGCTTGATGCGTCCGAGTAAACAGTCTTGACGTCGTCGTCATTAGGGACTCCAACCTCACCAGGTACGGCATCGCTGGCATCCCCCGTGGAATTCGCTCCCCGAACTTTGTCCGTTGTGACAGAGGCATACCCCGAATCCGCATTCAGGTCAGTTTGCATGTCTGAGAGATCCTCCGAATGAGGCATTTGATCCCGAATACGTTCGAAAGCATCACGTTGCCCAGCTTCGAGTTGCATCTGACCCTCTTGCAGCTGAAGATGTGACCATCTTATACTCGACTCCAAATTATGCAGCCGCTGAAGTTGTTCTTCATCACGGGGGTCTACTCGTATGGACATCATCTGCCGCCCCTGTGTTTCAAGCTCCTTCAGGCTGGTTTTGAGTTTCAGCAAGTATGGCTCTAATGTGCGGGAGTTCTGAAGTTGCTGCTGTGCGAGGGGTGTGTCGGCTCCCAATTCTATTTCTTGAAGTCGCATGTCATCAATTAATTGGCGTAAGCTATTGACTCCTTCTTGCATTTCCTCAAGGGGATCGTCCCAGCCTGGAGGGGAAGAATTAGATTGTTTTAGGTCAGCCATTGCTGCTCTGTTCCCTAATACTTTAGCGTCAAGAAAACAGCACGCGAATCTGTCAAAAAGACTCGCTCGCGGTCAGACTCAGCGCCGGATTCAGGCGCTGGTAGGGGGTGGGGAGGATGGGTCGTACCTATCGAGACGGCGGACTACGTCTTGAACCAAATATGCAGGCTCATGTTGGTATTGGCCATGGGCACGATGTGGGCCCATCAAATGGTTGGGAGATCCATCATCAACTTTCTCTTCGCCTGCCTCGGTCATCGCGGCAGCTTATGTGTTGAACCTGCTGTTGGCGCTTCTTGGCCTTATGAAGGTAGACGGTTGGTGAGAGATGAGGAGTGAAGCAGGAGCGAAGATGCTCCATGCAGCTGGTGCTGACTCACGCAAGGCTGAAACTGCCCTCCTACAACCCATACGAGCCTCATAGGACGGCGGTTACCGGGAAGGAGAGGCGTATTGCAGCTGTTGGTAACCCTTTGATCAGCCTACCAATTAACATATTTCGTCGGGCACTCGTTGCAGGTCCTGATATCTCTTTCCAGCGCGAAGGATGACTGGCGTCTTCGCTAGCCATCCTGGTCACCCACTCACGCGCAACCAAGGGGAGCGTTGCGCAACTCCCACCCTCAACTGCACCCAGACTGGTCGTGCGACTTCAACGCGGTACAGCCTACTAGGGTCAGACAGGGGATGGTCTTGGTGTCCGGACTCCATATGTCTTTGCTCGGTAGATAAATACGTACGGAGTAAACATTTGAGCAGGGATCTATATCAAACCCAAAATGGCATAGTCAATAGCTGCCTCAGGCATGAATGTGAAGAGCCAAGGCGGTGTTGGGGGCGGTGAAGAGCCCCGGGTGAATGGTTGTTGATATCGTGCGGAACAATGATGATGGAATGAACATGATCACCTCGACCTCGCCTGCTCCTCGCTCTTGGACTGTACACTTTCCACAACCCACCTCTCGCACCCTCTTCTCCTCGCCCCCGAACCTGTTTCCATTCCTCTGACATATCTCCCCGCATTACCCTCGTATCCACGTGGAGAGTCAGAACTCGACATACGAGCTTCTCCACTCTGACGACACATCTGCTCCTCCCGCCTGTCAGACGCAAATCGTGGCTTAATTCAGATTCCGGAGGGCTTGCGTTTAAGCAATCGATAACGGCACGGGATTACTCAATTGTGATAGCAATATACCAAGGACCGGCACTGGTGCTGCGCATATAGCAATATGGAATCATTGCCGCCTGACACATTCGACGCTCCCACGTCTTATCCAGGTCATGGTCCGGGTGCAAGTGCCGATCTTGATAATATAGCTGGAAATGCGACGTCAGCGGCCCCTTTTGTCAAAGTGGACGGTACGTACCCCCATCAGTTGAGAAGGATCATACTGATCAATGCAGACCCACCCAAGTTCGAACTAGAATCATACATTGCAAACTACACCGGTATGACTTACCATTGATCCTCATGTCCCCTTCGTTCGTACACTTCGCTCACAAATACTCTCACAGGTCGGACCAGATACAACCGCTTGTACCTCATTGGCACTTGCTCCACCTATCTATCAGTCGAGGCACTCAAAGCCGCAATCTCCGAAGCCAAATCAGGGAAGGATGTATCCCGATATGAATCTGCGGTCCAAGCTCTCGCCGAAGTTGCGCCAAATGAACCAGAAGCAAAGCGAGATAGTGAATGGGTGGACCGGATGCAAAAGATGGTCAAGGCTGAGACGGACCGGTTAGAGCACGAACTGCGGGGTTACAAGAATAATCTGATCAAAGAAAGCATACGGGTTCGTCTTCTGAGATGCAATATTGGTGTGGCTTTGACTGACGGTGGTAGATGGGAAATGAGGATCTTGGGCAACATTACCACCAAATTGGCGATCTCGTCAATGCATCCAAGGCATATTCTCGCATGAGAGACTATTGTACCACGCCGACCCACATTGCATCCATGCTATTCAAAATCATCAACGTGGCGATTGAACGTGGTGACTGGCTGGGTGTTCAGTCGAATGTTCAGAGGCTACGCAACGTCCAGTCGAAACAGGAAGAGCAGGCCAAGAATCAGCCCAAGATGTCAGCGGCGCTCGGTCTGTCTCAGCTGCACTCTGGATATTACCTGGACGCGGCGAATACCTTCCTGGGCACCGACCCAAGCCTGGGAGACTCCTACAACGAAGTGATCACGGCCAACGATGTCGCGGTGTACGGCGGACTCTGCGCCTTGGCGTCGATGGACCGCAACGAATTACAGCGTCGCGTGCTCGACAACAACTCGTTCCGCAACTTCCTCGAACTGGAACCGCACATCCGCCGGGCCATCTCGTTCTTCTGCAACTCGAAATTCCAGCCCTGTCTGGAGATCCTGGAGGCTTACGCCACTGACTACCTCCTTGATATCCATCTCCAGCGCCATGTCCGCACCCTGTTCACACGCATCCGCACCAAGTCGATACAGCAATACCTCGTTCCTTTTAGTCGCGTGACGCTCGACTCCATGTCGAAGATCTTCGTGTCCGGTGGTGGCCATGGGCAACCGGCGGCTTCTATCGACCTCAAATCGCCGTTTGTTCAGGAACTGATCGGGTTGATCGAGGACGGCACGCTGGACGCGCGCATCGATCTGGAGAAAATGGTCCTCGTGTCCAACCAGACCGACATGCGGACGGAGGTGCAGCAGGCTGCGCTGCGGAGTGTGTCGGAGTACGTCCGCGAGGCGCATCTGCGGCTGCTGCGGACCAACATCATCCAGTCGGGATTGGACGTTCGCGAGAAGACTCCGCGGGAGAGAATGCCGTCCAAGTTTCATCGTGGCGCCGCGGGTAACTTTTAGGGCTGGCTCATGAATCAGATATGACTTGATAATGACTCGAATGGAATGACTGTTAGCGAATTGTGATCGAGAAGCAAGCTAATACTCTGGTCTATTACCACTACTAATTAGTGTACACTGGTTCATGTCATATTACATATATGGCTCCGCCGATGTTTTCGAATAGGTCGTAGATTACACCATGGCCAGGACCATTCCCATCGCGGCTCCCCCAGCAATCCACTGCACAGGGGACCCGGTCGCCCAAGCCATAGCGGCATTATGGCTGGTGGTATGCGTCGCTGCCGCAGCAGTACCGCCAGTGGTCGCCGCCGTAGTCGCCCCCGTCGCAGCAGCAGACGGCCCAGACGGCGAACCCTTGGCCGTAGCAGAACCAGACGCCGTTGCGGTAGTGGACGCATCATCCTGGGTCGCGGTGGCGGTGACAGTAACGCGGTGGTAGGGCAAGCTATCGGTGGTGGCGAGGGCTTTGGACACCTGGGTGGTGTCGCCTTCGATCATGGTGACGATGCAGCTGACGGCGGTGGTGGCCAGGATTTTGCAGTCCTGCGACGCGGAGCTGGATTCATCCGAGTATCTATCAGCCTGATCTTCCTCGCCGACTCGAGAACGAAGGAAGGACTTACTATCCGGCGGACGAGTAGATCCACCGGAAGCTGGAGGGCCCCTGGGCCATGGTGTAGCCATCCTCGGGAAAGTAGCAGGACTGGTCTGGGACGGCGGTCGGGCAGTTGAGGATGTAGGAGGTCATGGAGCCTTGCTGTGGTGGTTTGGTTAGATCTAGCTCTGACTCTCGGTCTACTTTGTGCCGTGGGTGGGAGACGTACAGTGCCCAGCAGCTTCCCAACGATGGGCACATCCTGATCCAAGACCGGGACCAAAAGAGTGACAATGTCGTTGGCCAGGACAGGGGTGAGGGTTGCCCCGAGGGCGAGGGCGAGCGTTGCGATATGCGTGTGCATTGTGAGAATGCAGTGTGGAACTGTAACGACTGACGGTGGTGGAGTAAGGAGTGACGATTGTTGAAGTCTCTGTGAGCTCTTGGTGTATCTTTAGAGGATCCGCATAATGTAGCCCCTGATGATATTTTCCAAAGCACTTTGGAGTACAGAGGCGTTGTTGATGGCGTCCTAGGCTACACCAGGCTAGTGCCGTCTCACTCTTATCCGTTTGATTGGACCTGTGCTCTTGTTTGCTCGCCCCAAATTGCCGGATTTCATGTAACAGACCTGGTTTTGGCGGCGATGACTTGAGATTCAAGGTTAACCTACTTGGTCTATTTGGTTCTTTAGTGATGTTGTATACCACAATGTCTATATAATCTTAATGGAACGTTTGTTTATTGACTGAAGTATAAATCCAGATCAGGAACTTTGGAAGATGAACCGTATTCGGCCATTATCCTATCTAGCTAGTTGTATACGTTTTCAGAGTAATTTGGCTGGAGAGCGAGAGGGGCAGATTTTATACATGTTGTTGAAGATATATTTTTCCCGGGTACGGTCCGCAACCCCATTCTACTGCCCAGATGCTCTTCCACGGGTCTATCGTAGAGCTTCATCCTGCTGGATATATATAGTCACTCCACTCAAGCTGGACCTTGGAACACGATAACTAAGCACGCATACACAGCCATGCAGCTAAACGGATGAAGCCCTCTCGCCAAGTACCGTAACCCACCTTCAACACGAACTATAGCCGACTATACGCTCACGCACACCCCATTTCATATATCAATTACGATTACGATCCCGAGCTTCCTTGCGTCATGTCCATCATTGTGGCGTCCATCTACCAATATTCACTCGAAAGACCCTCGTATCAGAACTCAAATGTATTGTCGCCAAGTACCTGCCCCTCCAACAGCAGCAACTTATAAATCCACCAGGACCTCCGTCCCAATGTCACACCACAACCACACCCTCTCTACTCCTGCAGAACACTCAGAATAAAGATCAAAATGAGCGACAGCGACGTCCCTCCAAGCAACATCGACCACATCGGCATCTTCGTCCCGGCCGACAAGTTCGAGTCGACCGTCGAATGGTACCTGGCCGCGCTCTCGCCGCTCAAATACAAGAAAATGATGGAGTTCCCTGGCACCGTCGGTTTGGGCTCCCAGATCCCGGACTTCTGGGTCGCGATCAAAGATGGTTCCGCGCCGCAGTCGGTGCACTTTGCGTTCTCGGCGCCGGGTGCGTATCCTCCCTGCGGCCTTGCGATCTTGACTGGTCCGCTGCGTGCAACACGATCCTGATCCCTGCTAGACCGAGCTACCGTTGATGCTTTCCACAAGGCGGCCATCGCCGCCGGCGGAACGTGCAATGGGCCCCCTGGACTGCGTCCGGAGTATCATGAGAACTACTACGGGGCCTTTGTGCTGGATCCGCTGGGGAACAATGTTGAGCTGGTACGTGTTTGTGAGCGTATTGAGGAACTATGCTGACCCTGGTACCTAGGTGATCCACACCCCGGAGGGAAAGTAGCGCAGTCATACCTAGCGTGGGAGGGGCGAAGGGCAGTCTTGTCGGACACAAATATGCAAGCCGCAGTTCATTGCCTGTCTAGCTGCGTGTGGATATTATAACGACGCCTATTCCGAATTCAAGTACTTTCTGGAACGGCTCACCAGGCCACCAATAACGCCAGCCAGGAGTAGAACACCGTTGAACCCGGCCATGATGTAGAACGGGGAGCCCGAAGACAGCACGTCGAACAGAAGACCCCCCAGCTTGGTGAGAAGGAGGATGCCTGCTCCTCCATAGAGCGAATACACCCCAGCGATCGATCCCTTGAGATGCGACAGCTGTCGGGTATTGTGTCTCGTAGGATTGGCCAGCAACGGCTGTTGCTCGTCGGGGTCTCGGACCGCATCGGTTATAGGGGCCTGTTCGGGGCCCGCTTCCACAGCTCTCGAGATCTCCGGCCCATCGACATCCAAAGTGAGGATGCCGTTACTCAACACAGCAAGACTGCACACGATGGCCCCGATCTGGCTGATCCCAACCAACGCCATGACGACGAAAACGCCTGCGCTTCCATCTGGCCCGGTGAAGTTGGGGCTGGGCATCAACCCAAACGCCAAATAACCGGCGGTGCCGCAGAGACAAGCAAAAAGGAGAGGAAGATGGTATTGTCGCGATCGCTCCGACAGGTAGCCGAATGCCGGAGCGGCGATCAACGCCACCAGTTGCGACACCCCCGTCAGGATGGACGCCAGCACGTACGCTTTAGGACATGATTGCTTGATCTCGCCGGGCGTCGACCCTTCTCGGTGGTTGTCGTCGCAGAGGCCCGAGTTTCGGTAGTAATGATTGACGGCAAGAGGGATGAAGAGAGAGATCCCGACGGACGAAGCCCGCGCTACAAAGCCGCCAAGATAGCCTATGAAGATATCACGATGCCGGAACCCTAGTACGACAGCCGCTCCCAGCTGGTCCAAGTAAGGGTATCGGGATTGGCCGCCCACGGCGCATGATGGGCCGCTGAGGCCCGGTTCGGGCGACTCATTGTGAGACGCCCAGAGAGAGCTCCAAGACTTTTCCTCCTCCCCAGGAAGGTTTCGGAGACCGATCAGGCAGCAGACGCTGATCAGGAGAGCGACGGCACCCACGAGGTAGTAGCTGTATTGGATGGCTTGCGGCGGGGATAGCCCCCATTGCTGGAATCGAGCGGGAAGGGGAAGGAATATTACGAGAGACACAAGCGCACCGCATCCAGCACAGGCCCCAACGAACCCGGCTAGCCGCGACGAGGGTGCATACGTGTTGCGCTGAGGACCAGCATCCGCGGCCGAAGATGGCGGCCTGGCATTGTCGTGTGGGTGGCTTGTTTCTTGTGCCAAGGACGCGTGGAATTCCTGTTCACGGCTTCTTCCAGTAACTACCGGTAGCACGGCAGTCACCATAGTCGAAACCGCAGCACCCCCCAGGCTGAACAGCAGTCTCCCGAGAAGTAGTTGGGGATAGACATCCTTGGCCTGAACGAACAAGAACAGTGCGAGGGCGATGATGCCATAACCAGCGGCACACGTCTAGACGGGTAAGCATACTGCAATTGAACGGTGTCGGTTGTGCTTACATGTCGGACGCCTATCCGATCCGATAGTACACCCCACAGGGGACAAGCGACCAGCGCGAGCAATTCATCGGCAAACCCAAGCGTTCCCACAGCATCCCCCTCCCCTTCCGGAATGCCAATCAGCTCCGTAACCACAAAAGAGACGGAGGAATTGACAAAGACTAGAAAGGCAATGGAGAAGGGGCAGACGGCCAGTAGGTAGGTCAGCGTCTGTGTACGGCTGGCGGTGAACAGAGGGCGTTGGACAGTCATTGCCCTATACGCCCCGTGGGTCGTTAACACAAGAACCCTTGAGTCTGTATATATCCGAGCAAGCTGAACAGAGATGTACAGCCGTAGGATAAAATCAGGTTCTGGGGAGGAATGTGGAGGACCGATGGAGGTATGGAAAGCTGAGCTGTTTGATGCCGTCAGATCACATGACCGTATCCTCCGTATTTATGAACGTGGAGAAGAGAGCGGCCCGAGGAAGATCAGCTTGCACAAGTATGTAGACAGAGCTACCTAGGTACCTAATATCTAGTAGTATGTCTCTACTTTTTACTTCAGCGTGTCAGCTCAAAGAACTCTCACCAAGTTATCCACTATGTATCAGTTAGAAGACTTCAAGTGATGTCCTTCTACAATAGGTTGTCAGACAATGGAATTCATTGTTGTGTATCCGCTGACGTAAGATTCCGCGGGCGGTGGGATGAATAATGATGATGGATAGCTGTCCAGAACTTCCCCCCATATTGTTCGATCTTCTCTTCGCATTCCTCTCTCTCCTCATTCCAATTCTCATCAATGTGCCGTTGAGGAGGTTGCGGACTCCCGAACCAATATCCTGCACTCTCCAATGACTTTGGGCTTTTTGCCCACGTCTCTCACCCTGTAGCTATGAGATTAGCCGCGTATGCTGGGGTAAGTGACCCGCATGGGAGGCGCGATTGACATCGGCGTTGGTTGTCAAATATTGACCATTTGACAGGCCTCAGTGGCTCTGGCCACCGGTGTTTTCCTCAAAGCACTGCATCAGAGGGCGAATTTCTACTCGGCCTGCGTGTACCTGTCCCAAAGCAGCGCCAATCTGATGGTAGGTTTATCCCGGAAACTGTCTCCGCGCTCGTGCTCACCCCGGTGTAGATCCTGACGAATGTCTGTCTCCTGGCCGTGGGCTTTCTCCTCTTCTGGCTTCAGCGTCTACTCTACGGACCCCTACGACCGATCGAGACCGAACAGCTGTACGAAAAAGCATGGTTCGCGATAACGGAGACCTGCCTGGCGATGACGATCTTCCGGGGGGAGCTGGGCGCCTGGTTCCTGGTCATGTTCGTCTGCCTGCTGGTGGGCAAGGTTTGGGGCTGGATTAGTGAGGGCCGCGTGGAGTTCTTGGAACAGCAGCCTCCGGCGAACCCTCGATTGTTTCATACCCGGCTGTCGATATCGTTACTCTTGTCCGTCATGTTCAACGCCTTCTTGTTGCGGTACTGCATCACAACGGTCTTGGAACAGGCGCGACCGGACATGATGGTGATGTTTGGCTTCGAGTTTGCCATTCTGACCATTTTGTCTAGCTCGACCGCAGCCAGGTACTCCATTGCCCTGGTGGAGATCTACATCACTCATCAACAGATGAAGGCGAAGGTGGAGGAGCGGCGTCGAGAAATCAGAGCTGAGAGAACCGAGGCCATCCGACGAGCCGCTCAGGCGGGCGAAAGCAGTCCTCCCACCAACCTCCCGGACGAGAATGAGATCGATGAGATGGAGCTCGATGTTCCCGGCTGGGAAGAGAAAGGTCGCTGGGTCTTCTATCTTGACCTTCTCACCGACTTCCTGAAGCTCACCGTATACCTGACTTTCTTCGCCATTCTGTTCACATTCTACGGACTCCCCATCCATATCCTCCGCGACGTCGTGGTTACCATCCGCTCCTTTGGTCGACGGATCATGGATTTCATGCGCTATCGCAACGCAACCCGCGATATGAACGAACGGTATCCTGATGCAACCGCCGAGGAGATCACCCGGGAGGAAGTGTGCATTATCTGCCGCGAAGAAATGACTCCGTGGCAGCAGCCTGCAGATGGTGCTGGTCAACCCCGAGCCCGTGTCTCCGAGAGACTTCGGCCCAAGAAGCTGCCTTGTGGCCATATCTTACACTTTGCTTGTCTTCGGAGCTGGTTAGAGAGGCAACAAAATTGCCCGACATGTCGTCGCCCGGTCCTTGCACCGGCTCGTCCCCGTGATCAAGCTGGTGATGGACAGGCCCCAAATATGCCGGGCGCAAACCAACAGCCTGGAGGAGGTGGTGCCGATGGACGCCCTCGTGCCCGAGTGTATCAATTTGGACCGTTTCGGGTCGGATTCGGTGCCGGGAGAGGTGACCTTTTCCAAAATCTTCACCAACAGATTCACCAGGGTAATGCGCCCTTGCCACCACTGAACAATCAGCACCCCAACGCTCGACAGGTCGGATTCGGATTTGGATTTGGCCGGCCGCCTCCGACACCGACCGTTCGGACTCCCACCACCATTGCAACCGACATAAACACACAATTGGACCAAATGGAGGAGTATATCCTCCGAGAGATCAACAGCCTGCGTGTGACCGCTGACCACCTCCATTTGGTCCGCTTGTTACAGGCCGAGCTTCAGCGGCTTCGCACTATTTCCGCGGGTACATCCAATTCCCCGCGAAATCTCTTTCAAAGCCCACCAGTTCCTCCGGCGCCTGCAACATCAATCCCGACACACCACCAATATTTCGGAACCCGCGCAATGGCCATGGAATCTGGCGACAGTCGTCTTCCTGAGGGACTGAGCCTTCCGCCGGGCTGGACGCTGACGCCTTTGCACTCTGCTGCGAATCTGTCTGCGGGTGTTCCGGACCCCAGCCTTTCGATGCCCGTTCCGCAATCTACTCAGCCGGCCCCGAGTCCCGGGACCAATGTGGATTCGCAATCCATGCCTGCGCCAGAAGCGCAATCTAGCAATGATAGGGGCGATGGGACGGGAACATCCACCGAACCCGTTCCGCAAGGCTTGCCGAACTGGCAATCGAGTGCGACACCCGCTCCGGTCAGCCAAAATGACGTTTCCGCTTCGAATGATTGGACGGACGTGGCAACAGAGACTCAGTCCGAGAAGGCCGGTCCGACGTCCACCAGCGGGGGAAACGATCCTGACGGAGAAGGAACCTCACCATCCCCATCCAAAGGCAAGGCGCGGGTACCTACGGTGGAAGATGCCGTGGACGATGAAGTCTGACCATGAATGTAATTTTCTACATTTATCATTCTCCCGTATTTTAGGCATCTTATACCTTCTCGTTTGCAGCTTGTATTTTTCTGACTTTTGTTTTTTTTTATCCACTGGGAGATCAGCGTTAACACCGGCGTTTCTGTTTTCTTTTCATTGATTCACGGGAGGTTCCTACAGCGAGTCCAAGATATCATACCCAAGTTGCTTATGTGTTGGCATGTGTCTACCTGATCTTCGGACGGAAGGAGACCGAAAAGATGTTGGAAGATATTTTACTTTCCATCATGAATGTACATATTAGTTCTCTTCTCAGCATAATGCGCAGAGGGTTGACCGAGAATTTGCCACATGGCGGCGAGGAACGGCGGTGGTTGCCGGAAAAAAAAGAGGGACCGCCAGGGGGATCGCCATGATGGCCTCCGCATCACCAAAAGAACACGAACACCTACAGTAGAGGGAGAGAAAGGCCAATTGCACAGGTACCGCATAAGGCTGAGTCGGAACGGTCCATGTCATATTATGAGCAGAAAAATTACCGTTGGATGGACGAGAGAATGACCCTATCATCACCCACCAAGTACTCCGTAGTATACTTGGAGTGGTCGTCATCAGTGCTGACGCCAGCTTCCCGTCCGGGGGTCCAGTAGTTAAATTATCACCCACTCAGCGACATCTTCTCTTTCTTCTCTCTCAACGGAGAACATCTCCTCTTCTCTCCACCGTGTCTTCTCTTCCTCCCCTCTTCTCAACTTAATTCTCTCCCGTCGTTCCCCTGCGGTTCCAGCGTCGCATCTGATCCACATCCTGGTGTTGGACAACTGGTCTTGACGACATCCTGGATGCACGGTTCCATGGTGGCCCCCCCCTCTTCTTAGGTTGATCGTAAGTTTCTCCGTCGCACCAGTCTTCTGCATTTCTTCCTGGCCTTCGTCAAGTCTCACAACCGATTCTCCGCTCTCCATCGTTTTATCCTACCACCCCCGTTTCCACCGTCGTTCAGCGACAATCCAGCATCCCCATGTCGTGTCCACAACGCTGAACGCTCACATTGTCGCGGACTCCCAGCAGGTCGCCTATTCGTTATCTTCCTTCTGTATTAATATTTTCCGTACACTCCAGTGTCCATGTTTTCCTCACGCCGGGCCATCCCCCTCCTCGGCCTGGCCTTCTTCATCTGTCTCCTGTACACCATCAACAGCCTATCGCGACAATGGCGACGGGTACCGCAGACAGTGGGCCTGGGAGAACTCGTCGCATCCCCCACTCCCACCCCGAGCGGTCGCTTCAACGTCACCAAGGGTGACAACTATATCACGAAAGAACCTTACGCCCCTCGACCGCACTACGCCCCCGGGATCCCGAAGCCTTCGGGAGAGCAATATACGAAGATGCTGGTGGTCCCCCAGGCCGACATGGAAGACACCACGTGGATCGAATTCGAGCTCCCCGACTGGCAATCGGCAGTGTACGTGGTGGATGACCCATCCGCGCCGCTTCACCCCCCGAAGAATAAAGGCCACGAAGTCATGATCTATCTGAGTTACATCATCGAGCATTACGACGGCCTGCCGGATATTATCGCCTTCATGCACTCGCACCAATTCGCCTGGCATAACGATGAGATCTTCGACGGAAATGCGGCCGAGATGCTCCGGCGGTTGAACCCCGCGCGCATCGTCCGCGAAGGATACATGAATCTTCGCTGCACCTGGGCCCCCGGATGTCCCGACTGGCTGCACCCCGGCACCCTAGAGGAAGACGAGTCCAAACAGGAGGAGACCATGCTGGCCAAGTCTTGGGGTGAGATCTTCCCGGATCATCCCATTCCCGATGTGCTCGCGCAGCCCTGCTGTGCGCAGTTTGCTGTCTCGCGCGACCGCATTCTCTCCATCCCGAAGGCGCGTTTCGTCTACTATCGGGACTGGATCCTGCGGACCGAATTGAGCGACTATATCTCCGGGCGCATCTGGGAATATCTGTGGCATGTGGTGTTCACCGGCGAGAACGTCGTCTGTCCAAAGGAGAACGTCTGCTATTGCGATGGGTACGGAATCTGTTTCGGCGGCGAGGACGAATACGACGCATATCGCGGCTTGGGTTTCCAGAAGAACGATCTGGAGGAGGAGCTCAAGCAGTGGCGGAGCCGCGCCGAGTCCATCGAATTAGCTCGTATGCGCGGCACGCTCGGTCAAAGCAGCAAACTTAATGTCCCCGAGCCCGGAAAGGACATCGAGCTAGAGGAAAAGATTGTCGAAAAGGAAAACTTGATCGCGGAGTTATTGATCAATGCTACCCTGCGCGGAGAGGATCCAAAAGCAAGAGCAAAGGAAGCGGGGAGACCGTGGAAGGAGGGAGATGGTTTTTAATGGTCAACGATCTTCTCCTGATCTCCTGGCCGCCGGCTAGTGTTATTTTCTTGTCTATATTTCCGCTCTGCATTGGGATATCGGGCGCATCATGGCTTTCCCATTATAGATACGGTTGCTACTTGTTACAGACCTTGTGTTTACCTTTTTGTTGCTTCTGCTTGGGTCTGGTGTTGATATGGCTGGATTGTGCTTGACATGTATGGGTACCTATAGCGTGGCAATTTGGCAGGCCAAATTGTTTAGGTGAATGCTGTTAAATACTAAATGGATGGAATACCCTACTGTTATGAGTCTTGTACAACCCTACATAGTATGTGCTGATGTGATCACGTGTGGAGTGCTCGGAGTTTCCTTCCCGATGGATCAACTCCGGAATGCGGAACGGTTGCTTGGGGAGCGTGACTTTCTTCAGAGTTTGCACTGTCTGCCCATCCTTCAAACCACGCAAACAGCGTCATCCGCGCCCCAATCAAGCAATCTGATTGATTAACTTATCGCAACTCGCGCGATCTATTTGCGACAGAGACTCGGGGGCATCACGCTGCCTGGTCTTTCTGCAGCTAAGGTTTTGACTGCGCCTAGTGGTCCTCGCGAACGACCGCATCAGCCTTCAAGTCCTTGTTTTGGTCTCTGACTAGCAAGGGACCTGACGCGGAGGATTTGCGAATTGCGAAGGACCGGGCTTCTTCTATGGCAAACAGGATTTGAGAGAGCGACGCGTTGTCGGACTCACCATAGCCTTGTCTCATAAGTGATCGCGACCAAGAGACGGTCTGGATTCTCGTCGACGGTGTCTTGTTCGTCACGACTCGAACCGGACCAACATCGTCATCATCACCGCGCGATTCGCCGCGTAGCTGGTCTGTCTAGCAGCTAGCTATTGCTTGCGCTCACTGCTGTATTAGCTCTATCTGGGAGACTGGCGACACAAGTTCATGAAATAGGATATCACTCCACCATCGGCATGACGTCTACACCAACATCCAACCACCAACACCCGTCGACTACGGCCGCCGACTTCTCCACCACCCAACCGGCCCCGTCATCGAATATCGACCCGAATACGAGTCTGGGGAATACGGGATATGCACCGAATGAGAATCAACTTGCTGGGCTAGTTGAAGCTGCCACCGCGGCTGCCGGTCAGGACGTCTCCGAATGGGCTGCCGCGGCGGCGGCGGCGGCTGCGGCCGGTGCAGCTGGACATCAACACCATCTTGACGGCTATGCTCCGGACATGCACATGGAGGATGACAGCTTTGACACAAACTTCAATCCGGGATTGAACGCTGGGAGACATTTGCGATCCGCTGGAAATGAGCATACGCCGTCTGGGTTGTCAAGGACCGTGTCGAAGAAAAGGAAGAGAGGCGACGGACCTCTTGACCCGGCGTTGACGGCGTCCGCCGCCGGTATTGGGCACCCTATCTCCCAACACCAGCCCGCGCATCATACACCACCCCATCATTACGGGGAGAGCCTTGCTATGCGGTCCGAGCCTCCGCCGCCGGAAGCATTGAACGAAGCGCGTGCTGTCGGAGTACATTCGGCCGCGGCCTTGTTTCGTCAACCATCGAGTAACAAAAAGTACACCCGCCCACCGATGTCGAAATTGTTCGCGTCGCTGGAGCTATCCCCGGAGAACTTCCTGCATCTACAGGCTGCTGCGAAGTCGTACATGCTAGACGACAAACACCCGGAGCGGAGGGATTGCGTTGGGCAACGGGGGAAAGGAGACACCGAGATGGTGAAACTGCGACTCTGGAATTGCGTGCGTCATTTCCTGGAGGTGGAGGGCCATGGGGAGCGGTTCTTTGGGGAGAACGTCGTCAACGAGGGCATGGGCCCGAGGACGTACATATGGCCTCGAGACTCGCAGAAGATCATCTCGCTGGTCATTCCTCTGTTGAGGCGGATGGTCACGAATGAGCGCCAGCGACAGTACGCAGTCGAGACGAGGAAAGGCGGCGCGGAAGAACGACGGAGACGAAAGACCGAAGACAGTCTCCAGAACTTCAACAGCGCCAGTCCGCCGAAATTTCCCGTCGAGGATCACCTCCAGATGCACGCGCACCACCAGATGCACGACGGGTATCCTTCTTCGCAGTCGCCATTCTCGACCTCTCACCCTGCACTCCCGGCACCACAGCCTCCGCTGTCTTCAATTCCGTATCCCATGCGCGCCAGCTCTCAACCTCCGGAGCTGAACCTGACCGATCTCTTACTGGAAGGCTATCCCACCGACTGGAACTCCATCGCCAGGTCCTACGACACATATAACCAGAACCACGAGCTCGACAATCTGTGGCAGCTCTCAGGCCTGCAACAGCCCGACTGGCGGGGACTCGTCGCCGCGGTGGACAGCCACTACCAGGTGATTCACAACGGCAGCTATGACTGTCCGACGCCGTGTGAAGACGACAATCTGCACCGCATCCTGGACTCGGAGGCCACCCACGACTTGCGATGGCGGATCGGCGGCGAGCGCAACCGGTCTGCCCGTAACGAATTGTAAGTTCCGACTGCTGTAGCTGTATGATATGACGATCCGCTAACCCCTTCCAGCGCAAGCAGCATCACCCGTGACGTCTCACGCATCATCCGCGACAGCCTCGCCACGAAGGACGCCCCCACTGCCGCCCCAGAAGACCAGACCCAGCCGTTCCCGCCCTCGTTGCCCGGCTTCGCCAACACCTCCACCAGCGCTCCGCAGGGGGCCATCACCCTCCGCCTCAACATCCTGCAACACGGCAAACGCATCCTCCCGCGCGTCGACCTCTCCGCGGCGCAGTGCTCCGACCTGGACACGATGAAGCAGCTCCTGATTCGCCGCTTCGGCGACTCCCTCCCCGGCGTCCCCCCGGCGGACTCGGCCCTCGCGCAGACGAACTGGAACCCGTCCGCGACCTGGAAGGTCAAGGTCTGGCTGCCGGATGGGCTGACGCCCGTGCAGAACGACGGCGAGTGGACGATCGCGTTGTTATCGGCGGGGAATATTGACTGGATGGACGGCGATCTGCGGGTTCTGGTGGAGATTGAGCCTTGATGTGTCAGATCGGGTTGATCGGTGCGTGCCATGTCCGGATGTATTTTGTCGATTTAGCGGGTTATGTCGTGCTTTGCATCGTGCGGTTCTTGTGGGTCTATTTGTGCGGCGTATGAAGGTTGTCATATGGCTTAGACTGGGGTGTGTCATACTTGTGGAATTTCAATGGGTTCAGGGAAACAGAGTCTTGATGATTAGATAGCAATGAATGCATGAATCTATCAACCCAGCTACATAAGAACAGACCGATGCCAGCGATGATTATTAAACAATTAGACAATATGAACATGCAGAACTGAAACAAACACCATGACGCTGAATATCAGACCGCAAAACGAATCACCGTCAAACCTCCCTACAGAAGAACCCGGAACCCAGCCAGGAAAGCCCCCACCACCACAACGAGCCCATACACCTGTCCCATGTCGGCCATATGCTGCACCGCGACACCCTCGTCGGGGGCGCCGGTGAACGGCGGCAGCGAGGTGGTGGCAGCGGGGACGCTGGCGGAGGTGGCGGTGGTGTTGTAGCGCTGGGGGTTCTGGGCGCCGCAGGGGTGGTCGGAGCGACAGGCCGACTGGCAGGCCGAGTCGGCGGAGCTGCACGCGGCGACGCACTGGTTGTTCCGCTCGGTGCAGATGAAGTACGGGATGGTCTGGCTGTACTCGGAGGCGTTGGGAGACTGGCCGTTGCTGCAGATGCAGTTGTAGGTGAGGGTTTTCTAGCTTGGGTTAGTAGGTGTATTGGATTGGATTGGGTGATAGGAAGGGCTTACGGAGTCGCAGGTGTTGGCGGAGGGGTTGCTGGATGCACCGGGCATCTGGAGGCAGAGGAGAGGGCAGGTCGAGGTCTGTTGTTGGCACCAGTAGGCTGGGGGAGTTAGTATGGGCTCAACGGAGTGGCACTGGGGTCGGTAAGGTACATTTGGTGGAGGAGTCGATGTCGTTCGCGTTGAAAGTCCCGTTGGTCTGACTGTGGGCAAGGCCGACCACGGAGGTCAGGACTGCGAGGGACTGGAGAAGACGCATTGTGATGATTGTGTGTGAGAGGTGAGGAGATGGAAGATTCTGCTGGAGAGAGCGTTAGGAGAAATTGATGGAAGGGTTCATTTATGGATCATGGTCTTACCTGTTTGGGAAAAAGGGAAACAGACACAGCTTTCAAGGTGAGATGCTGCTTATGGTTATGAAAGAGTATCTAGGTAGCGATGTGAGAAGGAAGGAAAGAAGAATAAATGTCTGACAATGTGGCAAGCCGACAGGTTTTGAAGAAGCCTGCACAGAGAGCGAAGAAAAGCCGCGGGATCTGTACGGATGGTGCGACGCCGTACCACTTGACTGACCAGCCCAAAGAGGTTGGGGTGGCGGCGCTATTTACTCCTAAGCTCCAAAGCGAACCGTCGGCTTCAGGTAGACTAGATGTGGTTTGCTAGTATTCTAGTGGACTAGTGGATAGGGACTATCGGGATGGATGGAAGAATGCCCCTATCCGCAGAGGACATCTGAAACCGCTGGCTGGCCGCTGGCTGGGGGACGCCTGGAGTCATTCCACTTCAATTTAAAAGTAATCAATACGTGAATTCTATCCAGGTCCGGTCTAATCCCCGGAAGGAATGTTCCAAACAGAAGGGAGCAGAAATCCGTCGATCCGGAGACTGGGCCGATTGCATGGGGAAAATGATTCAGCATCCGGGCTCCGATGCAGCGGCTGTCCAACCAGGTTTCTCGGGTGCAGTATCTTGCGTCTGGGTGTTCTATCTTTAGCAGCGAGGACTGCAGCATCTCGGGCATTTTGCCTCTCCCAGGGCATGGCACGAAGGCCTCACATGAGGTGTAACGGTTTGGAATGTCTTGGAATGCCACCGAGCCGACGGGGAGTTGGAGAGCCCGCTTGGAAGCGACTGATAGACAGCTGGGGCATGTCTCACATTGCACTGTTGATGACCCGAGCCCGGAAGGCTGCGATTGGACCCTGAAGCTCTTGGCTTTTGCTAGCGTCGACCCTTGACACCGGATGGGATGGTTCCTTGGTTGGGGTGTCAGGATGGTCAGACAGAGACAGGGTGGTTGGTGAGTTCATCTGCCTGCGAGGATATCGAGAATACTCTGTATGAGAGTTGAAGAGAAGAGAAGATGCATCGAGTAAGGAGAGTTGAAGCAAACGTATACAGAGTAGTTGAAGTGGTCGAAGTGGTGATGGTAGACACATGACTTGCCTCTTTAGGCAACCGGCTTGGCAGTCCCGTGACCATCCCTCCTTTTGCTCCATCCGGTATCTTTTCCTGTCGGCTCCATCCTCTCTTCTCTCTGTCTATCTTATCGGCCTGACTGAGACTCCGCATCTCCTCTTCTCGTCGGCTGCATATCCGCTACGCCTAAATTCCTCAACTCGTACGCTGCACACAGACCTTCTGCCCCCGTGATACCCGCAGACTTTACTAGTCTACACTCTGTCATCATTGTCGGTGATCCTTGCAGTTTGCCTGCCGCCACTGGTGCTGGTTTATTATTAGCAAACCGAAATTCCAGACAAACGCCCCCAACATCCAGCCTGACCCATTGTCTATCCCCCACGTCGGACATCTAGATGGATGGAGCCAGCGAATGAGGAGACCGGTCTGGTGCCTCGGCTCCCATCCTCGCCTCCCCGTTCCAACACTACAGCCTCCAGCGATCATCTGGCCGATACCACTGTCAACTCCAACGCGAACAATAGCCACATCCTTGGCTCCGGAACTCCCCCTCAAACACCCAATGCCAATGCCAATGGCTCGTCCAAGGATCGTCCCGTCTCTGGCATAGTCCCTCCATACTGGAACCATCAACGCAATGCCTCGCGTACCTCGCAAAGCTCCCTCGAGCCCTTGCCACCAATCACGCTAGAAGACCATACCGAAGATCCAAATTCAGAGACCAGTCGAGGCCTATGGGCCCGTAGTGTATCGGTCAATGACCATGTCGTCGTGCAGGGCAAGACGGGCATCGGAGCATATGTGGTCTGGAACTGCACGATACAAACTTTGGAGGTACGCCTGCCATGCAATCTCGTCAAGTCGTGTTCTCATCTAACAATCCGCCAGGGAGGGCCTATCACAGTTCGCATGAGGTATGGCTCAGGACAGTAGATACATGACCAGGCTTACTGAGACCGTCCCAGGTATTCGGAATTCGACGACCTACGCCGCCAGTTGGTAGCATCCTTTCCCTATGCCAGAAATGCTCTCCCTGCGCTTCCTCCCAAAAGTGTACTCTGTACGGCATCGCTAGTCTTCTTATACGCTACCAATGGCTGACCAGTTTCGCAGTCAAATTCCGACCCTCTTTTC
Organism: Aspergillus sp. MEXU 27854; assembly: GCA_019721355.1. Lineage (NCBI taxonomy): Eukaryota > Fungi > Ascomycota > Eurotiomycetes > Eurotiales > Aspergillaceae > Aspergillus > Aspergillus sp. MEXU 27854. The sequence goes on from JAGMTT010000003.1 coordinate 2,064,205, forward strand.
TCGAATCCCGTCGCGTGGGACTAGAATACTTTTTGAAGTGAGTAAAACTGTTTCCTGGTTTATATGTAGGTCGACTAATGCGCATACAAGTTGTGTCCTCCTGAACCCCGAGTTCTCGAGCTCCCCAATCGTGAAGGATTTTCTTTTTGGACGGATGTGTTGACGTCCCTAATATCGCTGTATATATATACTTATCACTATGACGATGCTATGTCTTTTGCACTGGAGCGATTGGAGCATTATGAAGAATTCGCTGATCAGATCAGCGTCGAATCTCATTATAACGTTGGCTACCCACGAGCACGCTAAGCAATGCATGTCGCAGCTGTTACTTTGACGTTGCACATTCCCACAATTTGGCTTCCACGCACACACCCACCACCCTACATTCATTCACTCTTCTCCTCGGCCACCACAACCGCCTGCGCATTTTGCTCCTCCTTGGCCTTTTGCATACTCTTCGCATACCTCTTCCCCGCAACCACCCACCACAGAAGCTCGATGATCAAGAAACCACCCACACAAACGCACGTATAATTCATGTTCGTTACTATCTCGTCAGCCTGACCTCCCACAACGTACTCCCACCACACTAGAGGGGAAACCTACCGGTAACAGGCATATAGTACGGAAACGAAAAGAAGACAATCGCAAACAGCAGCCAGAGCACCGTGACAACATTGACCGCCATACCGACGACAGGACTCAAAGCGAACGGGCCGCGCTGCATGGTTCTCCGGCCGAGGACGACGTTGGTAAGGATGGGCACCAGGTATGCGAAGTTGTTGATTGTCCTATATGTCTATTAGAGCCGATTTCTGCCGATGGGGTAGATAAGAGCCACCACGTACACTGCCGAACTCATCATGGCGTTGAAAGCGGTGGTCGAGCCGAGATAGATGCAGCCCAATAGCGCGATGATCGTGCCCACGCAGAGCTGCGCGTTCAGCGGGGTTCCCGTGCGCCCGCTTACTCTCGCCCAGCTATATACTGTCAGTTTGCGTAATCGAGCGTCCATGGGGAGCTGCGTACATTCTCGAGAAGGGAAGGCCGTCGTCTCGGGCAAAGGCCCAGAAGACGCGTCCGGTGCCTGTCGACGTAGTCAGTACATATGGAAGAAAGACGCAGGGGATGATGGCAACGAACTAAGCTGGGACCCAATAGTGCAGGGTCCAAGCGCAACCCAGAGGAGGAAGACGAGGCCAAAGGCCCCGCCGCGTGTCTGCGTCGCTTGCTGGAAGATCTCGGCGAGCGGGAGGCCTGTCCGGCTGCTCGCGAGACTTTGGTAGTCTTGGACCGAGAACATCAGGCTGAGCAGGTAGGACAGGCCGGTGACAAACGCTATGGTGAGGGTGCAGGCTGGCCTGCGTCAGTGGCTGTTGATGTGATGTCGTCTATGCGACTCACCTAACGCCAGAGGGGCGTTTCGTCCAGGCTAGCTGGTTAGCATATATGGTGCAGAGATCAGGGCTCCACGCGACGTACATTCGGCATCTCCTCGGTGATGTGCTATATGCGATTAGGAACAGATGGAAGGTTGTAGATCGCCGGACGACTTACTGTGATTCCGTCCAATCCACCAAGAGAGTACAGCGGGTTCACCAGTCCCGTAATAAAGCAGATAACATTGTTTCCCCAGCCGGTCTCGTTGATCCACGTCCGGAAGACGAACTTGGAATCGTTATGCGCCGGCGCCTTCGCCGCAACTGTGACCATGATGACGAACCAAGCCAGCTGGAGGTAGCACACTGCAGCCCGTATCAGCAGACAGAAGACGTCGGTCCATCGGGCCGAAGCATACAGGAGAACTTGTTGATCAGTGGTATGAAGCGATTGCCAAACATGACAATCCCCGATGTCAGAAGGTTGAACCCCTGGTACGCCACAAATGTCATCCACGGCTGCAACACCAGGTCCGTCTTGTAGATGGCAATCAGGGCCATGAAGTTGGTCGCGTAGATCAGATTCGTCGACGCCGTAGTGAATATCCCTGGACGAGTTAGCAGCCTGAATACACGTACACTCTCAAACACTGCTTACATCCAAACACCGTGCTCCAACCCGTGGCAAAGCTGAGGATGCTGTTATATCGCTTCGGCGCAATCGCTGCTATCCAGTGATACATGCCCCCTTCGACGGGGTACGCAGAGACGAACTCTGCTAGTGAGGCGCCCAAGAAGCATTGGAGAATGAACACCAGGATAAATCCATAGATAACTAGCGCGGTCAGTCTCAGGGTCCAGTCTCAAACAGACGGGGACCCTACGTGCACCGGGACCACCCGCATTGATTGAGGTGATCAAACCCAAGCCGAGTCCTACAGACACCAAAGTAAGTACATTCAGTCAGAATTGACCAGCGCATACACCATATCAGACATACCGGTCCAGGAAATCGTACAGTTTGCAGCCAAGCCAATCAAGCTCCAGACGGAAAAGTGTCGCTTCAGCTCTTGCTTGTGGCCTAGCCCATCGTAAGAAATAGTTCGCAGTGCGATATGGACCCGACAAACCCATCTGAGCCAGCCGCAGCTCATCTGCATTCTGCACACGTATAACATCGGTACCCTCGGGGCCGGTGGTATTGGCCGCAATGTCGTCAGGGTTACCCATTCTGCCTACCTAGGTGTTTAACACTCCGTACACCCAGACACAACGTAGGATGAGGTAGTGTCAGTGAGAAAGAGTCAGGTTGTTATCGCATTTCTTAGCTAAGCTTTGGTACCAAGAGAGCCAAGTCGACCGGATTATCCCGTGCGTCTGGCCTACTTATCTGGGTTATCAGTCGGACTTGGGCCGGCCTGTCGACCCGCGCAAAGGGGCCAAAATCAGTTGAGACTGCTTCTCCATCGCGCCGTCTGTGTTTTGGAGGCTTGGAGGATTCGTGCTAGTATAAGCGAATGGAAGACCCCTCATCTGATAGGCATGACTAGCCCTGGGGTTGCAGTTGGAGAACCCCGCTGTGGTATCGTGGTGGATAAAGTGATAGCCAGAGAGCAGCGCTAATCTGGAGAAGGCAGTGATCGTTGGATCCAATAAACCAATGTCTTTAGTGTTGGCGTAGACATAGCATAGAGACTGATAAGTGACTATCTAGGTATACTACGAGAGACAAGAAGTCCAAGATTCGCTCTATCAGTTCATTATGACGATCTATCTATATAGGTAGTGGCTAGTATTCACATCGGAACCTGTCCTTATAGTCAAACTCGTATCAGACAGAAGTCGTTAGTCGTGAGTCGCACGTTCTTGGCATGTATAGACAGGGAATTAAAATCATAAACAAAAGGCAATCATATATAGGAAGAAAATGGTGTTCAAGAAATTGTCGAGATGAGCGCTCAAAAGGCCAGGCTTGAATTTCACAAGATATCAAAACTCCGGAGGCGCCTTTGTCATGACATGCGAGGCATCGCTGGAATTGTGCCGTAAGTAGGTTGCGGAATCGTATCTGCCGGCGAGATTGAGTATATAATTCCGCTTAGAGGGTGGATTCAGTGGCTTTTCAAGCCACGTTTGGTGGGATCACCTGAAGGAGACTCAGTCCGCTCGCCAAAGTTGAGATAAGCCTGATCCCTGGCGACTGTCTTGTCGCGGCGGATTGTCAAGCAGTTGATACCCAAGAAGGTGGTAATCCGGTTAATCACCAAAAATGCCCAGTGCATATAAGCCACAAACGCGAACAACAGGTAGGCACGGAGGTACAAGACTTCGAACCACCCGCTGACCATCGGCAGTCCGAATCGGGGCAAGTTGGCCAGGATAGCGCCGCCAATGAGAGGGGTCTGCAAAACGGTCCAGTAGGGGAATGGTTGTCTCAACAGATGAGCCAAAATGATCTTGGTGGTCATGCGTCCAAAGACGAAAGTGATCGTCCAGCAGTACAAGACGAGTCTGCCTTCGGCCAGGAGGGTCGAATAGGGCGAGAACAGCCAGGCGATGTTGCTGACGGTGAACACGATCATCGGCACCCACTCCTTGAAAACGGGCAAGATCGGGAGATCTTGTTTTCTCCGTGCTTCGACAACGTTGAGGACGCAACCCGGCAGGTGGCCGATGAAGAAGGACAGGAGGAGGAACGGAATCCACAGATCCTTCACGGAGTTGTTGCCGAATAATTCCGGATAGTTCAAGAATTCGACAATCGGACGGGACCAGATTTGGGGGCCATAAATCCCGGAGGCGATCATGATGCCAATTGCAACCAGAAGACCTTCGGTAGGGCCATTGATATAGCCGAGGTAGAGGGTATGCGTGTGGTAGGTCTCCCAGGTCGAGAAATACATCGCAAGACACGGCACCAGTGCGGTGTAGGCTCCAAGTTGCGTAGATCCAAAGCCCATTGCTGCCGTCTCCAGCAGGCTGGCCATGGTACAGTTCAACGAGTCGATTCCGTGGCTTTTGGGAGTTAGCATCATCCAGTGACTATGCACAATTGGCGTGGCACTAACTCGAACAATTCACCCAGTCCGCTCGACGTCCCGGTCCTCCGAGCCTGTTTTCCATCGACGTTGTCCAAGGTGGAGTACCTTGGATTCCGTTAGAAGCAGTCCAAAAAGCCAACGCGACAACGAAGCCTTACATCCACATGCCAAACGCAAAACTATAATATAGCCAAGAAGGGCCCTTCACTCGAATATTAGTGACCGTTAAAAATGTTTGCAGTTTGTAATGCCATCGTTCTCACCGGTCCAATAAGATCAGGCATCAAGAGCTCTATGAGGATGACGTTGCCTATAATGAAAAAGAAGCCCAAAAGGGTGACCATGTTAGGGGCCAGCCACATGGGCAAAACTTCGACGAACGCATTCCACTAATAACACAATACCATGTCAGATCAACATCCCTGAAAGTCTCTTGAAAGATAGAGTTGTTCGTACGTAGTGTTTCAGTATATACCGGGAGATGAAAGACTTGTCCACGCTCTGGTATTTGTAGCTCTTGAGGGGTAGAAGAATGTCATCGGAAAGGGAGTCTTGGATCGCTGGACAATAATATCACCAGTTAGCTAACAATAACACCCCCTGCACATAGAAACCGATGACCTACTTTGGATCCTCTTGAATATCAGACTCATATTGGCGGGTATGGCGCTGGGCGCACGTGGAATAAACCGTTCAGCGGGACGAGAGTATATAGTCGCAATTAAAGCATTGCGCGGTATGCGACGCGACAGGAGACGAAAATCAGATAGACAACAGCTCCACGAGAAAGCTCTCGTATTTTCCGGCGTGCGACGGTGCCTCGAATGTAAAATTCCCCAAACCAGGCGTAAATGCGACCCCGACGCAGCAGAAAAGGAGAGAGCAAAGTCTTCGGAACGGAGAGGGAGAGGATCAGCGGAGGCCGAATCACGTGCCCGCCGCGAGCTCCGCAGCTTTCGACGCATCTGACGCGACAAAAGTGTCGGCAGACAGTTGGAGATCGAGGGTCCGTCGCTTTGTGTTTGTCCTTGCTCTCTATTCACCAGGTGTAATCGCCTTCTTATCCTTCAGTTTGGACTACCGGGCTCCTTTCCCTCTTTCTTTCTGAATCCACCCTTATTCTCCCTCCCTTCCCTCCGACCCTCCTGCCATCGCGCCGCTCTCGACCCGATCACCGTCTCTTCTTCGCCAGCAGATCCGATTTCGATTCCCCTCACATTCACCTCACGATCGCCTCCGTCATCGCCCCTTTCGACAGCTTCATGGTCGCTCCTCGAGCTCGGACATGACGGTAGATGGTCAGAAAAGCGCTTGCGGCGCAGTGCACGACTGAGTATTTTGCGCGATGCCGGGCGTCGTTGAGGCCCTCGCCGGCCCGTCCGCGCCGGGCCAGGGATTCACCGTTGCTCACCAGAAGGTGGAGCTGGAAATTGACTTCCTCAACAAGAGTCTCAAGGGCAAAACCGAAATCACGATCCATCCGCATTACAAAGACCTCCGCGTTATTCGGTTGAACTTCCGTCAGGGCGAGCTGAAGCGCTTGAACATCAATGGAAAGGCGCCTACGATCAAATATGTGGACCCCTACGACTCGCTCCAGCTTTATGGTCCTCACTATCATCAGCGACTCACGAACAAGATAGACGGCCTGCTCAAATCCCCGCCGGAACCTGATCTCCTCTTGACAATCCCCAAAAGCGTCAGGATCGACGAGCTGGACCCTTCTTCGATTGAAGCGCAAGATCAAATGGCATTACGTGGATCCGGATCTGTTGATGACCTTGATGGACCTCTCAGCTCCAAAGGAATACAGTTCGCAGCGCTCACAGTCTATATTGAGTTCACCATTGACAATATTCGGGATGGTCTTCAATTTGTCGGGGTGGAAAACAGTGACCGACGGTATCCACATGCATACACAACGAACCCGCTTGGCTACGGTGTTGGGTGCCCTCTATTCCCATGTGTTGACGATCCCTCTTCACGGTGTACCTGGGAAATGTCGATTAAATGCCCGTGTTCCTTGGGGGACTTGTTTGATCGCAAAGGTCGCGACTCATCGGGTGGGAATGTCACTAGCCGGCCAAAATCTAGCGGCCGATACATCTCTCCGGATGACGAGAATTTGGACATATCTGTGGTCTGTTCTGGGGATATGACGGACGAGATCATTGACCCAAGAGATCCCAGCAAGAAGACTGTATCTTTTGCCTGTGCGTCTCCTCTCTCCGCACAGCAAGTCGGCTTTGCAGTCGGGCCATTTGAATACGTCAACCTTGCCGACTTTCGAGAGAGCGATCAAGATGAGCAACTTGGTCAGAATGCAATCCCATTGCACGCTTTCTGTCTTCCTGGGAGAGTAGACGAGCTCCGAAACACATGTTTTCCGATGGCCAAAGCCATCGATTTCTTCTCGCTGACGTACGGCTCCTATCCGTTTTCCAGCTACAAGATGTGCTTTGTGGATGACACGCCAGAGGAAGTTCTGCCCACAGCCTGTCTGTCAATATGCAGCAACCACTTGCTGTTCCCTGAAGAGATCATCGATCCAACGTACGACTCTACTCGCGCCATTGTATACGCTCTGGCCTGTCAATGGATGGGCGTCAATATAGTCCCGAAGGAACCTGCTGATACCTGGGTCACCGTTGGTGTGGCTTGGTACATCACAGACACTTTCATGCGAAAGCTCTGTGGAAATAACGAATATCGTTTTCGATTAAAGCAAATGTCAGACCGAGTGTGTGACCTGGACTATGAACGCCCGTCCATCTACGACATGGGAAATATCTTGAAGATCGATGCGTCAGAAATCGAGTTCATTGCTCTCAAGGCACCTCTTGTTCTATTCATCCTTGAACGAAGACTGAACAAGGCCAGCGGCAAGCCTACGATGACTCGTATTGTCTCGCGAGTTTTCCTAAATGCGCGCATGGGTGACATTCCAAACGGCGCGATCACATCTTCCCACTTCCAGAAAACTTGTGAGCGCCTGGGCCACGCCAAACTCGACACTTTCTTCCAACAATGGGTGTACGGGGCCGGGTGTCCCAGGTTCCAGGCTACCCAAAGATTCAATAAGAAGAAGCTGGTGGTAGAGATGGTGATTCGACAAATTCAGTCTGAACAACCAAGTACCCGGGACTTGGACAGGAACACGTTCATGCGAGACGTGAAGGAAGAAATTCGCGGGGTATATGCGGGCGCCATCCAGCCCGTGTTCACGGGCTCCATGACAATCAGAATTCACGAGGCAGACGGTACGCCTTATGAACATATCGTCGAAATCAAGGAGGGAGTGACCAAGTTCGACATTCCGTACAACACCAAATACAAGCGACTCAAACGGAATAAAAGACAAAAGGAGCGCGCTTCAGTCGTCACTGGCACTGACCCCAATGCGGAGACGCAAGAAGACGTCCTTTTATACTGCTTGGGCGATGTCCTCCAGAGTGAAGAAGAAATGCAGGAGTGGAGGCTCGCTGACTGGAGCAAGGAAGAAGAAGAACGAATGGGACAGGAATCTTACGAATGGATTCGAATGGACGCAGATTTCGAGTGGATCTGCAAGCTTTCGTTAGTGATGCCAGGTTATATGTACCTTTCCCAGCTTCAACAGGATCGAGATGTTGTGGCTCAACTCGAGGTAGGTTTCATGATCTGCTTCTTATCGACACAATACTCACTCATCTACAGTCTCTACAATATATGGCAGCTCAACGAGAGCATCCTCTCATTTCTACGATATTTGTTCGCACGCTCATGGACCGAAGGTACTTCCACGGGATTCGTGCCGCAGCAGCACGGGCTTTGGTAAAGCATGCCAAAGAGGACATCAACTGGCTAGGCTTGTTCCACTTGGAGCGAGCCTTCCAGGAACTGTTCTGCATTCCGGGCTCCCCCATGACGCGCTCGAACGACTTTTCAGATCGAGCAGCGTATGCACTCCAGCTGATCATTCCGGAAGCCATATCAAAGATCCGAGACAACAGTGGCAAGACGCCAATGCGCGTGAAGCGCTTTTTATATGACAAGCTGAGGTTCAATGATAATTCGAACAACGAATATTCGGACAACTTCTACGTTGCAACGCTAATGCAGTCTCTCTGTCATGCTTTGCTCGGAAAAGTCGAGACTCGGGCTGAAGACCTGGAGGACACGTTTGACATGGAGCGAGTACTGGAAGCCCAAGCAGAAGAACAGCTGGAAAAGGACGCCCTGGCCGAGATCGATAGGTACCGAAGAATGGATGAATGGTCGAGTTCGTACCAGAATGTCTATTCTCGGGCTGCCTTGCGTTGCCAAGTGCAATTGATGCAGGCCAACATCCTGGACACGGATGTTATGCAATTCCTACCTTATACTCGCGCGGGCACGTACGACCTCCTCCGTTTGGACGCCTTCGAGTGCCTCGTGGAAACAGACATCTTCAGGAGCCCCGAGCTCCTGAAATGGTTCACATTCACCATGTCAAGCGATTCCTCTGCTTGGCTCCGGCGACGGCTGCACTACTTGTTTGGGAAAGCACTTGCTCCCGTGGCGTTCGGCCGAGCCAAGCCCAAAAAGGCGGATGCGCCTGGCGATGGCTTGATCATTGAACAGGAATCCTCCACAGAAGTCCGCCAGGCTGACCTGGCACGGCGACAGACCGTGACCGGGGCGATTGAGGCATTAAAGATGGAGGTCTCTGGCGATCAGGTCCTGAAAGAGTCTCTCTGGGCTGCGTGCAATTCCCCCTATATTGGCCTACTGGAGCTTTCGGAATTTACCGATCTCTCCAGAGTGCTATATGACCCGATCACCTCGAGAATGGTGGCACTGAAGTATCCACGATACTGGCAAGTGAAACATCTCGGCAAGGTATGTTCTATCAATCACCAGGCGCTGATCTCCCCTTCTAAAACCTTCTTTCAGGGCCGTATGCACTTTTCCAGGTCCAACAAGATCCGGACAACGCTCCATCCCCAAAAGGACTCAACGTCAGCAAAGCGCAAACGCGAGGATCAGGGAATGCCTCCCCCGGGGCCTCGTATCACATTCAAACAGTCGAAGCTTGGCCCGAGCACTCCGTCTACGAGTCAACCCCCAAGCCAACCAATTCCCAAGCTCCATATCCCCAACTTTCCCTCTCCTGCACCTCCAGCACAGCCTCATGCGGCTACTCCTTCCACCCCATCAACTCCCGGGGGCGGACTGAAGTTGAAGCTGAAGTTCGGCCAGAAACCAAAATAAATACTAGTAATATGGATTCTTTGCCCATTGATTCACCTTGTACTCCTCTTCATTTACCTGGTTTGAGGTTGATATACGGACTAACGGCGTGTGGGTGGACCGATACTCGATTTGAACGTTCATGTTTTCCATTTTCTATTCCCCTATCCCTATCCTAAGGTTGTTTTGGAGGTGAAACCGGTTCACCGGATCTTTTCCCGTACCACACTGTGTCTGCGGTGTGTCATGAATGACGATATCTTGCATAGCAATCGAGCTGTCTCGCATCGTTTCTTCGGACAGTAATACCTAGGATATCCCAAACCTGACGGATTATTGAAGCTGGATTTTTGGCTCGTAAAACTTGTAGAAACATCGAATCGTCTTCGATCGTTCGTGGAAACAACCGACCCGTGAACTCCTTGTTGTGATAAAAAGAAACCAGTTCCCAAAAGCAAGTGACATCCAGATGTATCGCGTCTATTTGTCGCTTATCCGCTCCAGAGCCTGAAACGAGGGTATCCGCATTAGCCACCTGCACGAGTTGGTCAGGAGATAGACATGTACTCACCTCAAGCATGACGACCGAGTTACCACGAATGACCTGTGTAGAGCGATCAGCTATACATATTTATAGCCGGGAACAGAAATTTTCAGCACATACCACCATGCCAATAGCGACCTTTTCTCCACCCTGCTTCTCCTCGAAAGCCTCGTCGAGAACGATGTTCATGAACACCTACATAGCACAGGTATCAGTAGTGGTCTCGGGGGGTTGAAGTGACTATCGCCATAGTCGCCGGGTATACAAAGCGAACATGGCGAAAGTATGAGCATCGGGATCTCTTGACGTACATCGTAGCCTCGCAGAACACCAATGACTTTGCGGTTGCCGTTCAGTTGGCAGAAGACCCGCTTTTCCATGTACTGGTCGAAGATGCGTTAGTTTTCATGTTGGACGGGGAGAACGGCGGATATGATAGTCGCAAGGCATACCTTCTTGAGTTCGGGCTGAGCTTGAGGCATCTTGGCTGGTTGTTTGGTGAACTTTCCCGGCGTGATGTCGCGGAGAGTCGCGTTGCGGACTTTTGAGATGTCTCCGTGGGATGGAAGCTGCCGGAGAAATGATGTTCCAGGAGCTTCAGTAGATATGCTCTTCACAGCCGGTCGTCTAGGTACTTTGGCTTGGGGGCCTTCGTAAGACTAGAAAGTTATGAGATATTGTTTTTGAAACTGAAGGCCCTGCTCTTCTGCAGATGTACTCAACCGCCCTCGTTATGCTCCGTAGAGTGATCCTTCTTCAAGCTCGAAAGTTGCCTAGATGGGTTAGATGTATCACGTGATGATAATGTAAGATTTAGCTTGGACCTGTAGTCGCGCGCCATACATTGATTGATCCGAGTCGCCGATCTTAAACCCGTATCTTTTCGCCCACGACACAGCTCCAGGTTGTTGAGCTCACACGTTTTGTTAATATGAGCTCAAAGTTCGCGAATCGAAGAAAACCGCGCAAGGTCGGCGGGGATGACGAAGAAGATGGAGGCGAAGAAGGTGAGCACTCAAAGCTGTCGCCAATTATGCCATAAAGTGGTACGATTCTAACATTTGCAGATATTGGACCGGTTGTGAAACGGCCCCCCTCCAAGCCGAAGCAGAAGTCCAAGTTACTATCGTTCGGTCAAGGCGAGACATCGATGGCTGAAGATGGGCAGGAAAGCGAGGTGATCATGCCCAAAAGGCGCGGACTAGGAGGACGCGCATTACTAGAGAAAAGCGCCATGCAACGATCTTTGACGCCGTCAGGCAACCGCCTCCCCGTCCGAGCTGGTCCAGATCAGGACAGACCAAGTTATAACCAGGATTATCTGAAAGAGCTTCGCGATTCGACCCCGTCCACACCAAAGACCTTTACAGATGATGACAAGGAAATAGCCGACAAAGAAGGTTCAGAGGGGCTAAAAACTGTCGATGTCGCTGCGAAATTTGGCGAAGTGATGACCGTATCCGCGCCATCTGTCATTCCCAGCGAGACGGAAATCAGAGAAAAGAAGGAACGAAGAGCGCGTCTAGCGAAGGAACAAAAATACACGTCAACCGAAGAAGACTTCATCTCTCTTGTGGATGATGATATGACAGATGCCGGGAAAGAAGCGAAAGACACCAGGTTGATCCGGGATGATGAAGATTTCGCGGAAGGCTTCGATGAATTTGTGGAAGACGGGCGTATATCGCTTGGACGAAAAGCGGAACGCGAACAGCTCAGGAAACGGCGGGATGAAATGCGGGAGCTCATCGATGACGCAGAAGGACTGTCTGACTCGGAGGATTCAGATTTGGAGGAAAAGGCTGCATATGAAGCTGCGCAGGCACGAGCTGCAATGGGCAATTCCGGCAGGGATGCAGATCGACCCAAGACACCCCCGAAGATGACCTCTCTTCCCCGTCTTTCGAATTGCTTAGACAGACTACGCACCACGCTAGCTGTCATGGAGCAGTCGAAGTCGCAAATTATCAACCGCATGGAGGAGTTGAGAAAGGAGAAGGCCGATATCGCCGTGCGTGAGGTCGAGATCCAGGCCCTGATCAAGGAAGCCGGCGATAACTATGAAAAGCTGAAACAAGAAGCCGGAGTTGCGCCCGATGCTGAGTCAAATGCGGATTCACGAGGCTTGGAGAATATCGGCAAGTCCATGGAGTTGACGACGGAAAACGCTGGAAGTGAGGCCTGACATGTCTGCGCACCTGTCGAGCTTCGAGTGCACCTTCCAAGCGAAACGTTCGACCGTTTTCGCTCTTCTTTCCAATTCTCTCCGCAACAGCTGAATCTCGCTTCTGCCATCCTACATTCGTCCATCCAGTTAGCCTTTCCATGATACCCAATTGAACTTCTATCTTGGTATATTCAATGCCGCGTACAACATTTCTCGCTCTCTTTCGCCAACCCCTACGTAGGACCGCACGTGGTTCTGTGCAGTAGGTGCATCCGCTCGATTTGACATGCTTATGCGCTGACGGGTTCCTGAAGCCAGCATGCGCATTTAACGTTCATCGAGACGCCGATTGACTACAGCGATGCAAATGCAAGTCCTCGTCTCTACCGACATGCGGATGCAACTCCCATTGAATTGTTTTTCGATCTCTTTTTTGTAGCGAGCCTGTCCGTCTTCACGGCTACGCATGAGATATACAACGTCCAAGGTATTTTACAATACTTCATAGGTACCTCTTCGTACTGACTCCGCGTGGTAGCCTTAATGGCATACATAGGGTTTCTGGGGATGATATGGTTCACCTGGCTACAAATAACTCTGTACGATATCAGGTTGGCCCGAGACTCGATTTTCGAACGAATTTGCAAGGCCATTCAGCTAGCCGCCATGGTTGGGTTCGCATCTGCAGGCACGCGGTTCACACCGCACATACAGGACGAGAATGTTTGGGCTTTCCAATCCATAAGTATCTTGCTAGGAGGGAGTAGGGTTTTATTAGGTATACAGTACACTGTCAGCAGTCCTTGTACGAAGTCAGATGAGATCCGCCGCAAAAGGCATCAATATATCTGCCGCAACGCTATTTGCATCGAGCTTGATATACCTGGGGGTAGGATCCTGATACGTGCACCAGGCTCAAACTGACGAGTGACAGATGTTTTTTGTTTTCACCAATCCCAGCGAGGTCCGTCCATACATATGGACCGTTTGGTTTGTCTTGTTCGGACTCGAGATGTGGATTATCATGGGAATCTCTTGTTTTACTTCCGAGACCGGCCTTCAAGACACCCACTTGAATGTCAGGATGGGTCATCTCACGCTGATCATAATAGGGGAGGGGGTAATAGCCTTCACCAGGATTGTCAATAGACAGTACGTCCAGCTGGCTGGACCAAGTGGCCGTTTGTTCATATTCTTGGTGTCACAACCAACGTGGTATGGCTGTTTTCTCTCACATCCAAGGCACATCCTTCTCGATATACTGACTGCTAAATATAGTATTTTGTATGGCAGGCCTATTTTGACCTCTCTTCCAGGGGAGCGCTCGGGCCATATTCCCAGCAAATCTGGGCCCAGCTACATTTCCCATTTGATGCGGTCCTGATTCTCCTCCTTGAGGGCTCTCAAATCTTGGCTTTGACCCTAGACATGACACTGAAGCTCGGGGATTTGACCGAGACGATTGTGTTTGCTTGAAAGGACTCGCGGCCGACCCCAGAAAGGGCCATTAATCTTCTCCGAAGGACCATCAGCGACATGGAGATCAATTACAGCCATGGAGCCATCAAGGAACAGATGGCGATATAAGAAATATTGAACGATTTGCCCTTTGGTCCATTATGCTTAGATGATAACTCGGACGACTACCCAGTTACGAGAGACCGTCTAAGCTATCTGCTAGGGAATGTCACCGCGGCACTGTTTACGAGCATGGGGCTCGTCCCAGCGGAGGATACCAACATCAATGAGATGTGCAGCTCTCAGCTGTTGAGGATGTACGTAGGGCTTCTGGGGTTTGTTTACGAATATTTCTTTATCGTCGCATCCATCGTCATGTTCCTGTTTGCCTCTTTCGTGTTGCTGGGTCATCGCCACCGCAACCGCACTGCTCTTGCCATCGCTCTGTCAGTTCGCCTGATTCTGGGGATGGTCTCAGCAAGTTTTGTTCTTTTCACCCAAGACTTTGGTCTTGCATATTCTTTCATGACATCGCCAGTGATTCTGTTCGCCTTTACATTCATCCTCCTAACAGGTTTGTTGCTCTCTTTTTTCCCTTTCATTTTCTGATTGGGTGCAGTCCTCCTAGTTGACCGACTTTTGGACCACTACGAGGCCCAGAACGAGGCAAGAGGCCGTCGGAAGCAGGGAAGCGAGGCGAACGTGATGTCTCCAATCTCTCTGATGGAATCTTATCCCAGCCCATCGATGTGCGAATCATACGAGCGCAACTAGAGGGGTCTATCTACCTGTTGTACGGAGTTTCAGGTCATAAGTATCGAAGTGTCAAATGATCCTCAGACAGAAGCAGAAAATCTCGCGAGACGCTTCTCATGATGATTCAGAGGATAAGATAGGGCCCGTGCTCGAAACATGTATCAAGTTTGAGCAGATGGAGCACGCAAGTGGACGGGCAGCAGATGCATGCCACCGGTTACTCCACGCAGATGCATCCGCTAAGAATAAGTACGGGTTGGATGTTTCCCCATCTGTTTGGCGTAGGCACTGTACATGGAGGAACCTCTGCTCCACAATTCAGAGACAGCGCGACGTTGGCAAACCGGATGAACGGGATGAACGGGATGAACGGCAGCGGGAACAGACATCAGTATACTATTTACATATGCATATCAGGAGTGAAAAAGGACGAAAAAAAGGAACCGTTGAATTCCTGTCATCCAACTTCGGACATCATACAATCCCTTCGTACTGAACACCAGCTGGATCGGCCCGAAAACAAAAGTCCCAGATGCGATGTATACCAAGCCGCGGCAGGTCGGCGTGAGACAAGCACAAGCCCTACTACGCACCACCCACTCCACCACCACCTCAGCACGACAATCAGGTAGACAGGCCGTGTCACCCAATCCCAACCGCAACCCAGCGTCGTGATCCATCTCTCTTGTCTCGAGTGGAGCAGTGTACGTATGCGTGCGTGTAACAGAAAAAAACCAGCGCAGACCGGCCGAGCAGCGGACACCAGGCATGGGATTCCTCCCGCGCGATGATTTGGCATGCGGCTAGCGCAGCTACGTACGACGTCGTGGGGATGATCCGTGGGGAAAAGACGACAGAGCGAACGGGTGTCGCATGCTTGCAGCAGCGACTGATGTAGATAACGGGTGGGAGAGGGGCGGGTCTGCAGCGAGCCACAACTCAAGATGGTCTGGGCTTTGGATGTTTTGTTCTTATTCTGATTGATTGCATGAGGTATAGAGAGCTGCCGGCACGGCTGCTGGAAGGTAGGTATGCAGGCAAACCGGGAGTTCGTCTTGCTGTTGGCCCAGGTTGGTTTTTGAATCGACTGGTAGAGACGGCTCGGTTTGCAGATGGGTAGGTGAGTGCATTGTACATCTCATGTTTGATTGAGACCACACAGTGAATGAGAAGTCTGGAGACAGCCAGAATTGTTCGTAGTAGTAGGCTTACCATACCGCCCTTTGTAGCTAGTTAGATGTGCGGTTTTCTGCGATCTTTGCGGTTCATTGTGCAGGATCTGAGAACGGCCGGAGAAAGCTACCCGAGTGACATGCATATGCAGCCAGCCAGCACGGCTGAATCAAGCTTTGATTTCTTGCCGGGCGGCGAGACAAAACAGCGTAGTCAATAGTAAGCGGGTCAGCGAGCCAGACAAGAAAGGCGCCTCACGCCTCTGGAAGAAATCGAAACCGCCAAAACGTCGCGCCGACAGATCTGACGGGTCCATCCGCACCGACGATGCACGGATCAAACGCCCCGTCGGGAGAGTCCAATGGGGATGGCCAGCAGCGCTGCAGCAATGCGGCGGCCAGCGATGGCCCAGAGAGCGCGGAGTGGACAACCGGACAAAGCCCTATGTTGTTACCCGGAACATCCAGCTTCGTCGTGGCCGGACGGACCAAGACAACCCACGGCTAGAACAGGCGGGATGGATGAGGTAGGAGTTGTCTGTGCGCCGTGCAGTGTTTTCATTTTTACTTTTTCTTTCATTCTTGCATGCTTCTCCCGCCGTCGTCTTCGGACGTGCGCCACCCCAGAGCAAAAATAGTCCGACGATGCTCCAATTGGGCGAAGGTCATCTCCACGAGAACGAGCAAATGAGACTCGTCGAGTGATCTCCGGTTCTGCCGTGGAAGCTGGCTTTCTATGGAGACGCTTTTGCCTTCTTTTTTTGCCTCCGGGATCCGGCCACACCCATGCCTGTTGATCACCACAAAGGGAGGCACATGGAGCTCCTTCTACCATAACGGTTTTAGTCGGGTGGAAATAATATCAATCTTGCACAGAACAAGGGATATGTTGCCGTTTAGTGCGTAAAAGGAAAGGAGCGAGTTGCTTTGATGGACAACATGAGCCACTACAGGGGTGCTGGTGTCCTTCTCCTGGCCAACATTCGGCACTTATTAAAAGGGTGCCTCACTGGCGAGGCCGGGTTGGAACGATGCTCAGGATTGATTTCTGTCAGATCAGCTTGTCTCAGTGTGGTGCCTCTCCCTTAGCGCTTGGACAATTGCATGGCCGCTTCATCCAGATGAGAAGACATCTCGTCGACAAAGCAGACCAACACACCGTGCATCCTATCTGAAAGCCGCTGGTAACGTCTCGGGCAGTAGTACTTGACGGAGAAGGCGAGCATCTGCAATTCAGGAAACAGGACGCCTGAGAGAAGACAGCAAACCAGGTCAGTGCACAGCCTGTCTCAACGAGACGCCGCCGCATCTCACTCGGCCTCATCGTTGGCCTTGTATGTATGGCAACAGGGCCCGGAATTCACCTGAACATCCCGAGCCAGATCGCCATCTAAGACACCCCACTGAGTCCACCCAACGTTGGATGCTCCCAGACAGCCGACTGGCCGCGATATTGTTGGTGAGTGAACAAGCTGGAACCGGAGTGAAACCTCTCCATCTGGAGGCCAGAGTGCTGAGCAGACAAATAGCCCTGCAGGTGTCCCGATCAGCCCAACGGCGCGCAGAATCCGGAACCAACATCGCTGGCCACGCCTCCACACGGCGTGTATACGGGACAGCAGAGGATAGGAGCGGTGAGGCCGACAATCAACGAGACAGGTTGTCTCATTTTAAAGCGATATGCTTCGCATCTGTGCTCCTCCGCAACACCCTGAAGTCGGTTTGACCTTCGAGAAGGACTTTATCTCGCCCGTGTTTGATTCGGATTGCCTATCCTTCAGCCATCCCGTGGATGACCTCCAGTCTAGTCTCTGTTTTCCATCGACAGTGTCTCTGCCGTCTCAGGAAGATCTCGCAAGCTTCGATAGTCCCCAAATGTTTCACTGGTTCTTAGCTGACAGGCGCGATCCGAAAGCCGTCAACGACATGGGAGGCGAGAACCCAACGCCCCATGGAGACATCATCGGCGAAGACCATGGATACTGGTCTGAGCCGTTCGCGTCGTATGACTCCGACGAAGGGAAAGTGTCGTTGTATGGCGTGCGGAGTCACTCCGCACCACAGAGTCAAGAATCGCTAGTGCCTCAGACGAAGGGAAATTTCCATACCACTCCTGTTTCCGGCGACATGTCTTTCAGCCTAGCCCAGCCAGCCCCCAAACCCCCGGGGCTCTACATGCTCAATCACACCCTCACCCCCTTTGCCAGCTGCAAGAACGAATCTGCAACCATAACTCCTTTGGCGACGCCGGGGGTGTCACAGGAGGAACAACAGGTCGTGAGCCGCCTCCAAGGGCCCGCGCCTACCAATGTCACCATCGACGCCCGCCCTTTCTACCAGCGGTCAGCAGAGGAAAGCTCCGTGGCGACGGTGGACAGCGACTTCACCTCCATCGGCAGCACATGCGACCCCGCCACGCCTCTGCCGTGTTCGAGCTTCGGGCCCCAACCCCAATGGGAGATGTCTTCCCAAGGCCATGGCAGTCAGACTGACCCCGTCTGGCTCACCACGCCGCACGCTTCCAGCATCAATCCAGCGTACGGGCCTAGCAGCACAGGTCTCGGACATTTCCCTGCAGTCAACGACGCTCTGCACGGTCTTCCAGGTCCTAGCGTCGAGAACCCGCGATATATCACGCCAGCAGTGTCCATGGATCTGTACAGGCCCGAGTATCCGCTCATAAACAAGAGCCAGATCATGGACAAGCAAGGCGTAAGCCCCTTCCATGTGTCCACCGACGCGTTCCCCTTCTGCGAGAACCAGTACCGCCTCAACCAATACGTTGTCCCCAACGCCACGATGGACCGCGACTTGTTCCCTGCGGAGCGGTCCGGCAAAGCCCCCTGGCAGCGAGACACCAAGAACGCGTTCCTGATCGAATGCAAGCGCCGCGGGCTCTCGTACAAAGACATCAAGCGGATCGGCGGGTTCAAGGAAGCCGAGTCGACCCTGCGTGGGCGATTTCGCACCCTGACCAAGTCGAAGGAGCAACGCGTGAGGAAGCCACAGTGGCACGAAAAAGATGTGAGTCTGGACGATCCCTCAATTTCTTAACGACTGCTGACACGGCGGGAACAGATCAAACTTCTCTGCGAAGCCGTGCAGGCTTATTCGGAATCCGACATGTCAGACACTGTCTATGCTTCGTGGTGTCGACCCCGTCCGCCCGCCATCACCCAGCCGCCCAAGGTCTCGTGGAAGAAGGTGGCCCAGTATATCTGGACGCATGGCGGGTCATACCATTTCGGCAATGCCACATGTAAGCGGAAGTGGTGCGAGGTACATAATGTTAAGATATGAATAGACGACGTGGTGTTAGAGGCCTCCAATGGGTCCCCGGTGCATGAGGGGGCATAGGTGAGAGAGGCAATCGGAAGGGTGTCATGTTAATGAGAAATCGTATCATCTAATAGATCCTATCTAATGCAGTTCCTATTATTCTGGTTCAGCGCACGGTCGATCATCATAGAGAGCTCCCGCGCAGCTCCGGATGCGGATACCCAATCGACGCAAGAACGCTCGCCAGTGTCTCCGGATTCCGGCGGAGCTCGTCCCACTCCGCCTCGGCCTTGACCATGAGCGTCCCGGCCAGAAGTGTGCCGTTCAGGGACACCAGCCCCGCCTCCACAATGTCGCGAGACGCCAACGAGTCGACCGGGATGAGGGCGCTTTCGCTCTTCCGCGGACAGATCATCATCGTCGACGCGGTCATAGCCAGGTTATAGCTGACGGCGGCGGGGCCGGTCGTGCTGCGCGCATGGCGTTCGCGGTCCGCCGGCGCAGCCGCCGCCAGCGCGGCCCTATAAAGTGACAGGTAAATGCTGTGGAGGGTATCTGGGGACGGATCGGGCGGCAGCGGCAGGGCGAAATGCGCAAAAGGCAACTGGCTCAGCCGGCGGTATTCGGACGGCCCCGCGGAGGACTGCGCGACGGCATCGATCAGGGGCTGCCAGGCGCCCTCGCCGCCCTGCAGCATGTCCTCGACGGGGAGGAACTGCAGATGGCGATGGGGCTGGCTGGCGCCGCTTTCGTCGCCGGAGTTGAAAAAGGCAAAGAGACGACGGCCGGGACCGTTCTCCAGGTCCCAGGCTTTGACGCAGGCGTAGGCGGCGTCAAGGTCGGCCTTCTCGAGGAGGTCGGTCTGCGGCTTCCAGTCTTTGGTGGCGAGGATGAAGTGGTTGTGGATGACGGGAAATTTGTTGAGGACGAGGAAGTGCGAGGGGTTCTCGCGCGGGATCTGGGCGATCAATAGGTCCGGGGACGGGTCCTGGAAGGGATCGGGTTTGGGGCCCTTGTGGTCGGGCTTGGGCGCGCCCGAGGGCTTCTTCGCCAGCGCTGGACAGTAGCGGAGTTGGTACTAGGCACACGCGGAGGTCAGTTCATCGGCGGTATCGAATGTGGTCGGGACAGGCGCAGAGAGCGATACCGGTATCCCCGCGACATTGAGCGTCGTGAGATGGGTCTGGGAGAACAAAAGGTGGCCTGCGTCTTTCGCGGCGAGGAACCGCCTCGCCACCAGGGCGGGGAGGGTTTCTGACAGTCCCAATTGCATTTCGCGGAGGTTCTATACAGGAGTAAACGAGGAGGACATGCTGGAGAGTTGCCAGGCGGTTGAAACAGGCTCGCCGGGCGGAATGCGGGGCATGTGCGCGGGTAGGAGATGAACCGCCGGGTTGGGTTAGCGCCCTGGAACCATGGATGAAATTTTAAGGTACTTAAAAGTAGGAGATGAATCAGTACTGATTACAGAGTAGACATGACAAGATATCAATCACAAGGCATTCCGCCTGTCTCGGCTTTTGATTCTCGCAACACCACCGGGCCCAGCCCAGTCAGATCAGATATAATTACAGCGCCAAATCCATCACAAAAATGAACCAAAAGAAACACAATCAATGGTATCAACGACCCAAGTACAACAGATGTCGCTAAACAATGCCACATGTGCAACGCGTGGGGGAAACAGAATGGTATCTTAAAACATGAACTCGTTGAAGGTCGCCTCGCCCTCCGGGGGAGGCATCTCGGACATCATCGCCGATGGTCCAATCAACTGGGTGGACGGCCCATCCAACCACGGTCCTCGCTCCTCGTCGTTCGCGCTCAGGACGCCTTCAGCACGCTTCAGTGTCTCGACATCCAAGTCGGTGATGTATGCCTCGCGGTTGGTGCCGTCTCCGGCTCCGCCGGGAAGCTTGAGGCGCACTTCGAACTCGTTATCCAGCACCATCTCGTCCTTCCACAGGCGGCGCTGTCCGTCAAAAACACAGAGCACGCGCTTCTTAGTCTTGATGCTGCTGCTGGGGCACCCCCACGACTGTGGATACCGATCGCGGTTGTTGCGACGCTTTGTCGCCGTGGAGCGCTTGCTCACGGCATTGTTGCCCAGGATGGGGCGGCTGTTGGGCGCAGAATTGCCCTTGGTGGACTTGAGGGAGCCCTTGCCTGCGCGTCGGAGGAGGAACGATGCTTCGTTGGAGTCATCATCGTCGTCGTCATTGTCATCGTCGTATCGCTCGACGGTACCAGCCGTGTTCAACTTGTGCTTCTCCATGGTCTTCTTCACCTCCTCGTCGGACTCGACCTCCGCGAGGCGTTGCTCGTTGATGGCCTCGCTGGGCTCCTTTTGCTGCACCACCCGGAGGACACAGTCGTCCAGATGTTCGTAAAAGTCCTGCGCGTTGCTGAAAGTTTCGGAACAGGTCGAGCACTTGCCCGTAGCGTCATGGGGATAACCAGGAGCGGGCCTGCTCGCGGCCGCGGGGCTTCTCTTCCGGCAGTTGGGAGGAGTTTGTTCCACGCCGTGCACAGAGGTCAGATGACGCTTGAAGACATCCGCTCGGTTGAAGCTCTTCTCGGCGGGCGACCCAGATCCCGGGCAGAAACCGCAAACCATCGTCCCCTTGTAATGGGTGAGGGTGTGACGGTTCTTGTCATACTTGCGGGCAAATCCCTTGGTGTGGTACTCGCAAGTGACAATGGGGCATTTCTCGGGACGCTCCGACTGATGCGTCAGCATGTGAGCTTTCAAGTCCCGGAAGACTCGACCACAGTCCGGATGAGGGCAGCGACCCTTTTCCTTGATGTCCTCCTCGATCTCAGCGCCACTGGCGGCAGGGCTCAGCTGCGAGCGACGAGACTGTACGGAGGAGACCGAGGACCGACGGTCGTAGAGGGAGACACGACGAGAGGGGACATGAGAGGGCATGAGAGATGGGGATGAGGTGGGGACGGGGCATGGCTGTTGCGTGAAAGGACCATAGGGGTCTGCGAACTGCAATTGAGAAGGATCCGGAGACTGAGGGAAGAATCCGCCGGGGACCAAACCATAATCAGTCTGCTCCGGGTAGGAGATTGCGGGGGTCGACAGATTCGACTGCTGCTGAATTGGGATCAAAGAAGGGTCTGCCAAGCATGGGAGCGTTAGCATCCGACTATGAAAAACATCATCCAGCGGTGACATACCAACAAAGTTGTCAGCACATTTATTGGCAAAGTAATCCGGGTCCATGGCCGCTCCAGTATAGTCATTCGGAAACAGATCCCCCATCACCGCCGCCGGAAGCCCCAGACCGTGGTTTGTATCGACCCAATTCTCCTGAGTGGCCTGCGCGGTGCCGGAGTACGGCGACCCAATGGCGGAGGAGGAAGCGCTGGCGACAGACGGACCCGACGGGCCGGTAAGACCAGGAACGTGGGAGTCTAGAGCCTGGGTGGTAGGCAGCGTCGGGGGGGTACCCGGCATGGAAGGAAACCCAGGGGCGGTTGGTTTATTGGAGTCGGGGTAAGTTTCCGCGTAGCCCGGGGGGGTATCATAATAAGAAGTAGTCTGGGGGCCGCGAGAGGAGGCAATTGAGGGCTGTCCGAAAGTAGCGAAGGAGTCCACATGAAAAGCAAAAGGTTCCGTCAATGCAGGATCCATGGTGAAATTTTGGAAGAATGGGGTCTGCTGTTGCCGGGACGAATCCAAGGCGAGCATTTTGCTCCCACGCGTGGATGGAGTCGGGTAAAGTACAAAGTCGGTTCGCTGATGGGGGTTTTGCATGTCCCCTCGGGACAGGTGGAGAATGGAATGCGTGGGTGGAAATGGGGCGGAAAAAGAGGAAAATCAAGAGATGCTTGAGACCCGAGAAGGAGACTTTGAATGCGCAAAAGAGTCAGTATGTTTCACGGCGTCGTTCTCGTTGTTCTCAACATAGACATGAATGTACCTTTACCACTGTAATGGTAACGGTTGGGGTGTAAGGGAGGGCCGGGCCGCATGGGAACATACTCGGTATGAGGTTTTAGTGGGTTCAAAGCAAGGTCGGGATCTCCGATAGGGATGGGTGGTTGCCTCGCAGGGAGAATGGGACGTCGCAACCCAGAACGGGACAGATGCTCATGTACCAATGGACGTATGGATGGACGTATGGAAGGCGTCGGGGAATCGGTGTGCACTACCAAGGGAGTGGTAGGTGCAAAGCAGCGGAGAAGACAGTAAGGGTGTCGAGGGGATATATGTCACTCAATGCTGGGGCAGTCTGTCTGGGGGTGGCGACTGCAGACTGGCTTGAGGTGCAGGAGAGGTGAAGACAAAGGGTCAAGAGGCGAAGGGAGGGTATCAGGTATGGTTGGTCTAAAACCTCTTCAGGACACTGAGAGACGAAGAGTCATGAACTCAACCTGAGGAGGAGGAGGAGGAGCAGAAGAGGAGAGGGGAAAGGAAGAAGAAGTCTGCACACAAGAATATGGACGGAGAGGGGTGGGAGTAAAAGCATTGTTAAATGTTCAGTGATTTGATTGCTGGCCCTATGGGAGCAAAGTGTGGCATCTGGAATGGCAGTGGATTGACTAACTACGAACGAACCAATTCGCGACGCTAAGGACCAGACTACTGGAGGTGAAATGCGCAGCAGAGAAGTCGTTAGTGCGGTGTCCGAACCGACTGGGGTGGAGAGTGGGTGGGTGGATGATGCCGATGATGGTGGTAGTAGTGGGGAGAAAAAATATTTTGCAAATATCTATAAAAGAAATTGATATTAAAAAATAAATAAAATAAAATAAAATAAAATAAATTACTCTGTAAGCAGAGAATCAATCAGCACAGGGGAAGTGGAGCTCTCGGGCGTGCAGGGGCAGGGCAGTGAACAGCGCCTAGTATTTTTGGCGGTGTATTATTAGAGCACCTGGTAATGGCTGGTAAACCCCGGAGAGCCGATTATTAGCGATCGACCAGATTACTTTTTTATCTTTCTTATTTATTATTTTTGCAGAGATCAAAAGAAATTCCCCAGCCAAAAAATGAAATCATGTGTTTTGCCAGGTTTCTCTTTTCGTTGATCGCATTCTTTCTTCTGTATGTACGACTGCAGCCATCGATAGCCCGATACTGTCGAAAGACGCTCCTCGCCTATGACGCTAGACAGCTCCATCTCGTCATAGGTCTTATTGTTTGGTATTCGACAGAGACATACTACCTATGCAGAAAATCATGTCAGACTCCCATCTGACCCTCCCAGACACTCGCATCCACTTCGGCCGGGCCAATCCCTGTACAGAAGCCTCCCAAACCTTGGGACTGTCTGGTTAAACCATTCTGGATTTTGCCCTATAAGAATTTTTGTTGATGGTTCCTGCGTTATAATCATAATAATGATAATCATAATAGTCAAGAAATAAACAAAATAAAATAAAAACCATGGGCTACCTAAGGATAAACTCGATCGGTTATGGACGAAAAACAGAACGTATACACTCTCCGTACCAAACATAAACACTCAACTCCTAAACATAGAGGAAGATAGTACCGTTCAAGTGAAGAGCATTTAATTAGCCCGCAATGGAGAAAACAATGGTGTTGCTACAACATGGATCATGATTAGGTATTATTGTTGTTGTATTACTCTCACGGAGTCGCCGTCTCCGGCCACACCGTGCTCCGTCATTTCTGACATTCGTATCCGCAAATGTCATCGGCAAGTCCGTGGCACTTGGACCATCGACAACTTGGCATCAACATTAGTCTCATTCCTCCTGTCGACCTAACCCCCTGGTGACGGATCCGCTCTGCTCTTCTCGCGAAAATAATTATCAAAATCATAAATCAATATTGTCCTGATAAGATGGTGGCGAATTTCCCCGTTCGTCTCACTACACCTACGGAAAGAGGAGATCGTAGCTTACTAGTAGTGGGAGTAGTCGGTGGATTGATTGACAATTACCCTGCAGTCACTGAAGCCAGGATTTGAAATCGAATCGATCGCACTCGGCTTCCTCGCTTGGCCTACAGCCCAGGTCGACAGGTTGCGCGAGCAGACCCCGGCCTTCCAGCGACAATCTTCAATAGTCGCTGCAGACAGCGCCCATCTTATCACGGGGGAAGATAGGCTTTCACCGGTCAACAGGCAGTGATCGACCCAGACGGTGGGCAAGAAAAAGGGCTGTCAAGCTGTCAAAGACGGGCTGATCAACCTAACTCCGGAGGGGAAACATGCGCAATCCAGGACGTGAGCAATCCTCTTCTTGGCAGGGTAGCGACTCCCCCGTCCCGTCACTTCGGTTCCGATCACCCTCCTCACCCTGAGAGGGGGGAAGGGAACCGACTAGCGACGAACTAAGGTAGAACCGTCTGGGATCGAGGCCGCGGCCGCTGGTTCCCAACAGCGCACCGCACCGCACCATCTCTCGCGGCCACCCACCGGGTCTGGATGACGATCTTACCTCGAATTCAGCTCCACCGTATCCGCGCTCTCCACCCCTTTTTCTCGTTCGATTTCGCTTTGGGATGGTTTCAGACAACGTGCATTGGGTGCCATCGGGATGATTGGCGGAGAGACCCTGACGCGGAAAATGAAGCGTCATCGAACTACGAGGCGGACGGGCCAATCACCGCGCGGAGATGGTTCCAGACGGGAGGAGGATTCTCATTTAGGGCGGCCGCTGGGGTCAATCATCTGCCCTTGATTTTTCAGAGCCGCACTCTCCGGAGGGTTGGATCAGTGCAGTGGTTATAATTGTTGCTGTTATTATTCGCAGGATGGGATGGTATATGCAGTGGCCTGTCAGGAAATTAGGATCATTCACATACAGCCAATGATGATCGCCTACGCAGCATCAATCTCATCCCCCTTCTTCTGGAAGACAGGGCGCCTGGCGTTCATGACACGTTCCGTCGTCGAGGAATTTCCCTCTGTCGGCCATGTGAAGTGGATATGTCGATTCCGACGTAAATGGGTTAGTGGATTGATAATCATCGTGGAATGGAGTCCCTCTGACAGCCTTTCCCCGATCGTCCAAGCTAAGCGAAAACACCACGCATGTCACCAGAGGAATTCCGTCGCGACGGCCGGGTGAGTGGGTCTCTGTGGCTCATGCAAGGCTGGAGGCGAGCGAAAAAAAAAATGATGAAATAATTCGGTTGGGTGTCGTCTCGTTGGGTATCGGCTTTTCCGTGCTGAAACACGAATGACAACACGGCGGAGACCCCGAACAATTAAGCTCCTTTGGCTCGTCGACGCTAGTCACATTGGGAAGGAAGCAGATGACGGACGGAGGGTGGAGGGGCGCCAGGCGCTAGGTGAACTCCGTATGCACCTTCTCAGTAGCTCCTGGTCGGTGAGGAACACACGCTCGCCCTCGACCGAGCGCCACAAACCCCCATCAGCCACAGTCCACGAGCCTATCGCGTGCCAGCGCGCGGATCTTCCCGTCTTCCCATTGGGAGATCTCCGTGCGCTAGGGCGCCGATAGGGCCATCGAGGCGCAGCACAGTTATTTTTACACCGCTTATTGTCCGGTTTTTTATTGTTTGGTGCGTTATGTCATGGTTCGTGCCCTGCCACACTGCCACACTGCCATGCCTCCAACCGTCCTGGACCTGACCGACGGTTACGGTGGGTTTTGTGAGAAAAAACTCTATTCTTGGTGGAGGGTTGGCGGTGGATTGTTTGACGACTCTTGACCGGAGTTTTACCTGCAGTCTGGCGGTGACTGGGATCGACGTCGTACTTGTTTCCAGAATGATGTCGATGGGATTGGTGCGGTAACCTGTCGATTGGGTTGGTTTGGTGACTGAATGAATATATATTTCCGTTGCTATGGGGCAGTATACAGGATCGGAACTATTGTACTTGACGGAATCCCAAGGTACCTTGGGTACAGTGGTCTTACGCAATATCTGGTCCGACTGACATCTGCATCACTAACTCGTTGAGTAAGTCCATTGGCGGCCATTGCACACCCAGTGGCATGACCTATCAAACAATCAAGAAGATGAACCAACAACCCTCCATCGAGATACAGTCAGCATCCAGACGTATCTCGCACGTGGCGAACGCAATGTGTAACTTAAATGATCCAGGTAGGATTGCGGGCTTCCATGGATGCCTGCCGTCTGGAACCGAGGATCCCATGTGTACCAACAAACTTTAATATCGGACAAGGCTGTACTACAGCGACATTTGCCTAGGCGTAGGTATGAAGACCGGAAATTGGAACACCTAGACGCTTGAAAAATGGAAATATCGAAAGAAGAGTAATAGTAAGGCTACTCATCCAACCAGATCTCTAGACGTATGGGTAATGTTGGAGTCTTACAGACGACTACTGATTGACAAACCCTGTCTCCATGTGTTGCGACCGAGAGCCCTATTTTTCCCGGAGCAGAAAAGATCGCTGGATTTCCGGTATTCAAGGAAGGGATCGTCAGTCGCCTATCGGAGATGTCTATTGCCGGACGCTCATTCGACGACAGACCCTAAGGGTGTCACTAAAATTAGGAGCCGACGTCCGAAGTTGAGGATGGTTTCTGAGCCACGAGTTTCGTTCCAGTCATGGAGGCTACTCGCCAACACTGCCATTGGAGGGTTCAAGGATGTCCTGCATAATAATCAAGGTAAACAAACCTCTATAATCCGTGAGATTATATTGCGGTGATAAAATTGGAAACTCGCTTGTCAGCAGCAATGGTTGCTGACAGAAAACGCCCCCATGCAATGGGCAGACATGTCAGCCTCCACCATCTCCACTCCGCACAACCGCCTCGCAGGGAGTTGCCGCGCTCGCATCTGGGCCCGGCCATGTGCGGTGGTGTATCGATGAACACGAATACAGGGGGTGCATAGGTCGGCTGTATTTGGCCCCCAACTGCTCTACCCAGAGTGAGAAGCCCCGTCGAGGGTTAGTGTCGGCAACGGTACGCAGAGAAGCTCCCGCGGCCACCGTCCCGAGCGTTCCCTTTTCTGCGTCTCGTGGCTGTCTGAAAGGTGGAGAGCCGGATCGGCCGCTGATCCACTTGACTTCCTAAACAAGCGCGGGCAGCAGAGTAGTCAACCAGGTAAGATGCCTAGTATCATCTAATGGGGACTAGTTACAGAGGACTTGGATTATCCCCCGTCAGATCCCAAGTCTGACAGGCGTTGGGGCCCGGACTGACCGACTCGATTATTCAGACCATGCCAGCGACGCATGGCGTTGCTGGGATGCGACCCCTTCAGTCGCCAGTAGGATGCGCAGGAAGGCTTCCAGAACGAATTCCTGCATCGGTGAAACCGAGATGAAACGGAGGAGATCCTGGTCGGGTGTCATCCCATTCTGTTGGGACTGGGCTGCATCAGCACCCCCAATCCCTACCTCACTAAGAGTGACTCCTGTGGAGTAGATGGTTGCCAGAGCGATGCACATAAGCCGTTACCCTGAGGAAGAATCGGGATATAGCAAATGTTACCTGTCAATTGGCAGAGTGGGTAGAAGGATTTGACAGCAAACAGCCCCTTTTCCCGTCTCCTATGATTCCTCAGGAGAAATATTCTCCTGATTTTCTTATCGTCAACGATTAGATAGTCATTGCCCCATCACCCGCGGCCCTAATCGGACTTCCAGCATGAGTAATATATAACATGCCAATCGCACGCAAAGACCACCCAGTTATTCCAAATCATACTTCCGTACCGTCCTCATTTCCCCGAGAAAAGAAACGACTCCAGTCTACCCGAGCATCCGTGCAACTGACAAGCGGTCCGTCCACGTTTCCCCTGACACCTTGTTGTCCTCTCGTCCAAGCTCTGACCGCTGGGCTCGGATCCATGGCCCCCGCGGACTAGCAGATCTAGCGCCCGCATGGTGCTGCCATCGTCCCAGGCCGGGGGCACGCTAGTCTCCAGACCTAATTAATGTCCACGTCGCTCGTGGTGTTGATTGCAGCTATTTCCCGGTGCGGAAAGACCAGGCCGCACGGCGCATTACGTCGATATTACGGAGGATGGAGTACTCTGTATTCTCGACCCAGCAGGATGATGATGATTTTCGACGAGCAGGGGTGGCCGTAAGCGAGGGCGCCCAGCCCGGCGATCGTCTGACCCAAGTCTCTGGATCAGGATTGCTGGATGATGGACCTCCCGTCCTCTGTACCTCCTTGCTGGGTCGCCATGGCGGAGGGATCCCCCGTCTATCTGGGTCGTACCTCCATCCAGACTGTACGGAGCGTCCCCCGACTATGGATGCCGCCAGCTTGACGACTCCGCACGACGTGATTGATTAATTGCGGTGCATGCGCCGTGCGCTCCGGATTCACACCTCCAAATGAAAGTGGGTAGAGGCCTCGCAAGCGTACCCGCAGAGGGGATTGACTGCATCATGGACATTATTGTCGATGCACGCGCGGTTCTCGCGGATTCTCTCTTGCTTGTTGCCATGTATTTCTGCATTCTGGATGCTACAGCATGTCGCTACTCCACTCCGTCACATCCCATGCAGAATGCCTACAGACCCCGTCACATGGGCTCCCCCTGCGTCCGGACCAGCCACAGCCGGATGCGCGCCGACCAGGGCAAAAGCAAGCAGATGGAGATAACGTCATTAACCTGATCATCTGGACCTATCCAGCCGGTCCAGAATGTGTTTTGAGATAGTCAATACACAGGTGCACAGATAGTTACTTACAGACGGCAATGTACTAACCATGTGGTCGTGAAGACAGACTATTGAACTTCGTCCCGTCCGATCGATCGCGGGTAGACACATTAGGCTTGCGGCATTGCACTGCATCGAATCAGGTCTCGTGGGGTGTGCATTGGGTCCGAGGGTAGTGCGGAAGAGCGACTGGCATGGAGCGAGACATATTGAATCTTATCGGGCACCTACCACTACTGTACGTCAAGAAGCGAAGCCTACAATAATAATCAGTAAGACACTGGGTGAGCTCGAATGTCCAGCATCCGAGGATGTGTCGCCGGAGCCAAGAGGACGGCGCGATGCGCAGGATACATCAAGGCACTAGAGCAGAAATGGCACGCATCGCGATCCTGCTACTACTCTCCTCCGGACCAAGACCATGATCGATACTTTCCACTCTGACGGGTGCTGATCTGCACGCAACCCCAACCTATCAGGTCGAGTGCTCCACGCGAGTCTAGCCATCTGTAGGTGCGACCATGGCATCGGGGTCTGGTGAGCGATGCAAGTCGGTCCCAGATAGACAGTGTCGCACTTAATCATTAGCCTGCATGGGTGAGGGGGCTGTCTCGTTTCGGTTATTACATGATTCATGTTCATCTCGAGAGTATCACCCACTGGTCTAGGCGGGTCCGATCTGGTCTTGGGAATGTCGATCGGAAACAAACTCCGCAGCGAAACAATACGAGTAAAATTGAGCACATCGACAACCCACGATATGATCCACTCGCCGTCGGATGGATGGAGTCTCCTTCTGCAAAGAGTAGTACCTTCCAGAGTATCTCCCTCAGTTATGGTACTCTTAAGGCACATACCTAGCCTCTTTCGAGGCAGAAAGTGACGGATCAAGGCCGATCCCATTGGCGGATCACATCGACGAGCGACCCGACACGACGAGACGCCAATGAGGGCATTCTCCGACCGGCTCCATCGCTGATCGTCGATCCCTCTTGCCCGATACACATCGTGCGAGCGAGTCGGCGCTAGCTGCATCCAGCTAGCCGGACCTCCAGGCACCGGCCGGCGGTACGTGCTGTCCCCGCCGAGGTATCCGCGGCACCCCTTCCGCCGATCTAGCCGGGATCGGGGCTAGGGCGTGGCTCAGTTGGCCTATGACAGGCCGCGCTCGCGGTCTCCGAGATCTGGTCCAGTCCTTACCACTGTGGAGGTTCCTCACCTGCCTCGTAAGGTAATAATCGTTCTCTGTATTATGGATGAGGCGGTGTCGACGGTCCCATCGGTGTCAAATGACTGTGAGGATTTTTAGCGTCGGTCTTCACCGTGTACCTGCGTGATCGGATCGATCCTCGGTCTCGAGGATTCGAGCCGACAGCATTACAAAGAGCATGGGTGAAGTCGATGCAGACCCGAGGTTCTGGATAGCGGGGCATAACAATAAGGTAGTTTTGTACTACCTGCCTGAGGTAGGTAGATATCCATGTCTGCAGACAGTACATAGAAGAAGAAACCTACCTCCATAAGTAGAACACACATAACCACGTCGCACAACATCACCGATACGAGCCATGCATCGTCGGTTAGAGACTCGCCATCCAGGCATCCTGGTCTGCCTTACCACCTACCGTTCGTCTACCTACTACCGAGTCTTCAGGTAGGTGAGTATCTAATCTCCTATCGCACGAATCACCTCAGCCCAGACAGATATCTCAACGCTCCAGGCAATCACGACAACGTCTCCTGTCATCTCATCTCGTCTCGCATACCCCTTTAGTCCAAAGCACAACGGTCGCGTCAGGCCTCCCACGCCGCGACTGCTTACTTCGCTCTGTGGCCATCCATTGGACACCGTCCCCTGTCGGTCGGCTGTCAACCGAGCAGCCAGCACGGGAGGACAACCAAGCCGACCGTGTTGTCGACGACCCAGATCGAATCATCCAGGTGGCAAATGGCCCAGCAGGCCCAGAAGATCAGGGAAGACAGACAGACACATGTAGGGAGGGATGTGTGAGTGCATGCATGGAGGGAGGGCATGCGTGCGCCAATCCCACGGTCTACCCATCTACCAACTACCTACGAACGCCCCCAGACCAATAGACGCTAAAGGATGAATAATATGGTTCGCGCGCACGCATGCAACCTACCTAGATCTACCTATAGCCACCTAGAAAGGGACCCAGACGGGGACGAGGTGATTGGCGGTGGTGTTGGGGTGAACATGAGCACCGCTGATGTGGGCGATCCTCAGCAAATCATTGCGTTTCCGCTGGCTCGGAATTCTCGGGGTCCCTTTGTGTTCGATAACATCGAGACTTGGGATTTTGCTTTCCTGTCGTCCAGATGACGAGAGGGTGCAGAAGGGTGGGTGGATTTGGGTTTGGACTGGATAGTTGATCGCTAGTGGCTGTTAGTTGCTTGATTGGAGACTGGATGCACGAGTCCACAGCGAGGATGTAGTGCAGTACGAAAGTACCTGATCATCAAGTTGTACTATGTGTCTATCTACCGCTAGCTACAATCATCGCCATTCGTATCACCAAGTAAAAGTATCCATTACTGAATAGCAGTCTGGTCCTGATACAGATCGCACGCATGCGGATGCTGCAGGCAATACTTGGGCACCAAAGCCGTCGCCATCACCCCGTTGGCCACCAGATACTCCCGGAAGTTCAAGATGCGCTGGGTCATCAACGTCGTGCGCTTGTTGCCCTCCGCGTCCCGGTTGCCCGACCACACCAGCTCGGCCAGAGCGGCGGCCCGCGGCCAGTAGCTGCTGGAGATAGTCACGTCGTCAACCTGCTCGCTCCACAGCGGCGCGGTCGCGCCGACGATGTGCTTGGCCTGGGCCTCCGTGAGGTTCGTCGTAAAGTCGTAGTCGTAGATTCGCTGCCACGTCTTGTACGGCCCGCACCAGGAGCCGCCGTTGCCCCCGTAGTTGAAGGTGGGCGTGCTGGCGTCCGGGTTGGCCATCACATTGTACCGCGGATCGTTGGTGACAAAGCCGCCCTTGCCACAGTCGAGATACAAAAAGTCCGAGGAGGACACGATCACGTCGTAGCCGTTGGCCGTCAGGTTCGAGATATACTCCAGACCGTTGTTCCAGCTCTGCATGACGATGTTCTTGGGCACGCGGTGGGCGTGTTCCGCCGACAAGACGATGTCTTCCCACATGACCAGACGGCGGTTCTTGCTGACGTTCTGGAACATGGGGACGGCATGATCCACCCAGTACTGGGACAGGTCGTTGTAGGTGCGCGAGGGGTCCTCGGCGAACCACTCCCGCACATAGCGACTGAAGTTGAAGCAGTTGGGCTGGATCTCGTCCGCCCCCACGTGGAACCAATGGTCGGAGAAGATTTCCGACAGCTCCCGGTACACGTTGCCGACCACCTCGTACGTCTTGTCGTTGATGATGTCCAACTGGCCGGGGTTCGGCTCGACTGCCGTGTGGAGCGGCCACACATCGTTCGACCACCAGGAGTTCACGCAGGTGACGATTTCGGGATCAACCTGCTTCCATCCGGCGGCCGAGTGGCTGGGCATGTCGACTTCGGGGATCACGCGAACGCCGCGAGCGCGGGCGTACTCGACGACTCGACGCATGTCCTGTCGGGAGTACGTCTCGCGCGGGGAGTACGCATCCTTGGTCATTTCCGGGTAGGCTTCAATGACCATGGGCCACGACTGCGAGTCGTCCAGATGCCAGTGGAGGACATTGAGCTTGGAGAGCGACATGCCGTCCAGCTGTTCAAAGATCTTGGGGAGCGAGATGAAGTTCCGACCGGTGTCGAGCATGATGCCGCGGTAGGGGTACAGCGGCGCATCTTCGATATGCACGGGCTGCTCCACGATCAAGCCCAGGTTGTTGTCGGAGATGATGATCTGCTGGATGGTCGTGAAGGCATGGAGCGCACCCCAGACGGTCTGGGATTTGACCTTGATGGCATTGGAGCCCTCCGTGATGTCGAGGGTGTAGGACTCGTCGACGCCGTGCTGGAGATCCGCTTTCTTATCTTTAACGTGTACATCGACGTAGAGGAGGGATGATGCCGCCCGTTTGGCTTTGGACGCGCTGGGCGTGGCGGTAGGAAACGGCTCAAACGAGGAGATGGGGGCCTCGACGGCGGCGGGCGTCCATCGTAGGGCCACAATGGAGTGCCACGCGCGATCCCAGCCGTTGGAAAGAATAGAGTCGTGAGTGTCGCCGTTGGTGCGCAGGGTGAGTCGACCAGCCAGGTGTTTGGGGCCCGACGAACCCCAGGTGATGTTACGCGGCGCGGGCAGAGGGTTGACCGTGACGGCGACGACCGAGGTCGCAACCGTCAACAACACGGTCCCGAGAGGCGCGAGACGCATGATGGCGATGGGATTAATGACGATGAGGTCGAGAAAGGCCTGCGATCGGCATGGGAGAGAAAAGGAGAGGTGAAAAGGGGAGCGATCGGAGGTGATACAGAGGGGCGAAGATCATATAAATAAAGGGAAATCAGTAATGAAGGGATCGGAGACGTGCATTCCTCCGCGACTCTCCACCGTCGTCACAGGGAGACACATTAGAGGGGAGATTCAGGAGCGTGAAGGAAAAGTCGGGGGCAGGAATGTTTTGGTTTCATCGTCTGGGGAAGGTTACATGCGGAGAAGTGTAACAGTAAACAGTATACAATCCGCACTCTTTTAGCAGCGGCACCGTAGGATCCTTTCATCTGTCGCTGTTCTTATCGGCGATACGTTACATCAATCATCTCTCCTAGATATATCTCGTCCAATTTATCTCACGATCTTGGCTGTCCTCGGATCCTACAATGTCCTCGTGAAGTAGGACTTCTCTGTGAACCGATCCGAACTATACAACACTCCCCGCAGTTCCTCCACCAAAACTGTCAAAACCCCCAGATTCAATGACACCTCGCACCCTCAACCACCAGTAACTATACAATCTCCCCGCCGCAAACCTATTCCCCACGCCACGGCTGTCGACCCTTCCTGAGATGCCAGTCACTCGACGATGTCCTGCGCACTCTCCATGAGCAGGTGGCTGCAGCTCGATCGAAGTAAATGACTCTCTTAAGAGCTGGAGAGCTATCTGGCCAAGGATGAAGCCACCGCCTGAACTTCGCGGATCTGACCCCATCACGCGGTCTACTGTCTACCACACTAGAGATGAAGGGCTCGTATCGCTCACAGGCAATTGGCTACTCGGAAGTGGGTTCATTCATAATCTCGTTTAGGCAGACTTTTCTAACGATCTCTCCATCTCCATGGCCTCGCTGAATGCCTCCTTCAACGCCGCTGCCTCCGCCGCCGTCGGCTCCACACAAGGCCGCCGCGGCAGAGCTCCGTATCCCCGATAGCTCTGCAGCGCACTCTTGACCGCCACATAACCTCCCTTGATAGCATGCCAGTCGGCACGCGCCACGATCGCCTGGAGACGCTGCGCCTCCTCTACCTTGCCCGCACGG
The DNA here is from genome assembly GCA_019721355.1 of Aspergillus sp. MEXU 27854. NCBI lineage: Eukaryota > Fungi > Ascomycota > Eurotiomycetes > Eurotiales > Aspergillaceae > Aspergillus > Aspergillus sp. MEXU 27854. The sequence goes on from JAGMTT010000003.1 coordinate 2,099,285, forward strand.
TAGAGATCCATCACCCGCACACAGGACCGCGGGATCAGGTTGGCCACGCCGCCGATAATCCCGGCCCCGCCGGCGATGAGCGTCTGGAGAGTGAAATCCGCGGATCCACCAAAGGTCAGGAAGCCGGGTTTGGCCTCGGCCGCGACGCGCGCCAGCTTGCCCGTGTTTCCGCAGGTGAGCTTGACGCCGACGATGTTGGGATGCGCCGACAGCGCGAGAATGTCGTCGGAACTGAGGTCGAGCCCCGAGCAGGCGCCGGGGAAGTTATAGATTAGGACGGGGATCGGAGACGCGGAGGCGACAGTGCGGAAGTGCTCGCGGAGGGCCTCGGTACTGACGAGACCCTTGTAGTAGGAAGGTGGGAGGACGAGAGTGGCATCACCGCCAGCCTCGGCAGCGTCTTTGCAGAACTGAATGGTTTCGCGGGTGGAGGAGGAGCCGCAGCCCACGATCAAGGGCATCGATTCGGCACCATTGGCATTAAGGGCACGACGGGTGGCCGCGGTGATGACTTTACGCTCATCGCGGTCCAGGTGGACAGCTTCACCATTGCTTCCTTGCACGACGAGCCCGGTAACTCCGGACTTGGCGAGGTAGGCGGCGTGCTTCTCGACTGTGGGGACGTCGACGTCTTCACTGGGGCTGGTGAAGAAGGCGACAGTAGGGACGTAGACGCCGGGGGTGAGAGGACGCGGTGTGGAGGTTCCGTTGATGGCCATGGTGAGTCTGTGGTATGTCCAGGATCGAACTTGATACTGGTGAGTTGGGGTGTGTGTGGAAGGGGACGTAGGCCAGCCCTTACCAGTGGGAAAATGCGGGGAGAGCAAAAGACCAAGCGAGCTACGTTGAGGGTGCCCAGGGTTTAATAAAAACGAGGATACGAGGCGACGACCGGCAGTTGGCTCCAATGAGGGGAAAAGCAGTCAACTTCGCTTCGCATGACCGGCTCAGGAGAGGAATGTATAGTTTGTGGTGAATAATATGGTGGACGAGAGCAGTCGAACCCCCACGCACCCCACATAAAGAGGGGGAGACGATCGGAGAGGAATACTGCTCTGAGAACGGACTCTGGGCGGAGAAATAGTCGGAGAAATCGCAATAGATCATCGAGTAGGGCGTTCAAACGCCGACTCCACGCTCATTGCTGGATAGGATGAAGCGAAGGAGTGGTTCGTTGGCGGATGGGTGAATCGGAGACATGTCCGTGGTAGGCCGGACATGGTGGGATGATGACGTCGGGACAAGCGATTCTGAGAGCACTTGAGAATTACTCGTAGGATCAATGAGCATGAAGATGGAGAATCAGAAGAGGATGAACAAGAAGAGAAGACGAAGAGAAGCATCAGGATGATGAGAAACAGAGCCATACCATACGGTACGGCCATAACCGCTTTATTGTATGGATATCTCTGTAAATACCGTCACGCGGTGTCATCCTCCCAATTGCCCTCCACGCGCAGCTTCAACTTCTCCGATCGAATGGAGGAATGCGCTCCAATCGCCCAGACAGGCCTGCTCATCGCAGAATCCCGATGCTCTTGCGCATTGTCTACGGCTAAACCGACGAGGATCATGCTCGTGACGTGTTCCCGCCTTCTCGCCGCTTGCACCCCCATCAATTCCCCCCTGGTGATGCCGTGATGGCCATGCGATCGAGGTCAACGCTCCGAGTCCCTGTGCGACGAGAAGACGACCACGACCACGATCACGACCACGACCACGACTCCAACGTCAACAGTCAGCCTCCTCTGCCGCGTCCTCGTCGTCCATCCGTGGCGCCGGTGACCTCCTCCCCGCATCGTCCGCGTCGTCGGCGTCAGAGCTCGCCGGATCTGCTGGACACCACCACGCCCGACCTGCCGCGCCGGACATCCACGCGCCTCTCGAGCGCCCCGGAAAACCACCACCACAATACTCCCCCACTCTCCAAAGGCCGACTGCTTCCTCGTCATGTCACCCCCACCGCCACCACAACCACCACGACGACTTCCGCCTCGTCCACACCTCCGACCTCCATCTTCCTGCGTGGTGGTGCCCGCGAATCCCCCGATCCTCTAGATACCATCTCCCCCGCGGCCTCCTCCAAGCGTCCGTCCGGACCAATTCCGTCCTCGGCTCCTCGTCATCCACACCACCAGAATCGCCCGGCTCTGGCGCCAACAGAACCCAGCCCTCCCCGGACCACACCCTTTTCTGCGTCCAACGTTCGCGCAGCTGCAAAAGCCAAAGCGCGGCCTTCCACCGAAGGCGCAACGACAAACACCCCGAAACATCACCCGCCGAACTCCCCCGCAAAACCAACACTACCTACCTCAACATCAACGTCAGCCCCAGCAGACACCTCGAAGCCCGCCGTGCCCGAACAGCGGCGCTCTCTCCGGTCGCACGATGGGGCATCCAGAGGACGCAGTGAACTCGCTTCCTACTTTCCCAACTACGAACAACTCCTCAGTTTCGAGCCCCCCAAGCCAGGTAAGCCGCGAACACACCCCCAACATCACAGAAGCGCACGCGACCTGACCTACTACGCCCGCAGAATTCCTCACTGGCAACACCACCATCCGCCTCATCGACGACCTGACCGAATCTCCCGACTCCGCCCTCACCTTCCCAGACACCAACACCGACACCCCCTTCGGCAATCCGCTCCTCCACCTCCACAGCTGCGAAACCATCCCCCTTCCCGACCCGATCCCACACAAATCACCATCCAAAACCCGAGACCACAAACCGCGCAAACAAGACCCCGATCAAGATGAAGACCCCCTCAGCGAAGCGACCTACTTCCGCGCCCACCGGCGCAACGAACGCCAGGAGAAACAGCTGCGCAACATCGAGCGCGATCGCGCGCAGCACGAGAAGCAACAGCTCGACCGACTCCTGGACGAGCTGCAGAGTCAGGACTGGCCGCGCGTCATGGGCATCGGCACGCTGACGGATCCCGAGGAAAAGAAGCACTACGAGATTAAACGCGCCTACTTCGTCAAGGAGATCTCGGCGCTGCTGCAGAAATTCAAGATCTGGAAAGAAGAGGAGAAGCGCCGCAAGACCGAAAAGGACCGGCTCGCCGCACTCCAGCCACTCCCCCCGTCCGACCAGCCCCCCACCAAACGACGACCCAAACGCCGTCGCGACGGGCCCCATCCCGCCGCAAAGGACTCCGACTCGGACGACGACGGCGACGCCCACCCAACTCGCGACCACTCCTCTGTCGCCCTCTCCGACGCCCCCAGCGACGGCGACCCCCCGGACCCCAACGACGTCGACGCCTGGGCCGCCCGCCAGCTCCTGCAGGAAGCCCGCTCGGCCACCACGCCAGCGAAGAAGAAACCGAAGCAGTCGACAGGCGGCGGCACGGAGCCCCGGCGAAAGAAGGAGAAGGAGAAGGGCAAGGGGACCGTCGAGCCGGAGCCGCCGCGGCCGCCGACACCCCCGCCCGACGACAAACCCTTTGCCTCGTTCTATGCGAAACCGCATCTGCGCGAGACGGCCCTCTCGGCCCATCGCAAGGGGCGCGTGCGCTTTGCCTTTGGACAGCCCGTCCCCGACATGGAAGAGAGGGAGTTTGAGCTGCCCGCGGAGCTCCTGACGCCCGAGGCCATCGATGCGTGCCGACGGAAGCGTCGACGGATGAAACGCGCCAGTCAGACGGGCGGGTAGTGTATTATGTTGTGCTCCAGTAGATTTTAATTCTGACATATAAATGGCATGGTTGTACTGATAGCGGGTGGTTGTCAGCTTCATTCTTACCCATTCTTTAAGTTTACTCAATGAATAATGGAAAGATTGAATATATATAATTGGCTGCAAATGCAACTATGCAGAAGCTATGTACTTGCATATGGTATATGTCTCAATGCTCCCAATGCCAAACCCATACACCAGTAGACGCCGGAACCCCAATATTTACATGCACTATATTACAGAAAGGAAAAAATCATGCGTTGTTTGCGCAGGAGAAGCTGGCACTGCTGGGATTATCATGCAGGGCCTTCCCGGACACATAAAGACCGAGACCACACTGGATATACGTTAGACCCGACCGAATACGAGAAGACATGCAAATAACTTACCAGAGTGACACCAATACCGAGGATCACCAGATTGAGCAGAGTGAGGAAGATTTTCCGGGGAGAGGAAAACCAGATGCCCTTGTTCATATAGAGCCAGAAAATAGCGCTCAGGCCGTAGGTGAACCAACTAGCAAAGAGGGCAGTCTATCTCGTGTTAGTCAGGATGAATGCGGACATGAGCCATGGGAACGTACAATCAAGCTCAGCAGGTTGCTGAACACAGGGATGGCTTCGGCGATGATCCAAGCTAGAATCCACAGAGCCAGGGCAATGCCCACCCAGGAGCTGATGGCAACCCAGTCGCGCTTGTGCATGCGGTCGGTTCCACGGAAGATCCGAATGTAGACATACTTGAACGCAATGTGGCCGTTAATGACACCCGCAATGATGATCTATTTCGGAGGTTAGACTGGGATGATCATGCATGACAGAATATGGAACTCACAGTTGGCAGGGCAATGCCGTAGGCGACTTTGGACACAATGGGGCTTGCAGAGCCCAGGGCGGGAGAGGCAACGTCGGCACCACCATAGCGATAGATGACAACGGCGGCAATGAGATAGAGGGAGATATCGGTGCCTTGCAGCAGCAACAACGCCTTGGGGAAATCGCGAGGGTTCTTCAATTCAGCGGCGAGACCGAAGAACGCAGCATGTCCGCCTGGATGACATTAGTGGTTTGGTACGAATGAAGAATGGGGAGGAATGTTGCTTACAGAAAGCGAAGACGATGTTGGTCACAGCAGTGAAACCACTCACAAAGTCCGTCTTGACGACAGCCTCCACTTCCTTTCCTGGGTGCAGAATTCCCACACCAATCATAGTGATGATGACAGCGATCAGGATACTCAGGAAGGCTGCTGCGAGTTAGCGGCTCTGCATAATCCGGAGGAGGGTGGAAACACGTACAAACTATAGACAACCAGGACATCTTCACCAGAGTACGAGGCAAGGACAAGATGAACGAGACGATCATCCCCACAACACCGAAGACGATCGAGCAGGTGCCGTGCTCCGTAATGGTGTTCATAGCGATGGTGAAGGTGAGAAGATGACTGGCCATGATAAAAACCAGGAACAGCATCTGGGCCACACCCAACACTTCACGGCCCACCTTACCGGCGAGCACTTCACCTGCATCGGCCATGTTCGAGATCTGGGGGTACCTCCACTTCATTTGACCGATCACATAACCAGTATATGTCGCCAATCCACCCAGACCAACCAGAATGATAATAGAGCTATGGCGGAGTCAGTCGTGACACTTCACCATGTTGAATTGCGAATCACATACGGGACGAGACCCAAACCAGCGACGGCGGCAGGCAGCGACAGGACACCGAGGGAGACGGTTTCAGCTACCATGAGCAAACCACATTGCCTGTAGACTCAATTAGACGTGTACTCAAAAAGTTTGTGGCCACTGGTAAATATTATACGTACCACCACTTCAAGACCTTGTACTTCACCTCGGCAAACTCCTCGTCACCAAAGGCATCCTGCATGTATGGTGGCGTTTCCACCTTCTTCTCATCCATGGCGATTGACTCTTCGTCGGCTGGGGTGTTCTTCTCATGGTGGTACCCCGTGTCGAGGGCGACAGGCTCCGGAGCAATGGGAGCACTCATATTGAATGAATGTGCGTGTATCAAGCGAATGACTCGAGGCCAGGCACCAGGGGATGGGGGATCGGCGTAATATAAGCAAAGGAGAGGAACGGTTCCGAGGCCCCGATATGAGTCGTGCAAAAGCCCGAGCAAAGGGAAGAGTCACCTAAGATGAGGAGAAAGAGGGGGAGAAAAGAGGAGAAAAGAAGGAAGCGTAGGTCACCGGTGAAAAATCATTATGATTGCCTCCCCAGGGTCTGTTCTTCACAACGGAGCCGTAGTTGGAGATCGGGTTTCCGCCATCCACAGTTGGTTGTCCGCCACCGGAGCAGATCGCGTGGTTGGAGTGGGCCGATGGGCCCAACTCGGCCCGACTGGAACGAATAAGGAATCGGGACGTAACAAAAACTTCACGCAACGGGGCTGTCAGAGTCTAACGAGATCATGGTGGAACTGGGGAAGAAGACCAAATGGAAGAAATCACGCCGATGCCGGGCTTGGCCGTTGAGCTGTGGAGGAGGCCATTAATAATGCAGGTTAAGGCAAACGGCCATGGAGGACAGTGACATTATTCGAGACGACGAGATACGCAGAATCCAGGGCGATTATAGAAGCTCTGGAGGGTTCATGCAACCGGCGACGGATTCGGCCGGCCATCAGCTCCTTCCGAGGCTTAAGCTTTGGCGTGGTATGGGCGTGGCTAGTCGCGACTCGGCCAAGCCTGGGCTGGAGGCTTATGAAAGACGCCGGAAAGACATCCGTCGCATAAGACCGTGTTCCGCCACCGTTATAGACAGGTATTGGGATTGTTATTCTCAGGATTCTGCCATGGAGCATTGTTGGTACTGGACTGGCACTAGTAGATCTGCCGCGTCTGCAGACTCGGGGTACGTAGTTTAATGATCCGTTGCCACGTTGCGTTTGCTTTTCGCACATAAGATTGGCAATCGAGCTGCATCGAGAGGAAGCCATTAGGACGGAGAGGTAAGACTGAGAGACAGCAGTAAGAAGAAGACAGTTGAGGTCGACAAGATGGCTTGATTTGGAAAGTCCATGAGAAAGTCCTCGATTGCGTGGCGCTCATTGGCCTGTTGTTCCGGCCAATCAAGTCCTGCTGATCGACGGCACACTTTGCCCGTTGTGGCCACGTCGCATTGATCTTACATAATACATTACTGGCATGAGTTGTTCATTATTCATTATGCACCGTCGATTCGTTCTTCCATTACTTGAGAATAACTCGCGGATTCTGATCATCCTCCGGATTCTCGTATTCTGAGAAGATCACTGCGGGGAATTCCTGTTGTGTATGGAGTATATTGCATCCTTCATCCCCTTACGCGGTCTCGCCACGACATCGTCCATGACGGCTGTTTCGGATGTGGCCACAAAAACTCTTCATACTTTGTACAACTGTGACTCGATCCGGAGAAAACAGCCATCTCCGGCAGTGACTCACAGCGTTATACTTTGCAGCGGAAGCCTTCCGAATATACCTACGAAAGTGCCTAGAACCCCTATGATCGAGGCTCTGTCATCATCTCTACTCTACTCCGTACGTGGATGTACTGTTTGCAGAACGAACTTGAATCGTAACTCATCTCTATTTTCTAAACATCAAATCAACATCTAATCATTAGTCTACTTCTTCCGCTCCATCCGCATCTGCAGTACTTTGGCCCCAATGAAACAGATCAACCCAGCGGCATAGGCACACCCGGCGAACGTGATCAGTCCCCAGTACTCTCCATGACACCGATGGATGATCTCACCCGCGATCGGGACGCCAGTCAGTGCCCTAAAGCCTGTTAGCATCCGTACCACCAAAGACGAACGCAGAAAGGAAGTGGACATACCCAAGACTAACAATCGTATACACCGTGGTATAAAACCGGCCATACGCCTCGGTGGGACACAGCTCGCCCACACAAACCGGTACCAGGCTGATGTTGCTTCCACTGGCGAAGCCAAACATGACCGAGAAGACAATCACCGCCGCGACGTTGCCCTTGGCCGGCATCCACACGCCGAAGATGGCCACCAGGCTCAGGACGTTCGTCGCGATCAGGGTGTTGGCGCGGCCGAACCTGTCCGCCACGATGCCGGGGATCCAGCGGCCGGGGAAGGAGCCGGCGTTGAGAAAGACGACCATGAGATAGGCCAGGCGGCGCGGGATGCCGTTCGCCAGCGAGTAGGAGGCGACGTACTCCAGGGGCACGAAGAACCCCCACTCGATGAAGAAGACGCCGGCGGTGGTCAGGACGAGGCGCGCATCCTTGAGAATCGTCAGATCAGGGACGAGCGTTTTGATCGCGAAGGAGGACGGCTTGGGGGAGAAGTTGCCTCGGACCAGGAGACAGCCGGGGAGCAACAGGATCAGGGTGATGAGGCCGATGACGCGCGTGGCCCAGGCGAACCCGATCCGCGGCGACAGGTTCTCCAGCACCAGCGGGAAGACGACGCCGCCGATGCTGCCGCCGGCCATGGCGAGGCCCGTGGCCGCGCCTCGCCGCCGGTAGAAGAAGTGGCCGATGCTCGCGACGGGTACGATGAAGATGAAGGAGGTCCCCATCCCGCCGATGATGCCAATGACCACGAGGAAGTGCCAGTACTGGGAGCAGAAGCCCAGGACGACAAAGGTGAGGACGAGCAGGCTGGACCCCGTCCACATGAGAAGTCGGGGCCCGTAGGCGTCGAAGATGGGGCCGATCTGGATCCCGCAGAAGAACACGAGGAAGTTGTAGATGCCGAATATCCAGCCGATCTGGCCTTCGCCGAGGGACGCGAGTTGGTGCGTCGAGATCCAGGCTTGGTATATCCCGATGCTGTTCATCAAACCCAGACCCCCCATGATGGACGTGAAGCTGCCAAACACGACCAGGTTGGCTACGAGGCCGCCCTCGGGGTACGGGCTGGAGGTGTCATGCTGCGACTCAATATGCATATCCGGTCTCCGTTTGAGAGGGTAGTATGAGGAAGATTAGTGCTGTAAGAGTTGTTCTACTACTGGCATACAGGTCCATTCTCGCACATATGCCCTGTTTATATAGCTATTCCACCCGTCTAGGTCTATGGGTCTGCTCTATAGAAAGAGATAGAAAAGAGGCTGTCCGCGGCAAACTCGAAGTATGAGCAAGCACCCTCCGGGCTGGACATCAAGTATGACCGCCTTCCATGGGTCTCGATCAGGCACCCGTCCACCAATCTTAAACTTGATTTCATGCTTATTTGCCTGAAGACCCGCCACCAACCACGGATATGACTGGCAGATTACTCCCAATATCCACTTTTGTCTTTTGTCGGCCGTTGTGTGCGAATGCCGGTGGCCGATGGCCGCGTGTGTAATCGGCCAACTTCAGCAACATCTTCGGCCGGCTCCATACGGCATCCTGTTTGAAGTTGCTGAATGCCGAGACGAGACGATAGACTTGCTTATCTAGCGTGATCTGTGGTCTGGCCAAGGATGAATTGGCTTTGTTGAGTGCTGAGCCAGCTCCCGTTCTTCTCCGAGACCCTGGTTTCAACGCGCTAGTCACGGTTATCTAGGGTCTACTGCACAAGATCTCGTGCACAGACAGGATTTTCGACCTTGGCGAGTCGGGGGAGGTATGCCGAGAGGATATCTTGGTTTCCATGTTGGTATTTCGCCGGACATGTGATGCTGTATCACATAAGGAGCGGTCCTGAAGGTGATGCATGGGTAGTTTCGGCGGACGTCAAATATGTATATACCCACGTGCCATCACACGGATACTCGTGCTTTCTCGGGCGTGTCAAAAGTCGTGCATCCGAGCAATCCAGCGGAGTCCACGTTGAAGCAGGACGAGAGAGAAGATGGGCTCGTTTCTGCGACTGTCCACGTCAACTGACTTTTCTTCAGTATTGTCATATTTGACTCTCGAAATGCATACCTATACGTCAGACTGTGTATAGAATTCGAACCTAATAACGTATTGGCTTCGTACCTGTCAACAATGGTATAACTTACTCTTACTTCCTGTCCAGCAAGAAAGCAGTGTAAAGATATAAGATAGAGGGTTAATTCTCTTGGATCATCTTCTTCTGTCTTACCTGATGAGGTCACGGATGCTCGGACCGTCTCACCGTGGCACAGCAGCTCATAGCCTACGGAAAGTCATCTCCGACGGCGGGACTCTGGAGCACTCGCCATGGGCCTACACCATACGGACAGACATATACTCGTACAACATGCAGAGTTAGTTTCATACTGTACTGTTCATGATGCCTCTGACAATCAACATGAGGAGCTATACAATAGAATCCGAGTGGTTATACTGATCGAAGTAATAGCGCTGTGGGTGCAGAAATACCCTGGGTGGGCTGTGGAGACTGTCTACGCCATTGACGCGGGGAAGGATTATTCTGCCATGCTGGCCTGAAGTTGGAGTCTCCCACTCCATCAACTATCGCAATGTTACTCTGGAGTAGAAACCCATGGTCTGTAAGCATTGAATATACCCAATAAGAACCCAGGTGACTCAAACTCTTAGCTGAGTTTCAGACACCTCTGATGTATATGGACACGGCAGCGCCAATCACTGCCTGGACGACGAGTACCCCTCTACGATACATGCATCTAGGTATATCAACCCCGCTACTGGGAGAATTCCTACTCCAAAAGGCACTCTTCCAATGCTACTGATTACCCCTCCGTACCGCCAAGACGGTTGCAATTCTCGCTTGATCTTCGGCTTAAGGCCCCCACCGGGGAGGCGGCCACCATTTACGGCTAAGCCGCGATATCCTGGGAGAATGACCAAGCTCTCGTGACTCCGAGCGAGACAGACACAAAAGAGAGAGGCTACAACCTGCAGTCTGACCGTCGACTTTGCAGATTTCGACCAGCAAAGATGGCCGACACGGAGCACCAGCAGGAGAATGCTGAGAGCATCGAGGACTCTGAGAGTCCCTCTCCAGAGCCGTCGTTCTTTGACAAAAAGGATGCCCGTCAGGTCTTCGGAAAAATCCTGAGCACCAACCTCGCCGTCATGGCAGGCGGCATGAATGGTAGGCATATCGTTCTTGGAAGTTCAGCAGACATCCGTCCTAATTGACTGTAGACGCGGCCACGGGAGTTCTCATTCCCTACATGCAACCGACCTACCAGATCGATCTTTTGCAGGTCTCCTTTATCTATCTGATCAACTTTGTTGGCTGGGTCGTTGCATCGTTCGCCAATATCCATGTCTGCTCGAGACTCGGAACCGGAGGTACCTTGGTCTTGGGCGCGACAATCCAATGTATCGGGTATGCACTGATGTTTTGGCACCCGCCCTTCCCTCTCTTCATGGCGGCGTTCTTTTTCACCGGCATGGGCGTGGCCTTCCAAGACTCCCAGGCAAACGCGTTCACGGTCACAGTCAAGAACTCCCATCGCTGGCTGGGCATCCTGCATGCCGTGTACGGCGTGGGCACAATCATTGCCCCCGTCATCGCCAACACCATCGCCTCGCGCACGCCGTCCTGGCACCTCTACTACCTGACCACACTGTCCTTTGGTATTGTGAGCATTGTACTTCTTTCCTTCACATTCCGGAAGGGTCTGTTCCGGCCGAATGTGCAAAACGCAAAGGAGACGGCGGGAAGCGAATTGCGCGCCACCATATCTAATCGTACCGTCTGGATCATCAACGGATTCTTCTTCCTCTATGTCGGCGCCGAAGTGGCTTCCGGAGGTAAGACCCTTCATCTCATGGTAGAGTCGCTGCGCTAACGACCCTCGTGTGGATAGGTTGGCTCGTCCAATTCCTTGTCTCTGTCCGGCACGGCGACCCCAAAAAGGTCGGCTACGTGGCCGCCGGATTCTGGTCTGGTTTTACGCTTGGCCGTGTCGTGTTGGCAGACATCACTCACAAGTTCGGCGAGCGGAGGATGATTTTCGTTTATATTGCGTTGGCAATCGCCCTGCAGCTGATGTTCTGGTTGATTCCGAGCATTCCTGTCAATGCTGTTACGGTCTGCCTGTTAGGTATGTCTTTCTGATGAGGTTGAAGGTTGTAGACAAGCATCGCTAATAACGGCAGGGTTCTTCATTGGCCCATTCTACCCTGTTGGCCTGTATGTCCTCACAGAAGCCATTCCGCAGGAACTTCATGTTGGCGCAATCGGTTCGTATTCCAGCTCTCCATTCGCTTTCATGGTAGCGATCAATCATGCTGATCCTAGTCATAGGCTTCACGGCTAGTTTGGGACAGGCTGGGTCAGCCGCGTTCCCTTTCATGACGGGAGCTATTGCTTCCAAGGCAGGGGTCCAGGTTTTGCAACCAATCATGGTAGGACTACTCGTCGGTATCGCGATATTCTGGGCTTTGATGCCTCGACAGGGTCAAATCAGACTCTAAGTGAATGGAAGCTTGTTGCATTTTGTGGAGGAGTATAACGAAAAGAAGTTATGCAACAAAGGCGTGTCTTACGTTCTCGCAGCAGAACACTTGGAGTCGTATCGACCCATAGTTTGGCCAAACGTATGGGGACTTTGTTAAATCCCTGAGAGAACGTCTGGAGGATGCGAGTCCCCACGATGCTCTTTGAGCTGGAGGGTTCATATATGATTTAACGTACATTGACGTCAATACCATATGGTGACGCTCTGCTATTGAAGCAGATCTATTGAGTGCCCAGGAATTAGACAGGCACGTGTAACAGGTTTTTGAGGTGTTGAGGCCGTCATCATTTACGAAGCGATTGGCCCTATTATGTGTTAGCGGAGAACTCGCTATACAATCAAACCAAAAAATATCGGAAGATCCAGCTCAGAGAGAAGATTAAAGTCGTCAAAGCCTTACACATCCGCAGATGGTATGGCGCTCCGACTAAGGATGACTGATACGAAGATTTCATCATAGCTGGGTGGGGATAAATCAAAAAGTGACTCACCATTTCAAAAGGACAACCATCATGGATACCCTGTTTCAAGGGAAGACCATTTCTACTAGCGTCGTCTGGAATCATCATTTCAATCCTCGTATGAGATTATCCTACGGCCAGAGAAGTGAGGAGGCCGTTCAGGTCGAGCGCGCGAGGCTCTTGAATCGCTTTCTTCGTAGTTCAAGGCAACGGCGTCATCTTGCGACTGTGTCTTCGCCGTTGAATTGTTCGACGGATGCTCGGAACGGACTTCCTTCTGTCCTGTCGCAGACTCGGCTGGGCCATTAGTGGAATCTTCCTTTGCTGCAGACTCTTGCAATTGTTCGGCGAGAGCCTCCTCTTTCAGCTGCTTCTCTCGCAAGAGCGCGTGGATCTCGCTGTGCCGGAAGATCTCGATCTGTTCGTCCGTGAGGGTACGTTTGACGCCATCGGGATAATATCCCAGATCATCATCTCCTTCGACATACTCGTCGACTAATGTACCATTGTGGGCATTTTCGAGGCCGGACGCGGGTTGTGTCCAGGGGAAGTGTTTTGCGTGAAAAGCTTGGAGGTCTTCCTAGAACGGCGGATGTAGTTAGCGAATAGTCGCGAGACTTGTGAGCAGACCGGATTACTTACTAGTGACACAGGGGGAACCTGTAGGCCAGACATGGTGAGGCAGCTACAGGGGGTGGTAGAAGAGAAAGCTGGTGCAGTCGTGATCGTCCGTTGTTTCTAGAAAATAGTCACGTGATTATTGACAATCAACACCGTCACTTTCCAGTCACGATTCGTCTCTCCTTATATTTCAATTCGGTCAGTCGAAGCGTTTCGCCTTTCATCGTCAGAAAGTGCAGAAAATTCTATTGTCTTCGCTTATACTGTTTTCTGGGGTCGTTGATCAATACTTGTCTCCTACAGCATTCCCTTCTGGAGTCTTATGAACTCTGGATCGAAAATGAAAGCATGGTGATTCTCGGTATAGATTTTTCTCATTCATGTAGGGAGCTGTCGGAGTATATATCCAGCCATATACCCGAGATGGCATTACTGGTTAATTTCGTGTCGACGCCAAAAGTTCATCGATGTATACGAACGAAGCCAGATAGAAGTCTCTGGAACGAAGACTTTGCTATTTTTACTTTGTAACTTGGCCTTTACACCTAGTAATGCCTTAAATGCTGGAAGTCATATTAAAATTGTTACTTTAAGGGTAAGCCAGGGATATCTGCTAGATTATACGTTAGTAGATAATTCACCTCTTAGCTCGAGAAGTATCAACATCTAACCACTTCAAGATTGGGATACGACGCTCAGCCAACTCGGGCCATCTTGATCACGGCTTGCCATTTTCGGAGAATTACAGGGCGGGCTAGTAGCGAGATATCCAGCTGATCACACTTGCGGTGAGCCACATGTAGGATATACCTCTTCGCACCGAGGATATCATGTATGATAAGCGTGGATTCCGCACTGAGAAGCAAGGGTCCAAAGAATATCTCTAATTCATCAATATATAGGTAATGTTACTCCATACCCAAGCCATGTAAGGGGCTCAAGAGACACGCCCATAAATGTTTATTGAACTCTATTGGTATCATCAAAAGTCACGCAAACCCATGCTTTTCCAAGCCAACAATCCCAGTCGACAGCGGTATACTTGAGATGTTGTTCCCGATCTTTGCCTTTACGCAGTCAAAGCTAATGTGAAGACTGCTTAGACCTCGAAGTTCTAAGTTCACGAACCGCTCAGTATCTTCAGCTGACGGTTCTTCCAAGCTCCATGCGATGGAGATGTGGAAGCAATCTGAATAGTCCGCACAACTATCTTGGCTCTTTTGTGTCTCCGCTTCATTTGATCGCGGACCCTCATACAGCGGCGGCTGGTCAAACCGAGCCAGCGAGCGGTTCGAAACTTTCAACAGGCGGTTCAAGCTATCCGACTCTGGCCTCTTCACCCGTAGAACGAAGAACCATCGCGTCTTTTCGTAGTTAGAGGCGCAGTGAAGACTTTCCGTAGAAACATCAAACCTACTCCTTGGTCAGCACGTCCCGGCCGTAAATTGGAACTGACTCACGCTGGAATGTTAGATCCTTCAACGCTAGATTGGAACAACTCCAAAAAAGAATGTCGTTGTTCGGTCCGAAGAACAACCGGTCTGGAAAGACTGATGTGGAGCGGCAGCTGTACGCCCAGGTCGCTTCGAAGTAAGCTGTGCACTTTTATGCGGCTTTTTGAACATATACGTTCCAGTTGGAACACGATATCTTCAAGAACGCGCAGCTCTTCTTTAGATGGATACCCTACCCAAGTCAGGCCATGAGCTATGAGAACGGACAGGCGGCCAGGCTTACATTCAAGATAGATGTGCGTAGGCCAGTTACCCTCAATATGAGGAATTACGCGCTTTCGGCCACCATGGAGACTCGGGTCGTCTCTTACACTGACACGTGTGCTCGTGGCATAGAGGTCGTGGAAAGCTCGTGGCAGTGGGGGGAGAGAGGAATTGGCTTGGGTTGTGGAACGGGAATTCTGACGTCTTTTTTTGGCTGGCCTCGGAGGCGACTCGTTCAGGGGGCTTTGCTCCTCTGATTCGCTATCTGAGTACTGCACTAGGGCCATCCCGCGGGTTGTTCATGCGAGAGAGTATTGAGAGGCTGGAATAACATGTTGTCATGACGGGTCGAGCTTGACAATTGATAAATTTCAGTATTACAATGACTGTGCCAAGACTTTCACCACCTAGGTTGCACCATCAGGCACCGGTGGATAGATTGCCTTGAGTATATTTGTGCTTCCAGGTTTATAACTATGTGATGATACCCCATGCATACAGAGGTGTCGACGGGGAGACTGAATATCTAATGCTCCTCTATACCTGTCTAAGCTTGAATACCAGCTGACTCGGTTCCATCATGAACAAAGCCCTCCCACACGAAGAGTGCTGGATCGTTAAATAGGATAAGAGCACAGGAAGCATATAAATAAAGGAGAGAGAACGGCAGAACGCTCAGACTAGGTACATGTGAAAAAGTGTAGCAATCCTATGCATCCGAATATCAGCCATCGACAGTTATATATATTTCTGGAAATGAAACAACGAGAGAAGAACGAAATGAGCGGTTCCATTAATCCAAGTGTGTCTATCTCACGGCTCTGTCGGAATGACTTAATGTTGCAAGGCATCGATTGAAGGTCGTAAAATTTCCCAAGGCCATGGGTGGATGACGTTGATTGTGGTGGACGATTACCCGTGGAGTCCGGTGAACTGGGTCTGGAAGGTCGAAGAACCTCTCAATGGAATCAGCTTTACCCGATCAGTCTATGGCGAGGTTTCTTCATTATTATTAGCGTACGGAGTAGCTGAAGTCCTATGCTAGTCTACCTAGTGAACACTACAATCAGACTAAAATAAGCTTAAATAGGTTGAGCTGATTTTCAACACTTGATGTATCCTGTCTGCAGTCTTTAGGAGTCGCACGTTAACTGAAGCTGATCAGGTCGTGGAAATGAAGATCAACATGACGCAACAGGGACCACCGTTTGTTCTAACTTTTACCACACCCACTCTTTTCTCCAGGGACTGCCGTAAGGTTTTTGTTGCTCCTCTAGGTACAAAAGGAACATGTCATTTCTTCAAAAAGATAGAAAAGAAATAAGGAAAAGGATGACATATTCTAAACCTTCTGCTCTCTTATGGATGTAACCGAACGGGGTCTAGTCCTCCGAAGGGACCCTCCCACTAGACCCAACCAGGTAAGAAGCCAGACCCAGCTTGCCTTATCGATAAGCCCCGGATCTCGTGGAATCGTCATACGCAAGTCGTCACGTCACTCTTGCCCTCGTTGCTTGTTAAGCTTTTCTCGAGCTTCAAATCAACCGGTGCTCGTCGACACTTCTAATGACTTACAACTACTCGATATTCGTCTTCATCCCCTTCCTCATTCCTCGGATCACCAAACCGCCACCAACTCGCCGCATACCGCCCGATATACTCTGTACGCCACGCTCGGCACTTTGTATATGCCAGGTCATCTGTTGCCCCACATCAGGCAGTGACTTGACGCGAGGATTCACTAGTTCTCCAAGACTATAAGGAACTAGAGTCAGACAGACATATCCGCTGCATTTTCCCGATCTCCTTGAACCATTCTGCTGGCTTTCGTCCACCAGACTCGTTCACCGTCTCTTGGTCGCACGATGACAGCCTCCCGAGACAGCTTTTATACCACAACCCATCCGTCCGATCCCGCCGGCTACTACTCCACCGACTCCGACAGCGACATGGACCGACGCAACCCCTACTATCGGTTCCTCTCGCCCTCTCCCTCCCGGCACCGGTCGAGATCGCAGCGCTCGCGTTCTACCTCTGTGCCCTCCGTCTACTTCAACGGGTACCTCGAGCACTACCCCATCGAGTCCCGCCGACGGAAAGAATACCCGACCTACTACTACCCGCACTACCAGCAGAGCCACGCTCGCCGGCACCATCGCAGCACTCGCCAGCCGCCTCGATACCACCGGAACTCGCAGCTCGTCAATCCCGACGTGATCGACCGTCTCGACGACGCAGTTGACTTCCACTACCACCACGAGGGGCCGTACGACGCCGTCTACGCCGAACGAAACCACAACAGCAAGCTCAGCCCCGTTCAGGCGCTCAGCGAGTCGAACGCCGAGGCTCTCAGGGCCACGCCGTCCGACAAGATCCGCGACTGTCTTGACAGCCACCGCCCCTTGGACGGGGTCGCCTATTACCCCCCTGGCACCACCGACCGGGAGGGGCAAACTTACGCATACGAGGAGGGCCCCAACATGATGAACGAGTATGGAAATTTTATGCGGTGCCCCGGAATGGTGCGTACTAGATGACCGCCCCCTTGCTTTGCATTTCCTCGGTGGTGAACGGGTGCTGACCGGCGAATAGAAATTTACCGACGAGGATTTCAAGAATGACCCCTTTTATAATTCGCCTCTTCCGAAGCCGTTTGCTTCGCTGCGGAAGGTTTTGAGCATCCGGCGTCGTTCCCGTCGGGAGACTACCTGAGCCTCGGATGATTATCGTTGGCTTTGTTTTCGAGAACGTTATACACTGGGATTTTCTTCATGTAATATAGTATCTTGACAGCTATTGAACGACTGAACGAGTAATACTAGTGTCTAGGCGTTTATCGTTGGTTCGACCTGGCTCTTCCTTGCTTGCAGTATTGGATGGTACCCTTAGATCCGGTGACCTGTCGATCACATTCGATGCTGCTAGACGCACATGACACTGATTGAAAGTAAAGAAAAAGCAATAATAATCTTTCCATTCTATTGCCGATAATTTCACATTCTAGTGTCTCAGCAGAGGCGTATCTGCGGATACTGGAGTCTATTGTAATCTTGCACAAATTTTCATCCTAGAATACATCCGCCTGTGCTCAGAGCAACGGTTGATTGAGCAAATTCTGAGCAAGACAACTTGCAATAGAACGTAGGATAGAATACACCACTCTGTTGTCTCACCGCATCAGACCTATCACTACGAACCAAACGGGTCTACCGCACTCCCCCCCTCCCACAACTCCGGCCCAACCTCAAGAACATTATACATCATCTCCGGATTCCCGATCTGATCGACGATAGACAAAAACTCATACGACGAGATCCCGGTCACATCGTCCAGGGTATCGACATTCACCGACGCAGACGAGTCCACCGACGGCGACCGCGTGCCCCGGATGGACAGCTGCGACAAGACCCGCGGCGGCGCAGGCGGCTGCGCGGACGGTTCTCCATTTGGGACCGCATTCTCCAGAGCTCCACCGTCTGCATGGCTCGGCCCCGACAACGTGAGCACGCGGAGACCGCCTTGCTCCACGCGTTGGGCAAACTCCTCGAACAGCCCCTCGATGCAGGACAGCTCCGCCTTGCGCACCTCGGCAACTTTGTTCCCGCCCCGGATCATCTCGTCGAGGATGGAGTGCGCCGCCGTTTTGCTGTGGGGTTGGTCGTCTGCCGCGGGCGGGAAGAGTGCGTTGGCCATGGTTAGATGGAGGGCGGCGGCGTAGGTGAATTCGAGGTCGAAGGGGAGGAAAATTTCTAGCGATTTAGTTAGTTGAGGGTAGGGTTGAAGAAGTGGAGAGGGTTTTTCACGCACCGAGGTGGCAGTTCTCGTCGCTCAGGATTTGGAGCATCTTGACGGCGGATTTGATCCCGATCGAGATGAGGGATTTGGGGAGCGCGAGGCAGTTTCGCCATTCTTCCTCGGCGCGGCCGAGTTTCTCGAGGCGTTCTTTTAGGACGGAGAGGAGGAGCGGCCGTGTCGCGATTATAACGCACTGCGTTTGTTGTATCAGAAGATGCGACGAGACCAAGATTTGTGTACCGTACCTGGTGGTATAGTAGAATGATATGGCGCGTCTCTTGCGGCACATTGTCCATCGAGCCTTGGAAGTTGACGTGGAGCATCTTCTCAATTTCCTCCGCATGCTTGGCCATCGTCTGCAATATGTTTCTTGTAATCTCGAGAAAACGTCCTAGCCGTGTCTTTTCTGTCTTGTAGATGGCTGCAACCCGAGTCAGATATCGATCGACCGAATCTATGATTCGGAACAAAACGCACTGTTGAGAATGTATGATAGCATCTGTGTGAGTCTGATCTGAAGGCTGAATATGATGTCGTGCAGACTGGCACTCGGGGTGTTGACCAACGTGGTTATGTCACTGTCCTGCGTGGTCATCGGAAGCCCCAGGGATGACGAAACATGTCTGTCCATGATGTACAAAGTCCACCAGAGATTCCTGCACCGGGCGACGGTTGCAGCGCCGAGTTCCTCCTCCGGAAGCTGGGTATGCAATCCTTCCAGTTGTGCGATGCGTATAGCGTGACCGACCTATATAGCATGTGTTAAAACCGAAGTAGCTACTCACCCATGTCACTTACATGTACATGCGCGGCTTCCCGATGGTCGATTGAATATAGGTAGACCCCCGCCAGCGCCAAAGTCTCAATGGCCAGCAAGCTGTCCTTCCCAGTAGACGTCTGGTTCGGCATGACCGACATGGCGCGCGCAAAGAACTTTGAGCCCGGCGGTCCGGAGAGGTTTCGCGGCCGCGACCAGAATGCGTTCCCCAGCGCAAGGACCAGGAGGAACTGCACGAACCAGAAACGGGGTCGGGTGGCCTCCTCGGGCGTGCTGCTAGCGTAGAATTTGTGCATGTGAGAGATGAAGGAGTCTTCGTCGAAGAATCGGCAGATCTGTCCCAGATGGAACTTGACTATGTTGAACAGATAAAGAGCGTAGTTCATGGAGGGGAGACCGCTGATGTCGGGTGGATCGCTGGCCGTGGAGCGGTTCCAGGTAAACGGGTAGATGTCGCCGTCTAGATAGAAATTGGGGGCGTTGATGGCCGGACTCACGTTGAGCTTCTCGGTCATCATGACAATGAGTCGCGCAGTGAGCGACCAGGCGGAGGTTGGCGCTAACCAAACTGTTCTCAAGTCAGCCTGTCGAACGTCGCCAGGGTGGGTTTACCAACTCCAGTTGCGTTGCTCCGTGTGTTTATTTTTGATGACTGTCGAGGGCAGTGTGAAGGGGCTTGTCCAGATGCTGCAGCTGAGCTCGTTCTCCTGCGGCACAACAGCGCCAGGCTCGGCGTCTACCAAGTCCCCAGCGGTTTGGACATCATGGGGAATTTCGCCCCCATCGCACTCGTCGTCCGGTCCGAATGCAGTATCCCAGGACCGCTTATTGCCAGTAGCACGTTGCCAGTTATAGGCTTGCCTTTGCAATTCGCGAAGATATCTGATCCAGGCGCCCGTCACTACGAGGGCTCCAGAAAGAAGCGTAGCCAGCGACAAACCTTTCAGACACGAGGATCTTACTATTTGCCTCGGAGAATTGACAGTTGAGCGAGCGTCGCTCGCAGTTGGCACAGGGTTCATCGCCAGAGCATTTTATCTTGCTCTGGCGGCACGCGACGCATCTACCTTTGTCAACCACACATTGAGTCAAGAGAAGGACGAGGATAATGCTTACGCGACGGCAGTCCTCCGTTGCCTGTAGCCCTGGGATTGCATCCCTGCTTGTCCCGGAATGTTGCTCGTATACAAGCCATGAAGTCGACTGGTAGGAATGAGTTGGGGTTAAGTGGTTCCAAGTAAGGTATATACCCCGCACGACGAACGCCTCCTTGTTATCAGGCATCATGTGATGGACCTGTGCCCTGGATTCCGAGACAGGACTAGTGCTACCAAATCTACTACGTTTCTTTCAGGTGTGATGCTACTAGGAACTTGCCTCTGTCTGGTGCGCATTCGTATTTCTCCAAACCAACGATATCTCGCAGTATGTACGGAGCCCAAGATCTATGAAGAATTCGAGTTATCAGCACACGAAAACGCCGCAGAACCGCCCGACTCCCTGTATGAATCGATAACTCCAACGACTGATCCATAGGTTCCGGCGACGGTCAAAAAGGTCCCCAGGGTCACCACCAGTATGCTCCAACACGCCATCAAACACCACTTCTTTGACTGTCTACTGCCGTTCTTCCAGTTATCGTACAGCCACATGCAACCCATGGGCTGAAAGGACATGAGCGTGCCCAGCAAGGCCCCGATCAGCGAGACGAGTGAGTTGAAGACGGGGATCGCACTGGCGATGATGTATGCAACGACTATGACGCCAAAGGTGCAGCTGAGCCAGACCGCCCAGTGTGTCAGGGTATTGCTGACCAGATGCCGGGACCCGCGGAGGAGGTGCACAAATATATACTTCGCCGGGATCTATACGCCAGTATATCTGTGTTAGCAGTGGTGGATTGGTGTCATGCATCGAGCTTACATGAGAAACAATCGTTGTTGTAACGATCAAACCTGGCAATGCAAAGCCGTATGACACCTTTTTCACAGTGCCACCGGCAGAGCCAAGTGCTGGAGAGGAGACATAGGAGCCGCAATAATAGTAGACTACACAACCGATCACGCCGTATACAGCCGTGACACCGGCCTGACAGATGAGGACTGCGCAAGTATACTGGCGAGGATTGCGCATCTCCGAAACGATGGAGAAGAACCCCGGCGTGCCCGAGAAGGC
Organism: Aspergillus sp. MEXU 27854; assembly: GCA_019721355.1. Classification (NCBI taxonomy): domain Eukaryota; kingdom Fungi; phylum Ascomycota; class Eurotiomycetes; order Eurotiales; family Aspergillaceae; genus Aspergillus; species Aspergillus sp. MEXU 27854. The sequence continues at coordinate 2,120,918 of JAGMTT010000003.1, forward strand.
AAATACGAGCGCAGATACGGCTGTGATTCCCTCGGTAAATGATGGGTTTCCAATAACCCTAAAGTCAGAGACCCAGACCGCGGTATCTTGCGGCGCAGCGGCGGGCCGACCTTGAATGCCGACGGCAATTGTGACGATGAGGACTGAGAGAGCGGTGAGAACACACAGAAGTATGATCGTACCGACGTAAGTTGTCACTTACTGGCGGTGAGAATACAGGGGAGCCCGATCCATGCGAGCCAGGTAATCCGACCAAGTGTTCGAATACTCGCAAACGCGAACCCCACGATGGCGGAGACTGCAATGAAAATCGCCGTGCATGCGCCGTGGCTAGAGACTGCGTTTAATCCGATCGACATGCCCAGGATTCCCGAGCCGGTGACGAATACCCAGTATACACAGCATTAGTCGGTGGATATAGTATGGGATCTTTGAAGTGAATACATACAGAGACAAAAAGCGGTCGAGAGGAGTGCGCGACCGACTCGACCGAAAATCAGTCCTCCCGCGTCGTCGATTCCATACACCTCGGGATGGTTTATCTTGAAGGTACCGATGACACAGTTGGACCATGTCGTAATGCAGGCGACAGCACAGAGACAGATCACCCCCGGAATCATGCCGAGGGAATCAAAGGCGGTAGGAATAGAAAGAACACCCAGGCCAATCTGGGTTTTCATCATGAGAATCACTGTTCCCAGGAATCCCACCTAGAAGGTAGTTAAATCTCCGGTATGATAGAACAAATGAAACTGAGCTGTACACACGTTGCGGTAATTGGGACCTTCTTCCGTGATCTCTCCAAAAACGGCGTCATGAGTTGGACTGTCGTGCGAAGGAGCCTTACTGATGACATCCTTGGTCTCTGAAGGCTGAGGCATACCCATGATGAAGAATGGTGGAATCTGGAAGTGGAACCTTGATAGACGCCGGTAGGACCTGGATGTTTATATGGGGATGAAATTTTGTGCCAATTGTTCATTAGCGAGTCGTACAAACGTTATTCTGGCTTACAGTCTACCTAGCTTGGGAAGGTGGCCTACATGGTGGGGTGGATTTTCTCGTATGCATCCTAAGGGGCTCGCGTGTGGCCTACTTTGACAGAATGAACGCTAGGGGGCGTTGATACATCCGTTGATACGTTGATACGGGTATGTAGGGCGGGGTGGCCATGCATACTCCGATCTTTCCGGAAGGGTGCCCGAACATATGCCTTAGCATGGCCTTCTGATATGATCAAGTTTCGGGGGTCACGAATGGGTTATCTCTAGTAATTGCAATGGTGTGTCGCAGTTGTGCTCCTTGTAGGCTCCTTGTAGGGCCCTGATAACGTTTGTAGCATGTCTATCTTGCTATAGACATACGGCTCTGCTGTAAATCGACGCATGGCTACCCCTTGCGAAGCTCTCGCTTGGCTTGCACTGAGAAACATACTTTCCGTCCCACGAGGCAAATCCGGGAAAGATACAGCCCCAGACTCCACCCGCTCCACGATGGTCTCCAGGCGGAGAGGGTGACTTCATAGCGGGTCTGGCATGCGGGGGTGGGTTGGAATGGATCAAGTCTCTCCACAGTGTGGGGTTGACATGAAAGTCGTGGTCGTTTGCTGCATACTCTCATGCGTTAAACTTGGCTGGAGGGTTGAGTATGCTTTAGCTTTCGGCGGTGAATGGTCATGCCATTAGGAATGCTGTTCATAGTCACAGCACGTGGAGTGATATTGGTCCTGTGGACTTGAAATGCGTAGGTCACAGTCGTGGGTCGGATTGTCAACAGCGGTATCTGGATGAGTGTACTTCCACGAAAAGAACGATTATTACAGGGTCGTCTAAGCCGCGAGTACTTTTCGAATATCCCGAGTCGCAGAGGAACACCAACATTGATGGGCCACCAGAAACTCACTGGTCAGAAGTTGAACTTTGACGAACACCGTTAACTCCACACATTGTGGGTCATTCTGTCTGCCAGCCGAGGACAGAAGATCCCTACTCGATTGGCTCATCCAGCTGTAGGCTTCTCATGGACGGGATATTGTGGCTGTCCCTGGCGGACTTTGTAGATGCGAACCACTTGAGATACCCGAGGACCCAAGCCTCCCGTTTAGAGGATAAGATGAGGTTATGCCCGAGAGCTTTCCGAGAAAAAGTTGGAAGAGAGCCGTTCTCATATAGCCACTTCACTGTTCATGACTGTATCATATCACCGCTCAGTTATATCCTTTCAGTTACAACTCACCAAAAAAAAAAAAAATCCAGCGTCGGCTCGAAGGGTCATATATTCGACTGTCAAGAACTTGGGTGAGTCTTCGGGATGTTTGACCGGGTTGACTGGCCGATCCGAGAATGATATGAGAGTCTCAGACCAGCCCGGATTACCACCTGGAAGTAACCCCGATGGCTCATCCATGACAAGTTGATGTTTGGTCACGGCAAGAAGAGAGGACGTCGGAAGAAGCAAGCGAGACAGCCGAGCCGAGCCGATCTTATCTCGGCCCACCCGATCCCTGTCACTCTATACCGGGAAAGCCGGGGAACATCGAGGACAAAACCATTGCAACCAGCTTATCGTTAATCGTTGAATATGGATCTGCGCAGATGTCAAGTGTGTGGATTCTTCACAAAGGGTCGATGGTCGTAGGACCTGTTCGATCCGCGCTGAGCCCTTTCTCACTGTTAGTGATGATCGTCTACCCAAGGTTGGAAGCGCCCAGATGAGTTAACGTTGACGAAGTATATCTCACGATCCGTAATCAGTCCTTTTGCAAAGGGCCTTATTTCCTACTACGTTGTTAAGATAAACCCACTTGTATGCCTCTGGAGGGACGATCCGAGGATGCCATAGCCTTAGGCCAGTGACTGTTCCCCAAGCCCATCATGCATCAATAATAAGGTACTACGATTGTACGGCTGTATACCTTAGTTGCAATATTTTCGTAGAGTAAGCCGCTGTTAGCAGCCGGGAAGTTTTCTCCCTAGAAGGAAGGTCTGCAGCTGGGTCCAATCTATATCGTGCTGTTTCATGAGATCACGAGGTTGAATCACAGACTAATACAGCCACTTATCATAACTATACAGCAGTTCGTCCATGGGAAGCCCGCCGACGATAGGTTCGTAAAGCGCCTTTCGGGTTCGTTCCCGGCCGGCTTGTCATCAAGGCTATTTGATCGGCTTTCCCGACAGGATCATAAAGAACTACCTCTGACCTCAGGTATACAAGGTTCCAAGTGGCGCTCATCCTCCAGTGACTTGAATGTATCAAACGTGGTGGAGCAAGTTGACGGCCATCGGTAGCCTTTTCTTTGTCTGGCCTTCACATATCGTCCAATGAGAACCACATTCTGAGGGATTATGAAACAGCAAGTACATGAGCTGTCTGCAGATTTATTTTAGTCTATAAAGCTTCTTGGCCTATGATCGTCCCGCCTTGTCCGGTGCAAGTAGCCCCGGACCGTGTGGCGCACGGTAACCGCTCCGATCACCAAACACTCTCGGCCTCATGTACCGTAGTCTCAAGGTGATGGGTTCGTTTCCTGAACTTGGTTAAAGAATGCGATTGGACTATCCTACTCAACAAGGTTATCTTCTACACATAGTGACACATGATCAAGTAAGTAAGCATCAGAAGATATCAAGATGCTATCAGGTGTATAGGACATAAAAGGGAGAGACATCACCACAAAAGGGCTGTCTATCTCAAGGTTATAAACACTATCACTTGCGAGACATATCTATACTAGGCTGAGAAACCGCCATGGCTGCCTCAATGCTGCACTACTTCCGCTACGGAAACAACGCACCCTCCAAAGAAACACCTTCAAACGGCACGACGCCAGTGCGTGCGCTGCCCGCATCGTGGTACACCTCGCAGGAGATGTACGAGCTGGAGCGCCGCGCGATTTTCTCCAAACGCTGGCTCTTCATCACGCACAGCTCGCGGCTCAAGAACACGGGCGACTGGCTACGCTACGAGATCGCCGGATTCGACTTCATCATCACGCGGGACCGCGAGGGCCAGATCAACGCGTTCCACAATGTGTGCCGACACCGCGCGTACCCGGTGGTCGAGAAAGAAGGCCAAGGCAACAACAAAATCCTGGCTTGTCGATACCACGGCTGGTCCTACGGGCTCAACGGGAAACTCGCCAAGGCGCCCGGGTACCAAGATCTGGACGGATTCAAGAAAGAGCAGAACGGGCTCTTCCGGATTCACGTCAAGGTTGACGTCAACGGGTTCATCTGGGTGAATATGGACGCAAAGGAGACCCCCGAAGTTACCTGGGAGGAGCACTTCAAGGACGTCGACAAGCAGGAGCGGTACAAGCCGTACAACTTTGACGAGTACGACCTCGACCACACGTACCAGCTCGACGGCGACTACAACTGGAAGATCCTGGCTGATAACTTCAACGAGTGCTACCACTGCCCGACGACACACCCCGACATCCCTGATTTCATCAACCTCGACTCGTTCGACAGCGACGTCAAAGACGGACATATCCAGCACCGCTGCAAGTCCACGCCCGAGCAGCTGGCGCAGGGTCTGGATGTCCACAGTACCTACTACTTCCCCAACGCGTCCATGACCATCTCGTGAGTCTGCACATATTCTCAAACGGGAATCTCTCTAACGTTATAGGGCACATTTCATCATGGTCCAAAAGTTCCTCCCCAAAGGCCCGAACAAATCCACCATGGCCTACGAAATCTACCGGAACCGACACTCTTCCGACGCCGATTTCAAGCGGATCAGTGAGATGTATGCGCGCGTTATGGCCGAAGACAAAGTCCTCTGCGATAACGCCCAGAAGAACCTCGACCGCGGCGTCTTTATCAATGGCCAGCTGCACCCGAAGTTTGAGAAAGCGCCGCTCTTCTTCCAGAGCACAGTGCGCGAAGTCATTACGGAGCATTTCGACCGCGAGAAAGCCGAAGGACGGCAGATCTGGCCTGCGAGACAGAAATTGCCTGGTGATGCTCAGGTGAGCGAAAAAGATGAGAGCCTCTGCGCGAGTCTGGGCTGTGGAGCGCAGAAGGAGGTTCTCGCTTGGTGATGGTATTCTGGCATGTTAGCGCTCTCTTTTGGTTCCTATGTTCGGCAAGTCCTGTACTGGATCTCGACATCTTTGGTGTAGATAACTAGGTAGTTTATGAATCAGATTGTCTGTACTTGCATACATGGAGCGGTCCGGACTCCGGGCTCCGGCCCCCGATGAGATGCGGGGACGGCTATCCTTAGTTCTATACTTCTCGACGATGATTGGAATGCGACACTATTGTGCGATCATCTGCTCCAGGATGGCGCCAGAAATGTCAATCCATCGGGGAATATCTCTCCGACAGGAATAATACCGAGGGGTGACAGCCCAATGATAACTGTCTTCTTCTTTCAACCTTCGTGAACCGATCTCTATCACCCAAGCTGAGTGCAAGTCGACTCTAATCATACAACTTCACACAATACATAGTGTACACAATGAAGATGTCCTCAACTCGCCCCAACATCCTCTTCATCATGGCCGACGACCACGCGGCCAAGGCCATCTCCGCCTACGGCGCCGGCATCAACAACACGCCGCACCTGGACCGGCTCGCTAAAGAGGGCATGCTATTCAACCACTGCTACGTGACAAACAGCATCTGCACGCCGTCGCGGGCGGCCATCCTCACAGGCACATACAACCACGTCAACGACGTGATGACGCTGGACAGCGAGATCAACAGCCGCGCACCGAACGTAGCCAAAGCCCTGCGCACGGGCGGCTACGCGACAGCCATGTACGGGAAATGGCACATGGGTGAGGGCCCACGCCACGAGCCGTCCGGCTTCGACGACTGGGCCGTCGTCCCCGGCCAGGGCGAGTACTGGGACCCGGCGTTCATCACCCGGTCCGGCTCCGCCAACCGCGCGGGCTATGCCACCGATGTCATCACGGACCTGAGCCTGGACTTCATCAAAAAGACGCGGCGGGAGGATCCATGCAAGCCGTTTTTTGTCATGTGTCACCATAAGGCGCCGCATCGGAGCTGGGAGTGCGATGATAAGCACAAGCATCTGTACAAGGATCCAGTCCGTCTGCCGGATACCTTCAGCGATGACTATAAAAATCGGGCGCGCGCGGCGAGTGTTGCGAAGATGCGGGTCAGCGATGATCTCACATACTTTGATCTGGGGTTGGCGCAGCCGGATGGTGGTGCTAGACACGGGCTGGGGGAGAAGGTGGTCAACACCTGGTTCTTTACGGACCGCAAGATCAAGGCGCCCGACGATGTGACCAAGCTCAGGCTTATCGACAAGGAGGACGGGACCGTGTTCACGTTTGCATCGCACGCCGAGCTGGCCGAGTTCAAGTTCCAGCGCTATATGCAGCGTTACCTCCGCACGATCCAGAGTATTGATGACAACGTCGGGCGCATGCTCCAGTACCTCGAGGAGGAGGGGATCGCGGACAACACGGTCGTGATCTACACAAGCGACCAGGGCTTCTTTCTCGGCGAACACGGCTGGTTCGACAAGCGGTTCATGTACGAAGAAAGCTTCCAGATGCCGTTCCTCATCCGGTACCCCAATCTGATCAAGCCGGGGTCCATCTGTGACGACATAATCTGCAATGTGGACTTTGCGCCGACGTTCCTGGATCTCGCCGGGCTGAGGGTCCCAACATACATGCAGGGCGTGTCGTTCCGGAGTCTCCTCCGCGGTAAGACGCCCGAGGGATGGCAGCAGGTCGCATACCATCGATACTGGATGCACAACGATCCCATCCACCACTGCTATGCGCACTACGGCATCCGAAACCAGAGGTACAAGCTGATTTACTGGTACAACGAGGATTTTGGAATCGAGGGCGCCAGGCCTGCGGATGCTGACCACAAAGAATGGGAGTTGTTCGATTGCCTGGAGGATCCACTCGAGCTGTTCAATTGCTACCATGAGGCGCGTTATGCCGACGTCGTCAAGGAGATGACCCGGCTGCTTGAGGATAAGATGGAGGAGATTGGAGATGTACCGGTGCATTTTGGTCATTGGACGGCGTTGGAGGGGTGTGGACCTCAGGTTCGTGAAGGGGGTAGTGTTGTCAAGTATTAGGTTGAGTATTCATTAATGTGATGGATAGTTTGCGGTTGTTATGAGATGATTTGTTGATTCTGGTATAGATGAATTGAGTCTCACCATCCCGCAGCGCCTAGTTTATGGTACTGAAGTGTAACATGCGAGTAACGAAAAGAGATCATCAATCAATGACGCAGAGATAATCTAGATACTGACAGATAAGATACCTCCCATATGCACGACTATCAAGCCCGCTTATGGGTAGACTCCTCAGCATGCGTAACCCGGACCTTACCAGGAGGTAATTTCGCTGGGTCGGAATCAGAATTAACACTCTCCTCTTGACCTTTAGAAAGAGAAGCATCAGACGCGACGCCATCGTACAACGCATTGATCTCCTCAAGGGTCTTGCGGGCAGTCTCCTTCAAGCAAAAGATAGTGAACAACGTGATCAGCACATCCAGCGCGCCGAACAGCAGAAACGTCCCCCAGTGCATAGCCGCCATGATGTACGGCGTGGAAAAGCTCCAGACGAAATTGAAGAGCCACTGGGTGCCGACCCCGAACCCGACCCCAGGCTCGCGAATGCGCGTTGGGAAGATCTCACTCGTACAGGGCCAGGGCAGCGGACCCCAGCTGAAATTGTAGGCGATGATGTCCAAGTAAATGAGGGCGACCGTCGCTATTCCTGCCGAAGTCACCGGCCCGTTGTCCTGCGGCGGATGCGTCTTGACGACCGCCGCAGTGGCAATCATACAGGCCGCCATGAAGACGGCGCCGCCGGTCAGCAAGGGTTTCCGCCCGAAGCGGTCGGACATGAACACCACGAACAGGAAGCAAGCGACGACCTTGATGGCGCCAAAAATCCCCGTCAGCAGTAGGTTCTTGTCGCCGGGTCCAACCAGAATGGAGAAGAACTGCGGACCGAAGTAGGCCAGCGCGGTCGAGCCGGTCGACTGCTGCGATAGGAAGAGGCCACCGGCGATTAACAATCTGTGTCTGTTGGGCCGTTCGAGCAGCTCGGTCAGCTTGAACCCAGCTCGTGCGTGCCGTTCTTCTTCGAGACCGTGGCAGATCGCGGCAAACTCCTCGGCTACTTCCTCGCCTTCGCTGGCGCGGATCCAGACGATGCTGCGCCAGGCCTCGTCGTTCTTGCCGTGCGCTAAGAGCCAGCGTACGCTTTCATCCAGCGTGAACATGCCCAGTCCCATCAGCGCGCCGGGAACGAGCTGGAGACCGATGGGTATCTGCCACTGGGAAGCGCTGGCGGGCATGAACTTGACGCCGTAGTCCACCCAATACGACACGAGGATGCCGATCGTAAAGGTTAGTTGATAGAAGCTGCCCAGCCGGCCGCGGATCTCTTTCGGACTCATTTCGGACATGTAGATGGGAATGACCGTTGCTGAGCCACCGACCCCCAGACCGCAGATGACCCGGCCGACATAGAACGCCGGGAGAGAGTGCGTGTCGATGACCTCGAGCACCACGCCGATACAAAAGATGAATGAACATGCCATCATGGCTATCCGTCGACCAAACCGGTTGGTCACCGGCCATACTAGGAAACAACCCACGAGCGCGCCAGCCTGCTGGATGCCGACGGCGATCGAGCTTACTCGAGTTTCGTCATGTTTGGTATAGCGGAAGGACTCTTCAAAGGAGCTGAAGGTGAGGACGCCGCCTGAAATGGGTGCCTGTTAGGACCGTCGTGAGAAGGCAGATGTATGAGGAAGCACTGCACCGATGACGCCCGAGTCATATCCGAACAACGCCCCGCCGCAACACAGCACCGAGGCCAGCCAGTAGGCTCTAAATCGGGCTTTGGAAAATTGTAGCCACTGCATAATGTTGTGGCTAGAAGGTTTGCTGACAAGATATCACCGGAATGCGGCGCAAGAATGTCAGAGTCAGATCACCAACTCTGAGCTTCCGCCGTTAGATGATGAGAGAAGAGAGATGAAAGAACGACGAGAGCGGAGATGTTGATATAGCTCGGCACTTACAGGGTTACTTCATCTCGCATGATCAGGGACAGCTCAGTGGTGGTTCCAATGAGCGGCAGAGGCCTGAGCCCGGATGCGGCACGGCACACATGCCAGCCACTTCCCTCGCTCGAGCGCGCCGATCCCGACACTGCTGAACACTATTGGCAGCCGAGCCAGGAATGCTATCTCCAGAAGAATCGGTGAGTGCTCGGTCTGTGTCTCTGGCAGGTCTATCCTGGAGCTGCGTACGCACGTGGAAATGTTGTGCATATAGTAGATAGTAGGGCTTGGACACGGTATAGAATGGCGGTAAGGAACAACTCCATATGATTTTCTGGGCTTGATCTCATGAATCTCACCCATCTCTGATCTATCGACTAAAGAAGCTCCTCGGATTTCTCCACGCGGCTCCACGTGTATCTCTCCACTCGGCCACGCTTGGCTGCCTCTTGCACTGCACCAGGTAAGGAGTCATGTCGCCACAGCCGCAGAGTCCGGAACTCATATCCAGAGAGATAAGGGTGAGATGCTGTGATGTTCAGCTCCCGTTTTACCGTCGGATTCTAAGAAGATTAGGGCTTCACCTCTCATGATCCAGCATGCGACCAAGTACGTCAAGTCAGGTGTCCTCGAACCGAACAAGAGCCTGAGTATTTGACAGTGTAGAATCAAGAAAATTGGGTGCGGTCGAGAACTGCCGTCGTGCTCCAACTGTGTCAAGGCCAAGGTCAAATGTGTGAGGTCAGACAAGGGAAAAAGGCCGAACCAGGTCAACAGACTGTACGATGCCTCTTGTGCATAATGCATGGAGCTAAATCCTAATGAATATGCACAGCGTCAATGATCTCGACAAAGTCGGTGACCGATTGGCTACTCTGGAGAGCAGCGTCAACCTCATTCATCAGCGGTTGGACGAATTCTTCCAAGGCCTCTCTCAGCAGCAGCCCATAGGCACAGCCAAGGATGATCGGACTCGAGAGCACGGGGCGATGCAGATCCCACGTTTATCAATGCAGGATGACGACGACGGGCTAAATCCGCCTTTGCAGGATACATTCAGCAGCAGTACCGCCGGCAGCTCGTTGATGGCTCTGTTCGAAGCGGCAGACGACAAAATCACAGTTCAATTGGATGAATTGGCGCCAAAGGCTACACTCCGAGATAGTCTTCGTCGTGGGAGGCGACAAGAATCGCAGCTTCCTTCACTGCATGACTTTCTAGCGTTCAAGTCAGACATCTATCGAGGTCTGCCACTTGCTACCCACACAGCTCGGGTGGATCTCTCGAATGATGGCACACCTCTTCTTCTCCCGCCCAAGCGGCTGCTCGATCCCATTGTTGAGCCGTACTTTCGGCACATCTCCTCTGTGGTGCCTCTGATTGGGCGACAAGCCTGTCTCGAGGCTATCGAGCAGTGCTACGAGTCCGATGGGCCATCGGCCGACGCAGACCCGGCGTGGGTAATATTGTTCAACTATATCATCCTGTTCTGCTTCGTGGGACAGTATATGCCTCTCGAACGACCAAGTACTGACGTCGATGTCGTTTCCATCACACGCTTCGAGAAACCCTTCGTTACAAATATCCGGCGATCATTCTCAATCATCAACCATCTACTTGCTCCAAGACTGGTAAACGTGCAAGCCCTGTTAGCCTTGGTGGGTTTCGTGTGCTCCAGTATATATACATCCCAGCTCTAATATATCGGATCAGACTTTGATATCCCAGAGATATTTCTCGGAGTATGTCACTCAGTATTTATTGAATCAGACATGCTTTGTGGCCAAGTGCATGGGCCTGCATGAACAGAGAGACGACCACGAGGAGCTGACGACCGACGATACTAATGAACGACGCCGGGTGTTTAGCTGTTTGTTCATCGTCGATAAGGATGTGTCCATGTTACTCGGGACACCCCCAAACCTCCATCACCAGGACTGCGACGTGGCTTACCCGCTACAAGCGACTTATGATTACCGACTCCGGTTGGACGCCAGTATCCTCTTTGGAAAAATTTACAGCGAGCTCTACTCTCCAGCAGCTGCCCGCGCTTCTCCTTCGACCATTGAACGACGTATTGACGAGCTTCTCACAGATCTTGACAACCTACAGTGCTCCATTGACAATGTCTCTCCAAAGGAGGCTGACTCCATGGGCCGTCGAGCCTGGCAGTTTTTAAAACTAGAGCAGGAGCACTTTGTTCATCATGCGCGGCTGATGGTGCTACGGTGTAGCTCTCATCCGGCCAAGCACGAGCGTCGCCTGTTGGAAGCCAGACACTGCATCGGGACAATGGGGAAGATTCGTGCTGCTCGACCTACCGTTGGTGGGTTCATGGTTCTGCGACGGTAAGCTCCCTACTCCAGATATTACCCTCATAGCCTAGATATCAATGGCTGACGGAAGAACAGCCCGTTTCAATGGCGCCCTTTTGCAGCATTTTTCGAGCTTCTTCCGTGTGTGTTCGCATATCCGATAGCCCCTGAGCAGCTTCACGAGCTGGACTGCATTAAAGAGCTGGTTAGCATGTTGCGCTTTGTGACTTCGGCAGATGATCCATCCTCCTATTGCGGAAAGCTTCTTTGCATCGCGGAAGGGTGTATCGCTATAGCCGACGAGTTTGTTCGACAGTGTCTATGCCACCAGAGTGTGACCTCGACGTTGCCTCCCTCCTTGACGAACAGGGATCTGCTGGGGAAGCGCAAGGCGAGCCCTACGCCTTTGTCCAGCAGGGGTCGTCCGCCAACGCGGTGTCGTGCCGGCTCCGATCACCAGTCGGACGAGCTTCGTCCGTCAAATGAGGTAGACGCATCGATTAGTATGACGGAATCAGCACCGTCGGGGTCTTCAGAGGCAATGGGATCTGCCTTGTTGGGCTCCAACTCTTTCAAAAATGAGAGCTTACAGAGCATAGATTTAGGGGGGCTCCAGGATGGTTTCTTATCTTTATTGGATGATGAGTTGTTCTGGGGTGATGGCGTTTAATGAATGGTCGTACGATATATATGTGCCATATGACATTGACATCCCTGTTCTTCATCCGGCCAGCACTCGTTCCATGTCCGTACAAAAGCACACCATCAATTATATTGCTCAAAGATTATGAATCAATAAACAAGATGAGACACGAAGATCGAAGAATATCCTAGAGTCACCTGCTGTGGAACATCACGTGACCAGACCCCTTGCTGCCAAGCTTTCTATTGATAATCAATCGGGCGATACAATCAATCAGGCCATTCAGCGCCACCAACAAGGACAGCTTGTCAACTTTGCGGTTTCATACCTAGTATCCTCCCAACCCGTCACTCCCTCCAGACTGTTCGTTCTCTCCACCATTCACTACGACTGTCGATTGACTCTGCATTCTTTCATTCCCAATCTTTGAATCGCATGGGATGCCTGCAAATATGAGCCATTGCATCTGCGCGATCTAATTGTTGTCCCCCACTCGATGATTTTCATGTGAAGATCAACCACTTGTCCTGATCGCAATATACACATCTACACCGTCTAGACTTCTTTATCTGCATCCGATACCCATCCGTTTTCTTTCTTTTGCACCAGAAGAACGCGGCAATTACGCCTACGAAAGTATGCGCTCGGCGGCCAAAGTTTTTTATTTGGCCGTGTTCGCCTTGGGCTTGGTCAACGCCGACTCCCAAGATGACCATCCCATCTGGCGACATACCCATGAAACTTGCGCGGTGAGTGCGGATGAACCTCTCTTCTTCATTTTAGAGGACAGGTTACTAATGGGCTTTGTTTCACTAGATCAATCCTAACGCCATGGTGTCCGATACATGCCTTTCCTACGCCACCGTCGATCAACTCAATGACCAAGCCTACTCGCTCCTCCAATCCATCACCCAAGATACAGACTTTTTCTCCTACTATCGCCTCAATCTTTTTAACAAAGAATGCCCGTTCTGGAACGACGCCAACAGCATGTGCGGAAACATCGCATGTTCGGTGAACACTATCGACTCCGAAGACGACATCCCCCTAACATGGCGCGCGGAAGAACTCAGTAAACTAGAGGGCCCCAAGGCGGGCCATCCGGGCCGCAGTGTGCAGAAAGAGAGACCGGTCAACCGACCTCTCCAGGGAATGCTGGGCGAAAACGTGGGGGAGAGCTGTGTGTTCGAGTACGACGACGAGTGCGATCAGCGGGACTACTGTGTGCCGGAGGACGAAGGCGCCAGCGGCAAGGGGGACTATGTCAGCCTGGTTGACAACCCGGAGCGGTTCACGGGGTACGCGGGGCCGGGCGCCCACCAGGTGTGGGATGCGATCTACCGCGAGAACTGCTTCCTCAAGCCGGTGTCGCAGCAGCTCGAGCTGTCGCCGATCCCGCAGGCGGGCGGCCTCCAGGCGGTCAACGACTTCCGCAGTGTCCTCCAGAAGGAGTCGAAGCGCACCGAGGGCCTGCCGTTCGACAACGAGTGTCTGGAGAAGCGGGTCTTCCACCGCGTCATCAGCGGGATGCATGCGTCCATCACCACCCACCTCTGCTGGGACTACCTCAACCAGACGACGGGCGAGTGGCACCCGAATCTGCAGTGCTTCAAGGAGCGGCTGCACGACCACCCGGAGCGCATCTCGAACTTGTACTTCAACTACGCGCTGGTGTCGCGCGCGGTCGCCAAGCTCCGCAAGCACCTGCAGAACTACACCTACTGCACCAGCGACCCCATCCAGGACTCCCTGACCAAGGAGAGGGTGTCGCGTCTGACGGCGACGCTGGCGGAGCGCCCGCAGATCTTCGACGAGAACCTCATGTTCCAGGACCCCAGCGCCATCGGCCTGAAGGAGGACTTCCGGAACCGCTTCCGGAACGTGAGCCGACTGATGGACTGCGTGGGCTGTGACAAGTGCCGCCTGTGGGGGAAGCTCCAGGTGAACGGCTACGGTACGGCGCTGAAGGTGCTGTTTGAGTACGACGAGACCAAGAACGGCGAGAACCCGCCGCTTCGGCGAACCGAGCTAGTGGCGTTGATCAACACTCTCGGTCGGATCTCGCACAGTTTGGCTGCCGTGCGGAGCTTCCATCGCGCCATGGAAGTCGGGGATGGTGAGACCTTTGCGATCGCGGCGGGGGCGCCCTCGGGCCATGGCCGGTCCGGCGGTAAGACCCGGCGTCTTCTCAAGGATGGTGGGTCGACGTTTTACTACGAAGACGACGCCGAAGACGATTTCCAGTATATGACGGAGAAGATGCCGTGGGAGCGCCGGGAGCGGCGTGAGACGGATACGATTATGGACGATATCAAGGCCGAGTTCGCCGTGGTGTGGGATACTTACGTCTACGTTCTGAAGAGCTGGATGGCGATCCCCAAGACATTGTAAGGACCTACCCCGATGTCCAGGTATTGCTTGATGACTGACCGATATTAGATGGGAGTTGGGCGTCCTTGAGATGAACCGTCTGTGGAGTTACTGGCTGGGTCTCCCTGTTCCTCCCCGGTCATGGAAAGTTCGACGACCGGGTCTGCACACGGAGCGTCATGAGGAGCTGTGAGGAACGGTTTATTCTGAGTTGTAGTGTAAAGACATATATTCTCTGGGAAGATCCCAGGTGTGCATATTGGAGTTGGGCGAATCTTGCATCATGTGTTATGGGCGTTCGGATGGGTATGATAAACCGGATAGAGTTCTTGAATGAGTAGCTTGTTCTGATCGACATGACCGAGGTACATCGTAAGTAGATGACCTATTGTAGATATTCTTTTCCGTAGGACGTAGACTCCCTCCGACGGAGAGATCTGAACGGAAAACCCATTCTGGTCGAATTGAAAGTGCTGTCATCGAGCGATGCACTCATCTACGCTGCAGAATGCATCCTGGGCGGACAAGCAGTTGATATACCGGAGAAGCTGCTGGACTAACCGGAGATCGCCGTCGGCAAAGTGAGCCTCGGCCCAGAAGGCACATGCGCTCCCTGTCTCTCCCCCATACTTTTTCCTCCGCTTCCTGACTAACCATCCGTCTTCCCCTCTCGGCTTCTCCCCTTCTCTTCTCTCTTCTCCCTCTTTCTCTCCACCTTCACCTCCATCCCCATACCTTCACACCGACTCTTTCTCGTTCATCATCTCGACTCGGCCTCTTTGGCTGGCCCCTTTGTTCGAGTCGATCCTCCATGCGACGCTGGTGAGAAATCCTCTCCCGCATTGCCATGGCGTCGGTATCGCCACCCAAACCCTGGGAGAGGGCGGGCGCTTCGGCCGGTGGTAGGTGTTCGACCACCACGTCGTTGTTTGATTTTCCGATCTCTGTTCGTGTATACTGACTGCAGTGACTCATAGGATCCGCGTTAGCAGCCTCGTCCGCCGCTAGTCCGGCCGCTCCCACGACCATGTCCGCAACCACAAACTCTTCGTCGGCCCCGACCGCCGCAACGACCTCCTCCGCTCCCGATCTCCCCTCTCGCCCCAACGCTCTCAACTCCGTCGTCAACCGCACGGCGTCCAACTACTCGCCGTACGGCGCCTCCCGCTTCGGCACGAGTCCCTACGGGGGCATCGGCGGCTACGGCAGCTACTCGTCGCCCTACTCCCGCTTCGGCACGATGGGCGGGATGGGCTCGATGTACGGTGGCTACGGGGGCTATGGCGGCATGTACGGCGGGATGGGCGGCATGGGAGGCATGTACGGCGGTATGCCGGGCGATCCCAACGATCCCAACAGTTTGACGAATTCCTTTGGCCAAAGCACCCAGGCCACCTTTCAGATGATCGAGAGTATCGTGGGCGCGTTTGGTGGGTTCGCTCAGATGCTGGAGAGTACCTATATGGCGACGCATAGTTCTTTTTTCGGTATGTTTCATTTGTGCCCCCGCGAGTCACCATAGAGGCATGCTAATGGTGTTCCAGCTATGGTTTCGGTCGCAGAGCAGTTTGGAAATCTGCGCAACACCCTGGGCTCCGCTCTCGGCATTTTCACAATCATCCGATGGTTCAGGACGTTAATCGCCAAGATCACCGGACGCCCACCCCCGGCTGATGCGACGGCCCTCACCCCGTCTGCGTTTGCCGCCTTCATGAACGGTCGGTCCTCGCCGGCCACCCTCCCCGACGGCTCTCCGGCGCCGCCGAAGCCCTCGAAGAAGCCGTTCTTCATGTTCCTGATTGCCGTCTTCGGTCTGCCCTACTTGATGGGTAAGCTCATCAAGGCGCTTGCGCGCTCGCAGGAGGAGCAGCGCAAGCAGCTTATGTTGGGACCGAATGGAGAGCCCCTGCAAGGCCAGGGCGCCCCACTGGACCCATCCAAGCTCGACTTCTGCCGCGTGCTGTATGATTACTCGCCCGAGTCGCAGGAGAGTGCGGGTATCGATCTGGCGGTGAAGAAGGGCGACATCGTTGCCGTACTGAGCAAATGCGATCCGATGGGCAACGCATCGGAATGGTGGCGGTGCCGGGCCCGCGACGGCCGTGTCGGATACCTTCCCGGTCCTTACCTCGAAACGATCCAACGCAAGCCCCAGCAGGCGGCCATCACGGCGGGCAGCCAACCGGCCAGCCGCAGCAACAGCCTGAAGGCGACGGTTGCCGACGCGGCTCCGGCCGACGATGCCAAGAAGCCGCAGCTGAGCGGGAAGATGGGCGACATCTCTCCCGAGAGCTTCCAGAAGAGCGCCTTTTACACCTGAACCATCTACCCCTGATCTTTCCTCCGCACATATTTTTTTTTTTTCGTCTCGGAACGGGACGCGACCTTGTATCTTACCTGTGGAGACCGTCATGACTTCACCTATACCATCACTTTTCTTTTCACTCTCGGATGTTACAGCGTTGGGTATTGGGCTATATGGATTCCATTACTGATTGTTTTTCGTTATCTCTCATCTTATTCTTTATACGTTTCAGCGGCAAGCCGATGATTTTTATCTCTTATTGGTGTAAGGTACTGCGTGGTCTGGATTGGAAGACAAAATTGTAGACTCGAGTTTCTTGCAGATTCTCCGTAATCTTTTTCTTGTAAGCGGATGATATCTCACACCTGCCAAGCAGGCGTAACGCACCGGCCCTCGCTGGGCAAGATTGAGCAGCCGCTAAATCTCTGGATGCATGCACGATGTACATCATGCTGCATGGGTGATTTGGGCCGTTGCTGCCCAATGTCTGTCTGAGCGTCGTTGGCCATAGGTTTCGTAGAATAGGGGATTCATACTTGAGCCACCTAGGAGACAAGTAGTACCTAGGAGACTTGCGAAATAATAGACTGTATATCACCCGCAAATCCTACTGCAGAACTTTGGTACCCAGTAACAATGTCATGCCATACTCATGTATAGACAGAGTAATACTAAACACAATGTGAGTTGAAACCACCGTCCATTCCCTGGGTACTCCATAATTCAGGAGCGAGGGCCGAATAAAGTTTCCCAGGAGCCCTGGATCTCGATCCCGCCTTGGTTGCCTCGCCGCAGGTCGCGGAGATCCTCTGGCGCTGCATTCCATTACCGCATTCTATTGTAAGCGAGCCTGCCTGCCTGTCTGTCATTGCGAGCCCTGTCCTGTCCTGACTTGTTGCTGACTCCAGGTGTGGAGGGAGACGTATGCACGATGCGATGGGGGCGGGGGCTGGCACCTGCGTCGCGCGCTCGTTAAGCTTTCTTCAGGTTGGTTGGTTGGTTTGTTTCTTTTCCCGTGTCCCTGGGGTTTCGGAAGAGGATTCCTGGAAAATGAAGAAAAAGAAAAGAAAGGAAAAATAAAGGAAGGATCCCCGCAGAATCCCTGCGTCCGGTCCATTGGTTTGGTCTGGTTTATCTGACGGCGTCGATCGCCGTGCCGCCGGGCGCCCAGCTGGCTCGATTTAAGAGACGCTTGTCGTAGTATGCAGTAGTGGATCTGGATGGATTCTGGATAAGTACCGTACACGAGCGGAGGGTATGGTACAAGCTCATACTGGAGGGGGAAGGACACGCCATGCCATATGCTTCGTCCAGAATACCAGACTACTGGAGAATGAAATTGTTCCCGAGTTCAAGCCATACAGAATCATGGTCATGGCATGGTCATGGCGTGGTCTATATAGTCGGCATTCTGAGAAGAACAAGCGAAGAAGAAAAGAAAAGATATGGCTACAGCGCAGCTGATGCGACACAGGGTGGTTTGCTTGGAAATCAGGGCAATGCAATCATGTCGAACAACATCATATCGAGACGAGGCGAGAGAGAGAGAGAGAGAAAGGAGCTACCGACTGCCGGTGCCGTCGTCCGTGGCCGACGTAAACCCGGACATGGACTTTTCGAGCGTCTGATGCAGCGCCAGGAGCCGGTCCTGGAAGAGGACGAGCTCGCTCCAGGGGTCCTGCTCGGGAGCGGGTTCGGCGGCGGGTTTGGGCGTGGGCGTGTCGGCGGGGAGACTGGGGCTGAGGGTGGTGGACAGGGAGCGCGCGTCGTCCATGTCCTCGGCGATGGGGTCGAACTTGGTGTCGTCTGGTGCTGTCAGCATCGCGCAGCCTGCCACCCACGCCACCGGGGGTAACCTACTGGGGGACTGCAGTTCCGGCAGCGGCGACAGGGCGGCGCTGCGGTCGTCCGGGTCCGGGGTGTAGCAGCTCATGTCGGACGGGGTGTCTGCGGACGGGCTATCAGTCACGGACGAACCGACACCACCGGGCGACGCAGACGCACCTGGCTCAGGGCTGTAGGAGGGATCCTCCGGCCGCGGGGGATGATGCTCCTTATCCCAGTTGGTGCCGTAGCGACGGACGAAGCGGGCGATGCGCTTGGAGTCGACCTCTTGGCCGCCGACGCGAAAGGCCGTCTGCTTGCCGCGGGCAGCGCGCTTCTGCTGCTTGCGGATCATCACATGGACCTCTTTGGCTTTGATGTTCTTGCGCACATGCCATGCGGCCAGACGGTCTTTGTACTGTTTTTCTCTGGAGCCATGTTAGGGGGTCTGTCTGATCGGCAGGTGTTCATCAAGGAGAGAAAAAGAAAACATGACGCTCTGTGACAGTCCAGGGTTGGATGGCTGTACAGAGAGAGGGATTAAGCCGGGTGAAAGAAAAAAAGAAAAAGAAAAAAAAAGAAGAAAAGGAGGTATACGAGGCCACAAAACGATATTCTCGCTCCATGATGCGTTTGACATCGCGGAGTTTGAGCTGGTCATCGCGGTAGAGCTTTTCGATCACGGGACGGTATTCCTGCCAGTCCTCGGAGCGACGAGGACGAAAGAGAGCGGACGAGGAGGAAGAGGACGAGGCCGACAGGGCGGACGACGGAGGGACGGAGCCATCCATCACGAGATCAGCCTGGGGTGCGGACATTCATAGTCTGGTGAGGAAGAGGATATGGGAGTGGTAGAAGGAGAGGAGAAAAGGGGAGAGGAGAAGAGGAGACGGAAGAGAAGAGGAATAAGATGAGATCTTGGTGACAGCAATGAAGCCGCAGAAGGCGAGGTATGCAGGTAGGTAAGTAAGAGGTATGTGTATGGAGATGATGGCTCAGGGCCAACAAGCGACAGACGAATCAGTCTGTCATGCTGAGTAGTAGTAAGAAAGTCGAATATCTGACGGTAGAAACCGGTTAGTGGCAGTGTCACTGCAAATCAATAAAAGAAAAGAAAAGGAAGAAAACGGAGAAAAAGAAAATATAAAAAGTCATCAAAATAGTAATATAATGACAATAATAATTAGAATAACAAGTAGTCCTACTGAAAGTACTAAAATATACAGAACTCCTAAAAGTCCCAACAGCCGCCTGCCGAATGCGGCGACGTGCGGCTGGAAGCGCCCGCTTTCCTGCTTCCCCGGGCCAATCAGCACCCGTTGTTGGACTCCTCCGAGGTCCGTGTACTTTTGTCACGTTCTCGTACCGCCAATACCACGAAGTACCTCGACGTTCAATATGGAGCATCATGACAAACATTGAAAATATTCGACTATCCTCTATACAGTACAGAGGACTCGATGCAATGATAAGGGGACAACTCAGCATCTCACGGACCATCTTGCCACGGATGACAACAGCGCCTACAGAGTGAATAGCGCTGGATCAACACACTGACCTCCGGGACTCCGCTGGAATCAATCCACTCCCTGGCCCCAAGCAAACACACGATCTTCCCTTACCAGAGGGAAAAGACAGTCAGGGAGGAAGAAAAGGGGAACGATCTCTTCCCAAAGGAACCTCCTCCGTCAGTCTCAGTCTCTGACACCCTTCTTTTCGTAGGGCTTCGGACGCGTGCAGGATCCGAATCGCCCAACTCGGAGCGAGTCATCTCTTAGTCGTCCGTCGTGCATGCGCCATTTCTGCAGGTGCAACTCGAGGATCACGGCCTCTCCATCCCTGACCGATCCTTTCCAGGCGTCCAGAGGGATGATGGTTTCACTCATAACAGCAAAAGAAACAATACTCCTACCTACCGAGTACCTCCAATCAAGCAACGAGTGGAAATATTCTCCATGAATCCCCAGTCCGTCTTCCCATTGTCGGACGACCTCACTCTACCCATCCTAGCAGCTCCCCCCCCCCCATTAGTGGCCCCATCAGTGGCAAGATCGGGTCTTGGATGAGGCCTGAGCTCCCTAATCCGCCATTTAGCTGAACCTTCCGCCTCGGCCGCCCCGCCATCGTCTATCCACCACCTTTCAAACCACGTCTTCCTATCGTGCCCGAGTGTCGACCAGGTGTCGACGGACCCGACTGCCAATGAGCCTTCAGAGGCACGACTCGCCTTCATAAGTACCGCTTAGCCTATCTAGAAAGGTCCGCTTAGCGATGGGACTGGGGCTGCGGCCAAGTGGAACGAAATCAGGAACGTCGGCCCGTCACCGTAGCCGTCCGGATCCATCCGTTTAGTGTCCGCAGGCTCGGACAAAGCCCATTCATATTAACTGGGGCTATTATTGTCACTCTCCAGCTCAGTCGTTAGTTGATAACCGGCCGACTGTGGCGTCAGAACCAGAATGTGTCGGTCTAACGGAGTAGACTGCACTCGTTCAGCGCTCACCAGTAGTCTGTATCTTCATTCTTGATATGGCTAGCTGAACCCAATCAAGAGGCTGTCATCCAGCTGGACGGTACGGGGAACATCATGAAACGAGATCGAGGACCTCGTACACAACAATCCAAATCCCGGCTGACACCACAGCCGTCTCGCAAACACCGAGACTCCCCAGGAATATGTAATGAGACAAAATGCCAACTTGTACCCCAGATTTCCCCCGCGTGGCCTCTGGTATCTGTCGACAACCGTCGTGGAGACAACTGCTACCACGCCGGTGGGTTGCCAGATCTGTCTCACAGCATGATGTTTCGCTCAAGTCATTTTGTGAAGGGAGACACAGCCACGTTAGCCTTCAGGTGCTTGTTTGGAGTGTGTCCAGTTGACGTGCCCCCCTCGCTAGACCTGTGCTGCATACAATGGCTTGTCGATCCACAGGTCAGGATGAGATTCCTGCCATGTATCGCCACATTGGCTGTGAGCGAGATATAGAATGATTGGAGTTCAGTCATCACTGCAGCGTGCTTCATTTCAGCTAGCTGCTCGTCTTCATCTTGTAGAGGCGAGCCGAGGAAGAAGCATCTCTGTCGACACCCATCAATCCGTATGTTACCGTACCTCTGTACGTACAGTGGGCAAGAACAAAGTACCTCTGCGCCAACCATGTAAGGGCCCCGATCGACCTAACCCAACCACCGCAGGAGTCCTCTACGACAAGGCAACCTGACAGGAGCGTTGCCCCATGTCAGGCGCAAGGCCCCGCGCTAGCATGTTAACTTTGCTCGGTTAGCGAGGTATGTTCTCGACGCCTCCTCACCCTAGCTTCCAGTCACTCCCCCCGACCGCAGGGACGTGAGTGATGCGCAGCGGAAGATTCACCCATTGGCCAGGCTCCAGACAGGCTTGATGGAAGTCTAATGGCTCTCCTCCGTCTTGTTATGATTATGATCGAGTGAGACCTGGCGCGCCAACGATCAGCGACGCACGCACGCAGGGATGGCCGGCTCCTCGTGTGGCCGGGAACGGCCCGAGACATCCATCCCATCCCATCCCATCCCATCCCATTCCTCGTTGACGTATGGACGTACGTGTTGGATCCTCGATGCTGGCTGGGCTGGGCAGCTGTATAACATCGCGGACCCGGCGCCATGGGTCTGCGGCATGTCCGACCGTGGTGGCTGCGTCTGTTCTTTTTCCTGATTGAATCGTTTTTCTTTCGTGTTGTGCAGCTTGCGTTGCGGACAGTTTCTCGTCCTCTGTCTTCCGCGTGGCTTGCATGACACTTGGCATTCGTGGTTGAAACCAGACGCCTGCCAGGGGAGGGACGGCGTGCGCTGGAATCATGTGGATACCATACCGCCTGTCTGGCTGGAATGAAAGACAGGTAGGTACGTAGGTCTGGTTACGAAGAATGAATGGGTCGTGTCGGGCTAATGGACGATCTCCCGTCAGCACCAGACTGTGTCCTAGTTCGCGGAGATACAGATTCAGATTTCGAGGATCGTATGCTCTTACTATCTTTATTATTAGCTCACATCAGATAATCTAATTCCATAGACTTGTTTCTTTGGTTTCTATATTCTGAAAGGGTGTGTTGCATCACGAGACCCGGAGACACCACGCAGAAAACGATATTAATAAAGAATGATTCATGCACAGCGAAACAGCAGCTACTGTAATGTGATGTTGATCATCTGCCGTTCCACGCAGACCGAACCTTCACATGGAATGACGACCGACCACCTACGCGAGTGTGACGCAAGGGTCAAAGGACCGGACCGTGTAGATATCACGCGTCCGATGGAGACCAGCTTCATGTGCTGCCCAACCTGTCTGTCATCCCGCTGGGTCGGCCGGGTTCGTGGAAGGATACGCGACGGGGTCAGCTGTGTGCGTCGCGGATCGACCCCTGAACGCTGCGGAGGCAGGGGCTACAATCTGACTTGATTGGCCTCGACTGGAGAAACCGCATGACTAGCCGGGCGACAGGAGGGTCGCGCTAGTCGCAGAGTCAAGGTGCAAGGCCCGTTTGGGAAACAGGACAGGAATCACCTAGGGCTGAGGCGTGTCGGTGATGACTGTAGCGCATCGAGGCGAAGTGTCATCTAACTCTTCGATGGACTCCCCGTCCCCAGCCGGGCCTGGTCGCCAGCGGCCACCGCTGCGGCCGCGACTGCGGCAGAATTGCTCGACCCAGCGCTAGCGACGTTGCTTGCATGGGCCAGTAGAAACTTGCAACAGGTCAGTGTGTACTTGCACGCCCGCGTCCAGGTTTCGTCATTCTGGTTGAACCCGAGTTTGATACTGGCGTCGCCAATCTTTTCCCGTCGGATCACGTACGGGAGGGAGAGTCCGCCAGCCGCCATGCCGCCATGACCACGACGGGTCGAAGAGACCGGCCCTGGATTCTTCTCCACGAATTCACCCAGTTGACGTAAGCATTCCAGAAAAGCCACCATTCCTGCGTCAAACCGGCGGTGTAGCCAGGGGAGACTCAGCGGCAGGTCGCCAGAGGAATAGAGGTCAAGCACGGTGATCTTGACTGGTCCTGATGTAGTGGCCGTCACCCCACTGATGGCGGATTGAGCCGGCGACCCTTGAGGGTAATCAATCTTTTCGATCCGGGACATGGATCCCATGGGTTTCAGCTGATAGCCCTGAAACTGGAAGCCGAGCTTATCGGCAATGGTGGCTAGGAGCAGCGCAGTCTGTCCCCAAGCCGCATTAATCTCTGGCCAATCCACCGAGGGGTTGGTGAGACGTCCCAGCCGCAGACCGTTGATTGTTCCAAAGTACCCATCGTGGCCAATGCAAAAAGCATCGTTGTAGACGTTGGTCCGTTGTAACCGTTCGAGTTGTCGCGCATCGTGGTCATACCTCATATTGAGTGCATCGCGCTCATTCTGGAAGTCTGCCAGCGTCAGAGCAAATGCGTTCCGATCACGCCAGAACTTTTCCTCCTCCAGATCCAATTCGCGAGACTCTCCTTCCAGTCGCCCGATCTCTTCGTCCAACGCAGCTTTCTCCTTCTCGAGCGCAACCAGTTCCGCAAATGCGGCCTGCTCCGCCTCCAGGGTCTCCTTCAAAGACCTTTCCGCCACTTCGACCTCCTCCACCGATGGGACTGACGAGTTGATGTTGCGGAGGAAGGAGATGTACGCATCGCGCTCTTTCGTCGCATCCACCAGCCGCTTCTGGAGGCCGTCCACAAGCATCTCCGTGCATTCAGAGCAGATGGGGTGGTCGATGTCCGAACGAGAGGAGATGATCTCAAACAGCCGGCTCGTACGTTCCACCTGGTCGGAAAACGACGTCTCTTCGGCTCCGCTTTCGTTATGCTGGGCGCCCTTCGCGCGCGCTCCCTTCCCCGATGAGCCACCTCCGTTACCCCCGGCTGGAGTCGCTGGAGGGCCAAACTGCGACTCTGTAAGCATAACAAAAGACATGTTGCCACTGTCGCCCCGGCTTAGTCGGGCAGGATAACTCTGGGGGCCGCGACCCTGGCGGGGACCGGGAATCGACCGCCGATAGACGGGCGAGTTGGCATTCTTGGACACGCGATCGTAGAGGTCTCTTCTTTCGGGAGGGTATGAAGACCGGGCGGATGGTCCGCCTACCTCTTCTGGGAGCGTTTTACCTGTAGAGCCTGAATACAGCAAGCAAGGTAGTCAGCCACGTCGTAGAAAGCCGCAAGCCGCCACGGCGGTGGATACTGTACCGATAAGCAGGTCGAAGGCGGCGGGATTGAGCGACTCCAAAGAGCCGTCCAGCTTCACAGGCGTGCGACACTTCTGGCAGTACATCTTGAGAGGTGTTCAAGTGGGCCCTTTTATTCATTATTGGCGTAGTGGAAGCTCAGGTTGTGTTCCTGGGAAGTTGAGATGGAGGTTGGACAGGAGTGATGATTGCGGGAGACGCACGTCATGCGGCAGTTCGCACTGTCCGCCTTCCGGAGCTTAAGATTTGCTCCCACTTGTTTACTGTCTGTTCCGACTATCTACGCACACTCTTGGAACGATACAAGTCGCCTTCGGGGAAGGATTGAATACTGTCTCTGTATTTTGTTGCTTGGGGTAATTGGAGTGCTATTATTGCCCTTGTTTTCGTGTTCATCGGTACCACATCAGGCGCGCGTTGTCGCGAATCCAAAGGTACAGCTGCCAACACCCCACCATGACATTGCCTCGAAATCTGTTTTATTCTACTTGAACGCTGCTGACATCTCTCAAGGTGATGGTGCTTCTATCGGACGAACTGTCAACGATCAACCCACTGATCCAACTCTAACGTTGATAACTCCGACCCGCGTTGTCCCGAGTTACGATCACCTTTCATCAACACGATGGAGAGCCCGACGAAAAGACCGCGGCTGGACCTCAGCCCAGACCCGGAAAAAGAACCGGACGACATGGACCTGCAGGAAGCTCGGGCCCAGAACGATCTCCGTCTAAAGTCCATCTTCGAAAGCATCTTCGAGAAATACGGCAGGGATTTTACAGAGGTGGGAGACGAGATCGATCTGAACACGGGCGACATTATCGTGAACAATGGACACATCTACACGATGGAAGGGGAGGATGACACTGGCGAAAGACTCGATTGGTTATCTGACGATGCAGATTCGTCCGCCTCGACATCCCATGCACGAGACATCGAGGAGGACCCAGACCAAGAAATTACGGTGAAAGGCATTGCCGACTACATGAAATCCAAATTTGGAAGCCAAGGGGCTACTTGCGACGATATACAACCGCACGATCCTCCCATAAAAAGTGAATCAGAGGCGAAACAAAGCACAACCGAATCAAGGGTTCATACGCAGGATGAAGCTCCGCTTGCAGATTCAGAAGCAGACGACGACATGGATTCCGTGGTGTTTGTCGAGATGAACGTCCAGAACGCTCCAAAGGATTCGCGTGGATCCAAACAGGAGACAGAGGCCATCGAGACTGTCACAGAAAAAGCAAAATCGGCGGCCGGAACATCCACCCAACGCACAAACAGACTACCTGAGCCGGTGGAGTCAATCTGGCGCGTTCCTGAGATTGACGCAGACTTCTCTACGCCCATGCCGCGGAGGCCACGTCCAACATCCTCCCTCAGTGCTGTACGCTCTGCGTCTCCACCCGGAAGACGCTCCCTCTGGGCACTGCCTTGGACGAAAACAAGACGCAATACTGACGTTGCAAAGAGGAGGAGCGCTAAAAAGCCTCGAAGTACCAAAAAACATCAGTCCAGCCCCGTCGTGTACGACTGGTCCTTTGCAGAGACCGCCGACGCAAGCGATTCCGACGACCCGTTGCAGGACAATCACCAGGCCTCGCCCACGCCAAAAGGAGCTCTTACGATTCGAGGGAAATGGCAAGGTTCAGGCACCCCAAGTCGCACAGCAGATCGATGCGACTTTTGTAAGAAATCTTTCAGCCGGGATGGTTACATAACCCACCTCCGAACGGTCGTTGAATCTGGTTCCCCGGACGATCAGCATGACGTGGAAAAGGCATCCAAGGAATTAGGTGCGATTTCAGCAGACGTTACGGAAACGCCGAAAACCGTTTCGAAACAAGCTCCGTTGAAGACTGCTCAGACGACAGATATGCAAAATCGAGACGACGATGCAGCCAAGGACAGGTCATCTACGAATGGACCCGCTTAGACCCGCTACGACACCAGATGAAGCAGTATGGATTATGATTAGGAGACAAGTTGACGGAAGTCTACGGGAAGAGCTTTCAGCAAATCCTGCTCATGGAAATCTCGGCTCATCAATCACATCAATTCAGTCACGTACGTTGGACTGAGCGCACCAGCGATCCACCACCTACTTGCCGTCCTTGGTCAGCGGCAAGCAGGAAACGCTCGATCAAATAGGAGACCAGTATGGTCTTCCTGGGTCAGATGTCTGTGCAGCCTTGCCAGGCCGTATCCTTACCGAGGGCGAACTTGAGCAGCTCCGACGATGAGTTGGGGATGTTGAGTGGAGCAACCAACAGGAAACGGAGATAGCGGCAGACCCCGACACAGATGGCCCGCAAGGCAGATAGGCAACTGAATCGGATCCTTCCCGTCACTGCAGCCAACTTGGCCTTTGCAAGAGAACAGGCGCGGATGCAACTCGACCCACACCTACCAGTCTGCAGCAAGACATCTGGAG
Organism: Aspergillus sp. MEXU 27854; assembly: GCA_019721355.1. Taxonomy (NCBI): domain Eukaryota; kingdom Fungi; phylum Ascomycota; class Eurotiomycetes; order Eurotiales; family Aspergillaceae; genus Aspergillus; species Aspergillus sp. MEXU 27854. The sequence continues at coordinate 2,148,064 of JAGMTT010000003.1, forward strand.
CTCAGTAACCACACCTTGCGGAGGTAATATAACGGACGCTCGCTATAACAGCACATCCTTGCGTAACCCCCTCACAGTCCTGGTTGGTTTGGAGTGTCGTGTGTCGTTCCTCCTACTGGTCATTGCGCGTTCAGGACATCTTCGAGTTTCGTATCCACGGCACCGCCGACATCCCCAGCCTTGGCCCAGAATCTGGAAAGGTGCCTTGAGCCCGAGTCTGATAGGACCGTCACGATGCGGTGACCAGGTCCGAGTTTCATTGCTGTCTTGACAGCCGCAAAGCCTGTGTCATAAAAGTTAGTGATAGCGAATCAATGAAACAAGGCGCCAAATAGCACTCACAGTTCACCGCACTACTGCTTCCAAGGAAGATCCCATCCTTTTCCACTAACCACCTGGCCATCGCCAGAGCCTGTGCATCCGTAACTCTTACCGCATCGTCCACAAGCTCCTTGCCTACCTCGAAATTCGCCGTGACGCGGTTGATCCCGATACCCTCGACGATGGTATCGACCTGCCTCCGTCTTCTCGTGCCCTCTCGCTCCTTCACATCGAACATCACGCCGTAGCGGACTCTATTATAGAGACCACTGCCTTGCGGGTCAGCCAGGACCACGCGGACGTTCGGGATTCTCGGCTTCAAGAAGAGCGCCACGCCCGAGATGGTACCCCCGGTCCCTGCTCCAGCAACGAAGGCATCGAGCGTCCCGTTACACTGAGCATAGATTTCAGGTCCTGTTGCCGAGTAATGGGCTCTCCAGTTGGCCTCATTCTCGAACTGGTCGGCAAAGAAACCTCTGCCGCGCTTCGGCACCGGCAGGTCCGACGATTCGGAGTCGGACGTGGCCAAGGAGGATGCTGTGTGCGCGTGTGCCAAAGCCCGCGCGCGATTCACAAAATTATCCTTCTCCACAATAGGAGCCGGCGGCACGCGGTCCACAATGGCGCCTAGCTTGAGAAGCAGGTTGGACTTTTCAATTGCTTGGTCCGACGGCATGCAACTGGGGTTTGTGAGCGGAGGGGGCGTGAGGGAAACATAGGCGATTGACATACATGTGAGCGAGATACCCTTTCGCCCTTGCCAAGGTAGCGAGGGAGATACCGGTTGAGCCGGAGGTTCCTTCGTAGATCGTGTCGCCTGAGTGAGGCGTCAATATCCCGAGCTCTTCGGCCTGCGAGGATGTTAGACGACTCTTAGAAGATGATTGTGAGGACATACAATCTCGATCATACTCAGTGCTACTCGATCTTTGGAGCTCTGACCAGCACCGTTCAAGAACTGTTGTATATTAGTTAGTCAATATAGCAAGAAAGCGGTCTTCGATCCCAGCCTACCTCGGCCTTCCCCAGAATTTCGCAACCCGTCGCTTCCGACAAAGATTTGATCCGGAATAATGGTGTATTTCCGATACAGCCCTCGATTCCATCCACAATCGCGGGAGGACCTGACCTCGCAGTCAAGACATCCGTGGTATCCGTTTCGGACTGCGAACGCCGGCGAGCGAGATACTCCCGGAGACGCTGCTCCAGCTCGGGATAAAGAAGATCTTTGAACCCAAGAGTCAGGACGACCCCAGCCAGAAAGGCCGTGCCGATAAACACCCGGGAATGGTCGTTCATCTTGGGAGTAATGCGCAATCGCTAAGAGTGTCGCGAGGGAGAGTGAGGTCCGTCATGGAAGGTCGGCGGGAAAAGCTCGGGCCACCCGTGCGCATTTGCGCCGCCCGTCATCTCTCGCTTTGCGACCTCCGAACTTCTTCCTCCTCTCCCTCTCCGCCTCCACCCCCAATCCATTCCCACATGGACTCCCCAGTGCTGAACCAGCTGTTTCGACAGCTGTTCCGACATCCTCACTGCCAAGCCCTTCGATCCCCCTCCGCCCTATCCAGTCGCCGACCGAACAGCCTCCGACTGTCGACCCCCTCCCGTCAACAATGTCGGCCGTTCCTCACGCGACGGGCGCCGAAAAAGAAGACCGCGGATGATGGCAAGCTGTGGAACAAACGGGGCGATTACCCAAAGGATATCATGGAGGATTGGAATTCCTGTCCGATGGTCACCGCAAAAGAATTGCGCCATTTCCGAGAGCGACCGCGGCAGGTGAAGATGCTGACTAGGGAGTTTATTGATGGTGAGCAGTGAAATACTCTCAAAATTGGATGTTGCTGCTGACTAGTTTGTCTTTAGACAGTTTATACAACCCTCATTACGGGTACTTCTCGAAACACGCAACTATCTTCACGCCGGGAGAGCCGTTTGATTTCAACGGCATGGCGGATGGGCCGACCTTCCATCGCTTGCTCGAAGAGCGTTATACGGAGTTTGAAGATCGATTAGATGAGACACAGCCGGATACAGCGCGTCAGTTATGGCACACTCCTACGGAACTCTTCAAGCCCTACTACGGCGAGACAATTGCTCGTTACCTGGTGTCGAACTACAAGCTCACGCTGTACCCCTACCACGACCTCATAATCTACGAAATGGGCGCCGGAAATGGCACCATGATGCTGAACATCCTGGACTTTATCCGCGACACCGACTATGAGGTGTACCAGCGAACCAAGTTCAAGATCATCGAAATCTCGCCCGCCCTCGCTAGCCTGCAGATGAAGAACCTGATGGATTCGGCCTACGCGGCTGGACATTTGGACCACATCGAGATCATCAACAAATCCATCTTTGACTGGGATACGTATGTGCACTCGCCGTGCTTTTTCCTTGCTCTGGAAGTTATCGACAACTTCAGCCACGATGCCATTCGCTACGACCGCAAGACGGAGCAGCCTCAACAAGGTGGTGTGTTGATCGACGCCGACGGCGAGTTTCATGAATACTACAGTCTTCAGCTTGATCCGGTGGCGGCGCGATTCCTCCGGGTGAGACAAGCTGCGGCGCGACGGGAATTCCCTTCTCCCCTGGGTCCGAAGATCTTGCGTGGCATTCGTGGTTCCCTGCCGCTCCAGGAACCCTTCACACTCCCCGAGTACATCCCCACCCGGCTCATGCAATTCTTCGATATCCTTGATACCTACTTTCCCGGCCACCGGTTGGTAGCCAGCGACTTCAGCAGTCTCCCTGACGCGGTGCCGGGAATCAATGCGCCAGTCGTGCAGACCCGGTACAAACGGCGGACGGTGCCGGTGTCTACGCCTTTTGTAAGTTGCTTTTAGGTTACTAGAGGAACAAAGTGCTGACCCTCCATAGGTTCACCAAGGCTATTTTGATATCTTCTTCCCAACCGACTTCAACGTAGTCGAGGACCTTTACCGGGCAATCACTGGGAAACTGACTCAGGTCATGAGCCATGAAGACTTTGTTCGGCGCTGGGCATATATCGAGGACACGGAGACCAGGAATGGGGAGAATCCCCTTCTGACCTGGTATAAGAACGCTGATATGCTGTTGACGGTGTAACTGTACCATTAGCTACCATTATGTTGAATATGGCAACTATTCACCTGTGTCTATCAAGTTCATTCTAAACACCATGGGTTAGATATCTGGCAAGCTTTGGCCGTCCCTCACCACCTGTCCAGAGTCATCCAATTGCCCCTTCCTCTCAGAATTTTGTGTCCTTATCTTCTTTGTGACCCGGACCGCGACCCTGAGAGTAAGCTAGTCTATGTTTATTTTGCTCCCGTAGATATGCGTACTGCATAAAAAACACAGTATAACCACTCCCATTCAAGGACATATATTCACCATCTTCAATGATCTTCCTTCTCGTTCACGGTGATGATCTATCCAAAATAAGACTAATAGGTAGAAACAGCACTCATAAATCAATCGGTCCCGGCATCTTTGCCCTTTCTAACCCGCATCATCCATACATATCAGTATCTTTCTCATCTTCATCTTCATCGTCTTCCTCGTCTGACTGATTTCCAGCTCTATTAATTCACGTCAGACTCCCAAGCCACTCACTCCTGGGCGATTTCTTTCAAAGTTCTTCCTGAGGTCTCGCTCGACTCATCACCATCACCGTAAGTTCTCGCGAGCATTGCATCCCACATTGACAGTTCCGGTTTCAGGGTCCGTGTCGTCTTTGGCGTAACGTGCCTGGTGGACTTTGATGAAAATTTCAGTCATCTGTTGGCAAGACATTCTAGATTGACCGATGTTGGTCGCACGATCCAGGCGCCATTTGCGTTGGCAACTGCAGCCTCAATGACCGCTTCATGCTTTCAAGCCGTTAGTATGGATTTGCCAGATCCCAAATTGTTCGAGATACCTGTCTTATGGGAGCGAATGGCGGTGACCTGTAGGTTGCACTCCTCTCGGTGTTGCTTGGAGATCTGCCAAACTTGGAAGTCTATCTCCGCAGCTCCGACATTTCTGAAACTCGCAAGTTGAGCGGTGTTCTTCAAGGTGCTCCAAATGAATGCGTTTCAGACACTTGCGACACGCTTTGCTGATGCATTCAAGGTAGGCGGCTCAGAGAGCATCGGGGTTTTTGCAATCAGACCTACATTTCTCAACCTCGTTCTTGGGTATCCGACACGTTTCTGGGCATTTCGCGTCTTCCGCCTCCGTATGCCTTGAGCATCGATAGTGTGATCCTATGACCAAAACACAGCTCACGGAAACTGTCGTGGAAGGTCCGGCTGAGCTGCTTTTGCACGTCCCTACAGGTTTGATAGGTCAAATCAATTTGATATAGCACGGCGATAGAGCTTACCCGCTAGTTTGATGATGAGGGTGGTCTCGTCAGAGCAGTGAGTTGATTTCATTACTGGCAAGGTTCTCCCTTCGGACCGGATTGGTTCAAGCTCTTGGACAGCATCAGGGGTGATATTGGTGATGGCAATGTACTGGGCGGAATAGTCGCCATCCTCGAATTGGGAGAACTTGGCGTTGATGAAATTGATTGCAGCCGTGATGGTGCGGGATTTCTTCCAGTTACTGAAGGACATAAGGTAGAGTCGAGAACATATGTTGGATTCTGCAAACCGACATGTTGACTTTGTTGTCCTGCTTGGAGAGTCAGTGAGATATTGTCAACCGATAGGGGACCTCCAAGTCTACCATACCTATCACTAGGTGCCTTGACACTCTTTGGTAGCGTACTGGTCACTTGGGTCAAGGGATTTCACCGAGCGGTTGGGCATGGGGTAGAAAGGAAGAATGGAGGGGGTGCTGTTCGGGGTATTTATGCAGCCCAATGACGGATAATTCACTGCCTACTTGATACATTCAGACTGTTGCCTTTCGATGCAGGAGGGTGAATGGTTGGACAAGACCACCTGCCTATCTGATTAGGACTCTTTCCTTCACTCTCTGACTTATGTTGAACAGTCATTCCCATCAGCCACCGGGCATGATTGAATCCCATAGTATGTTTTGAAATCCACCGTGCGAGAGCTATCCTGATCCACCAACGACTCACATGTGAAGATCTAAAGTGATAGGAATTGGCGAAACTGAGATTGATGGCAGAACGTACCAATTAGTGACGGTCAACGGAAGTTGAAGACTTGGGAAGGGTGAATTCCAATTGCCTTGATGAGGAATTTCATTTGTAGCAGTGATGCAAGTGAAAGAGAAAGGCCCATTAGTTTGGTCTGATAGAAAAGGGATTAAGCGCTGGAATCACGAGGCTCCCCGCTTCAGCCCAACGACAGCGGCTTGTCCTCCTGAATCATTACCAGAACAAAGAGTAACGAAAAGAACGACATTCGTGATCATGGACAAGGACAGGCAAAAGAAATGGGAAACGGCATATGCAGCTCGGAACAACGTCACAAATGGGTCCAATGTGCGGACTTGTCGATACAGGACCTTCTTGCTCATGTGGACCACACCTGCGACTTTATTGACCAGATGGCAGCTCCAGCTCTGCTGTCATCACAAGTATCGGATGTCCGGCAGAAGCATGAATCAAAGGGCGAGTCACATGAGCCTTCTGGTCCTCAGGGAGCGATATTGATACACTGTGATCTGGGAATTTCTCGTTCACCGACAATTGTCATCGCTAACTTGATGCGCAACAAGTACACAATAACGCGAGAGGAGATCACGGATTCACGGCATTCGTTCAATCGAACCAAAGAGTCAGACCAAATGCCAATTTTACCCGACAAGAGAAAGGCCTTGCTGGGAATGAGCCTCTCGCACCCCTGAATCTCTAGTCCTAACAGAAGAGAACAACATTGCAAGAGATTTTGTCGAGACTTTCGACAATGAATAGAAGAACTCCCCAAAGATTGAACAGTCGAGTTAGCACTGTTTGAGTAACACTCAGCGAATGGCGAGGGGTCCTCTGCTCAAATGCATGAACTTAGATAGACCTAAGGACAGCCCTATGGACGACTTTTACTTGGAGACATCAGCCTCGCGCGGGCATGACAGACTGGAAAGAAGAGTAACTGCGTTGATTCAGCCACTGGAAGTGCCATGTGTTTAACTGGCGCTGATCTACGTGATTGGCCACGGACCAACATGTCCCTGACTCCCTGTTGGCACCTTATCAGTATACAACAACATTACTCCGTACAGACATAAAAACTGTGAAGTCCAAACCACATCTTCAAAAGAGGACTTCAATATGACAATGGAGATCTTCAAAGTAATGAGGTCATCATCCTCAGTGACTGTCTCTCATCTCGCCATATTGCGTGCTGAAAAGGGATGATGAGTAACAGGGAGAGTGGAAATAAATAATTGCTCGTGGAAATCTGTAACTCGTGAACTTCACTCCTTGCATTGGGTGTCTCTTCAGGGTGTCTACATACTTCCACCTCAAAGTAGCATTAGACACGCACCGTTCATGGGGCACCGGAGTATATAGGAGGACAATATGGGTGGCCCCTTGCCGAATTGCTACGTACTGCCGGCTCTTTAAAGGGGCCTTCGACCATCTGCCTACTACTCAGTCATCTTTTCTCGGCCCTTTTATGTCAAAATGCTGGAAAGGGAGAGAGAACGCGTTTCAGACTTGCCTGAATTGTCCGGTGGTTGCAAGGACAACATAGACCACAAGATGATCTTCGAACGCCCCAGCAATGCTTTAACACCAGAACATCTCCAGGAAGGGCACTTCGCCCCGGAAGTGAGCCCCATCATCAGTCATAACGCAGACAATGTCGCCACGCGAATACGTGCTCAGGATATCCCTTCAGACACCATCGTCCCCGACGACGACCTCCTTGTTGCATCGCCATATACTGATCTGGCTCACCTCCTGGACCTCACCACGTTGGACAAATCCAATCAACTCCTGGCCAGAGCGTTGTCCGTCCTGCGACCAACACGGGACGATTATGCAACAGCGTGTTACCTAGACTCATTCAATTGGTCCGAGGTTATCGATTCGATCCGGCATCTGTGTCGAAATACAGCCTATTCATGGACGAAACGTAGCTTCCATGTGATCGTCTTTCGATCACAGCTCTATGCGGATGCCGATGCAGCCTATTTGTATGAGCTGGACGCACAGTCACATCGCGAAGCCATTGCAAGTGGAGGTCTGCTGAAGTATTGGTTTGGGACGACGAACGCGAATAGAGAGAACTTGGCTACCTGTATGTTGATTCTATCCCCTCAAGTCCGTCGAGAGGCCCAGCTGACACGGTCATGACAGGCATCTGGCGCAGTCAGCAGGATGCACGGCTTGGTGGCACAGGGCCGTGGCATCAGCGCGCACGTCTGGCAATTGGTGAACTCTATGAGCGGATCAGTTTGACCAGATTGAAGTTGGAGATTGGGGATGATGTCAAGTCGTGGGGGTTTTCCGAGTGGAAGGACGAGGACAATACATGATCTGGGGGCGTTGATTGCGCTCTTCTAATAATACTTCATCTGCATTTGCTTGTTAGTGTTGATCTGATGGTGGAGACTTGGTCGTTGATTAGAAATGACATTCGGGTTCTTTGGCATCATTCCATGCAGATGCACTGCCGACATCAGTGATATGACATCTTGATCGCCAACCAATGAAGCAGTTTGTATAGAGAATTATCATGGGTAGGTCCGCCCAATGCAGGGTAATACCCCGCCACCATGGGCCTCGATGGGGTTCCGCGCAGCCGCAGACCCAGAACCGATCCGAAGTGAGTATCATTCCACGTCCATGTGGGGTAGACCCAGGCGGGGAATATTGCCTTGTCTCGCTGATATCGCATCCTAATGCATCATCGCGACTCCAGCGCATGCGGGGCTGGCAGATATTAGATGGAGCTGGGATAGTTATTTATTCTGGCCTCTCCCGAGCAAACGACTAGAATCGTAGTCAGTACAAACACTTCAGTCGTCCTCACACCAGACCAAGTCAAAATGGTTGGCCTCCTTAACAACACTAAACTTGCCGTCAACGACGGCCCTCTTACTTCGGAGAATGCCGCCTTCCTGCGACCTTCCGACCCGAGTCTTCCACTGGAAGAGCTGCGCAAGCGATACAACGAGGATGGCTACCTCTTTCTGAAGGGTCTGCTGCCCCGGGAGGATGTCCTCGAGTCCCGTCGTCGCTACTTTGAGTACCTCGCCCCGACCGAGGTGCTCGAGCCTGGCACCGATCCGGTCGAGGGAATCTTCAACAAGAGCAAGTCCATCGACGACTATCCGGGGATCGGTGCGGGCCATGCAGCCGGCAACGGCCGTCCCGGGGGCGAGAACGCAGCCCAGTTTGTGGACCGGGCCATTGAGGCCCATTACAAGGAATGGTACACGGAAAAGCTCGTCAACCATCCCGATCTGTACAAGTTCATCGCCGACTTCACGAGCTGGGGACAGGATACGTTGACGTTCAAGCGCACCCTTCTCCGGAACAATATCCCGGGAAGCAAGCCGATCGGGGTCCATTACGACCAGATCTTCCTTCGCTATGGGGAGCCGACGGCGGTGACCGCGTGGGTTCCGATGGGTGATATCAAGCTCAACGGTGGGGGATTGATCTATCTTGAGAATGGTATATTTCGTCCCACCTGTTCGAAAATGGGAGATTGCAGATGTTCTGACGATCGCAGGCGATGGTGTCGGCCAAAAAATCGAGGAGGAGTTCACGAACAAGGCGAAACAGGCTGGCTTGACGGAAGAACAGGCTCGATCGGCGTTCAACTCGAATATGATGGCGACGGGTCTGCTGTCCGAGTTCCCGGCGGAATTCGCAAAGGAACACGGTCGTCGCTGGCTGGTCTCTGCTTACGAGGCGGGTGATGTTGTCTTGCACAAGCCTCATGCTGTGAGTACCTGAGATGCGAGCGTGCATTCCATGATGTTGGCTGATATATCGGCAGGTCCACGCGTCGACAATCAACAACGACCCCGACAATATTATCCGTCTGGCTACGGATTTGCGGTTCTGCGATTCGTCCAAGCCCTATGATAAGGTAAGTTTCTCTATGATGCGTTTGTGCAAGAAACTGATTGCATGCAGCGATGGATGAACTACTATCGATTTGGAGATGGGGTCTAAGCATATTGATGTGATTACGATACTTTTTGATGACACATGTACTTCATACAAGCCAAAGCCGACCCTTATCATTTCCGTTTTCCATCAATTGTGGTCTCTACATGTCTCCAAAAGTGCAATGGCAAATCCTAAGCCGTTAGCGAAGCCCATTGTTAAACACGGGATCCTTACTGCTTGTCGTCGCAATATCCGCCGGTCCACTCTGGACCCTGTCCCTGACACTATGCGACTTAGCTTCATAAGAGCCAACAGGTAATCAAATGACCTACAGTATTCTTGCACGCAAGATTGGCAATGTGATCGCCTCCCTCAATCTGACAGGAAGTCCCTGCGATGGTGATCTCGTTCTGTGCAGGGATCGCCATTCCCAAGGGGACAAGGGCGAGGGACGTGATGAGAAGGGATAAGAGGCTCATCTTCAGGGATATCTGTTAAAAGAATGTTTTTTGATAGAGACTTTTGGTTGTAAGCCTGAAGTGCAGAGTTGACTTGGAGAAGGTACCTAGGGTAGAGGGAGCCCCTTGATAGCTGACATGCAGGAGACAGCAACATTCTTGCGTCCGAGGTTATTCCGACAATCATCACCATGGATGCATTGATGTATGTAGGTACATCTTCCTCAGCATTATGACGCTGAGACCAAATCATGGCAGACTGTATCAACTTGTCCATGGGTTTATCTACCTAGGTACATCGGATGGGCAGGAGATCAGTATCGTATAGTATACTAATTCCTCAGCTAATGTACCCCTTCCTTTTCGTTTATTATTGTTACGAGATAGTTTGCCAATTCCAATCATCATAGGTCAAGATACTTTAGTCAGGCCATGCAAGATCTGAAGCATTGTTGTGGTTTGATGTGAGATGCAGGCGGTGGTTCTGGTATTACGCTGGATGTGGTGCTGGATGTATGGGGAGAGAGGGTAAACTGGGTAATTCTCATACACTCCCAGCAAACGCTGGAAGTTTGACGGTAAGAATGGTAAGATTGGCCCCGCTGCAAATCCTGCGGGGCTTTTCTTCCTCCCCCTCTTCTGCTCGTCCTCTTCTCCCTCTCTTATTTTTCTCTTCCCTCTTCCATCCCCCCCGCTTACTCCCTCTCATCCCATCCATCCTCTGTACGCTGCGTCCCTCCACCAATTCCCCTAGAATTGACCATTCTAACCTCCTCTAGTATCCTCCATCTCATTCTCCATCACTCACCATGGCCGCCCCCGCTCAGAAGTTCAAGGTCGCCGACCTCGTACGTGTTTTCACCGCTCCTGACTACCCTGACGATTGTTGACACCTCCCAGTCTCTGGCCGCTTTCGGTCGCCGCGAGATCGAAATCGCTGAGATTGAGATGCCTGGTCTCATGGCCATTCGCAAGAGATACGCCGCCGACCAGCCCCTCAAGGGTGCCCGCATTGCCGGTTGTCTGCACATGAGTATGTGTTATGTGTTACACCAGCTTTCGTCCGAACTTCTCTGACCTCCCTTAGCCATCCAGACTGCCGTCCTCATCGAGACCCTCGTCGCTCTTGGTGCTGAGGTCACCTGGACCAGCTGCAACATCTTCTCCACTCAGGACCACGCCGCCGCCGCCATTGCTGCCGCTGGTGTCCCTGTGTAAGTGCTTCAGCCCCCTTCCACCATCAACACACACTAATCCGTCCAAGCTTTGCCTGGAAGGGTGAGACCGAGGAGGAGTACAACTGGTGCTTGGAGCAGCAGCTTGTCTCCTTCAAGGATGGCCAGAAGCTCAACCTCATCCTTGACGACGGTGGTGACCTCACCTCCCTCGTCCACACCAAGTACCCCGAGATGCTCCAGGGCTGCTACGGTCTGTCTGAGGAGACCACCACTGGTGTCCACCACCTTTACAAGATGATGAAGGAGGGCAAGCTCCTCGTTCCCGCCATCAACGTCAATGATTCCGTCACCAAGTCCAAGTTTGACAACCTTTATGGTTGCCGCGAGTCCCTCATTGGTACCACCCCCTCCCCCCTCCCCCCCCCAACACGAACGAAACACGCAATACTGACAAAAAGAAATAAAGACGGTATCAAGCGTGCCACGGACGTTATGGTTGCAGGCAAGGTCGCTGTCGTCGCTGGTTACGGTGATGTTGGCAAGGGATGTGCGCAGGCTCTCCACAGCATGGGTGCCCGGGTCCTGGTGACCGAAATCGACCCCATCAACGCTCTCCAGGCCGCCGTCCAGGGCTACGAGGTCACTACTATGGAGGAGGCTGCTCCTCTGGGTCAGATCTTCGTCACCACCACTGGTTGCCGTGATATCCTCGTCGGCAAGCACTTCGAGGTCATGCGCAACGACGCCATTGTTTGCAGTAAGTCTCGCATGTCTTGATCGCTCTTACGTGCATACTGACATGAGCAGACATCGGCCATTTCGATATTGAGATCGACGTTGCCTGGCTCAAGGCCAACGCCAAGTCTGTCCAGAACATCAAGCCTCAGGTCGACCGGTACACCATGGCCAACGGACGCAACATCATTCTGCTCGCTGAGGGACGTCTGGTGAACCTGGGCTGTGCCACCGGCCACTCCTCTTTCGTCATGTCTTGCTCTTTCTCCAACCAGGTCCTCGCTCAGATCGCCCTCTTCAAGGCCGAGGACGCTGCTTTCGGCCAGAAGTACGTTGAGTTCGGCGCCACCGGCAAGAAGCCCGTCGGCGTCTATGTCCTTCCCAAGGTCCTGGACGAGCAGGTCGCTCTGCTCCACCTCGAGCACGTCAACGCCAAGCTGTCCAAGCTCACTCCCGTCCAGGCCGAGTACCTTGGTCTCGATGCCAACGGTCCTTACAAGGCCGAGCAGTATGTTCCGTCCAATTTTCTGCACAATGAACCCGACTAACGTACTCTAGCTACCGCTACTAAATTCGTCGCTTCTATTCGTTGTTGATTTGGTATACCCTTGGGCCTAGATTTTTTCAACATATCACGATGTTACGACTAACATAAAGAGTTCTGTATCAACTTGGAGCTCAAAAGGATTTGTCTTCAACGGCAATAAAAGTGGCATATATGGGGTTCTCAGGACAGTGTTTCGGTTGCACGGCGGGACCATTGGGAGTATTTTGCATTCAACAGTGCGTACTAGGGATGTTATGATAAATTAGACACTGTCGTTGGCCATAATCAATAAATCTCGTGTCAGTTGGACACAAGCTTCATTCGCAATGGGTCTACTAATTCAATTCCACGTGTTATACTTGTATCAAATCTTGGCCATGACCCCTTCGGTCTCGGCAATGCGCACCACATACTTGACGGCACTGGCTTTGCCCTCCTTCAGGTTCGTCAATGCCTGCTGCAAACCACCCAGTCCACCGGGGACGACCACATGCGGATGCGGTTTGAACCACCCCTCCCGCAGCCCCTTTGCAATCAGCCGGAAATACACGTACCCAAAGTCCTGGTCCTGCGGCGCGCCATGCACCTCCCCAACACTGAGGACCTTCTTCTCCAGACTGTCCGGGATCTCGGGGTACTTTCTCCCGGGGAGGATGAGCGCGATCTTTCCGCCGGGGGCCAGCACCCGTGACAGATTGACGTAGCTCCCCTTTTCGCTGACGCCGTCGTACGCCAGCTTCACCTCGGCGTGCCCGGCGGCCGCCAGCGCCGCCTTGATGCCTGACACGACGGCGTCATCGCCCTGGCGGTAGTCGACGACGGCGTCGCCCTGGCTGCGGTCGAGCAGGCCCTCGACGAAGGGGATGCCGCGGCCCGCGACGGCGATGATGGGGTGGATGTTGCTGCGGCGGGCGAGCTGGATGGCGTAGGCGCCGATGGCGGAGGCGCCGCCGTAGATGACGAGGGGGAGGGGCGTCGTCGCGGGTTGCCACGGGGGTGGGAGGCGCAGGTGCTTGTACAGGACCACGGCGGAGGTCATGGCGGCCAGGGGGATGGTTGCTGCTTCTGTGGGGGGTTGAATGACTTTCCACATAGAGAATTGTCCGGCAATAGAGACATACCCTCAAAAGAAACGTTCTTGGGGATGTGGAACGCGGTATGCTGCCAGCTGAGCGCGTACTCGGCGTAGCTACCCCCTGGCTGCAGCATCTGGTGGAAGGCGGCGACGCGGTCACCGGGCTTGAACTCGGTGACGTTGGCGCCGACGGAGGCGACGATGCCGGCGATGTCGTCGCCCTGGTTGAGGGATACGTTGGTCCATTGCGGAACTTTCCTGCATTCATTACCATTTGCATTATAGATAGGATGGTCATGGTAGATACCAGTCTTTGGGGTTTGTGCCGGAGACGACGACTTGGATGAGGATCTGGTCCGGCTCTGGGGCCGGGACGGGGACGTCGGTGATGGTCACCGTGGGACCGGAGGCGATGACGGCTTCTTTCATGGTGGTTGCGTTGGTTGTATTGGGATTGAGTGGTGGGTGATGTTGTGTATGATATAAGGTATACAATGGTGATTTGAAATCAAGTGGAGCACGAGTATATGATTACCTAGGTCCGTCGCGGCTATACAACGCGGGGTTGGGCTATCGGCCAATCAGTGCATTCATTTCCATATAGGCGGTTCTGCATAGTAGGTATGCATGAGGATAGGAATGCATATCTTCTTGGCTGATTGTAATGGAAAAACTGAGTACGGTGTAGTGGGCAAGATGGTGTCATCCAAACCAGAAGGTTAAGATCAGGTGAAGATGGATGGTGGCATAGTACCTATAAATTCTGTCTTTAGTTTGGCATCAAGAACATCAATCATAAAGATCGTTCCAAAACATGATATTCTCAAGACTCTCTTCGCTCAGAGAGGCATTCACGAAATGCTCCCTCTGGGGAGTCCGAATCCTTCTGTGCACTTCGCCAGCCGTCTTCCATCCGAAGAATCCAGCCATCTCCCAATCAATAAGTCCCACGATCTTGTCATCATCAACAATACAATTGGATTGAGTAAAGTCATTGTGCATGAAGTTCAAGTCCGGGTCAGTACTAGTGTCGGAAAAAATGATCTCCCCTTCCAGAGGATTGATCCGACCATTCTTGAGGATGGTAGGATCTTGCACAATGTGAGACCGCACCTGGCATCCATCCGGAGGCTTGATAGTATGCAGCTGCCGAAGTATCACTCGCGCCTGGTCTTTGAAGGACTGCTTCTGGCTTTGAGAGAGATACGGCCATGCAACGCACAAAGCCACACCTGGGAGTCTTTCTTGGATCAGCACTTGACGGCCACGTATCTGAGATTGGTTATCTTCAGTACAAGAAGAAAAGCCTCCAAAGAAGTAAATACCTTGCCAGCGAAGTAAATTTCGGGTACTCTGATATTTCCGAGTACCTTCTTGGCAATCGAGATGGCTTTTACTTCGTTGGCATCGGCGAACGAATAATCAATCTCCGGTGTGTTGTGAAGATGTCCTGATTTGACAATGACACTTCCAAGGGCGAACACATCACGACCCCCTTCGTCTGCAGGGTAGATTTGTGTCGAGTCATCGCAGAGGCTAATTACTGACTCCCAGTATCGCATTGCGTCTGGGGATTGGGAGCCGACATGCTCTGCTTTAACACGAAAATCGCCTGGCTTGGGACGATACCGTCCAAAAAGCGGAATGTCGGCGTACAGGTCAGTATCTGGGATACGTTCTGCATCGGTTACATATGGGTCCATTGTTGATGTTAGAATGAGAGGAAATGTGAAATTCTCAGACAGAAGGACGTAGGGATGTTGGAGTGTGTGTTGATCCAACAACAAGGGGCTCGTTGCAGACAACTCGTATACGCACAGTCCATCCCTTCCAGGATGCCTGTGTTGTGCTGCTTCAGAGTGCCAGGCCCTGACAAGACACTGCGCTGGATTTCGGTTGAAGTCATAACTTCAGGGGGTTCTCTCATACAGCGAATTTGATTGATTATTCCCACTCTCTGGTGGATGTTAATTATATATATTGTACGATTTGGCAACAATGCAACATATGCTGACCTAAAGTTAATATATCTATCTATCTTCCAATACATAGGGGACACAAATGTCTTTCTAAGCTGCCGTTCGTCATTCGCAGACCATGAAAAGTGTGTGCACCACATCATTCGAGCTACAGGACAGGCAGATGTCCCGGAACCGGGCACTGTCGAGAGAGATTCAACTCCAATGAGTTGTCCTATGTACGCGTAACTGTTTCAAGATACTTAGCCCCATCTGAATGTTTTCAAAATGTCACCCTGCCTACGAGTTCAATTTCTCTTTTTTTTTTTTCCCCCCTCCAGAAAAGGGCTGCGGGAGGGGCGTAACTAGTTAGCGGTACCTTGATTCGTGTGATGTATACATCCCAGAACAGCCAAAGGAACAGACCGGATGACCGGACATCCTCCGTGATTCACTGTGTTGAGCAAGGCAGCACTAACCCTAAGCCAAAAGAACTGAAGAAAGCGAGAAAGGCTCTGACAAATAGGATAATATCCTCTTCTTTTCATGCTCCGGGTTGACTGGCTCTGTGGTGGATTCTGGAAAATTTCTCCAGGCCTTCCAAGGCCAGTTAGGGCTGGAGGACCATGTGTCCATCCCCACGCTAAGCCCGTCCAAGCAATTTGGCGAGGCTTGACCACGCTTAGCCTATGGGGGAGAGCATATCGGAGGAATACGAAGGACCGCCAATCCCCCTAAACCCTTCGAGGATGCAGATGGGATAGATCTACGGAGCACGTATTACCACCCGGTCGATTGGAACGGATCGGCCCCTCCAATCGCCCGATTTGTGTCTTCCCACACAGTCAGTTGCCATATGGCCACGGCATTGTTGCTCCAATGGGGCTGAACGCCGACTTTTCCGCGGTTGTTGCTGGAAAAGTTCTCAGGATGGTTCGAGGCAGAGACCTCAGCCAGCCTCAAACTGCGTTTTCCTGCTGGAGAAGTTTCGACTTCTGTCGAGTCCACAGAAGTCTCACAACCATACGTGCACGCTTGATCCAGGACAACAATGCTCTCTCTCGACTCTCTGTCAACCTCTTGCAGACTTCTCAACTACGATCCCAAGACCGGGCGAAGCTGAACAAATTGCCGCCGGATGCCGTGTCCATAGGAATCCCCGGGTCCACCAGACCCATGTTCTAATCGCTTCCTTCATCCTCCGGACATCTCGGGACCAATCCCAGAGCCGCGGGCACTCGACTAGCTCCGAGATCTGTCTACTATCCAATCCAGGGATCGTAGTCAGGTTCATCAGAACCATCGTCGAACCGTACCTGGTCGATCCCTGTCTCTTTCGACTCTGGCTCGCAAAGAGAGCGGAGTATACCAACGAGCGCTAGCCTTATCCAGACGTTGCGGAGACACGGGATGTGAAATCAATGGATGCATACATGGGCCCGGGATGGAAAGGGGCATCAGCCCCGACGAGTGAAGTGTACGCCGCTCGCTTGCCAGAATACGGAAGCAGGAGCGCACAGTGGGTTTATACTAGGAGAAATGACGCGAGAATACTGGACATACTTAAAGAGCATCCGTCTCCCTTGATTCCTACAGTTGGCCATCCATCCACTCCTTGTCAAACCTTTCCAGACTCGCTCGTTGATATCTCACTTTCCTTCTTCCCACTATGAAACTCACTGCCGTTCTCTCTCTGGCTGTGGCCGCCTCGGCCTCCTGCATCCGCCATGCCCGTCGCGCTGACGGCATGGTCGAGACCAACGCCTACAACTACACCGAGATGGGCGGTCCCCTGAACTGGTATGGCCTTGACCCCGAGGCCAACGCGGCCTGCGCCACGGGCAAGCACCAGTCCCCCATCGTCATCGACTCCGAGGAGATCGACTATGTCACCCCTGGCTCCTTGAAGTTCAACATCCCCCAGGCCGACTACGCCAAGTTTGAGAACCTGGGATCCGGCCTCGAGGTCGTCCTGACCAATGGTTCTCTCACCGTGGGCAACAAGAGCCTTCCCCTGGCTCAGTTCCACTTCCACACCCCCAGCGAGCACCGCGTGAACGATGAGTACTATCCGATGGAGGTTCACTTTGTGTTCCAGAATGCCAGTAGGCTGCCCCAATGAGATCACCCATGACATGACCGTCCCCTGACACCTGCTGCAGAGAAAGAGACCGCCGTCGTCGGCTTCTTCTTCCAGCTCTCCGAGCTCGGATACTCCGTCCCTCTCTTCGACACCATCTTCGACCGCGTGCTCGAGATAGAGGAGCCGGGTGCGTTCACCCACACCGGCAAGATGGACTTTTCCGGCCTGACCCACCACCTCAACATGCACGGCATCTACCAGTACTCGGGCTCACTGACGACTCCCCCCTGCTCCGAGGACGTCGCCTGGTACCTGAGCACCGAGCCCCTGCCGCTCACCGTCCCGGACTACAACAAGGTCAAGAAGGTGCTGAAGTACAACGCGCGGTACACCCAGAATGCTCTGGGAGAGGACAATCTCCTCGAGGTGGCAGCCAAGAGCCTGAGCTAGATGCCGGGAGGTGGGGAAAGGTCTTGGGCTGGTATTTCTGCACCCCGTAATAATATATACATGTCATAGTTCTAATATACATACCTATACCTTCACCCTCCACCTCCACTTCCAATCCAACAACGCCCACCGCGCTAGCACCACACTGATCAGCCCGACCAACAGCACCGCAGAGTAAAACCCCACCAGCACCTGCGGCGTCGTCGCCTGCAGCAGCTCACCCCCCACCGGCACGGTAACCAGCACCCCGAACGCGGCCACACAGTACACGGTCCCATAAAACCGCCCATACTCCTCCGTGCGACACAGCTGGCCCGCACACACCGGTGCCAGCGACAACCACCCACCAGACCCGAACCCAAACACCGCCACAACCGCATACAGCGTCGCCGCATCCCGCGACCCGATAGGCAGCCACACACCCGCCATAACCAGCAGGGTAACCACCACCAGCGCGAGCAGGATATTGAACCTTCCGACAAGATCCGCCGCGAAGCCAGGCAGCACGCGACCAAGCAGACTCATGCCGTTGAGCACGGTAAGCGCGTAGAACTGGACGTCGGCGCCGAGGCCCGCGTAGCGGACGTAGGTAGGGAGGAGGGCCGCGCAGCCGAAGATGATGAACTCGAAGGCAAAGACGCCGGCGGCGAGGAAGCACAGCCGGGGCGAGCGGAACGCGCGCACGTCGATGGTCGTGCGTCGCTGGGTGCTGGCCGGGAGGCGGCCTTTGACCAGGGCTATGCCTAGGAGGTAGGATGCGAGCGCCATGAGGGCGATGATCCGCATCGACCAGGCCCAGCCGTGCTGCGCGAGCGAGGTCCGCAGGATGAGCGGGATGAGGGCGCCGCCGGCGGAGGAGCCGGCCATGCAGATGCCCGAGGCGAGGGCGCGGCGGCGGTAGAACCAGTGGCTGAGGACACTGATGGCGACGGTGGAGATGATGGCGGCGGAGATGCCGCCGAGGATGCTGAGGCTGAGGAGGAAGTGCCAGTATGCCGTGCACTGGGCTAGGAGGGTGTATGAGGTGACGCTGGCTAGTGTGCCGCAGAGGAGGAGCACGCGCGGTCCGTAGCGGTCGAATAAGGGTCCGACTTGGACGCCTAGGAAGAGGGTCAGGAAGACGAGGATGGCGGTGATCCAGCCGACGTCCCGCACGCTGTAGGAGGCTAGCTGGTGCGTGCTGATATAGTCTTGCACCGAGCCCACTAGTCATGCATGTTAGTTCATGTCTGGCTGCAGAGGAGAGTATGGCTTACCTGCTGTTTGGAACCCAAAGGAGGGGAACATGAGGAGGACGGCGCCCAAGAGACATGTCCAGGCTTCTTTGCCACCGTCGGGGAATGCGAGACTGACGCCGGTGTTGGACTCATTGTCTGGGGGAGCGTTGAACTCGCGGGACAATTCGATCGTCTCGTTTCCGCTTTGTGATTCCATCTTGACGTTGGGCAGAGTGTGCAGAGACGGAGGAGTTACTTCGTATTCAGCAATTTCAGCTGTCGATTTATGCACTTCGGATAGGCGTTGGGATGTCAACGGAAGGGCGCGGTACGGCTGAGTGGGTCTATGGGTACAATGCTGTTGTAGATTTGAGTGACGAAGTATATACTCTGTCGAACACCCATAGTTGAACACTATGAGTACTGTTGTCTGTTGAGGTGAAGCTAGAGATGTCACATATCAAGAGTCTACTATATTCACTTGCAATGTCCTACTACCAGCTTAATACTGCTGCATCGGACGTTCACCATTAGAATCCAGTAGTCTCTATCTTCTAATATTGTATATTTTTAATTATTCAAAATGAATACATCCTGCATAAAGAGAATGTCTAACACTGCTTACGAGAGTTATGACCCCTCACATTGTCTTCTGCGATTCCCCGCATTCTCATCGTCATCAACAACACTCGCCACCAACACCAACATCAACATGCGCGACACTCTTCCCCAACAAACCCCCATTCCTGCGGCCGAAGAATACTTCAATCTCGGCTCATTTACTCGTAAAGTCACTACCCGGAACCGTGATGCGCAGATATGGTTCAACAGAGGCCTCATCTGGGCCTACGCCTTCAACCACGAAGAAGCCGCCTTCTGCTTCCAGCAGACGATCGCACATGACCCCACCTGTGTGATGGGCTATTGGGGAGCCGCCTACGCCTCGGGTCCGAACTATAACAAGAAATGGGCAGCCTTCGACCCGCAGGACCTGGGCCGTTCGATCAAAAAGTGTCATCTCCTAACCCAGGCGGCGGAGCCACACCTGGCCGGCGCATCCCCCGTCGAGAGGGCTCTGATCAAAGCAGTACAAAGTCGGTTTCCGCTGGACGAGAAGACGAGGGACTTTGCTCCGTTCAACAAGGCATATGCCGCTGCTATGAAACCCGTGTACGAACAGTTTGGCAAGGATGACCTAGATGTCCTCGCGCTGTACGCCGATGCGTTGATGAACATGAGTCCCTGGGCCTTATACGACGGGCTCACGGGGAGGCCGAATTTGAACACTGCAGTGGTCGAAGTCAAAGCTGTGCTCGAGCGAGGCCTCGCATTTCCTGCATCCAAGAAACACCCGGGCGTCCTCCACTTGTACATCCATCTCATGGAAATGTCAAACACTCCCGAAGCAGCCTTAGTACCGGCGGATTACCTACGCGACCTTGCTCCGGACGCAGGCCATATGCCTCACATGCCGTCGCACCTGGACGTTCTCATCGGCGACTACCGCCGCGCGATCGACGGGAATATGAAAGCATCCATCGCGGACGACAAATTCTATGCCCGTCGCGGGGGAAAGAACTTTTACAGCGTCTACCGTCTGCACGTCTACCACTCCCTGATCTACGCAGCCATGCTCGCAGGACAGTCGCAGCTCGCCCTGGAATCGACCGATCGCATGGAAGCCACCATCACAGAGGACTTGCTCCGCATGAAATCGCCGCCGATGATTGAGTGGATGGAGTTCTTCCTGTCGCTTCGCGTGCATGTCCTCATCCGATTCGGCCGCTGGGAGGACATAAAGCGACTCGTAGTCCCGGAGGACAAAACCCTCTACTGCGTGACGGTCGCCATACTACACTACGGAAAAGCCATTGCATGGGCTGCAACGGGGAACCTCGAGGAGGCAGATTGTGAACGGGAGCTCTACCGTGCCGCGAGCAAGCGTGTTCCGCCGACACGCGTCGACTTTCCGAACAAAATCGTGGACACGCTCAAGGTCGCCACAGCCATGGTCGACGGAGAGGTCGAATACCGCCGAGGAAACTACGATGTGGCCTTTGCTCACCTTCGCCAGGCTGTGCATGAAGAAGACAACCTGCTGTACTCGGAACCGTGGGGCTGGATGCTGCCCGCGCGCCATGCCTACGCTGCGCTGCTGCTCGAGCGAGGCCATGTGGCGGAGGCCGCAGAAGTATACGCCGAGGACCTGGGCTTTTCGGACAAACTCGCAAGTACCCATCGGCACCCGAACAATGTTTGGGCCTTGCATGGTTACCATGAGTGTCTTGTCAGACTCGGACGTCGTGCCGAAGCGCAGATGATCCAGCCATTGCTGAAGGTAGCGTTGGCCGTGGCAGATGTCCCAATCCAGTCATCTTGCTTCTGTAGACTGGAGACGGCCGATAGGAAATGTGCAACCAGCAAGGGTGCATGTCTTTAGACTGGGTTCGCTCTGTTGGATGGCTGAGAAGAACGTGATTTGTATCTCGTTACATATACAAAGAGTTGATATACAATGGGTTGAGATCCTATATCCTGTTGGTGCCCAACACCTATCACATGACACTGTGTGGACAATAGCTGCTGTATATGAGGGAGGGGCGTCTATCCTCGCTGGCCAATATGCTGTATTCGGTGGGCTTCATCCAACAAGCCTGTGTTCGCCTGGCAAATTGCTTCCGTTCGTAAAGTGAGCTGATTTATCTAGGTACCCACATGAGCTCAGCAAGTGGCTGTCGATGGCGTCTTCAATGCCATCATTTGCAAAGGCATTTGTGCCTTGAAACGATCTGTAAGGTTGTGTCTGTGAGTCTTGGGCGTCTGAATCGGGTATATGTATCTCTCTGATCTGAAAAATGACAGCTCAAGAGTTGCGGCTCGAGGACGGAGACGATCCATCGCTTGACTCCCCAATCAGATTGTTTATCTTCTCTGAAAGGACATTCATTTTGTACGGCTTCTGCACGACATCGTCCATCCCTGCGTCCAACATCTCCGTCCGTTGTTCGGATCGAACATTGGCTGTCACCCCAAGTACGGGAACATGCTTTGAAGTCTCTTTCTCCATGTCTCGAATTGCGCGGGTGGCCGAGTTCCCATCCATGACCGGCATCACCTGGTCCATAAGGATGCAATCAAACTGCGTCTTCTTGAACTCGTTCAGTGCCTCAAGGCCATTGTTGGCCGGCGTCACGTTGAACCCCAAAGACGTCAGCTTCCGCGCAACAAGCTGTTGGTTGATGATGTTATCCTCGACCAGGAGGATCTTCTTGCTCTCTGCCTCGGTCTGTATCGAAGAAGTGGACTCCACATCGCTGGCAATCTTGGCCGTGTGCTGCGTTCTGTCATCGCTCGTACAATGGGGGGCGACCTCTTCCAAATGCGTGACTTCAGGGTTCTCCGGAATCGATGGCGTGGTGAATTTCTTCCGACCATCAGTCACATCATTACTCAACGACTGGATGTCTCTGCAGAGTTTGTCGATCTCGGCGCTTTCGGGTCCGGATAGCTCGCCATCGGACGGCTTCTCGCTGCGGCGGACGGAAAAGAAAAAGCCGAATGTGCTCCCTTCGCCTTCCTTGGAGCTCACGCCAATCTCTCCGCCATGTAAATGACACAGCCGTCGACTGACATTCAGGCCCAACCCCGAGCCGCCGTAGATGCTCTCTGTGCGCGGGGTGGCCTGGTTGAAGCGCTCGAACAGCCGCTTCTGCGCCTCGTCGCTGATCCCAATGCCCGTGTCCTTGACCGCCACCATGATGTAGACGGGCGCGCCGTCGCCCCATTCGGGCTGGGAGGTCGCGTCCAGCCGAAGGGCATTGTCGTCCGAGTTGAAGAAAACGACGTTTGGCGGGTACGACGGCGGGCGTTGTTTCGACGCGCCCATCGACACGCGGATCATCATGTCGTTGCCCGACTTGGCCGTGAACTTGATCGCATTCGACACGAGGTTGATAAGGACCTGACTCATGCGGTCGAGATCCGCCATGACCCAGTCGATGAAGCAGTCCTCATACGAGTGGTCGAGCTTATACTCAAAAGCGATCTTCTGCTTGCGCAGCTCCGGCTTGAACATGGTCAGCGACCGCGCGAGATGCCGGCGCGGCTGCACCCTCCGCGGCGACAGCGTCAGCATGGCAGCATCCAGCTTGGAAAAGGTCAGCACGTCGTCGACGATCTTCTTCTGGTGCGCAACGCACAGACTGATGGTCTCGGCGGCCTGCGCAATCTCCGACAGCTGGATCTTCTCGCGCTCCTCCTGGTTGACGGCCTCGAGGATGTCCTCGGTGCAGTGCAGGATGGCCGACAGCGGGTTGCGCACCTCGTGGCTGATCATGTCGATGAACCGCTCCTGCTGCTGCTTGCGCTGCTCGGCCTCCTCCGCGATCCGCCGCTGCGACAGCTCCGCCGACTTTTCCTGCGTGATGTCCGAGATCGTGCAGAGGAAGCCGCCCGCCGCGCCGAGATGGAACCGCTGCTGCTCCTCGTCGCCCAGCGGCGTGAGCATGAGCAGCCGCCACGGGTAGGGGTGTTTGCGCGTGCGGTATTCGACGCGCAGGGGCCGGCGCGCCCGCGAGGCGTCGTGGTATGCGTGCGCTACGTGCGCGTAGTCGTCCGGGTGGATGGCCGACGACCAGCGGTCGAAGGTGCGTTCGGCGTCGCAGGTCATCAGCTCGCGGAAACAGCGGTTCACGAAGATGGTGCCGTCGTCTCGGTCGACGATGGCGACGCCGGTGGGGAGCATGTCGGCCAGCTGTTGCGCGGAGACCCTGTCAATCGCCTCCATGTCTAGCCTGTGATGATCGCTGCAGGGTGGACCCCTATCGGTTTGGTCTTCCGGTCGAGGTCGAAGTGAGAGGCTGTATACGCGCAGAACTCTGTTGGCCCCATAGGCAGTCAAAAGGCCACTTTAGGCAACAACCAACGTTCGCAGCGATACCCGGCGCATGAGAGTTTACGAAGGAAAGCCATTCGCCTCCGCACGTAGCACAGTTAAGGGGAACCTATGGTGATATCAGGCGGGAATCTGTGATGACGTCAACACCATTTGGGATCTCTGGGAGTCTAGGGTTGTATCCGAGGGACTGGATTCCCATGGACTGGATTCCCATGGACTGGATTCCCATGGACTGGTTTCCCATGGACTGGATGCAGGCAAGTGCCCTGGTATGAATTATGAAGGTCAGGAGGCGATTGCAGTGTTCTCGATATGGGTTGATGGGGTGTAGAGAGGGATTGGCGTAGCGCATGGATAGACAGTCTGATGTATCGGATCATTTGAAATGGCACTTCCGATGGAAGAAACGAACTTGATATGAAAAGCACTCGGGATGGTCATTGTGTAGAGGATTCACCGATATTTGATTATCTTCAACCATGGAGATCAATCTCTCTTACTGATCTACTGGTGATTCTATCCCCCCAAGCTGACGATGTACCGCCGGAGCCCAAAACGGCAATTTTCCGCTGGTGGACCGCATCGCGACTTTCGCCTTCATTTTGCTCCAGTCGACTCCACCGTCTTCATCTCCGGAGCAATTGTCGTCGGTACACGTTTCCTATAAATCTCGGTGTCCTGTCGAGTCGCTTGTCCCCTTATCCTGTATACGACCTTGCGCCGCACCCTTCTAATCTCTACCTCTCTCTCCCCCGCCATCTACCCCGCCATCACCCCACACCGCATCAACATCATGGCTCGCGCTCTCGAAGGCAAGTTCGGTATCGTCACCGGCGGATCGCGTGGTATGCTCAATTTATCTTCTCCATCGTATCATCTTACTTAATATGGGGCAGGCATCGGCGAAGCCATCGCCCGCAACCTCGCCGACAAGGGCTGCAATCTGCTGCTGAACTTCACGTCTGAGTCGTCGCGCGCGCGGACCGACGAGCTCTGCGCCACCCTCGCCAGCACACACTCAATCCGCTGCGTCTCCGTGCAAGCGGACCTGTCCAGCGCCGCCGAAGCGACCGCGACCATCCTCGCCGCCGCCAAAGAACACTTCACCGCCCCGGACGGCCGCTTCCAGATCGACATCCTGATCAACAACGCCGGCGTATCGAAAGACCGCTTCCTCAACGATGCCGAAAAAGGCCCCATGGACGCCGACTACTTCAACTGGCACTACACGATCAACGTGCTGGCGCCGCTGCTGCTGACGCAGGCGGTCGCGCCGTTCCTCCCCACCGACCGCTCCGGCCGCATCGTCAACATCTCCAGCGTGTCGTCGAGTCTCGGCTTCACGGGGCAGTCGGTGTACGGCGGGACGAAGGCGGCGCTGGAGGCCATGACGCGCACGTGGGCGCGCGAGCTGGCCGACCGCGCCACCGTCAACGCCGTCAATCCTGGTCCGGTTATTGGGGATATGTATTTTGCGACGGGCGAGGACTTTTGGAAGCAGATGCAGGGGTTCCAGGATGCGACGCCGCTGAGCAAGATGCTGCCGGATGATCCGAAGTTGGCGGGGCTGACGCAGGAGCAGATCCGGTTGATTAATGAGAAGATGGGCGGGCGGAGACCGGCGTTTACGAGTGAGGTTGCCGGTGTTGTGGGGATGCTGTGCACGACGGATGGGCTGTGGTGCACGGGGAGTGTTGTGTGTGCTAACGGGGGGATGCGCATGGGTGCTTAGGTAGATTATGATATGAATGGTTGGTTATAGATGCTTATGTTCAGTCTACGGAGTAATTGTCGATGACGGCGGGTTAGTTGAAAAGATCTTATTAACATTCACTTTGGTCTCTGCTGATCTAGAGACGCATGATAAAGTCAGAGATTGAACGTTTTCAACCACCGAGCGGTCTAAACCCACGAGCCGTCCGTTTTCTTCCGCACCCCCATCTAGATCAACGTTTAAAACGGACCACTCACCCGTTGAAAACGTTACCTGCAAACCGTGCAAAATAGTGTTTGTTTAACGTGTCATTTCCCCGCGCTGGACAGGCAGGGCATTTCCATCCAGCGTCCAGAGCTCTGTTTTGTTGCCCGTGACAGTGATGGACAAGGCATACCTTCCGCAATGGGGCCAGTTACCCGTCGAGCAGTATTTGATTGTGAGTGTTTTGCGCCACTGTTGTTTCCCCTGCGTAGCTAATATCTATAGAAACACTGGGATCACTCCTCATCTGAGCCTGCTGGAGACCAGCGCCTCCGACTGATCCATCAGTTCTTAGATCTAGATGAGATTCCGGAGGAGCTGGACCCTACTGGTCATACCTCGGACACTGACGAAACACTGTCACCTACGGCCCATGAAATTGACACTATCCTTCGCCCCTGGCGCTCTGATGACCTACGGAAGATAGCGTGGAGGATTTGGGGGTGTCATAATGATCAGTTGATTTTGTTACGCACCCACTACAATGCCGATGACAACCACAAGATCACGGAATTAGTAGGGTCCGATGAGCTCCACGAGGAGAGGACGGCCTGGTGGGCACTTCTTGATAATCCCAAACTCTTTAATTTTGGTGACCAGTGGTGGCGAGTCTTCGATATCTTGCCAGAGCTAGCCGGCCCTTTGAATGGTTATAGCCGCCTGCCAGACCCAGAAAGTATCTCACGGGAGAGACAGAGTTTTAAGGAGAGACTACCGACCCTCAAACAAAGCGACGAATGGACGGCGAATCGTGATAATTATCTTGAAAGAGAGTTTGCATACCTTCGGCGAATTGCTTCAGAGGGCTATCTTGCTATTGCGGATCAGGAAGCTTTTGAAACAGATATGCTACGGTTAATCTATTATGATGGGAAGAGGAATATTGTCCAAGAGACCCGGACAGAATTCGATGAGCAGAGATTTGCTGATGTTGCCGTTGAATGGGATCAGTTGTCGCTTCCTATGCAACTATGGGAGGACGGAAAGACTGGCGAGAAGTATCGAGTGAATGGGGAGCTGGGAAGGGAGTTGTATCAGCTAGATGAGGCTGATCTGGAATAAGCATGGCCATGTCGAATCTGGTGGACTCGTGGCACATGATATCGTTCGTTTGCTCGTTGGGCGTCATGTATTTAGGCGCCGCCTCTTCAACAGAGGGGCTCTTCATCGTCAAGCATTTTCATCATCTTTATCGTCAATTCAATCGTTTATCGTCGTTCCAACTGCTTAAACATGTGAGCGTTAGAGCGTTACTAGCGCCAATATGATAGCAGGTTGGAATCAACGGACAAATTCTCCCGGACCCCGGCTAGGATGCGTATTGACCGGTCATAATACATCTGGTAAAGTCGCTTCCTCCAGAGCAGTTTACGGTGACCTCCTTCGTTTACGTTTGCATCTCCTCTATTCTCTCGGAAGCGCCTCAGAGGGTCAATTGGTCCTGCGACTATACGTCGCAATGAAGCAGCCCATGATTATATAGGAGTACGTCCGTCAGCACGGGTAGGAATCTTTAGGTGCTACGTGTTATTACTTCCCGCAGAGTAAAATAGGTAGGCGTAACCCTTGAAGGGGTGTTCCAAGCACTTTAGAGCTGTTCGTAAGCACTAAGCTCACCCAGAGGCGGCTAAGCACCTAGAATGTTCCCGGTCAATCAGATCGGACCAATTCACTAGCCAATCTCTCCGGCGCTGCTTAGTGATTACAAGGTAGCCTTGTCTAGTTCGTGGCTTACGAATCCGCCAATGGATGATTCCGCCGGTAGTATAAGCGACGGAGACTTTCTGCTTCCCATTATTAGTCTCACTTACCAATTCATCGGACACATTATCGGTGTCTACTACATCCGATAGTTGCATGATTAAATGGGGCCGAAGAAGACCCAATCGGGTCAATACTATGAGGGGCCGCAATATATAAAGATGGAGATACGCCGCGCTGGTAGAATCTCCATCACAAGACTCTGCTCCTTCAGTTCGCAAGACAGCACCCTCAACTAGCACCTCAACCCAATTGCACTTCATATCAAATACGTATCAAGATGCCCTCCATCCCAAGACCACCTCTCAACTCAGACCTCGCCGAGGCGCACAAGAACGCTCCCCTGCTGGAAGTCAGCACGCCAGAAGACAGGAAATCCTATCGCGAACTTCTCGAATCTTTATTCACCGTGGAACATGCCATTCAAGGAAAAGAGAACACAGTATCCTACGAGGAGCTCAACATCCCCGGCCCAGCGGGCCCAATGAAAGCGACAATCTTCCGCCCGAAGCACCAAACCCGTAAGACGGAAGACATCCCCGGCATCCTCCACATGCACGGGGGCGGTCTCGCAACCGGCAACCGCTTCCTGGGCCTTACCGTCCTCGACTGGGTCGAAACCTTGGGTGCAGTCATCCTAACGGCCGAGTACCGTCTCGCGCCTGAGCACCCCCAGCCCGCCGCGCTGGAAGACAGCTACGCCGCGCTGCAATGGATGAGCCAGCACGCGAACGAGCTCGGCTTCAACCCACAGAAACTGGTCGTCTGCGGCGGCTCGGCGGGGGGTAATCTCGCTGCAGGTGTGACTTTGCTCGCGCGCGATCGGGCTGGTCCAGCTATCCGCGGCCAGATTCTGATGTACCCGTGGGTTGATGACAGTATGGACTCGCTGTCCATGCAGCAGTTCGGGGATATTGCGCCGGTGACGAAAGCGAATACCATCCAGGTCGCGGAGTTTGCGTTTGGCAAGGACCACGAGTATGCAGACATGTATACGGCGCCGGCGCGAGCGAAAGATCTCTCGGGCTTGCCGCCGACGTTTATCGATGTGGGCGAGGCGGACATCTTCCGTGATCAGGACGTTACGTATGCGTCGGCCTTGTGGAGGGATGGGGTTTCGACGGAGCTGCATGTGTGGCCGGGGAGTTGGCATGGATTTGATGTGTTTGTGCCGGATGCTACTATTAGTGGGCGGGCAAGGGCTACACGATCGGAGTGGCTGAAGAAGTTACTTACCAGTCCTACTGGTGTTTAGAAGACAGCGATGGGTGCAACAAAGGAATAGACTGGGGAGTAATGTACATAGTTTTATAATCTTTGTTTGTGTGATTCTAGCACGATGGCTATAGAGCAATGATACACTTGATAGAATGTCCCAGTGTCTTTGAGCGTGCTTCAACGACTGATCTGGATTCATCGACCAGCTGAGGTGCAAAATTGGCCGTTTGGAGCACGGTGTGGAGGAACTGAAAGTTATATCGAGGAAGCTGATCACAGTAGAACGATGAAATTCGGGGGTTACACATGTCTATATATGCTGTGCTCTTCTCAGAAGAATCTCCCATCATGTCCCAGCGTTTCCATATTACTGAGAGTGTGCATCTAAATTAAATCCGTATACACACCGGCTCGTACCCCCATTCATCACCCAACTCTCGATCTTTCTCGTCCTCGAGGACTGGCTCACAACGCCTGTACCCAATAAGAGGTCGCCAGACTTTGACCTAAGCACCATTCGCAGTCTGTCGTGTCGTCTCCCAGTACCTCGTTGACGCCACCAAGAACGCTTGCGAAAGGGAGTAATTATTCATCAATAGGTTTGTTGATGTCGCAGTATTCCCATTGATGAAGATCGAGGCAATCCAAATTGTTCCCAGCAGTAGGCTGCTCATCTGTCCCCACCGCTTGAGCGGATGGAAGTTGTAAACTGTTTGTGGCATAGTGTGTTTCTTCCAGGGCATTAGCTTCTGTCATGAATAAGGTATGAAGTCAAGGGAGGGATACCAGTCACCGAACGATGTGTTCGCAGGAGATGGGTGGTAGTGCAAAGACCAGATCGCTGGAGGGCAAAGGATGGGTATTGTAGGACATTTATTGCCGCTGTACCCGTAGCTGCACACGGGGAAGAAATCCGAGCAAGGAGACATGCAGTGGTTTAATATCTTGGCACAATGCTTGTCTTTCTGGGAGGATCATACAACGTCCGGAAGATACGATATAGCACAAGGAGAATCGTAGCTACGTAAATATACCAAGGCATCGTATGATGAAGTAGTGCATAGACGTAACAATAACCGTATAATCATCAGCCCACATGAAACCCTAGCTGAATTACACAGCCACCGTGCGCCGAAGATCCTCCTTGACCAAAGTCTGGTCGGTCTTTTTGAAGTTGTGTCTAAGATTTTCAAGTCAGTTTCGAATACTTTGGAAGGCTGAAAGACCTTGCTTACCCAAACTGTACGAGAGTTTTCTCACGGAAATAATCGCCGCAGGTGATGGCAGGGCTGCAGCAGTGTCAGCAGTCACAAATCAAGACGGAGTGATGGAGCTTCCGTCCGCAAGGAGAGACTTACTACTTCTTCAGAGGTCCCTGCATCACAACATTCTTCCGTCCAGTGTTGAAGTACGCAATGGAATAGCGATCCGGGGAGGGCCCAACGTCCTTGGCACGCACACGGTGGTAGTTGGCCTTGAGGCGGTCGTCCGACCATGCCACTATACTTTGGTCAGTTGGGTCCATGAAGTGTTCAACACGAAGACATATTTCAGATCGCGCTGGACATACTCAGCATGTCTCCGATGTTAACGACAATGGGACCAGTCTTGGCGGGAACGGGGAAGAACTCCTCGCCGATGGCATAGTCATTGTGCTTCTCACGGCCGGGGCAGACCTCCAGGCCATCCTCGCCATCGCGCTGGAACAGCAGAGTGAGACATCCGATGTCCGTGTGGTTCCCGGCTCTCCACGTTCCTGCCGAGTTTTCAGATGCCATATAGTGGATCATACGCATCTGAGTAAGGTTGTCCTCGGCGTCAATGTCCATCGCCTCGCTCAGATGGTTCTCTGGGAACCCTAGGGCAATCGAGAGGCAAGACACTGACAGTGAACGGTAAGGTCAGCCTTGATCAATTACTGCAGGGAAAAAAAGGCCCAGGAGGATGATTTGAACTCACAAACTTGCTTGGAGATGCCCGCGCACTTGGCCATGAAGCTCTTGGTAGATGCACTAAAACCGGGGACATTTTCATCCGACGGCCATTGGGAATTGTGCTGGAGCCAGAAGGACTCCTTCTGATCGGGGACCCCAGTGCTAGGACGGATTTGAGACTACCGACTTGGGTTACTTTCAATCCCTCGACAGATGCCAATATCCCATGAAGGGGACATGCTCCATTTGTCAACGTACCTTGTACTCCCAGCCATTATTGGTATGGAGGTCGTGAGGGATTTGGCGCTTTACATCGGCAGGGAGACGGAAAAAAGCCTCGGCCAAGGCGAACTGACGGTTGATTTCCTCCACGGTGATGCCGTGATCGGCCAGACTGAAGAAGCCGGTCGTCTCTGCTGCCTCGACTAGCTGCTTTGTTATCTCGTCCTTTCGGGACTCAAAGTCTAGCAAGAGATTAGCATATGGCCTCAACAGGCGTGAAATCAATCAACACAAACCCTTCAACGAGATGCAGGGCACATGGAATTCCTTGGTCATTTTGATGTAGGCGACTGGATGCTCACAAAGTAGTATGAGTTGCGATGTTGGGAGACGAACTTGAGATGCCAATCTCACGTCAGGCTATATAAATGTTAGGATGACATCGCCCATTCGTACATGATGAATACTTGTCGCAGTGTACGCGCGTGCGGGTGTAGGAGGACCTCGTGTGGAAGGGGAGGTTTCGGCCCGAGAACAACAGGGTAGTACTCCTATCCATCAAAAAGACTGTTCCTCACCTATGATCATGTTTATGGGTATCATCCGTTTCTCGACGGTGCACGAGCCGATGGCGCATGACGGTATGCAGGCCCCTAGCCGAGTCTCAAGCCAACGCAGGCCGGAGGGTGGAACATAGCCGAAGCAATCAACATCGATCAGGCCAAGCTAGACTGACTTATCGGCTGGCGAGCATAGTCGCCCCGGAAGGGCGTTAGAACACCCAGAGGAAGATGACAGCTCTCGTAGATGGATACAGATCCAGCCGGTATAATCATATCTCTCATCTGTAACTACCGTGGTGCGTCGTTGTAGATTCATCGTAAGAGTCACGCTTGTGCTACGCTCAAATTCCGTATCCATCAGGACCCCAGGAGTGATCTCAAGGATTTCCGTGCTAATTATAGAAGACCAGCCCCGAAATCGAGTGCAAAATTGTCAGAAAACTGGAACCCAAGATCTTCCCACCCTTGGTGGTCGAAGAATTGATCATCCAATACCGCATCTCCTGTTTTGTCTTGAGCGTCACGAGACATTGAATGTTCCAATACCGGTAAAGTGAGTCGATCGCCTTGATCCTGTACTAGCGACCCTGACGTTCCCTGGCTAATGTCGATGACTAAAATTTGCTCGACATACTGGTCCGCCATGGAATGGCCTCTGCGAGAGTTCAGCCGCTTATAGAGATTGATGGTCTCATCCAGTTCTTGGAGCGTCCTGCTATAGATCCTTGCCTGAGGACTGATCGCGGCGGCCGTGTCGAGAAGTTCAACAACGCCAGAGAATGCGCTTCTGAGATCTTCGTGGGGCTCGCCGGCGAATATCGAGAAGCCAAGAACCAAGCCAGCACCAAACGCCCAGGACCTTCATATTACAAGTGTTAGCTGGTCAGGAAAGTTTTCCCTTTGGGTTGTTCCCATACAAGCAACAAAGGAGGGAAAAGCACAAAACCTACTTGACCAGACCCGTATTACTCAATGGCAGATCCGAAGGCGTCAGGATCGACGCACACTGTCGGCACAAGTGACCCATGTGGATCGCCGAGGTCATGCAGACCTGTGCAAAAGAGGCTCTTCTGGTGTCAACCGGAGCTAGGGATCCAATGCCCAAGCGCTGGTGGATTCGCGGCATGAAGCTTTCGATCAAGAATGGTCGAGTAACCAGTATGACGGCAAAATAATAGATACTGGCCAAATGAAGCTCACCGATGATCTTTTTACGCTCGGAGTGGGTGAGGGATGAGCCAGCTGTGTAGGAAAACCGACGGAGGGAAGGTGGTAAATCCTGACTCCAGGTCCGGAGCTTCTCAAGAAGGCCTTGCGCATTGGTGATATTGTTCACCATGCCCCTATTGAGCTGGGCACAGATATCGTCCAGCACAATAGCACCCTTCAGGATTGCGTTGAATGCGGGTGCGTCTGCGTCAAGGGGAAGCGACTGGACGTTGTGACGGGTTGCCCTCGGGACGGTACAAGGCCGGCCCAGAACGGAATTGGTTAGAACTTCGAGGATGCAAAGACTATGCCAGACGCGTAACCTAGTAACGTGGGATTAGAGTCGAGAGCTCGAGGACAGGGGACGAGACGTATTGATCATCAAGACCGAGTTACCTTGCACCATAATCACCCTCTTGGCGTAGGGACCTCCAAATCAAGGGCTGATGGAGACCGAAAACGATTGCTGCCTTGGAGGCAATGCCCAGGTAGATAGACGCCGCGCTCTGCCGACCGGCACCCAGAGTAAAAAATGATAACAGGAGGAACAGCCGGACAACGGCCAGGCTAGGATTGGCGAGCATGTCTCGAAAAGCCACCGATCGAGCGCGAGTGAACAGGGTGACGGCGTAGCGTGCATCGCCGGGTGTAGAGGCTCGAGCCTGGGCGCCTATCGCCAATGCCGCGTTCATGGCAGCAAGGTCTTCATGAGTTGATCGGGGGGGTACATTGTCGGGGCTTGCTCCGAGGAGTGAACCGACCTCGGCTTCTGAGAACAGGTGCAGAATGCCACTTGACTAGGGACAGGGCGTTAGCTGCCTTCTTGACAGACATGGGATCGATTCAGGGAGACGGTGCGAACCACTTCACAGTATGATTGAAACAGCACCCGCTTTTCTGCGAGGTCTGGGCTGATCTCCTCGCCAGCGGCCTCGACTGTTTCTGGCTCAAGCAACGTACTTTGGCGCGCACCCTCTGTGAATGGAGTGGCGCCAACCCATTGCCTCAGAGCGTGCCGGAGAAAATCCAAGAACGACAGTGAGGTAGTCTCTCCAATGTAAACTACAACGGAATGAGTGGGATTGACACGCGTCTCAGGAATTCAACCAATGACGGGCTCACAGTTTTCGCCATTTGATCCGGTCACAAAATGCTCCTGTGGGGACTCTTGATCCCCGGGGATATGCTCCGCAGAGATGCGCTCAGCATAGGGCAGTGACGATGGGGTGTTTAATGACCCATCGGACGCAGACGACAATCCATCGGCTGGAAAGCCCGTGGCGGCCACAGGGAGACCGGAGACGTTCATATCCGTGACAGGAGACAGTAGCGGAGGCAGCGTCGACTTCTGCCGACCTGCCTTCCCCCTTGAGGTGGCATGATACGTACATCTGCTGGAACGATTCTTCCTGATGCAATTGGCACAAGGCATCTTAGCGTCACAGCGAGTTTTGGAAGCTTTGCATGCGTCGCATGCTCTATACGCGCGGATTCGGTCTTCTGGTCGAATCTTGGGACGAGGCATTCTCAGCAATCTTGACTGAACAATCTGGAACAGAATGGAGCCAGAGTATCAAGTGATGATAAAATCCATCCATCAGACACAGGAATCCTGAGGACATGTGAGGTTCCCCGCATCTTTCTCCAAATGCTGGATCAATTCATTGGCGGCTCGCCAAGTCGAAACGATTGTCATTTGCGCCGATCAAACTCCCCCTATTTCCTCTCAGAACCAGACAATGCCATAGAACTGATAAGGAGTGCTTCCTTCATGAGACGAAACTGTCAGCATGAAGGATGACGGGCTGTCTGCCACTTGGTGAGTTTTGTTATCTGCCGTATCTGTCAAACTTGCCTACCCAACACACTAAGGCTATCACAGACGACAACAAGAGTGTTCGGCCCGAGCACCAGTGCAAGTGCCGAAACATCAAGCCTCTGTATGGCCGTTGACAGGCAATCGAATCCAGTTTCCTGCTCCTTTCGCCTATCATCCACTAGCCGAAGATAGGTTGCATGTCTGTGAGTGGAAGTACAAGTGGTTCCGTCGATAAGGCTAGCTGTCTTGTGTGGACACTCTTCGAGTGGCGCTCATGTTGCCATGAATCTGTATGTGGTAGACGATACCATATCGCCGGATTTCATCCGCTCCTGTACTTACCAAGTACAGAAGGCAAGACTGTCGCCAAAGCGGATGTCGGAGTGCATCTAATCAGTTCTGATAAAAGAATTACATATGAGTAATCTGATTCCAATCTACCCATCTACTCGGCTCTGCACCTACAAGCGAGCCCAGGCAGCAGGATCCCGAATCGCCACGTGGGACATATCGAGGTCTTCGATCCGGGTCACCCCCAAAAGGCTCATGGATGTTTCCATTTCAGACTTGAGGATCTGAATCGCCTTGCTCACGCCTGCCTCCCCAAAGGCTAAAGCGTACAAGAAGGCACGCCCGATGGCGACCCCCTTAGCACCAAGTGCAATGGATTTGACGACGTCGGTGCCTCTCATGATGCCACCGTCCACAATCACCTCACATTTGTCAAAGACCTCTGGCGCATGCTGACGAATCTCAATCAATGTTTCAACCGCCGATGGTGCCCCCTCTAGCTGTCGTCCACCGTGGTTGGACAGCCACGGGTGCACCCCGTACTTCATACACAGTACTGCGTCTTCCCAGCACTGAATGCCTTTGATCGCAATGGGTAGATCTGTTAACCCCCGTAGCCACGCAATAGCAGACTTCCAGTCAAAGGATGACCAGAGTGCACTAACCAATCAGTCAATGAGGTGTAATGCTCCAAACGGCTTGCGATGGGTGCAGGAGGACCTACCCGCGCTGTGCGCTGATTCCTCCGGCAATCGGCGTATCGTCCTCGTCTTCGTCCATATTATCATCGGGATGAGCAGCCTGAGAACCTTTCATTCGAAAATATTCCCCGAGAAGCAAGTAGGGATGACAGGTCTTTTAGAAGTCACAAATGGTACGTACCTCATACTCAGCAACTTCCATTCGCATGTCGCGCACACGTTTCCCCCCTCGTATAGCGTCTACCGTCAAGGCAAAGCCTTTATATCCAAGCTCGATCGCTCGTCGAATCTCCCTTTCGGACACCGCCAAATCTGCTCTGGCGTAGATCTGCCAGTATGTGGTCTGGCTTGGCGCACGTGCTCGCGCCATTTCCTCCTGCGTGCAGCTAGACATGTTGCAAACCCAGTGGAGAACGCCATGTTTAGCGGCAGCTTGGGTCATCAAGACCTCGCCCGCTGAGTGTGCAAACTTACCACCCCCTGCGGGGCCAATGAAGAATGGGACGCTTACCTTCGTTCCCATAATCGTAGTGGACAGGTCGACGGACTCCACAGGGCGCAGAATGCGAGGTCGGAAGCGTATGAGCTGCCAGGAATCCCGGTTCCACTGTTCAGTTTTCTCGTCATCAGCCCCTGCCTTGAAGACTGTGTAGACATATCCTGTGTTAGTCTTCTTGGCGGCTCAATATAAGACTAATGCAAAACTCACAAGCAAAAGCCCTCGCAGATAGCCGTTGCTCCGCGGCATGCTCAAAGTCGGTCAAGGTCACAATGGACCCAAGCCGCATCTTGCGCGGCGGTGGCCGACTGACGACCTCCTGCATATGGTTCAGGGTCTCGTCATGTTTCTCTCGGGTCATTTCTGGGGCTGGCCTGGGGCTATCGACTCTGCCCACTATATCTCTGGACCGGAAACAAAACAATCAGTATCCAGCCTGGTGATTCGCTGGGATTGGTTTACTGTACTCGGTCTTGATATGCTTCTCTAGCGTGTCACTGGGATGAATGGGCTCAAAAGCCTCAGTGGCGTCTCTGCCCGCGTACCGGAAGATCACTTGGGCACCACCGGGATGTAATTCAGCAAAGGAGGTCAAATCGTAGACGACTCCGTTGATGATGACCCAGCAACTCTTTCGCGAGCTGTGCTTAGCGACCTCGGATCTATCATAGATACGCAGCGACTTCATTTTCTCGTGCGAAACCAAAAATTCGTGATGCGGCCCTCGACAGCTTAATAGAGGGATCCATGCGTTCCGTAGCGGATGGGGTTTATCTGCTAAGCTCCCTCTACGGCTGATACCCCCAGGGTGCGGGCCGATTCTCTATGCCCTTTTCCGTTATCAGTGGCAATTTCAGTCGTATCTCCAGTTCGGCGGCACCAACAGTAATTATTAAACCGGGATGGGTCACCCCGTCAATATAGTATCGTGCGTGATCTCCGCACTTTGATACCTGGCACTAGGTGTACGTGGGCAGCTACTTTGTCGAAATATTTGCAACGCCTTTGGCATCACTTTACGATCATGGACAGCAAGGACAAAGTACAGCTAAACAGTGATGATAACCTGGATATCGAGCAGGTAAGGTCTCGGGGTTCAATAATTATCATATCGTGACGATTACTGACCGTGGACGTTGACCTTAGGCGGATGCTATAGATCTTACCCTATCTGGTGCTCAGCAACATGCGATGGCCAAGGATAAGGCAACGGCCTTACTTCTGAACAATCCCGTGGAGATTTCACTATCGTCTCCTGAAGCAAAACGTGTGCTACGAAAAATTGATCAAAGAATCATGCCGCTGGTGATTATTGTGTATACCTTGATGTTAATGGTAGCCACTACTCTGGACTCTCGAAGCCGAGAAGGACAAATTGGCTAAGGTGAAACCTCACAGGACAAAAATACGCTGTCCTTCGCGGCAATCATGGGTATTCGGGAGGATACAAACCTCAGCGATTCCCAATACTCTTGGCTAGGATCACTTGTCTAGTGTGATCCCCCTTTCCCTTTTCCAGCCCCCGACTGGACGCTTGCATTGATAGGAATTGACCCTGCTTACTAGTTTTGGGTATCTTTTCGGAGAACCCCTTGCTGCATTCCTGATGCAACGGCTGCCTCTCCGAAAGTACTTTGGATGCATGTGTATGCTCTGGGGCGTCGTCGTGGCAATGCATGCTGTCTGCCATGATTTCAAGTCTCTGGCCGTCTGTCGATTCTTCCTTGGAGCCATCGAAGTCTGCACCTCGCCGGTCGTAATTATGATTCTGGGCGCCTGGTACAGCAAGGCCGAACAGGTCAAACGCGTGGCCATCTGGAACACAAGCACCGGTTTATCGTACTTGGTCGGGGGTTTTCTCGCATGGTGCATCTACCAAGCAAACCAGTTCCGATGGCAGGCGCTATTCATCTTTTATGGCTGTATGACCTTCGTCGTCGGTCTCATTCTGCTTTTCGTCCTTGCGGCCTCACCAACCGATGCCACGTGGTTGACTGATCGAGAGAAGGCCATCGCGTTGGAGAGAGTCCGCAGCAACAAGACTGGCACTGAGATCTGGAAATTTAACTCTGCCCAGCTCAAGGAAGCTTTCATGGATATCCGGTTTTATCTGGTTTTCCTTCTTTTGGTTTCGACGGGCTTACCCAACGGTGGAATCACTGTCTTTGGTAAGCATGCTCCGTGGTCCTCATGGAGTTCTATATTCTCACAACCTCTCTGGACAGGTCCAAGCATTATTGCCGGCTTTGGATTTTCTAGCGAGCAATCTACGCTATTGAGCATGTCCCCCGGTGCAGCGTATATAGTCGGGATTGGTGCTTCGTGGCTAGTCGCGAAGTATACGAACCGGACCATCGGCGGCCTCTTTCCCTTGATCCTGTCGTGTGTCGGCGTGATAATGATGTTCACCATCCCGTCTGAAAATTACGCGGCACGCTATGGAGGATATGTCTTGACTCTGCTGTGTAAGTTTTGTTTGTGCCGCGTCCACAGGCCGCAGTATGCCCGCTAACTCGAACTAGTTCCAATCAGTGTCCTGTTTGTGGTGACCTTTATGACCGCCGGGGTTGCAGGTAGTACCAAGAAGGTCGCATTTGGCGCCGTCTATCAGATTGGATATACCGTTGGAAATCTTATCGGGCCTCAGACGTACCAACCTGGCGATGCGCCGACCTATTACGTGAGTGGCCACTGGAATCGAAGTCGGTATAGATGCAAGCCGGAATCATGCTGATTTGTCTTTCCAGACTGCGAAATATACGATGCTCGCATTCATCATTCTTACCATTCTTCTGCTGGCAGGCATGGGTCTTGTCCACTGGCGTTGGAATCAACAGCGCGCCAAACAGGAGACGGCCGATCAAGAACGTAAGCATAAGAGTTCCAGTCCACCAATCCAGCAGCAGCACTAACTGTTATCCATTTCCGTCAGATCCAGCGTCCGATAAAGGTCCACTAGATGAAGGGTTTGCCGACTTGACGGACTTTCAACAGAAGTCGTTCAGATACCCGCTTTAAGCGCTGGTCATGTCTGGCTATGTATCTATTTCTAACCCCAAGCTCAGAGGTCTCGATAATCCATGGAGAGAAGAGAATATACCTGCGCACCCATACTATAAAACAGGCGATATATACCTAGTAATCTTGTCAACCATGTCCTATGTTGGGGTGAAGAAGCGATTTGAGAAGTCCAAGCATGACCTGGGTCAGAGCCACATCCGTTCCTTCCACTACTAGTTGATTGATTTCAAGTATTGAAAGTATCATACAAGAATGATTTATTCAGCAAAGTACAAGACTATAAACAATGAAGTCGGGACTGTCAGGACTCAGGTGTGGTCTGACTGGACATGGTGCCTGTAAATTGCCGAAACTTTTATATTACTAGACTCACCATCGGCTCTTCCAAATAAGGTTGTTTCTTCTAAAATAGATTACAGTAATTCAATTGATTGTCTTAACTCTGTAGGGTATCTCAGTGCAGACTTACAGTTGGTTGCATTGGACGACTGATGTTCAATCAAAATACTGCGCTAGACTATACATCGTTAAGCTATCACTGTTTTCACCAATGATGTGCATGCGTCAAAGTCGAAAGGAGCTATTTTTGGATAAGATAAACATGAAGCATCAAAGACATTATCAAAGGGCGATGCTGCTTTTGCAACTCACTACACACTCCTAGACATTTTGGACTCGCAGATCCCATTTACGGAGACGATGGTGCACCCTGGATGTACCCAGTTAAGCGACTAACAATACACTAAAGGGAAAACTCGCAAATATGAAATTGAACATATTTCCTTCTAGCATCCGCCCCCACTCAGGCTCGTATTCAGTGTAAATCTCTCTTGGCTTTCACTCCATATAAAATTGGCATTCCCACAATAACTGCGTCCAGCCTTCAAGATATTTTTGCGATGCCGCGCTTATTCATGATTGTCGAGGTGCTGTCAGTCACAGACAGCAGCTCGCATTAATCTAGCGACCACCATGGCGGAGTCAGAAGCCGACAAAAGAGTCGGCGGATGGCCACGCTTCCTGTTTTGTCTCGACCAGTCCTT
Organism: Aspergillus sp. MEXU 27854; assembly: GCA_019721355.1. NCBI lineage: Eukaryota > Fungi > Ascomycota > Eurotiomycetes > Eurotiales > Aspergillaceae > Aspergillus > Aspergillus sp. MEXU 27854. Next base: position 2,188,270 of record JAGMTT010000003.1, read on the forward strand.
TTTCTTCTCTTACTGGGTCCTTTCATCCCTCCTACTAGTATGCACGTCACGCATCTGGCGCATGGCCAACTCTGTCCCCGATATTGCAGAGCCCCCGTTCCCGAAACAATTCCGATTAGAGACCGACCTCCCCTTTGCGACATCTCTGATCTTCCTGCTGTGGTCGATTCTGTCCCTCGTACCACACATTAATTACTACCACCACCGCCGCTACTACCTCGTCCTCACCGCGATACGGTGGGGCATCGCCCTCTTGCTGGTGGTGTGCGTTGGCGTCCAGACGCTGTATATCCCCCGTCCACTCGGCACGTGCGACACCTACCAGCCCTTCTCAGAGCTATGGTGGAGCTTACCGGATACAATGCTCCACCAAAAGCACGGTCCAGACGTGCCGCTATACCCCTGCGAGCTGGTTGTCATGGTCACCTGGCGGTATGAGATTTTCGTCGCGTGCTGGATGTTCCTGTGCGGCGTAAACTCCGTATACATATACTTCAACTACGAACGGGCGTGGTCTCAGCAAGTCAATACCGCCACAAACGCAGGCGCACTTCGCAGAGCATGGGCGCCACGGATCCGCTATATGCTTGCTAACCGGCAGCGGAAACGCACACGGCAGTCCTCGGTACAGCCCGCTCGGTCTGGGACGTGGGGGTCTCATCTTCTCCGTCGGCAGGGGTTCACGCCGCTCAATCCTGGAAATGTGGATTACGAGATGGGCGAGTGGCCTCCAGCCATGGGCGTCGCGGCTGCCAGGGAGTGTCCGTGTTATGGGAAGAATAATAAGGATAATAAGTGCTGGGCCTGTCAGGCGCAGAATTGCATTGTGAGTAGACGACACCACATGGGCCCATGGGCGACAAGCGACTAATGCGTTGATTCTCCCATGATAGGATTGTAGGATGATCACCAGTCGACGACGGCCGGTGCGACCACACCAGAGCTGTAAGGTTCTCTGTGGCAAATGCTTCTATGAGAGGTGCTGTGTTGTCAGCACGAAGGTTCCATGGACGAAACCCTACACATGTACCCACCATGGGGATGCTGAGAAAGAGGAGCGCGACCCCCGGGATGATGATGTCCTGGTGGACCTGTCGCTGTGCCGGAATACCTGTGGCAAACTGACCAAGGAGCGGCTGTTTGAGCTGCGAGAGATGCAAGAGCGAAATGGACAGGCCGAACCGTATCTGGTGGTTCTGAAATGTGACCAGTGTGGGGGGAGTTGTCGTAAGGGGGACAGAATCGATCAAGACTACTTCTTCGTATGTCCGCGCTGCAATGGACAATGTACGGGCGATGTTCACGATTGTCAATGAGATCTCCGTATGATACGATTAGAAAGGAGTGCGTGCTTAGAAAAGTTTGTACCACACCATGGCTTATCATACTGAGGTTGCTAATTAAGATACCTCGTTGCTGATATTTTTCCTTGCAAGATATTCATTCCGGGTCACAACTATAGTGCGGGTATCAATAGATAGACAGATCTGAGTAGTGCAAGCCGACCGTAGAAGTCATCCAGAGTATCTCTTTAAGACCATAACAATACGCAATTTTTGTTCTAATGCAAGTCGTGAAAATTAGCCCGATCTGCAGATGTATACCAGCTGACATCACATGATAAGCGTCTCCCGGGACATGGCCCTCGACCGCATCCTAATGATACTCTGTTACTGCACGCTACTGTACGCATCGCAGCCTGAGGGATTAAAAATTCCTTTTAAATGGTCAACAAAGGGGACCTTCAATCTACCTCTGGCCGCCCAAGTAGCACAAACTTTCTAGAGTCAATTTCCTCCAGCCATCCGACCAGCTTTTCCCGCACGGAACACCTGTTGGTCTCCAAAAAGACGTACCCGGTATGCTTTACATCATTCCTGATGGCATATGGAGAAATTTCCCATCTATGCCAGGTCCATTCCGGTTATTTGGCTCTTGGGACCGTGCCTTGGCATAAAGAGCTCGCGCAAAGGCCTGCGTCCGCTGTGTAAGGGTCGGATGAATGGAAACTCATAGCAAACAGCAAAGGAAGACACTGAACAGCGCGAGTGACTGTGATAGGACCGGGAGCGTCATTGAACGGAATCCTAATGATCTCCATTGCTCAATAGAACCTGCCTGCTAGAATCCTTCCAAGCACGTGTCATTTTCTCCTGAAAAGTTTCATGAAAGCTCGCCGTCTGGACCCTTCGTCGGGCTTTCGGTCTGGACCTGGCATGGTCAGGGAAGAAGGCTGCGTGCGTCTAGTTAACACAGGGATATTTTGCTGGGCAGGCTCTTGTGATGAACAGCTCAGTTCCGCTTCCCAGGCCCTGATGCTGTTCGAGGAAGCAATGGAGTCTGAATGACCAGGGCCCAGAACTCGATTGCGGATCTCGGCACATGTCTTCATCAGCGCTATGGCAGCATGGATGTTCCCGAGAGATTTCCAAGTGTAGGCGAGGTCGGCCATGCTTGTCAGAGTAAACGGATCCTCAGCCCCCAGCGCCTTTTTGCTTGCCTCCATTATGTGCAACTCGAGCCATTCCGCTTCCTTCAATCGTCCTTGAGTCCGGAAGGTTGACGCAAAGTCGCTCGCGTGTGTCAGACTATCCATCATCTGAGACCATAGGTTCGACTTCTCTGCCTGTAGATTCTCCCATTCCTTCCACGATGCTTGGAGCTCCTGGGTTTCTGCGAGATCCTCTTTACTCCTCAGAGTGTGGGGATGCTCGGGTCCAAGCACTCGCTCTGAAACCTTTCGCACCTGTACCTGTAGCTCTTCTGCTTCCTTCCATCTTCCTTGTACTAAATACGTCACTGCGAGGTTGGCCATACTGTTCAACGTGTCGGGGTGCTCAGGCCCAAGCTCCTGTTTTCTTATCGCCATTACCTGTACCGATAGCTGTTCTGCTTCTTTGAATTTCGCTTGCTCTCTATAGGCCTCTGCAAGGTTGGCCATGCTTGTCAGAGTGTCGGGATGCTTGGGTCCCAGCACCCGTTCTCTTATTGGCGTGACCTGCATCAGTAGCTCTTCTGCTTCCTTCCATCGTCCTTGGTCTAGATAGTTTGTTGCGAGGTTGGCCATACTGGTCAACGTGTCGGGGTGCTCATGCCCCAGCGTCGTTTTCCTCGTCTCCAAAACATTCATCCCTAGGTCTTCTGCTTCTTGCCATCGTCCTTGGTCGCCGTATGCTGATGCGAGGTTGCCCATGCTCACTAATGTGTCGGGATCCTGGGGCCCGAGGACTCGGGTTGACAGCTTCACCAGTCGCATATAGAGCTCTTCTGCTTTCTCCCACTGTCCTAGGTTTTGATACGTTAATGCGAGGTGGTTCATGCTGATCAGAGTGTTGGGATGCTCTGGCCCCGGCATTCGTTGCATACCCTCCATTACTTCCAGCAACAGGGGTTCTGCTTCATGGTACCTCCCGTCGCTATCCAGGCAGCTTCCCACATTCCAGATGAACTGGAGATACTGGTTTCGCTGTGCTTCAAATTCTCTCTCACCGAGCAGGGACAAAGCATGTGGGAGGTATTGTCTCCAGAGCTGTCGGTTCTCGTGCTCGTGATCCGGGAAGTTCTCATTCAATCGATCTGCTGCTTTTCGTATATATAGTGCAAATCGCCCCTCATTCTTGATCCAGTTTCGAGTTGCGAGGTGCACAAGACGATGTAGGGTTATAGGGCCATTTCTCGGTTGAACAGTGATGAAAGAGTAAGCGTTAAGGAGCCCAAGGGCCTCGAATAGCCTGATCTTGGTGCTTGGTTCTGGAAGAAAGGATCGAGGGATGTTACGTGGATTCACACAAGCCATGAGTGACAGATAATCAGCAGCAAGTTGGTTGGACGCCTGAATCTGAGAAAATGAGATCAGCCACGTCTTGGCTACCGGATTCTGGACATCTTTGTAGCGGCCATCATCACCAAAATCCTTGCTTAGTAGCTCTATAACATCTGTCTCCTGTTCTTGGAGAAGCAGCAGGTAGTCAGATACTGCTATCCCATTCTCGTTGATGAATGCTGAAGCTTGGGCAATAGCAAGTGGAAGAAAGGTAAGCTGCTCGAGAAGGTCGGTTGCTGCACGACTATCGTCAAGAAGGCCTTCTTGCACTAGTGACTCTAGGAATTCCACGCCACTCTTTTCGTCGAGCTCACGGATATGCACCAGATCCGAGACTGCTAGCTTCACAGCTAACTGGCGATTGCGAGTGGTAAAGACGATATGACCCTGGTTATTCCAAGGTAGGAAGTCCTTCAATGGCTGGGCAGTATTGCTGCCCTTGATCCACAAGTCTTCATTATCGGCGTTATCGTATATCAGAAGCCACCTCCTGCCTTTTTGGTCAAAGTATGACTTGAGGCAGTCTTGCACCTTGGATGGCTTCACATCTGGAATTCCCAGCGTCTGTGCGATGGTCATATAGGCCTGGTTAATCGCCTCGTAGCTCGTACATGTAATCCAAAAGACTGAACGTTTCAGTCTCTCTGTCGTATATGCGGTAAGCCAACTCAAGAGCGACTTGGGTCTTCCCGACTCCTCCGAGCCCGAATATGGCAAGTTTGCTTGGCCCGTTGGGTGTCGCGAGCTTTTCTTCTAACTCGTGAATCTCATCCCGACGGCCTACGAAACGATGGTTTCTCTCAAACGGGACCACGAAGTGACGAGTCTCTATCGTGCCTAGTAATACGCGGTGGAAGATTTAGTTTAAGCAAGAATGCCGATACTAGATTACTAACCTTGTTTCTGTCGAGGGGTCCAGTACTCCAAGAAAGCTTTTGCTGCGGATGCTCCGGTGGCTGCAGCGTATGCTTGCCATGTGTCACTTTTATGGCTGTCTGCATAGTCACACACGCCTTTAATCACAATACACGAGATATTGTCCCACACGCCTGCCCCCTCCATGTCGAAACCAATAACCTTCTCTTTCTGGGCTATCTTATCCCGATGTTGTCCGGATTTCATCACCGTGTCGGCAGAAGCAACGGTACCAATGTACGTGGAAACCCTGGTTAGGCCTTGAAATCCTCGACGCCGGATTACTTGGCTCTGCTCGCATTCAAGTTCATCGCAGCTTGAATCGAGGGCGCCGTCACAGATCTCTCCAGGCACCTCACAGCCGCATCTAACAGGAGCATCATGGCCATAATGTTTGTGGAGATAAGAATCGTGAAAGAGGATATCGTTGGTTTGTGGATGGCACCACCTGGTTCCCGTCTGCTGAAGAGGGTCCAGATATTGCTGGATCTGGGTTTCAAGTTCGTAACGGGCTTTATCCGCTCTGAGGCCATTCAGAAGCGCCCGAATAGTTTGATTTGGCCTGCCCAGTGTATCCTTGACCCCAGATTTCCGCTGAAAGCCACCAGGATATTGCCTACCAAAGTCGTATTCAATCACCGAGTCACTGATGATTACGTCGCCTAGATATATTTCTTGACGATTTGGTCCTGTCGGGACGCCTCCACAAATGCCAACCACTAGAGCTAGCTCGATATTTGTGTAGCTGACCTGTAGGCTTGACGCGACACTTGCTGCGCTTCCTTTGCCCATTCCTGGCATGTAGCACAGGACCACGTGGTGATTTCCAATCCTTCCGTTAACGTATGCATTTGCGTCGCCTTGTTGCTTGCCGTAGTACTTTCCTAGCCGATCGTAGGTTTCATCGAAATGGGCTTCGACGGCATCGGCCTCGAGAGGAAGTGCGCAGATGACTGCGATCGAAAAATCGCTCCGACTTTCAGGACGCATTGCAGGTTCAACAGAATAGGAATGATATCGCAATGTAGATCAGTAAGTCACGCAGACTCGGTCGTGTCCAGGACAGATACGTGGACGAGGATATGGGCTTCCGATCCGTGAAGCTGGAGGAGTTGGGTCAGGGGCTCTGGCAGACACAAGGCTGAATTTGTTTGCAGCCTTGCGATCCCAACCACCCAGACCATCTCACTGACGCTGAGAAATTACATGAAGACGAAGGACACCGACATCGCCGGTACCACGCTCCAGGATGTTGGCGGCCCCGTCGATGCAGGCGGATTGGCGATTGAGACCTGGGATCGCGAGCTCGGATTGACTGACTCTCAGTAAAGCGAGTCACCATACGCATCCATGCTCTCGGCAATGAGTTTGGGGTTCACCATCTGTCCGGAGATGCACCATGCTCAGGGCACGCACTGCCAGTCAGAGAAATGTACGATGAGGTTTAGATGGATGAAATATGACGGTAAACCAGGTGAGGTCCATGCTAGGGATGTAGCAGGCTTGCAACCCTGAAAGGTCGGCCTGAACGTAGTGGGAAAAGACGGCTAGCTCTAGCTTGAGAACTGCGAATATGAGGATCTCAACATCACCCTGCTGTTGTCTAGTCGACCACTGATCCCTCTTGCTGTGCACCCTTTCTGCCAAGATCCGCAAGGCTGAGATGCACTATAACAAGGTCCAGCGCCAACAAAGGACGTAGCGACAGCCAACCAACGATGTTAGAAAGTATTACTTGTTACCGCTAGCGTACAGGGCACTTGGAGGTGTACGAGCTTTCGAATGCTGATGTCGAAAAGTGACTATCGGTGCCAAACGCCACCTGCTCAGTGGGTCCCAGATTCTCCAGCAACAGCCTCATGCATTCGACATCATGGGATCTGGGACTGCCAAAGCCATAGAGAACGATGGAACTAGTCACAGAAAAGGCCTTCCGATATCTGACAAACTTCGCAAAGAGATTCTTCAGGCTAAAATGGTAACCGCAATGCGCGGTTGTCCACGGAGCTGTTCGACAAAACCCCTATACGCGCGCAGTCGTGCCAGAGACCCTACGCTACCGCTTCCTGGTGATTCTAGCCTCATATACTACGAGTCTTCCCAGTCACAAAGAACTATACGGCTAAGAAGAGGATAGTTCTCCCCTCTATCTGGCCCACTACACCGGATGCCGAACCTGGATTCATTCGACACTGATCGATGGATCACTGGGACTGCCGAGCAGCACTCCAAGAAATGCCTAGTATTGGGAAATGGGCCGCATTACTGTTTGGATCAGAATTATGTCCAGACGAATCTGATGGCTCTCATCGGACAGGCGTGTCTGGCTCTAAATCGGGAGCATCATACTACCTCCACATTGGAGGGGATCAAATGTTTTGCTAGAATCATGCCCAAGGTATGTATGTAGGCTGAAAATGCTTGGAGACCAAACAGTGCTACTCTGGCTCTAGGACGGCTGTCTTCTTACTTCCCCCACCGATCTTAAGGGTGAAAAGGCTATAATAGCCGTGTCAGGCAGTAGTCCTTAAACAACATCAAACAACGAGCCAATTCGAATAGTCCGGCGAGGTCCATCTATTGGAGGAGGGCAGAAATCCTTTCACCAATGTTTTCACAGACTCTGTGAGGACGCTAATTTGAGTCTCCTTTGACGTGGGGACATACGTGGGCCAATGTTGCTGTAATCTATCGAACATGCTCTGTTGTTGAACGGCTTATTGCAAATGGGTTCTGCCATCATTATCCATGCCAGGAGGCTGGTCGAGACGCTCCCACAAGCAGACAGCAACCTCCAATGTGACCATGATATAGGGCGAGATAAAGGGGTGTTCTGCGAAAAAGGTCTGCCTTGTGGAGTACACAGTCACTCGTGATTGTTTCAACAATGCCGCTGAACCATTTTCGCGCAGGAAATCGGGAAACTGTCCAAGGGTATTCCGAGGAGGTAGTGATGGGTCCGTGCCTGCATCCAGCAGAAGCCGCACAACCTCTATAGATGTTCCGAATGAATCCGCCTAGAGCGCAGTGCCATAGTACTCACTTAGGGCGTTGATATCTGCGCCTGCATCTAGCAGAAGCTGCACAGCCTCTTTAGAAGCTCTAGATGAATTTAAAGCCGCCTGGAGCGCGGTACCATACTCCCCACCGACGCTATTGACATCTGCTCCTGCATCTAGCAGAAGCTGCACAGCCTCTTTAGAAGCTCTAGATGAATTTAAAGCCGCCTGGAGCGCGGTACCATACTCCCCACCGACGCTATTGACATCTGCTCCTGCATCTAGCAGAAGCTGCATAACCTCTATAGATGCTTCAGATGAAGCCGCCTGGAGCGCGGTACCATACTCCCCACCGACGCTATTGACATCTGCTCCTGCATCTAGCAGAAGCTGCATAACCTCTATAGATGCTTCAGATGAAGCCGCCTGCAGCGCAGTGCCATAGTACCCACCTAGGTTAATATCTGCGCCTGCATCCAGCAGAAGCTGCACAGCCTCTCTAGGTGCTTCAGATGAAGCCGAAGCCGCCTGGAGCGCAGTGCCATACTCCCCACCGACGGCATTGACATCTGCTCCTGCATCCAGCAGAGGCTTCACAACATCTGTAGGTGCGTTATATGAAGCTGCCTGTAGCGCAGTGCCATAGAGCCCACCTAAGGCGTTGGGATCCGCGCCTGCATCTAGCAGGATCCGTACCATTTCTTTTAATGCCGCAAGAGAGGCCTGGTATAAAGCATTACCACAATCCCCAGCTGATTCATTAACATTGAAGCCCTCAGTAAGCAATAACCTCACAACTGCTTTGTGGCCCTTGCCCGCAGCCAATATGAAAGGAGGAATGCCCTTCTTATTTTTGGCGTGTATATCAGCTCCTCGCTGCACCAATATTTCTGTGATCTCTGTATGTCCAGATCTTGCAGCATAATGCAGTGCAGTGTTACCGGCGGTATCCTTTTGATCAATTGAAATCTCTCTTGAGAACAGACACTTGATCATATCAGCAAAGTTGTGCGCAGAAGCCAGATGTAACAGCGTTGTAGAGGGTTCCGGGCAAGCATCATAGAATTTATCAATATATCTGTAGCTCGCAGTCCAGCTCGGGATGATCTCTTGCAGGAGGAGAATTTCGTCTTCAAGGTTCATAGAGCGGTAGTCTCCTGCCTTCGTTGCATGGCAAAACATGTGAATCGTGGCGTATTTCAAGAATGGCCACCGAGCTTGAACCATTTTTCTATTATTTACCACATTGATTTGAACATTTTCTGTCACAAGGTAGCTCAGGCAGGAATAGTACATCGTTCTCTGGCAGTATTGTATGATGTTTTCGCTGTTCGGCTCTGTTGTGTGGTACGAACTAACTTCCTGGGCCTTCTTATCGAGTTCAGCAAGAAGAATCAGCCCTTCCGGAAGAATGTAATCGGTAACAGATTGATGGATGACCTGTACCCTGTCTTCCACCACCTCTACTAAGGCACCGGACCATGCCCTGATTTGTCGCTTCATTTGCTCATTGGACTTCGTAAAGACAGATGTTTCGTCGCACCGAGCACGCTGTGGCCCAGTAGTTATATAACTTGCGGAAATTGCATATCGCATCTCGGTCACAGACAGTGGTCTGTCCGCAAGACATACCCATTGGAACAGGAGGTTTGTACGGCTGCGATAGTCAATCGCGATAACGTTTCGCAGTATATGTTCGTACACATTCCCAAGTTCGCTAGGGACTGTCCGTAAAAATCTTCGAACATCTTCAGGGGATTCACCGTCTTGGATTTTTCTTTCGATGAGAGGCACGACAAGGCGAATCCACTGGAAAACTCCATTCGCAGATCTGATAAGCTGCGTTATCACCGACTTCCAGGACCAATGATCAGGTGAGTTAAAAGGTAAAAGGTAGTCTAAATTAAGGGAATCGCGTATATACGCCGTGATATCATCATCGTTGTGTTCGTCCACAGAAATCTCGGTGTCAAGTGTGGAGGTGAGGACAGGATAATGCCGGCATGACATGCATATCTTCCCGGAGACGCCCTTCCGTCTAATAGACTCGTTGACTTGATGAAAGTATCTTATGAGATACTGTGCAGAATTTTGGCCTGCTTCATCTAATGCATCCACGAAGATGAGAAGGTGTTGTCTGTGGGCAGAAGCAACAAGACTTTCGTGAAGAATTCTCTCCAACTCAGGTTGCTGCCACTCCCAGCTTTGCTTGGAACGACCAAACGCAGCGCATTTATCCTCGTATATTTTGCGCACTCCTGGACGTATAGTGGTATCTCGAGAGTATAGCTGGTTGAGCAACGACCGCAGCAGGCCTAGAGGCGTGCGCTGCAACTCGGTCCCTCGGGCGCTGAAGAAAAACTCTAGCGCAATTCGCCGCTCGGTAGCGCGTGGTTTCAGGAAATGCTGGTACAAGAAGGCCATGAGAGTCGATTTGCCAGCCCCTGGTTTTCCTTTGATCCACAGAAGACCATTGAGCGCGCTCATCCAGTCCTTGAACTCTTTCAGTTGAAGAATCCAACGGCAGCTGTGCATATAGGGGTTCTCGATATTGTCCCGCCTGTGAAACATCTCTAGAAATGCGAGGGAGCCAAGGACTGAGAGGGCATTAATAGTGGGAACATTTGACAAAGCCTTGGATTTGGGAGCAGAAACTTACCTTCTTCGTCGATGTCTATGTTCTCGTTTCGAGACCCACCGCCACCGAAGACAATGCTGTTAGCATTGATCGTCTGGTGGACGCCCTGGATATTGACAGCGTCCGAGTTATTGAAGGTCGTCGGGCGACCGCCAATTTCTCCATCAACTTCCATACTCAGCGTGGTATAGCAGGCGTGATGCTACTTCACATTGAAGGCTGTTGGGGATCTGGTGCAGTTGCACTGCTCTGTCAACCGCCTAACATGACAACACGGACGGCAGAGGTAACTTGAAATCGGAGAGTCTGAGATATTCTCACACCGCAGGTCAGGGGTTTCGCAAGGCTACGAGTTAACCAATCATATATAAACAACAAACGAGGCGCTAAGAATCACAACCCCTGTCAGCTGAGGGTGCCCCTCTTGCTCTTGGACACAAGGCTGACTGCGAGGCCGACGAGGGATATTGTACATGTTTAGACATTCGCGATAGAACCAAAAGCCAACACGATACAGCACGTCTCGTCACGATGCAACAACCTCATCCAGTTGATCGAAGCGCCTTTGATATTGCAATCATATGTGCACTGCCTGAAGAGTCGGACGCGGTTGAGGCGACATTTGACTGCTTCTTGGAAGATGAGTTTCACTATGGCAAAGTTGCAGGAGATCCCAACGCCTACACGTTCGGCATGATTGGAGGGCACTATGTGGTCCTGGCATATATGCCGGGAATGGGAAAAGCCAGCTCTGCCAGCCTCGCCGCCAGCTTTCGTGCAAGCTTTCCTTACATCCGACTCGGCTTGGTTGTCGGCGTATGTGGTGGAGTGCCTCAACCTGTCAGCAAAGACCCCGATAACAAAACAGAAATCTTCCTTGGAGACGTTATTATCAGTACGGGAGTCGTGCAATCCGACTTCGGACGGCAATACGCCCATCAATTCATTCGCAAGGACACTTTCCAAGACAATCTTGGCCGTCCCAACTCAATTCTTGCATAAACTTGGTGGATGGAGAGCAAGGGACCTTCTCCGACAGAAGGTTTCTGGAAATATTTCCGAGATTTGCGGCAAGGATGGGTTTGCCAGCTGGGCTCGTCCAGCAGTAGAAGAAGACAAGCTGTATAGAGACAACTATGCTCATATACACAGAGACCCGGCTGTTTGCTCTATATGTGCCCAAGCTGGCGGAAACTTGGTCGTCTGCGAAAAAGCGTTGACGTTGTCGTGTAAACAGCTTGGATGCAATGAATCTCAAATTGTTCCAAGGGAACACCGAACTGATGATGTCCCGACAATATATTTCGGTCGTATTGCCTCAAGTGACCAGGTCATGAAGTCTGCACTCGACCGAGATCGGCTTGCAAACCAGGAAGGCATAGTTGGCTTCGAAATGGAAGGTGCTGGTGTGTGGGACAACCTTCCTACCATCATCGTCAAAGCTGTCTGCGATTACGCCGACAGTCATAAGAGCAAGAAATGGCAGAAGTATGCTTCTGTCGCTGCAGCAGCGTGTGCGAAGGCCTTGCTAGGGGAGTGGCGAGTTGTCAATCAAGATATCACATACCCTGGCTCGACGAGGGCCGAAGAATGTCGACCTGAGGCTAATGCTGCCAATGATATTGTGAGTCACCCTGAATGGGATACGTCTAGTCATCGCTGACAAGCAGGGACAGGGCAAAGGAGTTATCTTCAATAATCACGCCCAGGTTGGGAATCAAGGAGTTCACCAGACTTTTAACGGGAATTTCTCATTCCACCAAGGCGGGAACTGAAGGTGGCCGGAGCACTCATGACTTTCGGATTCGGTGTGGTTGATTCGCTTGGCGTACTCGATAGGATGTGAACGGAGAGGATCATCAGGATCGAGGATAATCTCGGCCAAAGGCAGCCACCTACTAATGCCCTAAGTAGACAAGATCATCACACTTGCTCGTACTCAGAACAGCACTCAACGTGTTCGTCCGCCCGACTCACACCCACCCGTCAGCCGCATAAGTATATGACAGTATCTCCTCGTCCCAGTCTATGCGCCCAACATGAAGCCGATGACCACACGCTATCTAAATGGGTGTTTGCACGCCTACAGTACTTCTGGTTCCGTGGACGGTCCACTGGATCCCGTGGCGACTTACCCATTCGTGCTTGACGAGGAGGTACTGAGAAATGCCGTCGCCCCGGACCTGAGTCGTGCAGTCTGCATAACTGCCAACAGCGTGGTGTGCATCGATCAGGGTGGAACTTTGCTGTGGCGCTACGAGCTTGACCCTCTCTATAATCCCGAGTGTGTCTTCTCGCTCGATGGGACCTCGGTGTGGGTATACCGCCCCGACGCAATGGCAGGCCGCGGTCCGGATATGTTGGTCGTGCTGTCTGCGGTGACGGGTGAGGTGGTCGCCAGCGTGGAGCTGGATACCGTCGGGCAGGGAGCCTGGTTCGTCCTGCATCCTGACACACGGTACGTCCTTTTCCAGGTGGGAGAAGGCCAGGATGGGGCGAAACTGTTCCAAGCAACGATTTCAGGCGATGGCATAGACTTGCATCCCTACGAATGGACTGATCGGCGGTTAGTCGACTTGTCACCCGACGGCCGGTGGTTCCTGACCTCCGACCTTGATGTCATGATTCACAGCTTTCCCAGCGGCGAGGTGGTACTGCGCCTGCCCATTGAGACTTTCGGGTATAATTATGACAATGACGACGATTCAGTGGAAGACGAGGAGGCATGTATAAAAGCGTGTGGCGGCTTCCTCAGCCCTGACATCGCCATCGTCGTCGTCTCAGGCGAGACCGGTGGAGAGGAGTGGTATCACTATCACAAAATCGACCTGCGTACTGGTGCACCGGTTGGCCGCCTCGAGACTCATGCTCGTGATATCTACGACTTTAAGCCGCTCGGTGATGGCACTTGGATTGTTTCTGATCCTGACGGCAGACCCGTCCGCTACCGGCTGTAGCCGTGCAGGAGCTCCATGTGTTATGTCTTTATACAGGACGTCACCACTTTATTGGCTACGAAAGACGATATACATTATCGTGAAACATAAGTTTAGAAGAAGTTTTTACGCTTAATGAAGGCACATGTTCTTGGGAGGCCAGGTCCCTAGTATCTGTATATACTTTGCCTACGTGGTCACAAAACTGAGGATTGGAGGTAGATTGCATAGACCCGGTGTGGGAACCATACCATAACACCTGAGTAAAAGAAGATACGGTTAGTGTATGAATGAATAGCACCAGGAGAAAAGGATGTCTTACTGGTCTCTCTTTTCTCAGGGATAGGCGATCACCCCTGTCGTGTTCGGTTATAGATCCAACGCGATATGGGCACGTGAGATTAGATAAGTCTCCGATCCTCCGACGTCATTATCTCCTTCCCCGGACATCCTCACTTCCTCTCACACTGCCTCCATCAAGACCACAGCAATCGACACAATGCCTCCTCTCCGACCTCCAACATCTATCTCCATGTCTCGTCTCTTCCGTCCCACCCGCGCAGTGGGACGCCTCCCCTCCCGCGCCCTATCCTCATATCACCGACCAACACGCCCGATAACCAACAGCCCACGGCTGGCCCTCGCACCACGCGCGCTCCCCCAACCTAGCACCTTCACAAACAAACCCAGGACCCTAGCAACGACCTCCAGCGGCAAGTCCCAGGGTGACGAAATGGTCGAAGAATTGCAAGAACTGTGCGTGCGCACCACACCCCCTCACCCCCACCGCTATCCCCCGAGCTGCAACGCAACATCATCTTAACCCAACGGAACAGATACGAAACAGCCAAAGACGAATTCGAAATCGCCACTGAAAGCACCGATGGCGCCACCATCTACGCGGCGTCGGACCGCGAGTCGGCGCGTGACGCGCTCAACCAGCTGCTGGCCGTGTACTCGCTGTACACGACGGATATTGCCGCCACGGCGGGGTCGCAGGAGCCAGAGCCGGATGATCGGAGCGAGATTGTCGAGACGAATTTCGATCCGGCGGCTATCCCTACGGAGGTGCGCGACGAGGTGAGACGGCGGGTGGGGCAGCGGGTGAGGGAGTTGCAGAATGCGGTGGAGGTTTTGGAGGAGAGGGCCAAGGCTGATTAATATGGTGCTTACTGAGTACTACGGATGAACAGAGTAAATAGGGACGCGAAGCCCTGGTTATTATGCCAACGAGGGGGTGTACTGGCGTGTAAGATAGAAGATTCATTATTCATCATATGTCCAGGCAGATGTCGATCTAATACATATAGTAGACGGTTCTGAGATCACAGACAGACAATTGGGTATAACAGTGTTTTCCGGTAACGCCGTTCTCCGGTCCTTGTCATTACTTTTCCATGTTTGCAGTCGGGATTATACGACGGCGCTGAAAGAAAGTGTGAATTGGTCAACTGCGGGTGACGCAAAGGCCTGGTCATTGCCCTTGTGCGTCGACCGAATGTGTCGTTTTAATTGATCTGCGAGCATTAGTATAGAGTCGAACCGCTCGGGCGGACAACGTACCAGGTCGAGTAAAACTCTTCGTGCAGCCGGGGAATGTGCACTTATGTCTCCGTTCGCCGTGCGCTGTACTGATTAGTGTCTGTGTTATTGCTCAAAAAGAGAATGCATACTTAGACGGTGACTAGACATGTTCGAGGACTGCATACGTTAGACCTGGCATATGCGTAAATGGGGAAAAAGTGGAACTCACATCTCCTGTTTGGAAATTGCATCCAGGATATGTGCACTTGAATGGCTTCTCTCCAGTGTGCGTGCGGGAATGAGTTTCTAACAAGTTAGTCATAAACCACACGTCACAGATGCAGGCACATACTCAATTCACTGCTGTCGGTAAATGTTTTTCCACATTCGGAGCATTTGTAGGGCTTCTCTCCGCGGTGGCTGCGCTCATGTCGTTCAAGCGTGGCCTGTCGGGCAAACATCTTCCCACAGACGGAGCATTTGAAGTTTTTGTCTGTTCAGTCAGCCAATAGTCACAGAGCATAAGGTGCAGGTACCACACGTACAGTTGCTATGGGTCAGAAAATGGCCTTGAAGTTTGGACTTCTGCGAGAACGGTTCATCCGGCCGATGGCAACCCTCCCAGCAACAGTAGTATCCTGTGCCCTTGGCGCCGTCGACCGTCGTCATGTGTCGGGCAACAAGGTGTTCTTGTAGAGAGCAGGCATCCGGAAATGTAGCACCGCACGTGGTCTTGATACCGTGGACAGTCGTGGTCCATTTGCAAATGTGCAACTCGGCGTCGCTTGGATTATATTCCGGACTGGTCAGAACAGACGAGGTACCGCCCTCCAATGGGGGAGGAGTCTCTCCCGGACTGGACATAAACTGCGAGCTGATGCTAGAGCGAGATTGACGCGCAAAGGGTGAGTAGTGCCCATACGGATGGACATGCTGATGCGCATGCGATCGGCACCGATGATGGGAGCGACAAGGGCCACGGCCGCTCTGGTAGGCGGGAACTTTCATGATGTCGTTCAGGCTGTAGTGGGGGATGTGGAAGCAAGACGGCGAGCTCGTGGGGAGGTCGGTGTTAGATTTGTCTAGATGGTGGTGGCAATTCTGATCCTCGTGTGTGTATAACGTGTGGTTCGCAGTGAGGTCCGGGCACATGCCCAGGATGTGAAACACGTCGGCCGGGTTCACGTTGTTCTGCGCGGGAAAAGAGGGATCCAAGAGATTGCTGTGCAGCTCTTTGGGAAAGTCATGGCAGTGGAAGTGGTTAAAGGTCTGAGGATGGCAATGCGTGACCGCTGTTGGAAACGGCGTAAAGAGAGCGTCCGTGGAGGGCGGTGGCTGGACGATCCCGTCGGGAGGGTTTCCCGCTGTCTTCACCAGAGAGTCGTGTGGTGTCTGTTCAACAGTAGACGAAGGAAACAGGCCATTCGAGTCCATCGAAAATGGCCCCCCGAGCGACAGTAGAGACTCAAGCGTCTGATCCGCTCCGTCTGTGGCACCGGTGCCAAAGCAGTGATCGTCGAAGCAGACCGGTTCGGCTTCCTTGCAATGATCATCTTCGCAGCTGTCATCACAATGAGGTGCAGAGCAAGCCGTGGCCTCGTCGCAAACAAAGCCATCACAGACCGACGGACAAGTTACAGAGCAATCATCGAGATCACAACAGGCATCCTCGAGGTCACAGTGGGGAAGAGCAGAGTGGTCATTGCTGTCGTCACAATGCCACTGCGAGGGCTGAGGGACCTCGGAGGAATTCTCCGATTCCTTCCCGTCCAGATTGAACGTTTCCCAACGGCATTCCAAGCAGTGGTCGTCTTTTTTGGTGTGCGAAGCCATGGTAGGCAACCGAGGTAGAGCAGTCAAGAAGAAGCAAAGTCCCTCAAAAAGAATGGAATTGGCAAAACCCCGTGCGAGAACAGTCGATAAGCGTCCTCCCGTCAACGATTGTCAATCTGCGCAGAGAAAGGAAAGGCGGAGAGCAGACGGAGGAGTCTGGAGTCCTTGTCGCAGACACTAGGGTCCGGTTAGCGGATTTTCGCCACCACGAGGGCCTTCAGGGCAGAGGACAAGCGTACCCCAAGGGGAGAAGATCAACCGGACGTGGAGAGGAGGAAGATGATACGTCTTAGAGTCAATCAGGGCAGAGACGAAGCGCACTGAGCACGGCGATGGCGCAGGTGAGTGGATGCGGAAATGCGAAGAGAAGACGGACCGCCCACATGAGGGAGCAACCGAGAGGGGGATGGGGACCTTGGGAGCATGAAGCTATTTCTTTTGGCTGAATCACCGCCGTCCAGCATGCAAAAGGCTAATACTGGGTCAGCGCGCTAATCATGATGTGATCGAATCTCATCGTTCAGATTTGGATGGAAAGCGGGACGACGCCTTGGTTGATGGCCTCAGGCACTCTATTCTGATGAGTACCTTGGGGGTGATGGGGACCCTGCGGACAGTGCGGCCAGGTCACGTGGAAACCACATCTCCGAATTCCACCAATGGCCGTG
Source organism: Aspergillus sp. MEXU 27854 (assembly GCA_019721355.1). NCBI lineage: Eukaryota > Fungi > Ascomycota > Eurotiomycetes > Eurotiales > Aspergillaceae > Aspergillus > Aspergillus sp. MEXU 27854. Next base: position 2,205,606 of record JAGMTT010000003.1, read on the forward strand.
CGTCATATTGTCAGAGCGGTGACCAACACGTTGCCTGGAGTGTTCCACTCGAAAGGTCTTCCAAGCATGATGAGCAGAGAATTCGATCTTTCCTTGGAACTGGTGGTGATCACTATCTCGTAGGCCATTATATAAGAGCGATGCATAATGAGGTAGCATTTCGACCACTTATACAATCGGTTTAGACCATTGAATGTGGTAAAATGGTGGCTAAGAATATGTCTATCTGTCCATGAAGTCACCATGTCATCTAACTATCTGCATTGAAATAAGATGTGACAATTTCAACCCTACTTTACATGTTAAACGCCCCCTCATAAGGACTTCCTCCTTACAGAACACAGAGGCGATATCGGATGCGTGCATCTCATATGGACCAGCCTTATCGGCGACACGTGCCCGCCCACCGCCTTCTCTCCAGATCGACATCTCCACCCTATCAGTTCTCTCTATCGTCATTATCATCCCGAGTACATCTCCATCACCATCCATCCATTCAACCCCAATTGAACATCACAACCGCATAGACACACGCTGCAACCACCAACCCCGATCACGTCCCGTCATCCCCACCCATTCCGTTCCTGCATGGACGACTCCTAGCGTCCAAGCCGCTACCCCGCCCCAAATCGCATCGCATCACCACAACCACTTTACCTTACTCGCCCCAATCCAAAGAATGGGAGGCATCTGCTCCAAGTCCAGCAACGAACCGGACCCCTTCGCCCAACCCGGTCGCGTCCTCGGATCGAACCAAACCCCCCAGAAAGGGACCTCCGGCGGGCGCGCCCCGCTCCCCAAGTCGCACTGGGGTACACCAGGACGGACGCTCGGTGGTGGCGGAGAGACATCCTCGGCAACAACTGAGAGTCCAGATACGGCTACGGCGGATGCGCGCGCAAAGGCCGCCATTGCAGCGCAGGTGAGTTGTTTGCGTCATATGATTACCTACGATATCGTTATGGTTTGGTTTGGAGTACTTTGTTCTGACCGGAGACGTTCTCCAGAAACGCGCCGAGTCCGCTACAACGGCAAACAAAGGGAAACTAGGCTCGAAGCTGGCGGCGCAAAAGGCCCAGACGCAAAATCAGACCTTGAACGAGGTGAGTCGCGAAGAGCGAGCGGCCAGGGATGCCGATGGGGCCGCCGCCGCTCAGCGGTGGGAGTAATTCCTTCCACTGTATATATCGGCCATGATTTCGATCGATTTATCTAGCGTTCCTTGTTTGGATAGCGGCTTTCCGTTATTGTCGGGAGTTACCGTTCCAGATGCCGTCGATGTTCTTTCTACATGATACCTGGCATGCTTGGCTTTGTTTGGATTGACGGACAGCCAAGAGGCGGGCTGTGCCAGCAATCCCCTCGCATTTAATCTCACTTTCCTACGCTGCAGTGTCCTACGTAGTGTCCTTTTACTGATATCCAAGATATAGATATGCGTAATATCTGTAGTCGGGTATGATACAACTCTACACCACATTATATCTGCCTCCCACTGGCGCTCTCGCGTCACTATCCGCCGCAGCCAGCGTGCCCTCCTTCAACAAACGCATCAATTCGCGCATGGCGTTCGTGACCGACAGCTCGGTCTCACCCTCCACAAGAATATATAGCTTCGGGTTCTCTCCTGGTCCGGGCTCCTTGCCTGTTGGGTAGAAGCTGCCTTTCGTGGTGATCGAGGTCCCAGTGGCTTCGAGAATCTTGGCAACATTCGTGCGGTTGGTAACGGCCCAACGTGCTTTTTCTGTTTCGCCATGTCATTAGCACGAGCTCTTCCTTGGTTGCTTAGAATACAGGGGAACTTACGGGGAAAGTCGTTGATCTCCAACGTCGCGTGGAACGCACCCGCGTCAGGCCCGCGATTGTCAATGGGCACTCCAGATCTCATCACACCAGCACGGCTCAGGCGAGCATGGATATCCGCAACAGCCGATCCGACCTTGTCCAATGGGTTCTTCGAACCATTGGCATCTTTCTCGGTCCTGTGCACGGTGATCTTGCCATCCAGATCAATGCCTTTAGGAACACCAGGCAGGGACGGTGCCGAGGCCGACTGCACCGATGAAAGGACCTTGTTGAATCGTTCCTCTGCCTGTTCATTCTTCTCTTCCTTCTCCTCTTCCTCTTCGCCTTCCTCGCCAGTCTTGTACGTGCGCCGTTCACGCATCCGTGCTGCATCTCGCTCCTGGTCGAGGCGTTCCAGGCCTTTCCCACCGAATCCAGATGCACTAGCCTTCTCCTTTCCAGCCTTGACTTTCTCAAGGAAGGCATCAACCATCTGCTGCACCGGCTCCGGGACCTTCTGCCCACTCTGCTTCAGCGCCTTGGCGATATCAACGGAAAATCGCTCCTGGTCTTCTGTCAAGAAGGTGACGGCCGTTCCGGTATTTCCAGCACGTCCCGTTCGTCCAGCACGATGGACGTAATCTTCCAGATGATTGGGTGCGTCGTAATTGACGACAAGCTTAAGCTGTTTCACATCCAGTCCTCGTGCCGCAACGGAAGTGGCAATCAGGACGGGGAAGATACCCGCCTTGAAATCTTCAATAGTGGAGTCCCGGTCAATCTGATCTTTACCCCCATGGATTGACATACAGGGGTAACCTTTCCGCATTAGCTCGCGGAGGAGTGTATCGGCTGCTTCTTGGCGCTCAACAAAAATCAGCGCACGGGCATCCTCATTCTCATCGCTGGAATACAAGTTTCCTAGCAGCTCAAGAAGGCGCACGAACTTCTTGTCTTCGTTGCGAACTTCGACAATTTGGGTAATCTCCGGCGCGACAACACTCTTCCCACCAACAACAATTTCCACGGGCTTGTTCAAGGTCTTGCGAGCCAGCGCTTCCATGTTGCGAGGGAAGGTGGCGGAAAACAACACGGTTTGCCGATCAGGTCGTACATTGGCCATGATCTTCATCACCTGAGGTTCAAAGCCCATGTCAAACATTCGATCAGCTTCGTCGAGCACAACATACGTTACTCGTCGTAGGTTCGTAACACGACCGGCATTCGCAGCGAGAAGGTCGATCATCCGGCCAGGAGTACAGACCACGATTTCCGCGCCGCGCTTCAGCTCAGCAATCTGATCCTTGATGGGGGCGCCACCGTAGGCACACACCGCACGTAAGTTCAAGGCCTTCAGGAACGGCTTACAGTCCTTGTGGATTTGCGTAGCTAGTTCACGCGTCGGCGTCATAATCAAGCCAATCGGGCCTTCCATGTTTTCCAGTGGCCGTTGGTCTTTAATGTGACGGAACATGGGAATCAAGAAAGCAATGGTTTTACCAGAGCCAGTCTTGGCCACACCAATCACATCACGACCAGACATGATAGCCGGGATAGCTTGTGCTTGAATGGATGTCAGGTTTTCATAACCCAATCTATCAATAACGTCCAGCGTCTGCACGCCTAGACCACACTGCGACCATTTCTGAACCGGCTTTGGGACGTCAACACCGCGCACTTTGATCCCATCAAGTTCCAAACGCAGGCTCGCAAGCTCCCCCTCTGACATTTGGGCCAGGTCGGAGGGCTCTGTGTAGAACTGCTTCCGGAAGGGTTCATATTCCGCCTTGGCGTGATCCACCTTAGGGATGTCTTTCTTCTTTTTGGCCTTGTTCGCAATAGCCAAAAAGTCATCTGCATCGCCATCACCGACAGCAGTAATCTCCGGGTCATGCTCGTCACCGAATATAGCTTCGGGTTGTTGTTCCTTTGCCTTGGAAAATTTCGCACCAACGGTGGTTTTCCTGGGAGGCGCTGTTTCTACCAGCTCGGACATGAAAGCATCAAGAGGATCAACTTCTTCCTCCTCCTGAGCGTCGACTTCCATTTTCTCGGCTTCTTGTACGTTTGGTGCATCGTTCATTGGGGTATCGCCATTGGTCTTGCTCGCTTCGTTTTGGAGGCGCTCTTCTCGCCTCTCAGCGGCCGCACGAGCGGCTGCAGCATTCTGCTCCTCGGTGTCACCTTCGTGCATGTCAACGTCGTCATCTTCATCCTCTGCGTGGTCCTCGGGCTTATTTGTGTCTTTGCCGTCATCGAGAGGCGGCGTGGGTAGTCTTTCCAGTTTCCGGCGCGTGGATTCTTCTTCACCAAAACCGAGAGTCTTGACCGCTGAGGATTTCTCCGTATCGGGGGCCTGTTTGGCGCCAAGGCCAAACCGGCCGACGGTTCCCTTTGCTTTCAAAGGTCCTATACATGTTTAGTCACCTATTTTCCATCTTATTAAGAGCTTGGCGTAAAACATACCTGACGCTGTGCTTGCAGTCGATGGCTTGTTAGCTTGCACCTTAGTAGTAGTGGAAGTAGCGGAAGCCTTAGCAGCAGTGGGAACCGCGACATCATCACCCAACACATTCGAAGCAGCCTGAGCCGGCGCGGCACTCTTCGCAATAGCTTTGGGGTCAAACTTTCCGGAATACGGGGCTGGAGTTGCGTCGGTGGTGGTGCTCGGCGTCGCGGGAGACTGCGGAGAACCGACGGCGGGAGATAAACCCGTCTTGCGATCGATTTCGTCCAGAAGACTTCTAGCTCCACCAGCTGCTGCGGCTTCGCGCTGTTTGCGTTCCCTCTCTGCAGCTTGTTTCTGCTTCCAAGCTTCCAACTTTGCCAGTCTTTCGGCCCTCTTTTCTTCATCGGTCGGACCGGCTGATGGCGCTGGGGTGGCTGGTTTCGATGTCTGAGAGATGATCTTCAGCATCCCGCTCGCAGCTGTAACGTATGAACACGGGGGATAAACTCACCTCGCGAGATCGGGAAGCCGAGTCCCTAGGTCGGTCCCGGCTGTTGTCCCGTCTAGACTTGTGTTTCAAGTCAGTAGAATCATCTGCTCGCCTCCGAGCCCTGTCGCGGGAGTCATCTCGCCTGCTCCGAAAGTCTCTGTCACGACTTCTACGACGGTAATCCCGGTCATCGTCTCTGTCTCTAGACCGTCGGCGATCGCGCGAACGGTCTCTTCGACTTGGTCGGTAGCTATCTTCGTCTCGCCGATCTAACGACCGATCCCGTCGCCGGTATGGGTCACGGTCGCGCTCACGGTAGCGGCGCTGAATGAAAGAGTAGATGTTAGTAAATTGAGAAGGGAACTCCCAACCACTGGGCAAAAGGCATACCTCAGGGCTGCGCGATCGCCGATAACTCCGTCCATCATCACGCCTGCTCCTCTCGTAACGATCATCATCTCTGCGACTCCGTCTTGACGAAGAATGCGTGCTGCCTACAGGTGATGGTGAGCGAGTATCCCCGTGGCGAGCCATTGCTGCCGGCCAGCGATGAGTGAGTATTACTGAATCTCAATAGAAGCGCGAGTCGGCGTTGGAGACAGTAGTTGTTTGGTTTGTCTGTTTTCTGTCTTTATTTTTCCATTAGATTTATGACTGATATTGGACGGATTGGTCCTGCAGAATAGTCGGCGCGTCAAGCAGAGGAGTGTGGCAACTGAGGATGGTTGATCGTCCGCCAGTGATACTTCTTTTTCTGGTGGCCGAGGCTACTGCACGTGACTTCTGTACAGGGTGTCGATCACGTGAAAGACACCTTCCCGATTCAGCCAATCCCAAACGACGCGCCCCCAACCTCCTCCCGCTTTCATCAGAGCTACACAGGGGAAGTCCTCTTCTCCTACAAACCACTCCTTTGCGCGTGATATCGTGTTATATAGGCGATCTGACCTCTGCGATCTCAATTATTTGATTCTCACCTCTCCTTGACCTGTGCCGGTCTCCCCCTGTATTCTTTAGTGTTGTTGATATCGCTGTTTACCATGACGTTTACTTTGGTACGCCGCGGAGGGAGCCTCCTGAAACACCTCCAGGTCAGCGACGCCTTTTCCCGTCCCATCCGGATCGCCATCGCCCAGAGTCATGTCCGGCGCATTTGTTTTGCGACACGCCGCACCGGTTTGCGCCCAATCGCTCGCAACCTTCCCGCCTCGACTGTGCTATCGCGACACCTGATTAGAACGTTTGCGACCGAGACGGAAGGAACGGAGACATCCAAGTCTTCCAGCGGGACCAAGAAGAAGAAGGCGACAAAGAAGAAGAAGGCGGCTAAGAAGCCGAAGAAGGCAAAGAAGCGTGGCTTGACGGAGAAGCAGAAGGAAGCCAAGAAGGCCCGGGATCTGCGACAGCTTATCAAGGACCTCAAGGCTGCTGCGCTGGAGCCACCAAAGAAGCTCTCGGAGAACTACTGGAACTTGGCTGTTATGAGCAAGCTCGCCGAAGCGCAACAGACATCTCAAAAAGGATCACAGGCGTTCAAGGCTGCTACCGATCTAGCCAAGACCATCAGCGCGGAAGAGAAAGAGGTTCGTCTTATGATTCGTGACGCCATTGGTGTGTGCGATTGCGCAGGGACTGATTATATTGAACAGAATTTCGCTTCCATTGCCGCATCTAACAAGCAAGCCAATGCGGCTGCGTACGACCAATGGATCAAGTCGCACACCCCCCTGCAAATTAAGGACGCCAATCTGGCCCGACGCCGGCTGGCAAAGCTGAAGAAATCCTCCGTCCCACAGCTTCGAGATGAGCGCCTGGTCAAGCGTCCTCGTACCGCGTTTGTGCATTACTTTGTTGAGCGAATCGAGGGCGGTGACTTCAAGCACATGGCCGCGAAGGATATCACCTCCCGAGTCACGGAAGAGTGGCGGGGGATGACCGATTACGAGAAGGAGGTATGCCTGGCTTATATCTGTCCCTCAAAGTACGAGCTAATGAGTTTGTAGAAATACCGGCGACTCCAAGAAGCCGACAAGGAGCGTTATGTGCGTGAATACCGTGAAGTCTATGGGGAGGATCCCGCCAGTGTCAAGTCCGACTCTGAGAGCTCATGAATGGATACGCTGAATGTCTAGTTTCTTGATGCTATGTACCTGTTAGTTCATTAAGGCGGAGGAAAGGTGTTTTATTGTAGGCTGGCTGTGTGATTTACAAGTACCCAAGCTTGATTTATATTTTTGTATTATTTCCCCTTCAAGTCTATCTTCTACTGATCTTCTCTTCTACCTGGGGGTTTTTGGTTGACTGTGTTCGTACTTTGGGCATATTCACGTCGAATCCACTATTCAATAAGAGTACACATAACCAGGCTATGGTCGACGACCTTGTAGAGTTTGTGGAAAGTCATTGAGAAGGGACATGACCCCTGCGAGGAGTTACCTTTCGAGGCTTGGAAGAGTGGATAATCTGGTGGTTTCAATGATATATAACTGACCCGGGGCGACAGACAGTACCCAGCCAGTTGCACACGGCATACTCAGTGCCGACTCTCCCGAGATCATGCACCCGCAGCTGGACTGTTGTTTACAACGGACAATCCGTCGAATGTACAACATCCTCTCCACCTGATCCTATTCGAAATGACAGATAATAGATTCCAAGGCCGCAGTTGTGCAAGCGGAGAGTCTCGCTCGTTTTCTTATGGACAAAATTGGGACATCCCAGCATCACCATACAATGTTCACCTTCACCTAGGATCATTTCTCGAATTACAACACCCCGACCCCTCAGCTCACAACAACATCAGCATTGTGGGTGCTCTCTATACGAGATAAATCTATTTTGGGGGCTATCCGTCTGATCAGGTCTCGTTGTATTTTCTTGGCCTTAGATTTTGGATAACGATGCGCGCTGCATCTGACCTATGAAGCCTGCGTGATGAGTGAATGCAACAACCTAACTCGAGTACCTATACCATGCGATGTGCATCGTCAGGGCAAGAAGTGATCAAGATGGTAGATGGCCAAGCCGCTTAGCCGGGGCCCCATCCGCTAAAAGATACCAAGCCTATCGGTGGCGGACGCCTCGTGTTTTGCTACCATAAATAGGCGATCCGCAGTCGATGCAACATCCAGGAACGCTGCGAGATGGAAAGATCGTCCGCCCAAACGAGCTCTTTATAACGATCTGTCGGAGAATACGATACTTGGCACGCTGGAACATTCAACAGATACGACGTGAAAGTCCGTATAGCGCTCTATCTGGCACTCTGCCCTATACCCACCGCGTTCCTGCATCCAGGAATAGAGCCGCTAACGTCGTGATTCGGGTGTTAGCTGTGATGCCCTTCTCGTATTCTCCGGGTTTCCTGTCGATCTCCGTGATTTTTGCATGAGTGCTGCACATACGATCACCAAGAGAGCCCGCTATGGAAGAAGATATAAAGAGGGCGTTATCCCTCAGAAATTGAACCTCATCATCAAGCCAAGGCAACAATCTGCAGCACTATACAATTCTATCAAATACTATCCTTCGATCAACTACCCCCAAACATCATCAAAATGCCTTCCAACACCATCAAGTTCATCCTTGCTGCCCTGCCGGCTCTCGCCGCCGCCGCCTGCTCCGGCCCGGACGTGAACGAGGCCACCATCAAGCTCATGAAGGGCTACGAGAGCTGGGAGGCTGACGTCTACGACGATGGCTACGGAAACCCCACTGTCGGATACGGCCATCTGTGCTCCGACTGGTCCTGCTCCGATGTCTCGTACGACATCCCCCTTTCTGAGTCGGACGGCGAGAAGCTTTTCGCCGAAGACATTGTCGTACGTTTCCCTCGACACAGATAAAGCGCCAATAAGGAGATCTAACTTACTTCTGCTAGGCCTACCAAGACGGCGTGGTCGCCGCTCTCTCCGAGGACGTCACCCTCAACGACAACCAGTACGGCGCCCTCGTTTCGTGGTGCTTCAACGTCGGCACCGGCGCCGTTGCCGAGTCCACCCTTGCGAAGCGCCTGAACAACGGAGAGGACCCCGATACCGTGGCCGAGGAGGAGCTCCCCAAGTGGGTGTACGCCAACGGCGAGCCTTCCGAGGGTCTGAAGAACCGCCGTGCTGCTGAGCTCGAGCTCTTCACCACCTCCAGCGACGTTGAGGCTTTGCCTGCCGACTGCTAGACGACGTGCACTGGATAAGGTCTCTTTGGTTTCTGCTCTGACAATGTTTTCTTTTCTCGGGTTGTACAGATGGAATATCGCATCGTCGGGGTTTCTGCATAGACAATCATGGTGCATATAGGAAATCTCGTGGTATATAGTTCCCGGAATGGGGTATAGCTTTCTTATCTACTTTGGCCTCGTTTCACTATCTGAGTTTGTGCTATGTTGCATATCATTTTCAAGCAGCTATGTAGGACGTAGTGTAACGTGGCTACCTAGTCCTTTGTGAAATATACGATTAGCCTGCAAGTCTCTGAGCATTAAGACAATGAGATTATGAAGAAGGTGGGAGGTCAATGCATCAATGCATTGTTAGATTATGCAGGCAGTGCAGTTGCTTGGCACCTCATACATCTCCATCATCTGCTGCTGGTGGCAGTAAGTTATTATTATAGGGAATTGTCCGCCCCTATGAAGACTTGGCTGGAACCATATAGGGCGTCAACAATGCCCTGTACCATATTGCTTGTGGCAGTTGAGGCGTAGAGGGTACACACATTCCCTGGCTACCTAAAGCGACGGGCGAAGCAAGTCCGTTCGAATCCCTTCAATCCAGCGGATATTTTAGGGCATGTATATGACGCGGTCTCACCAGGCCTTCCTTTTGCTTGGATCAGTGCACATAATGCTCCTGCATCTAGTCGTTGTCTTAGGTCACCCATGGTTCCAACGCATTCTATGCGTGGTACTATATCAGTCGCTGTCGTCGCCCAACGCTGCTGCGCCTTCCATGCCCATCATGTAAGACAAACTCGAGGCTCTTGTCTGGACCACAGTCGATACGAGAGGCGATGACGTCTGATGACAGATTTTACATGTCTTTCACCTGGCTGTGGCCACAACCGGATGTCAAGTTACCTACTGCTGCCAAGAAAACGACAACTGTGGACTCTATAAAGTAAAATATATGAAAGAGCTGAACTCATTGATCGGAGTGGTAGCGTCCTTGAGTATTGCACATGGTTATCAAGGCGTTCGGATATGACAAATTAGGGTTGAGAGGTATAAGGCCGACGATGTACCAGTCAGCCACAGCCTTATGACAACGCGGGGTATCAATGCATTTTCATGCATGCCTTTGATGCCAGCCTCTGCTTTCACCAATAAACTATTGAGACTGTACGGTTTAGCTTTTTATCAAGTCTGACTTAGACGTGGCTGTCTCATCGCCTCGAAGTGCGGCTCCACGAATAAGCTACAAGCGATGTGAATGCCGAGCGACGTGGAAAGGCTGGAGATACAGCCGATGTGTTGGGCTATACTCCTCTACCAGTACAGATTATATGATGTAATCTATTACATGTTGCTCTAAAACCCTTCCAATGCGATGAGTCCCAACGATGGCTGTGCTGTGTCCATGTAATCCAGCTGATGTTCCTCGTCCGTCGACATCGCCTTAGGCCACCCGGAGTACCACGGTTGGCATACTCGTGTACAAACCTACGAGCCAATTTTAGAACTATATCTCACTGTGCCAGTGTAGAAGATTGAGCAGCCTGAGGAGGAGAGAAAGATATATAAAGGCCGTCTTAACTGCTTCGAAGGAGACATTCAATCCAACAATCGCGTCAATCCACAGAACCAAGACTATCATCCAAAGTCCCTTTCCAGAGTCCGTCTCATTTCCAAACCATCTTTCAAAATGAAGACCTCCGTCATTGCCACCGCTCTGACTGCCCTTGCTGGTCTTGCCAGCGCCGGCCCGGTTGAAAAGCGTTCTGATGTCACCGTCACCTTCCACGGTGCGGCCGATGCCTTCTACACCAGAGACATCCCTGCTGATGGCAGCACTTTCATCATCAGTATGCAGCGAAGATTGATACCTGCAATCATTTATAGCTATGCTAACAAAGCCCCAGATGATGCTCTGAGCGTCTCCAAGATCTCTGCAAGTGGAGGTGCCACCTGCACCTTCCACGGCGTTGACGGTTCCGTCACCACTGTCAACGGCGCGCAGACCGTTGATGTTGGCCCTCCCCAGACCCAGACCTGGGGAACCTGCAACGCGTGGTAAGAAGTGAACAATGATGTGGGAACGCACTTTCGGGTATCTTTCATGACATATTTCAGATGTACACTCCTTTTAATTTGGCCTTTATCATTGGACAAAGTCAAACGTACTTGATTTTCTCGCCAGCTCAAAACCTTTCCCTTTCCGTTTTACGAATAATGCTCATCCCTCGTCGCTTTTTCTCTCCGAGTAGACCTGAGCATGCCCGGAGCCCACCCTGAGCTACAGTACGTCACGGACTGTGACGAGTTGCAATCAAGGGTAATTGAAGCGCGATCCAACCAGGACAAGTTTTCCGGAAAAAGTCGTAGTATATATGCATGTTTCATATCTATAGTAAACAGTTTATAGTACACATTTTATACATCATATAATGAGCGGAGACTACACAGTAGTGTCTCCACCTGTAGAGAGCTGCGTCCAGTCGCCTGACCCTTCGATGTCGGTTTCTGGTACACTAGAGGCACGCTTGCTATTCGTGTTATCCAGAATCCGGGCCTTGTCGGCCGACCGCATATTCTGTTCCTGTTGTTGCCGACGTTGCTTCCGTTCAGAGTGTCGTCGCACCAGGACGTGGCCCAGGCCATTCAAGGCAGGGAGGCAAGCGCAAATCAAGCCGATTCCTCCTTCAGCGTTACTATAGCATCGTCAGTCGATATGCCAACCAGAAGGCAAGATTGGTGATAACATACTCTGAAAGCAAGACCTTGAGGATCAGTGCCATCTGTTGTGGCGACTGCGCCTCGATACAAACGAGGATCAGCCGGTAGAGACTGAACGCGATAGCGATGCAGCCGGCCCCAAGAACGCACACAACACCGATCCTCTTCCTGAGCGGCAGCTTCAGCGACCACGTCAACATCAGCGGGAAGACGAGAATCATGAGGTCGGTAGCGACGCTAACGCTGGAGTCGGCGATGATGACGGCGGGTCGGTTGACGCATCGGCCGGACCCACGATCGTTCATCCAGTCGTCCCAGTACGCGTGGATGGGGGTGCAGATGAAGATCTTGACAAAGAGGATAGCGATGTAATAACAGATAATGAGGATTGTGAAGCCGTAGACGAGGGCGATCTTGGTGGCGAGTTTGAAGACGCGGATGATGAGGGCGAGGAGGGTCAGTTTAACGAAGAGGGTCATGAGGACGTAGACGAAGCCCGTGCCGTAGAAGACTTTGTATTTGGTTATTATCTGGCTGGCGGTCATTGTGCCATCCGCTGTGACTTCGCCGGCGATGTAGGTGTCTAGATGATTGGGTTGCCATTAGCCTCAGATGGCTTGTCGTGATTGGAGGGTTCCACCTACAGACAAGGGTGCAGGAGCATTGTGCCACATAGAAGAACTATTATTCTGTCAGTTGATGGTTTAATAGTCCGTGGAGAGTTGGTGTGGTTGCCATACCCATGCAATGGCACAGAAGACTGGACATGAGTTAGTAGTCGACAACAATCGGGTGGCGCAAGGAGCACATACCATCTTCAATCCCAAAGGAAAGTCGCAGGCGATACTTGGTAGCATATCGCAGGATCACCAACAGACTCACAACTGTTATGCACACAATCTGTGTGACGAGCGCGACATCGATGAGTCCGTATCGCGCTACCATGTGGTGCTAGTTAGACGTATTTGTTGAGGCTCATGATCGGTAACCCAAGCTTCAGCGGGGGCACAAGCCAAGAATCGATGATAGTCCAAATAATTTATATACGGAAACCATGGCCGGGTAGCAGATCCGGGTCGGCCGTGTTGATTGGGAGCTGTTCGGGCTCTGATGTCAACGACTGCGGCTCCGATGCTGTGGCGAGTGAAAAGTTCAACTCTGCGGCTCGGTGAACGGGGAACTGATGAAAATAGACCAAGGGGGAGGGGAACGAACCGCTCAGAATGTTCCTGATGCGGTAAACAGGGCCGTGTTGTTGTGGTCGGTCGCATCTAGGTCTGAAGATACTGCTTCGGCCGAAGCTATGGGATAATTGTCCGGGAGTGTATCCCTGCATTCTCGGAGCGCCACCGTTGGTGAACTGCAGTCCGCGGCCGATGGGATTTAGCTTACTCTGGGTCCCTGCAAGCTCGTCATCTCTCTATCTACCGTTGTTGTGGTTGATCGTACACTATACGGACTATACTCGTCCCCATCCTCCCTACGAGAGTGAGCGATGCCAAGACGATCGATCTCGCTCTAATTGACTATGTGGGCCAAAGTGAGGAGATCCACAACTACGGCCGAGATTCGATGGTGATCTCTGAGCTCTCCACTTAGAAAGCTATAAAACCGAGCATGTAAAGATGATCGAGTTTGTGCCGGTATTAGCTGGCTGCGTCTGGGAACTCGGGGTAGATTCATGCCGACACAGTGCCGATACAGCACCGAACGGACAATATGACAAATCCGATGGGCATAATTTCTCCTCGGAGGGTGCCGATAATGCGTTACATAAAGCATAATACAGGGAGATGAGTCAGATATGCTGACATCTGGAACCCTGCTCACGGAGTGCTCACGGAGCCTTGACCGGTGCAAGTTTCCTGTCGATTATGCTACGTGTATGGAGTAATCGATTCTAGGGGCTTTATTTGCGAATACCTCCTCGGTCGAGAGCCGCTAGCCGGGGCTGTGATTTGCACCACGTGAGAAATTGCGAGAGCAAAGAACAAGACCTTTCATCCAGTGCTCCAGGAATAAGAAAACATGTTATTGCTTTGTATTCCCGCGCCCACAGACCAACAATATTCAAACAAGGATCACGCGCATTTCACGCGAGCAACATACCATTATTGGTACTGAGCAAAGGTCTCGGCTATAGGCCGAAGCACAAGGTCCCTGGTGTAGTGTATACCCTTGAGAGCGAAACAGAAAGGATAGGGGGAGGTCGAGCTGAAGTGGCTTGCCCGACAGTCATCTCCGCTATCCTCAATAGAGCCTAGATGTGCGCCGCATCGTGTGCGGGGCGCATCGATGACCTATACAAACACAGCCCAATATCAGAATACGAGGTTCAATTACTTGGCCAAAGCAAATAGCAGTCCGCATGCGATTATAATACCTTTCTCTTGGACACTGGATGGGCCGTTGCGTCTTCTACACCGCCACGGGTCCTTGAATCTCAATGGTCTCGGGTCGCGATGCTCCTCTTTCGTGTGCAGTTTGTCCTTCTCATCACCCTTCTGCAGAGATGTGACGCATTTCATCGAAGCCCCCCGGCGAATAGTGCTCTATTGCTTCCTCAAGGGCAGTCTAGAGCAAATTCTGTCCTGGCGAAACGGGCAGACGACTGCGGCGATGGAACGCAATGCCGGAGTGGACACTGCTGTGGCACGGGGTGCTCGTCGAATTGCTGCGCTCATGACGACGGCGGACGTACGTTAGAAATGTCTCCGGACTCGGTGGAGTTCATCTGTGATTCTGACATGGGCAGTCGCTTGTGGTGACGCTGAACGATGCGAGTTCACCGGCAATGTTTTCATCGGCTGCTGTCCGATCTCAGCGGTGTACGCCACTCATCACCAGATCATTGTCTAAAACTCCATGCTAATGTCGATTAGACAGGGCTGCACAGGCATTGCGACCTCTGTTTATGTGACCTCGCCTTATAGTACCATCATCCTAGCCACAGATGTCCCATTCACCTCGGCCCAATACACTCCAACATACGAAGATTCAACAACGTCCGACATTTCGTTCCCAACATACACTCGCCCGTCAGATTATCGGACTCGAACGGCCTCGCAAGAGTATATACCGACGGCGACCTCTATTGCGAACGATGACGGAGAAAGCGGTGGCCGTGGTAAACTGTCTATCGGTGCGAAAGCGGGCATAGGAGTTGGCGTGTCTCTCGGAGGCCTTGCATTGGCAGCAGTCGCAGGATTTTTCTTCAAGCGCAACAAGAATAAAAAGAGCGACCCAACCAGTGCGGTGGTCTATACACCGGCACCCCCGGCGCCAATGAAGGAAGACAAGGGGCAGGAGATGTCTGGGAAAGAGGCAAATGTGCCTGTATACCCCAGCCACGCATCGGAGTTGTCAGGGTCGCCTGAAACCCGGCGTTACGAGATGCCAGGGTAGGTACCTAGGTAGGCTGTTTGAACTTTATGGGTATTTACGGGTTCTATTATGAATGTATTCAGCAGTGCCTGGTGGTTTCGATCTCAGCGTCATGAAATGAGTGTATTACCCCAGACTATCAAGATCCTAATCTGAATGCAGTTTCGAACCCAGGGTCTCCTGGTAATTCGACGTCCCAGAACTTTTGCATTCGCTCCCGGAATAGCTCATACGCTGCTCCCATCCGCAGAACCTTCATCTGCCCAAAGTCCATGACAATGGACGCCCGTCCATAGATATGGTACCGCTGAAGGCCGTAGTCAACAATGAGATCCGCCACTTCCTTGATTTCATCTTCAATGTCTTCGATACGGAACTTCTGCCCCCCGCCTGTGACATTCGCACTCGACCCCACCATTAGCTGACCCGCTTCATAGTTGAGCCTGCAGATCTCGCGGAGCAACGACCCCCCGCCAACAAACATTGCCATTGTGCCATTCTTGGTCACGTTCGCCAGCGTCTGTGGCGACAGGACCTGGATGAGCGGATGGCTGGGATCATACGGCGCCACGATGCCCAAGCCCATGTCCAGGTCGTCAACCAGCACTTTTGTCATCGTGAACTTTTCCTCATCCAGGAGATGAAGCTCGCGGTGTAGCTCGTAGGACCCGATCAAGCCCTGCGCATGTCCCGGTCGACGTCGTTTTGCGGTAAACGCTTTCTCGATGGCTTCGACGGATGAGGCCATCAGACCGTAGCCTACCTCGGTGGGCACAATGACGATCCCGCCGGACTGAAGGACCTGAAAAACACGCAGGGCATCGGCTTGAGTATTGGGCACCTCTCGGGGGGCAGGGAGTATCTTGGGTGTGCTAGTCATGTTGCTTTATTGCGGGAGGAGTTCGAGGACGGAAAGTTCGAACGTGTCGAGGATGGTCTGAATGGTTGGACTTCCGCGTTGGTGGCGGGTGCCACGCGATCTCATACTAAGTCTAGATAGATTCAGCCGCAAGCATTCGACTTGGAGCTGGGGCTGCTTGTGTCCTGAGCTTGTCCTATTATGAGGACGCCATCTCGTCTCCGCCGCGCTGAACAGTGAGGTAAGCACTAGTCCTGATGGTGGATTCTTACCAACCCTCACCATCGTCTTCTCTTATTAATTCACCTCATGGCATGAATGTGGCATAATGTGGTAGTATATGGCGCTTATATATCGTGAGTGGAACCGAGAATTGCCGTCGACAGGATATTGCTCGTGGCATCAGATCAATACGTGGATGGGAGGCATACCGGACCACCGAGATCGTCACTTTTAGGCCTCCACTCGCCGATCTTGTCAGCACATCGTCGTCATCAAGATGATAGCATGCTCTGTCAATGTTTCTGCGCTGAGTGTGGGCCCTTTATCCAACGGAGATGCCAAACAGCGAGGGTCTAATAATGGGAGATGGTGTCCATTTGAAGTCATAAATCTCTCACGGAGAGAACCGGTCAACTGTCCGATCATTCTTTATCGAACACTTATCAAGTTCCAATTCTTGAACAGAGACCATGGCATGGACCAAAGTGTCAGAACGTCGCTGGGAGCGTGCCATCAACGGATTAGAGGGATACTTTATTTACACGGGAAACTTGACCGCGTCCCTTTGCGACGGTCGTGAGCATTACACCATCTTCCTCAAGGTCAAGCTGGATATACATGCGGAAGATGTGGAGGGCGCTTTGAAGCACGCATGGAAGCAGCTCCGTTACGAACAGCCCCAGATCGCCACCACCGTCGAGGAGTCGAAAAAGGCCTACGAGACTCCCGATGACGGCGTACTAGAGAAATGGATGAGCGCGACATTTATTGTCTCTTCGGCGTCGGACGCGGAAGCCCTGTAGCGGGAGGCAAGTCCCATCCAACAGGTAACTCTGTATTATGTCCCTCAATCCTCCGAGCTTCTATTCCGAGCGCCTCATTACACCATCGATGGCACGAGGATGCTCCTGCTCCACCACAGCTATCTCAATGCCCTGGCATCCCCAGCCACAGAAATCAAGTCTGGAGACGAGCCTGTCCGTCTGGCACCGACCTCTGATTTTGATATTCCCTAATCCCAGCACTGCCATGAAGGAGCGTCACGGCTTCTCGCCTACGTGAAACTCAAGGGGAGGTTGTTCAAGGCATGCTGTCTGGTATAATATAAAGGTAAACGGTGGGTACACCCGACATGGATATGCGGGAAGTCTCCGAGACATGCAACTCACCGAGGCTTGTGTAGTTAGTACCTACATCTATGATAAGCCGGCAGTAATGGACGTCCTCTGCCGAGTAGAATGTTAGTGATATGGCACCCACTTGACCCACGTCGATCCCTATTCCAGGCCCTTACTCCGTAGTTTCAGGGTCCTTGAAACGGGACGGGTCAGGGATGGGTTCCAGTAAGCCTGTGCTCTTTGAGATCTGCGAGTACACCACCACGTTCCTGAATACTTCTTCCAGGGTTCTGAGGGTAATTCAGGCTGAATCAGGGATTCTGTGGAGATCCGAATCGGTCAACAGGGCAACTCACCGTGACGATCGACCGTTCCTGAAACACCGAGGCTAAGCTCTCTGATATTCGTAACAAACCACGTTCTATTTTGACGTCTATCATGGAGGCCTATGTGCTTGATCGGCTTCTGGTGTCAAGATACCTGCCGTGTGTAATATATGTGACGGTTGAGGTGGAGAGAGAAACAACGCACACGGATTAGAGCCCGTCGTGTCTTTGGTATAGATTCTCGCCAACTAGTGTATCTCGAAGTATAAAGCTCGGGGCTTTCTTCCTGCCATCAGGTCAACACAATAATATCGTGTCTCCTCGTGCTACTCACATCATGAAGCCTTTCAGCCTCCTCGCAGCATCAGCTTTCTTCGCCGCAGCATACGCGGTTCCTCATGGCGGAGGAATCAAGCCGCTCCCCAGAAGAGCGACTCTACCCACGAGCTTCGAATGGAGCTCCACGGGCCCTCTGATCGGCCCCAAGAGCGATGGCTCCAATATCCTTGGGATCAAGGACCCCTCCATTGTTGAAGTAGACGGAACATATCACGTCTTTGCCAGCACCGCCAAAGCGGACGGCTACAACCTCGTCTACCTGAGCTTCACCGACTTCAACCAAGCCAACTCTGCGACCTTCCACTATCTCGACCAGACCCCCATCGGCACAGGCTACCGCGCAGCACCGCAAGTCTTCTACTTTGAACCGCACCAGCTGTGGTATCTTGTCTACCAGAACGGCAACGCCGCATACTCCACCAACCCGGACATCAGCGACCCGTCCGGATGGAGTGCGCCCAAGAACTTTTTCGACGTCACGCCCTCCATCATCACCCAGAACATCGGCGCTGGATCCTGGGTCGACATGTGGACCATCTGCGACGCCTCGGACTGCTACCTCTTCTCGTCGGACGACAATGGCCACCTGTACCGCTCGCAGACTGCAGTCAGCAGCTTCCCCGAGGGCCTGGACAACACGGCGATTGCGCTGGAGGACGCAAATCCCAATAACCTGTTCGAAGCGTCCAATGTGTACAGCACCGGCGACGGCCAGTACCTCCTCATCGTCGAGGCGATCGGCAGCACCGGTCAGAGATACTTCCGGTCTTGGACGGCGACCAGTCTCGCGGGCGAATGGGCTCCGCTGGCGGATACGGAGGAGAATGCTTTTGCGTCGGCGCAGAATGTGCATTTCAATGGCACCGCCTGGACGGAGAGTATTAGTCACGGAGAGATGGTACGGACGCAGGTCGATCAGACGATGACTATCAGTCCTTGCCATCTGCGGTACCTCTACCAGGGGGTGGATCCTACCGCGACAGGCGACTACAACTCCATGCCGTGGAAGCTCGGTCTGCTGACCCAGGTGAATTCTGCGTGCTGAGCTGCAGTCTGAGGGTTGATTATTTTCGTAGCGTTCTTTGGTTCAGCTGGATCTATGCTTTCCTGTACAATAGTCGTCTGATTAGTATCCCTTTCACATGCAAATGAACGTGAGATACAAAATGAGAGTGTTCGAGTGTAATGCGAGCACCAGGACACCATCTGATAGACAACGTCCGTCAATATTACCTGCCTTGAGACATAAAGTGTTCTTTCACATATTTGATTGATCGACAAAGCCAAGGCGGAGGCCAAGATGGTTGTAGTTCTTCAGTCATATCATGCTGGGGTCGCAGGGTACCTATATTGATGCCTGTTGGTGTATACCTCCTGGGGAGATGTGGATGATATGTTGATGCTCTCAGGCACTCCCAGGACCGGATCTTATATTATTCTATGGGATTCACTATATAGAGATAGTCTTAATAATTACCAGAAAAATACTGCTTCAACTTAGACAACTAAGATTAAATACATTATCTGATCACAATACTAAGAGATATGGGCAATGTAGATGCCCGATTAGGAGTGAGTGCAGTAGGGGAAAGATAACTTGGACCCCAGGATCCCGTCCCTCCTCAGAGAACCAGCATCACACTGCCGAGCACCATGGCACCAACAAGGGAAGACGCAGCCGACTTCATCGCCGCACCGCCAGTGAACAACGGAGGCTCGGGGCCAGTACCGGTACTGCCACCGGCACCGGCTCCAGATCCTCCCGACCCTCCAGATCCTCCAGATCCACCGGATCCTCCACCAGTAGCCCCCGGAGCGTTGGGGCTAGCACCAGTGGGAGCAGGCCCAGTTCCAGGCTCATCTGTGCTTCCACCGGTCGGTGCTGGGGCAGTACCCGTCGGGGTCTCAGAGCCGGTCTTGGTCGGTTCTGTGCCCGGGTTAGTATTTCCGGGACCGGTAGGGGTCTCTGTAGCAGTCTCGCAGGGAGTGGTGCTCGACGGAGTGGCGGTCTCTGTTTCGCAGGGAGTGGTGGTGCTCGAGGGCGGTGGGGTCTGAGTATCCGTCTCGCATGGGGTGCTCGTTGGCGAGGGCGTCTCAGTCTCCGTCTCGCAGGGAGTAGTGCTCGATGGAGTAGGTGTGGGAGTCTCCGTCTCACATGGAGTGGTCGTAGGCTCAGGGGTTTCGCAGGGAGTGGTAGTAGAAGAAGGCGTAGGAGTCTCAGTGTCAGTCTCGCAGGGCTCGGACGTGGTCGAAGAGCTGGTAGGAGTAGGGGTCGTGCTGGCACCAGTCGTTGTGGAGCTAGGAGTGGTCGTGGTCGTAGTACTCGACGTTGTGGTCGTCGTAGTCGTGGTGGTCGGGGTACTAGACGTAGTGGTCGTGGTGGTTGTAGTCGTAGTGGTCGTTGTAGGGGTAGAAACATCCGCGTAGGCATCAATGCCCTTCTGGATACTGGCCGTAATGCCCGCCGAAAGGATGTCTGCCACCTCCGCCAGCTCCGGCGGGACCTTGCTTTTCAGGGCCGCCGCAAACCCATTGGTCGCCGCCATCTGCGCCGTCAGCTGTGCGTAAACCTCTGGTCCCTTACCAGCTGCAACAACAAGGGCCTTCTTATCAACGAGGGCGGAAATGGTTGCATCCACGTCATTCCCCAAAGCCATAATCGGGTTCACGAGATCGGTGGCTTCGAGGCCGGTAAGGGGCTCGGTGGCCAGGGTGATCTCCGTGCCCTCGTTGATTACAGCGATGAGCTGGGTCGACGCCGCCTCGATGGCAGAGGTGTCGCCGCCAGTGTAGGCCGTGATGTCAGAGCCCAGGGCGAGGACTCGATCACTGATCTCGGCGACTTTGCTAACGATCGCTGAAGCGTCGCGCTCGACCAGGGTTGGGGTAAGTCTTGTGGGTGTGGCGAGGGTGCTTGTTAGGGCCAGAAGACCCGTAAAGAGAGTGGATGTGACCCTCATCTTGGTCGCGTGGAGAACGAGTGGAGTGCAGACTATGCTTGATAGGAAGGTCTGGTAGCTGCTGGGGTTTGGCACTGACGCTCAGGAGGACCCTTATATAGCTGGGATGGAGCCCAGGGTCGTAGAAAGAGCACATGCCGATAGAACTGACAGTAGTTCAACCTCGCTTCTTCAAAGACCCAAGATATTTCATCTCCACCAAGCAAACGCTAGTCGAAGGAACTGATCGATTACTGGACAATTCGACCTTCGGTAGGATTCAATGCAGGGTTTGGTGACATCGTGGAGATTGCATACAGTTGCGCAGACTCCAACGTTCAGGAACCCAACTATGCCATCTTAGGCAATGACTGCGAACATCACAGTTCGTTATGCAGGAAGGATCGAGTAAACCAGGATGAGAGGGAGGCCAAGGATTTAGTGAGCTCCCGATATTAATTGGCCATCTCGTGATCCGAGCAACAACAAACCCCGTGCTCTGGTGGCTTGGACGTTCTGAACATGCCCGGGGGATGGTCCAGCCACAGTCGCGGGGAAGTGAGACATCTTCTATCCGACGATCCCGATCAAGCAAGACTCGGCGACGACTAGGCCATTTAAATGCCCAGTGGTGGCCCAGGCCGCCTGCGTTCATTTCCTGTTAGTCGAAGGATCCAAGTTGTATGGACCAGCGTCAAGCCGGATTCCGTGGCCAAATTTCCAGGCATAAGCCTAAGCACCACGCCAAGACCGGGGTATCAGATGGATATTCTGGTTGGTAGGCACGATTCAAGACATGGATGTCCAGAGGTGACCTGACGTTGGCACCATGTAGATTTGTCAATAGAACCTAGCTCCGAATAGGAAACTCCTCTGAAAAGGATCCCCCCCCCCCCCCCCCCCCTGCCGCAAAGGGAATGCAACATAACAAGGCAGAAGCTTTTGGTCTATTGAGTCTACTTACTTTTTACCTCGCAATGTGTAATAATGCGCTGAATCACTGCCATGTTCTGGCCGCTCCATCTTATTATGGACGCAACCACATTTTGGCTACGTTATTCGTCCCCCAAAGGATTGCATGTAAGAGAAGGTCCGCCAAATGCGCACAAAAGACACAGTAGAAGAGGAAGGGCACAGGTTACTTGGTGAATTGGACACTACCCTTCCACCATGGATGGCGCCATGCTTTGTACGACAGCCGCACTAGTTAATTCCATGGCAAGACTTAAATATATGCACATCGGATGGGCCAAGAGATTGGAGAAAAGACAAAACGCGAGATCTTGGTGGTCAAGGACGTTTGCTCTCAGGTCCAAGCCGCTGTCTTCGCTGCTCCTTGCATCGCCCAGAGGGATAATAACCGACTGGGTATAACGTCAGGGGCGGCAGAGAAAAGACGTGATTCAATATGCCATAGTCTGCCTTGTTCTGTTCATGGAAAGGGGACGGGGGCGTCAAATGTGGCGAATGCACTATTCGTGCAACACATCTGGGCTTTCCCATTCGATTCTTGGTCCATGATCCAGCTTCATCTTTTCCGTGAGCGCCGCTTCTACTCGTCGCGAGACAATGCAACTGGCCTATCAGAAGCCTCCTGGATCAAAAATAGACTAGATGTTCTGGAAGCGCTCGGGGCTCTTAATCATATTGCCGCTGCCATGATGAACACGAAGGAAATTCGAGGTGCGTGTCGATGGCATCATTCTGTCATCAAGCCTCGTTCAAAGACTTTCAGGAAGCGATTCAAGCTCAAACGAAGTCAAAACGGACATGTTCTCCGTTCGGGGCCGAAATTCGAAAGATCCCTGAGGCTGAAGCCGAAACGCAAGCTGGATCCTCACTTCTGCAGAGCTCGAGAGAAACTGTCAGGGATTCTTCGAGCGCAGCCTGGGAGCCATTTCTTCGAGCAGGGCAAGTACCATGACTGTACCCTTACACCCTGGGCCGACATGGCGCAGGAGGACCGAATTTGACTATATCTGCATCGGCGAAACTAGCGTGCGGATAAATTGACGGACATCCAGGAACTTGAGAAAGGAAGTCGGGACCGCGCGACATTTCCAGACCCTTCAGGCTCGTACCCCCGTGGCAGGCCGGATTTTTCCGCGGCAGCGTGTGCCTTGCTCGTACAACCCGAAGCTCGTCCAGAGACCCAGGCCGATGAGGAAGCAATCACACACACCAGAGGCTCAGATCGTACCTTTCACGGTGGACACTGAAATACACCGTTGGTACGATGACAGCAACTCTCGAACAACGGAATATGTCAAGCGTGTCCTTTCCGTCACTTGGCCAGCAAGCGAGAACGACGAACATGATAGCATGCCAACCTACGATGAATGTGAAATACTGGCTAGTTGGAAGAAGATTCCTGACTTCCTTCCATGCCCATTACATGTATGTTCGAAGTGTGCCACAGCTCTGATTGAGGATTCGCTCTTTGAACCATTCTGTTCGCTATGCAGCTACGCACAGCTATCACAAACTCACGCCAACGCTACCCGTGCAAGAAAAAAGCGACCTCGCCAAATAACATTTCAGTCAGTGCCTCTGACGCAGTCTGCACCCCAAGGAACGCCCTCTGAACCCCAAGGAACGCGCACCTCTTACTCTCGGACAAATCATTATCAGCCTGTCTAAACCCCAGTTATTGCACACACTCAGGCGGTAACTAATTGAAGAGCCAATCACTTTGTGAACTGACATTGCTTAGGAATATTGAGGAATACTACACAATGAAGAGGTGGCATCCTACTGTTCTCAATCTTTGTCCATAGCACCGACAAGAGGGATGATTCTCTGTTCAGAGAAGGAATCAACGAACTTGTTGAAATAGTAACTAGTTCTATCGATACATATAACTATAGACTCATAGCCCAGCCCGGTTGCACCCGTCGACTATTAAGTATGAGTATCTGCTGAGCGGTACAAACCCCTCTACTTGGCCGCTTATTTCTGTCCCATTGTAAATTGGAACTAAGATGCATTGATTTTGTTGTCATTCCTTCTTGTTGTGCATTTCGCTGAAAATCAATACATTCTAGCTGGAAAGATCATGCCATAAGAATTATATGTCGCAACATGTCCACAGGGTGCGACGTCCAAAAAACTCCCAATAGCTCAGTTCATCCCGATATTACAAACGCTGGACCCAAACCCATTCAAGCACTTTGCTCAGCCGCGGACCCGCCGGTCTTCTCTCGCTTGCCCGGTCTCATAACCACAGAACCCAAAAGATTGAAGATATTGCCGCTCCGTTGAATCATACACCAGAAGAGCGTCAAGCTGGTGACAACGATCTCATCCCTGAACGCATTATCGTTGGCCTTGGGACCAAGAAACTCAATCTTCCCCATGTTTTTCACGCCCAGTGTCTTGGAGGTGAACTTGGCCACCGGCAGCATGTTCTGGTCCAGACACACATAATCGAAGGACTTGCAAAAAGACCCACTGGTCCACGTCATGGTGTTGGGCGACCCGTCATCGGAGAACAGATAGGAGGTATAGGTGTAGACGGGCTGAAGCCGTTTGAGCGCTGTCATCGTGCCTTTGCGGCCGTGGACTTCCACGTCGGGGCTGATGCTGATCGCGTGGAGGGTGCCCGTGCCGACGATGGAGTCATCGACCGTGGATTTGAAGGTCAGATGGGGCGATTTGATCATGCTGGTATGCATGGTGTAGATGGGGTCGGAGTCTGGGCTGTTGGCGGCAGTGATGAGGCCGCGGTTCTTGAGCCAGTCGAATTTCACCTGCAGCGTGCGGGTGTCCGCGGACGCTTCGGTGGGGTCTGATGCCTCTGAGAGTTCCATATTTGATAGATTGTCTGTGAGATAGTTCCTAAGGTCTTTTCTGACGCGGACATCGTCGTCCTTTTACGTCCACAGTGTCCATGCACCCTTGGTTCAGCTTCAGGCTTTGATATGGAGCAGATGGCGCAGCTGCAGTTGGTTGCTTTCGATTGGTTGATCATCGAGCACCACGCTAACTGCTTTGGGTGACATGTCCCGCTGGCCAATCAGAATACAACAACTGTGAACGCCTAATGACGTAGATCAGGCACTGCCTCAGCCTTACTCTATACAAGAGTGCCATATGGAGTAGTATGTTGACCAGTGAGTAAGCACCAACCACAAATGAACACAACCTTCCCTGGTGATTTACACCTGGTACTATGAAAAGACTATATGAAACGTATCGGAGTATTTCTAAGATTCACCCTAGAAATAGATGGATTTTCGGGACTAAAGACCGTGTTTATATATTCTCAGCTTAGATGACCATAAGGTCCCTCCAAAAGACCGCCTTCTAAGATAGACAACACCTATCTACATCAATCCACGAGAACGTTTACATAGTAATTCCCACTAGTCAGTGCAAAACATAGTATAAATGAGACTGACCTGTCAAAGCCAATTCTCGTCCCGTTGGATGTACTCGAAATGCGATGGTCTGGACCAATCGAATTCAAAATCACTAGCAATCTATAAGAAGCTGTGAAATCGACGCTGAAAACTATGACTGATGGCTCTCGATCCATCTTGGCTGTCGGAAGATCTGTCTAAATCAAGAGAGACATATACCGCAGCGATCGGGCGATCATGACTGACTTCAGTTGGAGCATTCCCATCAATCCACTAGATCGTCAATCTCCTCCGCATCCATCTCCCATTCCTATACCACCACCACCTCCGCCGCCGCCGCATCCCCCGCCGCATCCCCCGCCTCCTCCTCCTCCTCCTCCTCCTCCACCACACCCTCCTCCACAGCCTCCTCCACAGCCTGTTGCACAATTCGAGCCCAGGCACGCCGCAATGCCCGAGGTCGCTTTTACTAAGCCGGGTACATAATCCATCCGATAAAAGCCCGCATCGGCCGTGATTCCGGTGGGACTCATACCGACCTCCACGGGGTCGACGGCCATGGCGGGATCAACGCCGCCAAATCCCGCAAACAGGGACACGTCGGTGACCGTCCCCTCGCGGGCGAACCGGCCTCGCCAGACGGTACCGCGCCGTGGGACGTCGGGCAGCTTGGCCCGGCCGTTGCGCATCTTCTCGTACGCGCGCACCTGCTCCGCCCGCGCCAGCAGCGCCCACTCGGCCAGGAAGTAGTGTCGGTAAATCCCGGCCTCGAAGTAGTGACTCAGCGGCTGTGCGCGATGGATGCCGCCGAGCTTGACGCGGGCGAGGGACGGGTCGCGCTGGCGCAGGCCGGTCTCGGAGTGCAGCCAGCTCGTGGCGGAGTGGCAGCTGGGTGTGCGTGCCATGGCGGCCGCGGCGCGGGTGAGCAGAGCCGAGGCGGTTAGGATGGTGAGGCGATTGCGCATCCAGGGTTGGGCTTTTGCGCGAGTGTCCACCGCATGCGCCTTGGTGAGAGTATCCTTCGGGTCTGCCAGTGGCGCATCGCCAACGTCGAGGGCCGGGGCATACATGTATTGATCGCGCGTCAGATGCAGAGCGATGATAGACCAGGAGTCGAATGGGAAGGCCCACACATGCTTGGCCAGGTTACAGTCTCCGCACTTTGTTGGATACCTTCCGTAAGCTTCGGTGCAGTCCCAGGGGAATAGGTTCTGGTATTTGTACAGCGGCCCGCCGAATGCGCCCCAGTCATACCAGTATTCCTGGTACGTGTCGATGATGTCGGCCTCGTCGTGCCGACCAAAGTGGAACTTGAGCAGATATTCTTCGGTTAGCCCGCTTGGAACGTCGAATTTGCTCCTGACACTGCTCCCAGTGTACCCTTCTTGAGGGCACACAAAGCTCATTGTGTACAAGGGTCCTCCGATGGACTCCGCCTGCGCACCTCCATGAACGAGCGGCTCGAAGAGTTGAAGATCAATCAAGGAGTCGCAAAAAGATTGGCAGTTATTGTCCACCGGGCTCCATGCCAGCTTTATCGTTGAATCTATCAGGCGTTGTGCAATACTCTGAAGGTAGATCTTGACCCGGCTTTCGAGCAATCCCTTCAGCTTCTTGAATGCAGGATCTAGCGCCGAGTCTACGACCTTCCCCTGGTCCGAGCCAGGTAGATTGGGGTTGTCGATTCGGCGTTTGCTGGCAGCTAAAATTGCTTCAACGACCTCCAATTCGGCAGATTGAGGAAGTAGTCCTGTGAACGGCACGCCAACAACCTGCTTCATGACCGCCTTGTATCGTTTATAGCCACTCGTTCTCTGCTGCTGCCAAAGTGTTCTTTCAGCATCTCCGCTAATTGCTAGGCTACGATCGCGCGAGGTAATTTGGCTGAATCGTTCGTGGAACACGGGCAGTTCTCGGAGCGTGATGAGGGCACCACCTTTGGTGCTGCAACACTACCCGTTAGCCATAACGGTCGAGGAAACCCCTGCGATTAACCTACTTTGCGACCCCATTCTCGATAATCAAAGGCCCGACTCGAAGCGCCATATGGACATTGCCGAAAGGATCCTTTTGAGCAAAGTTTCTGAAGAAAAGAGGAATGTCCTTATCGTCCTTGGCCTCTGTTCTCACGGTTGTCGTACTCGATCCCGCGGACTGATGTTGTCCATCGTGGGAGCCGCGTATCTGACGGTATTTCCATCCTGATACCTTTTTCCTTTCCATAAGTTCTTTTTTCTTTTCGTTCAGCTCCTTTTTCTTCTCTTTTTTCTGCTGACTGGAGAGTTTCGAGTCAAGACTCTCCGGGTTCTTGACGCCGACAGTAGCCTGCAAGCCGTGGTACTTTGCCAAAGCCACGGATTCGCCTAGCTTCAAGAGGCCGCATTGGATGGATCCGGTACCACCAACATTGAGGTGACCATCTCCCTTGTCAATCGGAAACAAGGCACGTGGACGTCCGGAGGAGTCTGTGTGTGGTACTTCTGCGCAGCGGCAGATCTTCCTGCTCTTGGCGGAATCGATGACCTCGTCGAGGATGCAGTGCTTATATGTCTTGACATATGCGTCCTGGCCATAGTGGTTGCTTCGATAGCAGTTTTCGCAGATGAGGGCTGGAATATCCAGATTGCTGTTAACAAACATGCTCCCGCGGATGATTTCCTTGCATTCTGTACAGAGCGCCGACTCAAACCTCGGCATCCCGTATTCATCGAACTTGGACAAGGCGACTGGGTGACTGTTAGGACAGAAGTGCGGCTGATTGCGATGTGGTACATACGCTGGGGGATTGCTGGCCTTTCCAAGGATCCAGACTTCTTCAAAGGAGGCCGATGCTCAATCAGCTTTTCCATATCCAGGAAGCCTGCCTCCATGTTAGTCTTTACGATACGACGAATGAATAGCCAGAGGAAGGAATACTGACCAGTTGATTGTAACAGCATCCAGATGCGCTGCTGCGTACCGCTAAGTTTGGGCATTTCTTCCATTCCTTAGTACCAAGCTCCGTGGGGTTCAGGGTTTACGGGACTGGGGTCAAGTACCTTTGATCGCCTGCCGCACTGCTGTTCTAAGCATAGCACTACTATGCTCTGCCTTACGGTCCAGCATATGCACTTTGAGTGCCTCCTTGTGTGACAAGATGGAGGTTCTCGAATAATACGACTTAGTCTCCAGTCTGTCTTTTTCCTCACCTGCCGAATCGTCAGATATCTGGTGAATCCAGAACACTTAGCACGGTAACTTACCATATCGGATGGCAAAGGCCCGAGACTCTTGACTGACCTGGTCAAGGAAGGTGTCGAATCCATGGATGTGGTCGTCATCCTCATCGGCCAGGGCCACCGTCGCATCGCCCGGTGACTGCTGCCACTTCTGCACAGTTCGAACGATATTCTCGAGTTCGCCCTTTACCCCTTCCCAGTAGAGTGTCTCCAACTCATTCAAAAGGAGGTCGGCGCTTGGCCCGATCAAGGACCCCGCTATGTCCGGCGCTGGCGTGATATCGGGCTGAGACGCTGCCGAGAAAAGAGGCATTTTTAGTCGTGGCATATTGCTTGGAACACCCTTCTTCTACTAGAGTGAGACGGATTAAATAAGTGCAGGAGGGATGAGAGTGACCAGGCTGCTTCATATGATAGGGCAGGGTGTTGCTATACCCTATCTACCAAACTGTGAGTATTCACAACGTACGGCGGTGACGACATGGACGGTGGAATAAGATTAAGATACATGCCGAAGATCAGCCTTGCCTGGATGACACGAGATGCGAAATGGAACGGGATCGAGCGGACGTCCTATGTGAGGCTGGGGCGGGTGCGGGTGCCTCGTGTTAATCAAAGGACTGGATCTTTAGCCTGGGGGCTTAGAAACGTTGCTCTGCCCCAATACGAGATCCTGCCAGTACAACCGCGAAAGATCGTGCACACGTCAATATCGCGAGATGCTCTAGCCAACGAGCATGTCAGACCACGACAGGGATCGAAGTACTTGAGAAAACATGGAGTTCACTTTAGTTGAGTCGAATGAGACGGACTTGGGATAATGATCGCGGCCCTGGATGGTTTACGAGATAGGAGGATGGGATAAATTTCTCAGACACATTGCTTCTATATAAATGTGAACTCTACCTCACTTCAACATAATGCCTTCATCCTCAAAGCTGAAAGCTGAAGTTCAGGAGATGAAGTATAAGGAAACCATCGAGGATCAAGAACCAAATAGAGAAAAGATTCCGTGTCAGTCATACGGCAAGCCTCATGATGTTGCCCAAGGTGGATGAATATGATCGGTACACTCGGCGCTACAACTGGCGCAAACCCACCATCTCGGACCTGTTGATGGCAACACCACCTTGCAGCGATCGCAAGCCAGGTGGAAGTGCGCAAGCCTTCGTGCTTCCTGCCTGTCCCGGGCTTCGAGCATCTGTTCCCTTTCACTGCGGGTCTTTGACGCACAAAACCGACACACGGCCCTCTCCGAGGAGGTGTTGTTGGGAAGGACACATTTCGCGCTCAGCCTACAATTCGTGGGATGCTGAGTTGTACGGAGCCTTTCTCCTGTCTTCCACTGTCTGCCAATGCTGTAGAAACACTTCCGGCAGTAGGCGCGACATGTCTTGAGATGTCGAAGTGCGGACGAATCCTGGATCGCGACTTGCGTGGAACATGTCTAGGATCAAACTTTAGTAGCGGAGTCCCGGGTACAGGTTTAACGAGTGCTTGGAAACATACCGAGCATATCTGAATGTTACAAACGTAGCACTGCGATCGATTCGCTGCATCGCACGTGAACTGACGAAGGTCCTCTAGACTAGAACTCTCCGCTCCAGCTTCTCCCAAAATCCGCCATCTAAGCAGTTTCGAAGACCAACTGACACTAATTAGGTCCGCAAAATGGAGGTGGGGAGAGATGAGAACTCGAATATCAAATGGAAGCGGCCTGAAAGGAGGCAAAGTCGGTTTTTCCTCGCAAGCCTGCTGCTTTCTGGTTCGAGCTGTTTTCAGGCGGATCTCACGCCTCGCCTTCGTCTTCTGGACAAACTTGGACAAATACCTGACCATGTATTGACATGGAGACACGACCAGGTCAAGTAGTGCAAATACAGTCCGGAAAGGTTGGTGACGACGAAGCGAAGGCAAAAACCCGGCTGAAGGGAACTGATAACCGCGTCGTGTTGAAGGGAGAAAATGGAACGACGTAGAAGGGTATCGTGATCGGCGACGACAATCACTCGTAAGTGCCCCAAATATCACGTTGATAGAGCCGCACAGCACATATACAACACTGCCAGATGAAAGTTAGCAGACGGTCCTTTGGAGCACGAAAAGAATGAATCCACCAACACGACTCCGATAGTAAGGGCCCAGTTGTGGACCATGCTGTTGCATACGGCGGACGGGCTTTCGGTCGTCGTTTTGTTGACACTTGAACTGACGTCCACGAAGAAATTGCGGCCGTCAGTCCCGTTTTTCCAGTCGGCTGCCTGATGGCATGGAGCGTAGCTGTGTGGGAGGAACCTGGACTGTTCCGCTATACCGGCGAGAAGCGCAGCGGCTAGAACCAGATCAACGACGCCAATCGCAGCGAGGAACGGCCCGCTGCACATGGGCGAGATGACGAACATGGCGAAGTTCCAGGAAAATGTTGCGATACCCTGTCGCGGCGATCAGCAAACATGTAGGCACTTGGGAGTCCGAGTTGGTAACAAACCGCCATATGCACCACATGCAAGCCCTGTTTGAAGACATTGCCGTGTGGGAAGACATCCAAGTCATGTATGCCCTTCGCAGTTTCGTCGAGAGAACGGCCGTCGAAGCCCATCATCCCGGCTGGAATGTGGCAGCCAAAGCGGATGATACAGGACACATAGCCCGCCATTTCCAATGACCTTTTACATGGATCTGAAAAATCGGGTGGGAGCGATGTGTAGTACGACGATTGAGGGGGGTCAAGATCGTCTCTGCTTATCTTCCGGGTCAGGTTCGCGGGAAGAGATAAAATATGGAACAAGTACCTACTGCCTGGTCGGGCGTTTCCTGAGGCTATCTTGCTTCCATGACAAAAGTTGCACTGATACCGGGCGCTGTCCGCCTAGGGTGTCGGCGATGCATTTCAGGATCCTGCAGTACCAGTGTCGTGGCAGTGCCAGGCTGAGTTCGTATTCAACATGCTGGCGCCCTGGCAGGCAATTCCCAAGACACGAATCCCGTGCTCATTTAGCAAAGCTTAAGTCGCCGGGTGAGATTCGGGCGTGCAGGTGGTGCCCATAGCACACACGGTCTCTGCCATCACCCCTCCTACGCACGCTCAACTTGTAGTCGGCCAGACTCCTTTGCCGCAGATACTCCAACCGAGGAGTGGCACGCACTATGGCACAGCTAATAGGTCATCACCTAAAAGCTCTTCACAAATCGAGCCAAGATGAAGTCTTGAAGATCCAGCAGCGAGTCGACGGCCAAGCGAGGAATCAGAAAAAGGCGCCGTGGCGAAAAGCAAATACAACTGATGAAGAAGCAAAAATCCCGGACCCAGACCTGTTCGACGCACTCGAGTTGCTCCCAGATGCAGATGTGAACGCCCTTCCAAAGCCCTGCGAATGCGCGGTCCATCTAGAACTTCTGGAGGTCTTTCGCGCGTTGCAAGTTTACATTTTATGCACCACGGAGCTCGACACCACATTCGGTATTGCCTTGAGAAAGAGAACGGTATATCGCCAGAGATATTCATACGAGCAGCAGAAATCTATCAGAGTACCCGTCCAACTCAAGGACATCACCATCCAGGAACGGAGGGCGCAGAAGTGGAGTTATTACCTCAACCTTGCGGCAACACGGTTCAAAATATGGGCCACGAAGATCGACAATGAGATCTCTGCCAGATCTCGCAAGGAAGGGGCTTGGGCAGATGGGCAGAAATCAGTCCTTCCATATCTACCTCCGCTAGGTATGGCTTCTTCTTCAGCTCATGACCTCTAAGCTAACGCGGCACCAGATATCCTCGTAATATGGCACTCTTTCCTGCTCAATCCGCTGTATTTCGCAGACTACTGCAGGAACCATGGGCTACACTACCTTATCAAAGTACCTTTCCCATGGCCACAGATCGTATGTTGCCTTCGAGACTCTTGTCACCAAGACTTGGACCCGCAAACCCAATACTAATGACGCTCCAGCATGATGCCATCGACCCGAAAGATCTCTCGTACACCCTGCCTAAAGAATCGTCCAACTGGCTCAGCAGCTCTGCAAAGCTGGAACCCGATCTCCTCCAGTATTTGATTGACGCCGGCAAGGCCCCCAACGCTGCCACGCCCATCCTGTCCCGGTTCGGGGAGCAAACCTCCACCCCGATTAGTCCCCCCCTTATGAGCCGCGCCGAGCTGCTCGACATGAATGCCCCACCGCGGGAGTGGGCCTTTCTCAAAGCTTTGCAAGCCTCAGAGGACCAGAAGACACTGAATGGTCCCCTCGTCAATAACGTGCAACGACAGGGGGCCTTTGTCGACAAGATGCACGCCCACCTCTGGATTCGCAGCCCGGCCGTTGAGGGAACCCTCCGCCGTGCGGTCGACCGCTACGACAAGTTCCTGCAGCTGTTCATGCTGTATCCCCACAGGAGGCTGGTGCCGACCTTGGATATTGACTTGGTATGGCACACCCACCAGGTCTCGGCGGCGCGGTACGCGACGGCGACGCGGAGGCGGGCTGGGAAGTTCATCAACCATGATGACAAGCTTGGGAAAGAGCCGCTGGAGAAAGGGATGAACCAGACGAAGGATTTGTTTCGTGAGCGCTTTGGGCTGGAGTACTCGGTTTGTCTGTGCTGGGACTGTGAGGCTGCTGCTTCGGCTCTCGAGCTGGGTGACCAAGATGAAATGCTTGATGGCCGTGGTTTTGATGAGTTGGTGGGCCGTGTCCAGCAGGATTTGGATTACTATCGGGCAGTTGAGTCGGCGAGACGTAAGAGGCAGCCTCTGCTGGTCCGTCTGGTTTGATCCCGCACAAATGAGTCGCTGGCCGGATGCTGTAGATGGCACTGCACTTCTCATAGGAATCTCAATGTAGTCTTTTCTCATAAGGTCTAGCTAATGAGGCGGACTTGGCGTTAAGGAATTATTTGCTTCTTGCAGAGTGTTTTACTGGTGATAGGCTAAGCGTTACGGTAGAACGCAATGATATGCGCAAACTCGCTGTACTTTCGTAGATGAGATGACACGAGTAAACATGGGCCTACCGTCCACCGTCCGATCGGACGTCTTATGCCATTCCTCCTATCCTCCTAATAGAAGCATCACTCATCTCCGATGGTGTCGATCTCAGGAACCCAAAGTCCCCGAAGAGATTCTAGTCCTGCATCGGACATCCGTATATAACCACTTCACATTCGCCGTCGTCAGAGACTCCCATTGCTGGGGAGCTCCGCTGGCGCATGCTGCGCTGGTCCGATCCGCAGTAGTATAGTATTGATCGAGGCAGCGTCGGTAGCAGAGAGCATATGGAACTTACTCGATAAAGACATAACAGAAACGATTGATATATCTATCTTGTATGCACTGCCTTATATTCCAACACTCAAGCGTCCGTCTACTGGCTTAATAATGCATCGACCTGTGACTAGCCCTGGCTGTGCCTGTCTTGGCTGCGTCTGTAATGGACGGAGATTCGCCAGCCTTGCAATATCACAGACGAGGCTAGGGTGAGATGTTCAGCCCTGACGTGGTTCGCAAGACGAGGAGTTCCTAGAAGCTCTGGTGCCTCTACCTTGCATCCTCTCGTTTTGCACAAAACCATCGCTGCGTACGGCTACCATACAACAGAGATATCGTGCAATGTCTCCCGTGGGCCCTACAGAGCCATACAGCACACTAGAAATTGACTTTCGCAATTCAGATACCCACAAACAAGCGGCGATTGCGTTCAAGGATGACACTCAGAAAGAGCATGTCCCTATCTCTGGCAACCAGCAGAGCACAACAGGCCCAGGCTTAGAACCAGACACCGCGCAAGGAAATGAGAAAACAATCTGTGGGCTGCGTCGGCGATATTTTTGGCTGGCGGTAGCTGCCGTGGGTATCTGTGTCGTCGTGGGAGCTGTCGTGGGAGGCGTCGTGGGCAGTCGAGTCCCCGGAGCGACGCCGTCTGGGGATACTTCTTCTGCTGCGGATACGACCTCTGAATCAACGTCGTCCTCCAAACTCGCCGCGGTGTACTATCGCGACGATAGTCTAGTCGCACAGCACCGTCTATACTACCAAACCAGCGATCACATTGTTCACGAGTACGCGCGAAACGGCACGGATCTGTCATGGTATCATCTCTCCGAGCTGGGAACAGCAGTGGCGAATACTTCCATCGCCGCGACGGTCACATACAAACCGTGGGCATTTGTACGTCAGACGCCTTCCCCCATCCTCGACGGGCCGTTAATCCTCCCCAGGACCTCCGAGTGTACTATCTGACCCAAGGCAACTTCATCCAAGAATTGATAACGCGACAAGCCACCGGCGCAAGCTCTAGTCGCTGGGACGGCCAGGAAGAGGTCTCTCTTAGCGCACAGAATGTCCAGGTCCACGAGGCGGGCAGCCTCGCGGCCCTGTGGTTCCGGCAGACCGACCCGGTTGTCCAGCACATCTACGCCCTGTACCAGGACACAAACGGGAACCTGACGCTGCTGAGCGGAGGCGCAGACGGCTGGATCTCCACGCCCGTGCCGTTCCACCCAGCAGCGGACACGCCTGTCGCCATGATCCAAAGCTGGCCCGTCAGAAACAACTCTACCTTCTTGACGATGTTCTACCGCGAAGACCAGACCGGCGACATTCCCGGACTATGGGGCACGGAGGAGATGGGCTGGGACGGACTGTCCGTCCCCTGTCCCGCACGTTCGGAGGACCCAGACACGTCCATTGCGTCGTTTGTGTTTGAATCTGGAAAGATTAAAATTATGGTACTGTTGGTCTCCAATGCCGACGGCGTGACGTCTTATAGTATCGTTGCGGGACAGCCCTCCTGGCAGAGTGATAAGCCCGACGCGATGGCAGGCCTCGATCGCAACACTCCCTTGGCGGCTACCGAGGATGGTCGGGCATTTGGGTTCGAGAAAGGGGCTATTAAGGAATTTCGGTTTGGCTCTGATGGTAATTGGAGTGCTACAGGCGATGTTGTCGCGCCGTAGGGTACGTAGGTGCCTCGAGGTCAGTTGAGTCTGGTTGGCCGTAAGGATTTGATAGTGCTGTATAGTCTATAGTAGTAATAATGGTCCAACATGTTATGGGCGGTATGGACCAGAAGAAACAAACACTACCAGCAACCAACAGCCAATTGACCAACATGATATATATCAGTTTTTACTATACCCTGTCGGGGGAACTATTTGCATTCGACGCGCCTTTGGAGATATAATCGGAGATTGAATCAGGTAAGGTCTTCTTCAGTCACGCCTGGAACGGGATATGTTTGTGAAATTCGTTAACGCATCGGCCAGGGTTCAGGTACAGAGGCAAAAATCCTCGACATCCATGTTGGCCCGTAGTCCACCATCCTGGCGGTAAAGATCCTTTGGACGTAATGTCCTACCTCGGAGTGGTAAGGCCTGATCTGTGGCATGTATGAGTCACAACGGGCAGACCGCATGTAGGCGCATACAAGTTCATCATGCCAGTGACTCGGTGCAGGGGTGCATATTCATGTCGGGCATGAACACTCGGACTGTGGGCAGTTCCAGATGTTGCAGAATTGAGCACCATGCGTCAGTTCGATGCATCCTACCAGAGAGGGAGAGAGGCGGTGTCATTTCATGTTCAATGTGTTTCTTGTTTGCTTCATTCCTCGAGGGAACAGATGTAGTTCTGTTGTGGGATTTGCCCAGAGTATATCTTTCAGTCAATGCTGTATCTTGTTAATCAGTTCCTTTCCAGTAAACACAATGCCCCTCTGAGCTTGGTGGGCGTTAGAGATAGGAGAATATCAAAGAACATGATGTACAGCGAGACGCCTAACTGCGTGCATGGCTCCACAGCGGGGACGGACAGATTTCCAGGGTCCGAGACGACATGATGCAGGCAAGGAGAGGCCATGACGAAGGCGACAACTGTCAACAATGGAGCAGAGTCCAAAATAGAAGTCGTACGAGAGGAAGAGAGGAAGACGAGGACGAGGAATGGTGGATGCAGGCGTGTTGGGTCTCCAGTGCTTGTCGCGCTTCTCATAGGCTGGCGGGGATCGTCGCCTTCGATGCGGTGAGGAAAAGACAACGTGCAGCGCGTTGCAATTCGTCTACCCGAGGTCTGTGGGTGTATGGAGGGGTCTGGAAGAGGATTTGCGGCCCGACACGCATTGTTATACTCTGTAGAAATTTTTCCTTGAATTCCATGTTGTTCTGTCGGGAATTCTTGGGATGATCTGATTGATATGTTGGGGAAGAGATGCCTTGGTGCCTGAGTCACGAGTAGATCGAGATCTTCTTTCTACCACTCACAGTGCACCTACTACTTACTCCCATCTACCTACTCCTCTTCTTCCTCGCAGTCACATTCCATCCTCCGTTCTTTGTCCTATTGTCTACTTCCTCCAGCCATCGAATTGTTTAGATCCGACCCGTGGAAGACCCAAGGAACCGGACTTTTTAGCTTCATCTGTACCAGTGGGAGAGACCCCCACTACGGATGGGACAACAAACATCGCCGTAATCTTCCATCAGACATCATATAACCAAGAACTGGCTGTTCTTCATACAGTCGAATGACTCCTGATCCTACCCTCTGCATCTGCACGCCTTGGTCCATCCGCGTCCTGTGATTTTCCCCTCCTCCACCACCGACAAGGAGGGGGGCGATCTTTATCGATAGGACCCCGACTCCGGCGGTGTGAGTGGCTTGTGCCTGCGTGACTCTCTCCGCGAGTCGGCCTCTTATTTGCTCAGTCCGTCACCGTGCTTTTTCCTCCCTCTGTCCGCCATTACCGTCGGCCCAATACGCTAAGGAGCCCACCCTGTACGGCGTTGCGGGTGGTTTGATCTTGTTGGTTCGCATCTCCCAGCCACCGGTTTCCTATCCTACCTGTCGGGGAAAACACCTCGTTGATCCACACATTCTCGAGGACCGAACAGTAAGTGCTGGAGAAAAAGAAACGAAGGAAAAGGACGGAAGAAACCCCTCTGTCCTATCCGCGCATCCGCTCACATACCGCATCAGAAGAAATTTAGTTCACATTTTTGAGCATACAACCGTCCAATCCCATCCGCCCCCCGGCCGATCTTCAGCAACTTTCCCACCGCCGTGCGAGGGTCATGGACTCCATGGCCGGTTCTCTCATCCCTACTTTTTCCTCCTACTGAGACCTTGCCTTCTATCCTACCATTCCTCCTCCCCGTCTCGTCGACCATCAGTATACGAATACCCTCGTCGATAAGCATCTCTCCGACCTCGATGCCCTGATCTCCGGGCTAACCTTCAGTCGCAAACTTTCTGATTCTGTGGGCGTCGTCATATCAGTTTCCTCCGGCAATAATCGACCTTCTTCATTTTATACTCCTTCCTGTTTCATTTTTCGAGGGCGGCATTCTCCTTTACTCTCCCTTGCAACGGCTTTCCTTTTTGATCCTCCGCACCCGTTTTACCCTACATCTCGCCATCAGCTTTAAGCCTCGACATTCTCCCACGTCGTCGCATATCCTTCCTGCATACGCCTCCTCGACCGATCCAATTCCTCCGCAAACCAACAGCCGCATCGCGCCAATTGCGGGCATCGCGCAAAGCCGTCCATGTTCGCCCACTTGGCGTTCCGAGCCGCAGTCCATAATACGAGAAACTGGCGCGTTCGCTCACCATGGACCTAATGCTCATTAGTCGCCATGGGGGACTGACATCTATGCACGGGCTGTCCATGGAACCATATACTGGGACGTATAAGGACAGTCGCCTACAATGCTTTACCAAGGCAGTGGCCGCACTAGAGCGCGATCTCAAAGTGCCCGAGCTTCCGAGCTACTGCCAGCCTCCTCCGTCCTACGATGATGCGATCAAAGACCTTCCTCCAGACTATTACATCATTTCGCCATTAGCCCGCCAAAAGAACCCTGTTCATCACGATGCGCCACCCAGGACGGACGCAAAATCTGCGTCCCCATTTGCTATCGACTT
Source organism: Aspergillus sp. MEXU 27854 (assembly GCA_019721355.1). NCBI lineage: Eukaryota > Fungi > Ascomycota > Eurotiomycetes > Eurotiales > Aspergillaceae > Aspergillus > Aspergillus sp. MEXU 27854. Next base: position 2,243,902 of record JAGMTT010000003.1, read on the forward strand.
CGAGACACCATCTGGCGTGCGCGAACACAAGGGCGGCAAGAAGAAGAAGAAGGCTGCTGCGGCGCCCCAGAAGCAAGAGTCGTCCCCTCCACCGGATGAAGGTGAAAAAAACGACGGCGCGGGTGATGATGGGCAGAATGGCGACGCCGGAAATGATGGAGGTGCTGGAGACGGGGGCGACGGCAATGGAGGTGATGACGGAAATGGAGGGGGTGACGGTGGTGGTGATGACGACTGGGCTGGATGGGCCACCACGACCACCAAGAAGAAGAGCAAGAAGAAGCAGAAGGAAGAGGAAGAGGAAATGGAGAGGAAAGAGGAGGAGGAGCGGCTCGCGCGAGAAGAAGAAGAACGAAAAGCCAAGGAAGAAGAGGAGCAGAGAGCCGCTGAAGAGGCGGCCGCGGCCGCTGCAAGCAACAATAATAACCTCAGTTGGGCGGACGAGGCCGACGGGAACGGTGATGATTCCTGGGCTGGATTCAACACTGTCGGCAAAAAGAAGAACAAGAAGAAGGGCAAGGTAAGACCTATATATCTGCCGCCAAAGGGTCTGCTACTAACAAAGGCATAGACGGAACCAGCGGAGCCTGAGCCTACCCAGAATGCATTCCAGGATATCAGCCTCAATGACGGCGCACCGCAGCTGGATCTAAGTCTGGATCCCGCTGGAAGCAAATTGACCGGCGGCGGCTTCAACTTTGGGGGCTGGGGCAAAGACTGGAACACTGGGAATAAATGGGGCCTGGACACCCTGAACGGTGATAAGAGTACCAATCCATGGTCTACGGGCAGCAAGCCTGATCCCACCAAAACGTCAGTTGGTTTCGACTTTGGAAACTTTGATGCGCCTGCCGGAGGCGACGCTCCTGAGGAGAAGAAGCCCGAAGAGGACGACTGGGGTGTTACTGTGACCTCCAAGAAAGACAAGAAGAAGAAGAAAAAGGCTGAGGAGGAAGCTCCTCCACCTCCTCCCGAGCCGGAGCCGGAGCCAGAACCTCAAGTTGAGCCAGAACCAGCGCCGGCAGTGGATAATGCTTGGGGAATTGGTTTATCGAAAAAGGAGAAGCGCAAAGCAAAGAAAGAGGCTGCTTCGAAGGTCACAGAGAAACCTGCTGATCCGGAACCAGTTGTCGAAGAGCCCATCAAAGAAGCGGAACCGGAGAAACCTCCAGAGATCGTGGACGACAATGATTGGGGCTGGGGAGTGTCTACCAAGAAGAAAGACAAAAAGAAGAAGGCAGCGGAAGAGCCTATCATCGAAGAACCACCCGCCCCTGATCCTCCTGCAGCAGCCCCGCCGGAAGATGACTGGATGAATGGATGGGGGACTGCAGCCAAGAAAAAGGATAAAAAGAGCAAAAAGAACGCTATCCTCGAGGAGCCAGTGGTTGAAGAACCCGCTGCGGCCCCAGACCCGCCCCCCGAGCCAGAGAAGAAGGAAGAGGACGACTGGGCTGGATGGGGCATCTCGAAAAAAGAGAAGAAGAAAAAGAAAGGCAAAGAGCCGGAACCCGAGCCAGAACCGGAGCCACCAGCCCCGACGCTGCCAGATGACCCCTTGTACGACAACTGGGAAAATCTCTCTTCTAAGGAGCGGAAGAGACGGGAGAAGACTCTGAAAAGGAAAGGTCTCCCTATCCCGGGTGTAGACTTCGAGTGGCCTCCGAAAGCCCCAGAGCCAGTGGAAGAAGTCAAACCAGAGCCTGAGCCCGAACCAGAGCCGGAGCCGGAGCCTGTTGTTGAGCCTGAGCCTGAACCTGAACCAGAGCCCCAGCCAGAGCCTGTCATAAAACAACAGGACGATGATGATGGTTGGGGCATTTGGGCGAGTTCGAAGGACAAGAAGAAGTCCAAGAAGAACAAGGTTGTAGAAGAGCCACCTCCTCCTGCGCCGACTCCGCCTGCCATAGGTCTGACCCCCGAACCGGATAACGCGTACGATGACAACGGCGGCGAGGAGTCCATCTGGGATGAAGTCACTCCTAAGGTGTCCAAGAAGAAAGCCGTGGAGGAAACTCCAACTAAAGCGAAAGGATTCTGGGCCAGCCTTGGAGCGGCTACGATGGGCACTAAACCCAAGGCTACCAAGAAGAAATCCTCCGAAGAGAAACCCAAAGCCGAGACCAAGCCTGCGGAAGAGGATCTACTGATTGATGTTGACGATGAACCCAAGGAGGCTGAACCGCCAGCCGCGCCTGTTGCGCCAGTGGTGGAAGAACCGCCGCCACCAGCCGAGCCGCCGGCGAAGACCCCCGCATCCTCATCGAAGGTCAAAACGTCAGCCAAGCTATCCGTTGCGGAGCGCATCAAGGCTCTAGAACAGGCGAAAAAGGACAGGCTAAAAGAGAAAGCTGCAGAAAAAGCAAAGGCCAAAGAGGCACCTCCACCACCCCCTGAAGAGCCTCCTCAGGAAGCGGAGCCGGTTGAGGAAAAGAAGGTTTCACGGGACTCTGTTCCGGGTAGCTTCCCTGACGCTTTTGACGACGACTTCGATGCGCCACCCCCTGCTCCAGAACCTGAACCTGAACCTGAACCCCAGAAAGAGCCGGAGCCGGAGCCAGAACCGATTCCATTATCGAAGAAAGCCAAGAAGAAATTGGAAAAGGAGAAAAAGAAAGTGAAGACGGTTGAGCCCGAACCGGTTCCTGAACCAGCCCCTGAGCCAGTGGTTGAACCAGAGCCCGAGCCGCAACAGGAACCAACCCCAGCGCCTGAGCCCGAACCGGAGCCGATGCCATTGTCCAAGGCTGAAAAGAAGAAGAAGAAGAAGGCCAAGGCTGCTGAGCCAGAACCTGAACCCGAGCCACCGGCTGAACCAGAGCCTCTGCCTGAGCCTGAACCTGAACCTGAAAAGGCTACGAAGAAGAGCAAGAAGGGATCAGCCAAAAGGGATGAGACGGCTGTAGATGTGTCCCCGTTGGAAGAACCCCAGGATGACCAGCCTGAGGCGGAAGATGGCAAGCCCCCAACGCCTCCGCCTGAACCTACCACACACGAGAAGTCTGCCAAGAAAGAGCGTGCTCGTGTTGATCGCACAGCAGCAGGCGCAGCCTCGTGGGGTTTCTGGGCGGCTGCGCCGCCACCCAAGAAAACCGCCTCGAAAGAAGCTAGGCACAGGCGAGAGCCGTCCCCTCCAGCGATGGTCAGGTCCAAATCGACGAAACACTCGAAAGCTAGAGAGTCCGAAAACGAGGGAGAACGGTCGTCGGCGTCTGAAAAAGACCGACGACGAGAGGCCAAGCATAATCGGGGCATGACCTTCTCCAATTTCATTCTCGGCACACCAACGCCACCACAGAGGACGAAGTCCAGCCGGAGAGCTGCAGGGTCCTCTTCGCGACCCATATCAAGACGGCCGTCCGTCGAGATGGAAGATCCCGCGTTCCCCGCGCCACCTCCGGACGAGAGGCAGGAAATGCCGGATAAGGCCGCCCGAATGATGGGCGCGACTGCCTCTGGGTCGAAACGAGAGAGGGAACGACCGCATGGAACACGGAGGAAATCCCGTATGGCTTCCGCTCGTTGTAATACTAGCAGGTCGTTACTGACTTATTGTTGCAGGTGTTCGCGATATGCCTTCTCCCGATGACGAAGACATGGTCATGGTGGATCGAGATGATGCCGACGTTTATCACAGGAGGGAACGTAGGGAGGCCGAACGGAGGTCACGCAAAAAGGTACACCAACATCCCATGTATTCTCTCCTTTTCTCATGATTATGGCTAACTCTGCGGTTTCAACAGTCGAGGTCAAAGCACGGAGACCTTCAGGATGACCCCGTGATGGTCGATACTGAGCAACAGGGACCGGATGTCTTTTCAGGACCCGACGATCTTGCTATCGTGGAAGCCCCGCCTCGAGAGAGGCGCGTCAAGCGATCTAGTACCGCTCCGAAGAAGCCTGAACCAGGCGGCCTCATGGGACTAATCGGGTCGTTACGGAAAACGACTCGTCCGGAACCATCAGAGCGTCCACCGGAAAGGCGCAAATCCAGATCGCGTCGTGATGATGATCCCAGGTATACAACAGAGCCTGAGCAAGACGAGGCTCGACGCCTGCGAAGGGAAGAGAGGAGAAGACGCTCTGTCCGCCCAGATGTCGACGCTGATGGCTTTGTCACCGACGGAGGGCCCCCTGGTGCTTTCCCAGCTGATCCAGAAGCCGAGGACGCGGAGGCTCGCCGGGCAGCACGTAGAGCGAAGCGTGCTTCGCGCTATGCGGAGACCGACCAGGCGCGTGAGATGGAAATGCGAGAAGCGGAAGAGCGACGAACCCGACGCAGGGAGAGGCAGGCCCGGGAGCGCGAGATGCAGGAACAACAGCTCCGCGAGGAGCAGGAGCGCGAAGAGAGGCGTCGCGAAGAAAAGCGCGCTCGCAGGGCCGCTCGTGAGCAACGTCGTGCCATGGAGGAGCAAGAGGCCCGTGAAGCAGAAGCTCGCGCCGAGGCTAAGGCTGCAGAGCGTCGTGAACGCCGGAGACAGCGAGAGGCGGAGCGTCAACGTGCGGAGGCGGAGATGTATGAGAACGAGCAGCGCTCGAAGCGCCACTCTCGCATCGACGATCGGACCGCTAGGGAGTTCTACCTGGGCGACCAGGATGCAGAGAGAGCCAATCGGCCTCATCGATCCGTGGAGGAAAGGGACAAGTCCCGGCGTCGAAAGTCCAAGATTATTCCCGAGCCACCGATGATGATGGGTGGTCGTAAAGACAAGATCTCCAACTGGGTCCATTCTCAGGCTGCCGATCCGCCGGAGCCACCGCCTGTTGTTCCGACTGTCTTGGACGTACCCCCTGGCGCAGAAGACCCGGCTAATGCAGGCTCTATCTCTTCCGACGAAGAGGCCCGACGGGAGCTCCGCCGAAGAGCGCGCAGACGCGCCCGGTATCCTGGTATGACCGATGAGGAGATTGACGAAATGCGCGCCCGAAAGCGCGACGGACGACGCGAGGGCGTGAAGAGTAGCTCCGGCAGTGGAGACTACGATCGAGACCGAGGCGCTCGGTACGATCGATATGGCCCACCTCCAAGCTCTGGAGGGAAGATGAATTGGTTCAAGAAGTTGACGAGCTTCTAAGCTGGCTCTTTGGCTTAAAACGACTGATATGAAGGAACGACAGTACATGACTTTTATACTCCCCGCGATATGCAAAAGGTTTGCTGATGATGTACGATTTATATGACTAGTTCTGTTTTGAATATGAATCATCTACTCTCATTAAGCTGTCTAGTATACAAGATCGCCGCTCTATATAGCTGTCTGACTCTTCGACCGCCCCTCGTCATCCGCCATCCTTTCTCTCCGCTTCTCAAGAAACGACCTCCCACCCTCATACATCCCCAGATAGATACTGAGCGCCGAAGCCGTCCACACAGCACGAATCGCTCCCCCACGAAACAATCCCCTGACGCCCTCATCTCGAAAGATCTGCCGCCCAACATCCCACGAGCGCACTCGCGTCTTTCCGCTTTCCCCTTCCCCAGCCGACAGCATCATCCTCGTCTTGACAACATCAATCGGCGTAGTAACCGTCGAGGCAAATGTCCCCGACAGGGCCGCCGACACCCCCGTAACAACCGCCCGCTCCACCACATCACTGCCTCCCACCTTGCCCGCCCGACCATCCTGCCCCAGCGCCCGTCGCTCCTCCCGCTTCCGCTCTCTCCACGCGACAATCCGCGCCCGGACAGCCTCCATGATGGGAAAGTGCAACCCGGTAAAGGGCAGATTGCGCCCCACGAGCGCGCTATACCCGCTCCAGAGCTTCCACGGGCGATGTCGGAACTTGGCGACGGCCTGCACCGTCGCCGTGGCGGCGCCCTTTCCCTGCGCGCTCTGCACGTTGACCATCTGCGCGTTTTGCTTGATCACCTCCGCCGGCGTGAGGATGAAACACGAGACCATTTCCGCTGCGGCGGAGGAGACGGCGTGGATGACGGGTGTGGGGAGCGAGTGGCGTAGTGGGAGGGTGGACTGGCTGTTCGACAATGCTGTGTTTATGTTCTGGGTACGGGTGGTGGTGAGGACGTGCTTGAGCGCTTCGTAGGTGGTGAAGAAGGCTCCTGCTGTTTATCTTTAGCCCTGGTCTCTTGTAGTATTCCTGTCCGTTGAGGAAGCGTGGCAATAAGTACATGATGGGATCGTGGAGAAGACGACGCTCCATACGCCCTGGTATAGTCCCCGGAAGAGGACGTCTTTTCTGACGGCCCGCGTGGCGACATCTTTGTACACCTTTTCGTAATTGGGCGACTGGATGCGCGTTTTGAGCGTGTCAAAGGGGTAGACGATGAAGTCGACGATGACTGCTGCGAATGCGCCGGACTTTGTTTGTTAGCTGGAGGTGCAGACAGTCGTAGGATATATATCTTCAGACGTACGATCCATATATCGAGGTTACTGTTGTTCATGGAGGATTAAAGAACGCAATAACATGAATCTAACTAACACATAGAACTCAGCAATGTAAAGAAAGAACAAGCATAGAACATTGGATGCTGCTATCGCAGATCCTCATCTAATCGTGATCGATGATGTTGTTCTGGTGACGATGAGATCATCACCAATCTCATCACGTGCAGGTTATACCCTAATTGCCCCTTAGGGCATACCCTTATCAGGACGTCTGGACAGTCATATCCCGTACTCTATTCGTCACTAGAATAAGCCAACAGGAGACATATTAACAGTCAGATACAGAATTTTACCCTTCCTACGCCGTAAAGGTCATGCATGCAATTCCCAAGAATCCCCCAGAGCGACAAAGACATCCATCTTTCCCCATCTATTTGGCCGTCTCGCCGGGAAGCAGGTTCCCCTTGACGGCGAACATCTTGCCCGTCGTGGCCGACACGAAGCTGTCGACCTGGCGCGCGTACTGCTCCACCTGGCGGCTGTTGAGCATGCTCTCCAGACGGCTGGGCTCCTGGGGCAGCTTGAACAGCCGCTGCCACTCGTCCTCGGGGAGAGGGGCCTGCTTGAGGGTCGCGCGGGTCGCGTTCTCGGCCTTGCGCTTGGCGATCCACTGGTTGATCTTGGTCTGCTCGCGGGTGAACGAGCGCTGGTAGTACTGGAAGTTGTTGGTCTCGGTGTTGTGGGTCTCGATGCTGTCGAGGAGGAGGTCGCAGTTCTTCTCGAGGAAGGGGTCGATGCTGAGGGACAGGTTGTCGTAGTTGGGCGCCAGGATGGTGTCCTTGACGAAGGGACCGGACTCCAGGGCGGCGAGAGACGGGGGGAGATCCGTCGGGGCCGACTGGCTGGGGCACTGGAGCTGGTGGAGGAACGTGGTGATCAGGTGGGAGTTGTGGATTTCGACCGGGAGCTCAACGAAGATGTCCTGGTATCTCAGACCGGACTTTTGCAGTCTATTCGCAGGTTAGACACGGGGCGGTGGGCCTAGGGGTGAGAGAGATATCAGACGTACTCCTCAGAAGTGAACTTGTTCTCCTTGAAAGCGGCCATGAACTTGGGAGAGAGACGGAAGGCGCGCAGACTCAGGCTGCCCTGTGCGCTGCGGCTGACGTCGTGGACGAGAGCGACGGTGCGCTCGTTCATCTCCTTCTGGTAGAAGAACTGGTTCTCGATCACGTTCATGTTGACAAAGTTGCCCATGTTGGCGCTGGTGTACCAGCCGACGTTGTTGGCGTCGACATTGACCTCCCGAAGCATGCGGATCATCTCAGCCTGGTAGACGGTGTTGGCCTTTGCGCGAGGGGCGGCGGCGGCCGGGTTGGGCGTGGTGTTGTCAAAGTGCGACTCGGCGGGCATCTCGACCACGGGGAACGGGAAAGAGTTGGTGATCTCGAGGGTTCCCTCGGCATCCATACCGACGATCGAACCAGTCGCAATCGTCGGGAAGGTCTGGGAGCAGTGCTTAATGATCTTCATGACCACCTGTATGCGCGTAGGTTAGCATGACAGTCGTGGGGTGCCGATGGCGGGGCGTAGAGGTTTTTTTTGTTATGGGAATCGTACCAAGGCCTCGACCTTGACGGCCGTAAGGGGGACTTCTTTCCTGGAGATAGTGTTAGTAAGGACATGCCACTCGATAATCCTGGTAGGAAATAAGGACTTACTCCGCCATGATGGGTGTAGGACAGGATGATAGACTGCGACTTGAGGAGTTGAGTCGGACGGAGTTTGTGTGGAGGATTTGATCCTTTCGACGGTCACCGCCTAGCGCCCAAAGCGGTTAGACTGCCAAGCCCAGGTACAACATACAGAGTACACATGATCTCCATCTTCATCGCATTGTTTCGTCTGTATACAAGAATTGCTGCATTGCGCAGATTTGGATATATACAGGATATATTGCTGAACTCGGGTGGTGATCGAATTGGCCAAATTGCACATCCACTGATCCTCCGTGTCAACTGATACTTTACTAACACCCCTCAACTAACGCCCCTCAGTAAACATCACTCACACCACCATCTTCTCTACACCTACTTATACCAAGACAACAGCCACTACGCAATACCCAAAATGACAACAGAAACCCTCTCCTACGGCACGGAGCACTCTCTCCAAACCGTCACCGTGACCACCTTCTCCCAACCCACCCCAACAAGCTACTGGCTCGTGTACGCACATCCCACCACCAGCACCCTCACCACCTCCCAAACTAACACCATCTAGCCTAATCCACGGCGGCGCCTGGCGCGACCCAACTCAAACCGCAATCAACTACCTATCCCCAGTCTCAACGCTCCTCGCCCCCAAAATCACCGCCGGCACAACCCCCCTCCCAATTGCGGGCATCGCATCCATCTCCTACCGTCTCAGCGCACACCCGAACCACCCGCAAGACGCGCAGTCCACACCCGCGCACGACCTCCGAGCCGCAAAACACCCAGACCACATCCACGACGTGCAGACCGCGCTCGCATTCCTCCAGGCGCGCTACGCCATCGGCGACCGCTACCTGCTTGTCGGGCACAGCTGCGGCGCGACGCTGGCGTTCCAGGCGGTGATGGGGCGGTTCCGCGGGGCGGACGCGGCGCCCGTGCCGCGGGCGATTCTCGGCATGGCGGGGATTTATGACCTGCGGCTTATCCGGGACATGCATGTGGACGTGTCTGCGTATCAGGAGTTTGTGGAGGGGGCGTTTGGGGGGGAAGAGGCGGCGTGGGATGCGGCGTCGCCGGCTGTGGTGGAGGGTGCGGATGGGGTTGACGGGGGATGGGGAGTGCCCGGGCGGTTGGCGGTGTTGGCGCATTCAACGGAGGATGGGCTTGTAGATCCTCAACAGCGGGATGCGATGCGCGCGGCGTTGCTTCGGTGGGAGGCTGGTGCTCCCGGGAGGGCTGTGGAGCTGTTGGACCTGACGGGGCAGCATGATGAGGCCTGGGAGAAGGGGGATGAAGTGGCTCGGGGGATTATCTTTGCGCTGGAGAAGTTGCGGGAGATAGAGTCGGCGTAGACTACGACATAGAATGCAACGCAATATGGAACTGTGATTATTGAGTTATGGCCTGGTATCGCAAGGATACGTGGGCGGACATGAAACTAGTGCACATCAGAAGGAAAGAAAAACAGACCAGCCATTTTCCGACTTCCAACGCCTATCACCAGTGTTCGTGATCATAATGCAGATACATGAGATGGAAAAGGAGACCCCATAATACGCCTGGTACTTCGGAGAACCGCAATCCACTGGAAAAAGAAAATAGACAAGGTGAGAAACAGGACAGAAAGCCCAGGGCAATCCATCCGAACATGTGCATGAGAATTCGGGGTGTGCAAAGCGTGAAGGCAGCGGAAGCAGAAGAGATGCAAACAGAAGGCAATGACGCTAGGAATCATTGATGAACGTTGAGATCGAAGAACCAGAAGGCAAGCTCATTGGCCAATGTCCATGCGACCAGACGCAGCATCACCAGCCACACGCTCTCCCTTAGTATCAACGCTCTGAGATTCGTCGTCGTCCTCTTCCTCTTCTTCGTCATGTTCACTCTCCTCGGCGTACTTGACCTCCACGCCAGCATCGCGAAGACGAGCCTTCATGTCCTCACGGTACTGATCCTGCCAGCGAGCAAGCGCAGCCGCAGCATGAACTTTAAATCCATAGATGCGAGGCTCGTAGCGACGGACGCTCTTCTCAGGGACGAGAGCGGGATAGACCTGGAACAGCATGCTGTGGAAGGAGCTGCCGAAGTAGGCGCCGTCAATGGCCGCGTGGCGGGAGGACTTGGGGTTGTAGATGTCTTCGCACTTGGCGCAATAGAGACGGACAGTGCTCATGCCGGGAACATCGTGCTGACCCATGGGGAGAAGAGGATGACCCTCGCAGACCACGCGGGGGCACTTGCCAAAGTCGCCCTTCTTGTACTTGTCAACCTAGACCGCAGTTAGTTCCGCATCACCACAATCCGCCCGCAGACCACTTACCATCTTAGCGAGGCCGCGAGTAGTCACAATGTATCTGGCGTGGACCAATCCGTAGAGGTGGCGAGCGGACTTTTCGATTTGCTCACGAAGGTCGTCATCGGCGTCGACATCGAAAACATCGGTCACGAGATCCAAAGCGTACTGGTAGTAGGGAACCTCGGTGTTCAAACCAGTCAGGTTGAAGCGATCGGTCAAGTATTCCTCGTCGATCTCGCAGAAGTACTCGTTTCCACGCGAGGAGATGAACTGGTTAGGCCATTTAGTACGGATTAGGCGTGGCAATGGTAAATAAAACAGATAAGCCCCAGGGGAAGCAGCACGATTGACGGCCAGGTGATCAAAGGGGACTTCGGGGGACCTGGTGGTCGAGCGTGCCGAGCTCGTAGCATGCGAGTCATAGTCGGTCAACTCCCCTAAAGGAGAGACTTCTTCTGTCTCAAAGCCAAACAGCAACATGCTAGCGAGTGATAGGTGACAAAGGACTGATGAAGCGCGGTGTTGAGAGAGAGGGTGGGGATTGCACGAGGGAAGACATCAGGACTCCTCGCAGCGACCATTGATCTTTGGATTTCCCGTGCTCTTTCCCTAGCCACATTCACACCCTCCAGCGCAGCCGCACCGATTGCAAAAGTCACAAGCAGGCTACAACCCACCAGGGCCCGGCAACAACGTGAGGCAAGCAACAGACAGAAAACAGATCCACTTACCCAATCCCGCCAGTAACTGGTGTAGTCACTGTCGGTCTCGCTGTTGAAATCCTCCATCATCTTGACAGATAATTTCTCGCAAAGAAGAAGATTCCGTAGGCAAGATTATTTCGCGCTTTGCCTGTAGCAGTTGCTGAGAGAGGCGACTGGGTCAGACAACCCCCAGACTGAGCAGGAGAGCCCCCAGAACTGTACAGCTGGAATAATCTCCCTCAGAGCATCCAACAGCCACAAGCCCAGCCTGACAAACAAGGATTGAGGGGTGTTGAGAATCACAGGAGATGTAGATGGGCTGGACTCCCGGGTAGTTGCAGAGTGTGAATCTCGAAGGATTCCCGCTCTTCTGTTATCAGCGCCGCCCCTCCTTGGGTTTAGCGCGGGGTGGGCGGTGAGTTTCTGCCCGTCTTTTTCACAGCTTTCACCGTCTTTCACCATGTAGATCTTTTTTGCACGATTCATCCTACTATCTTGATGATATCTGAAAAGTATCGGACTCATCTACAAGCTTTGGGCTATGGAAAGGGTACATATTTTCATACCATAGCATCGACCAACGACTATACATTCCTAGATCAACCACCACCTCCACTTATATACAGATCTCCCCACATAACAATACTAAGACAGTGTCTAGCTAGACAAAGGGGGGTTGGCGTTCTTCACCAGCTGCTCAAAGTACGCCTGGAACCAAGTACCAGCCTCAGGAGCCGGCTTCAGGGAATCATCCAGACCGCAGTGGGCATCGTAGCGCTCGGCAGAGGTGTCCGAGGTACCGTCGCTCTCACCACCCGGCTTGACCCAGACAAAGGCATCGACCAGCTCATCACCGGTATCAGTAGTGGGGCGAGCACCAAAGCCAGTGTCGACAACATTGCACCAGTCACCCCACTCGAGCTGTCCCGTGGGCTGGTTGCCGTTGCGGCCTAGTAGAGGTTAGACACATACTGGCCCTCAAAGATAGACAACCCGACAAAGACGACTTACCAGTGTCGACAATGAAGTGGGCATCAAAGCCGGCGCTCCGGAGCTCGGGCGCAAAGTTGTTGATGTAGCTCTTCTCATCGCAAACATCGTTCTGCGACGTGTACGAGGGGCAGGTGTCGATGGAGAAGGCATTGTAGTTGGCCACGTTGGTTGCCAGTCCACGGACGGCAGCGGGGGAAGACGCGTTCTTGTAGACTGAAGCGTACAGCTCAGCTGCGGGGCCAATGTTGGCGGGCCAGCCCAGCCATCCGGCATGACCTGTGGATTTGGTGAATACCTAATCACAAAGAGAGCAAAAGACGGGACACCGTACCAGCATCGAGATACATCGCCACATTGGGGAGGTTCAGCTGCGTGATGGCGTAGTTGGTGCACTCCAGGTAGGCATCGTGGGCGTTGGCACACTTCTCGACGTTCAGGTTGGTGACCAGGTTGGCCAGACTATCCGGCTCTAGACGGTGTTAGCAACCGTCTGGCTGTAGGTCTGCTCTTACCCACCGATGACAAGGATGTTCTGAACATCAGAGTAGGTCTCCAGCTGCTCCTTGATCGAGTCGATGTACGCCTTGTACTTCTCGACACCGCCATCGGCGATAGCATACTCGCCGTTACTGGCCAACGCGGCGCAGTCACGGTCAGGCAGGTCGTACACAACGAAGATGCCGGCATTGGGGGGGCTAGCGCCGCCATCGTTCGCTTCCTTGATGTTCTTCAGGAAGGTACCCATCTGAGGGACCTTGTCGGCCGTGTCGCTGTGGAGAAATCGCCCATGAGTATTCTGACTCAGAGGGAATTGTGTTCGCTATGGAAGACTTACAGCCAGAAGAACGACGGCACGTCAGCTGCCGCGCTTGCCTGCGCAGCGAGCGAGCCGGTCATCGAAGGAACAGCGAGGGACAGAACCTCGGACTTGTAGTAAGGATTGACATATTGCTGGTATCCCTCGAATGGGTTCCCACTAGGGGCCGCAGTTGGAGCGGGGGTGCTCGACGAGCCCGGAGTGGAGGGAGTTGGGGTAGAGCTTGCGGTGGGCAGAGCGCTCACCGCAGGGAAGAGAACGGGTGCAAGAGCCCACAGGGCCCGCATGTTGACAGTCTGCATAATGAAGGGATGAGAAATCAGTTGGAAATGCAGTAATCCGCCTGGGTCTGCTAGAAGAGAAGAAAACACAAAGAATGTCAGAGCTGGAGAGTGAAGTCGCCTGGCTTGCTCTTCGTCTTCTTGGTGCGAGGGGGAGTCCCGTCCATTTATACCTCCATTCCGGCTGTATACAGCCGAATTTCGAATGACGAGATCACCAGAAGGTCAAGGAGACGGGCAAGGCAAATCCGGCTAAAGCAATACCAAGCATGCTAGGATGAAACGCATGCATCTGTTCTGTGTTTTCCGTTTCGTTCGTGAGCCATCGTCAAAACACCAGAGGTGGCGTGTCAAGGACTAAAGACGGAATCTCCGTCGCCGAAACAGAGTACAAGTGGATGATCGTCATTAGCCTGGGGTAACTTCCGGACTGACGATGGTTCCTGGGGTTAGCGCATCCTCGAATCCCCTGATGAAGCGAAGACCCTGTCTAGTTGAGCCGGACAGCTCCAAATGGTAATATGGCTCCAATTAGGACCACGATGAAGTGGGGATGTCCGGCTGAAAGCCTCTTTCTGCAGCCTTACGCCCAGCGTCGGAAGGCGTCATGTTGGCGTCCTCGAGATCGTGCCACAATGAATGTTAATACCGTGGACCACTCAGGATGAACTCCGGAACGCCATTGATCGAGGAGGCGGAGATGAGAGGGCTATGATCAGGGAGAGGCGCCGCGGTGTGGAGAGCCATTGCGGGGTGAAGAAAGACCGCTCTTCAAACCGGGCCTGTTTCATCTATACGGCGGTCCTGGTCGATTTTTCCGCCGAACACTGTTGTGCCACGGGGATGTCTTCTTTTGGGCAGCATTATGGCTAGTAGGTCACTGGAAAAATTGCCATGGTCTCGAATATTCTGGATTTACTTGACAAATCACTCGAGATCGCTGAGGATGGCCAAGTGGTGGAGTCCAGTGCAAAAACAGTTCTTCACGGCAGATGCGCTGCCAAGATGCGGAGAGAGAGAGACATGAAGACCATAACAGGCACTCAATATGCACCACTTCTCCCTCTATAGCCGGTTCCGCGGCCCGAGATCCCAATGGGGGAAGATCTTCATGTGGATGTTTGAGGTGAAGCATGTACGGAGTAGGTACCTGATTTCCTTGACGTGATCAGCGTACTGCAGCAAGTTGATCATGACTCGAGAACAGGCAACAGCCAATGTTCCAAATAATACCGAGTCCAATTTGGTAAATGTGTACGATTAACCTAGAAATGATATTGTCATAGACGCAAAAAACAATGCTCAACATATGAAATGGCTGTCAAAGCCCGTGTCCATATTCACAACCCAAAACATGATCAACAACGTCCAGCAGCTTGATCACATTCCATGAGAAACTGGCGAATCCCATCACTGCCATCGTAGCCAGATGAGCTCGCCGGGATGCCGGGGCCTGATTCCGGAAAGAATGCCCGGTCTCCAAGTTCACTGACGTTGATGCTGGAATAACTGGAGGATGATGTCATCCAAGGGTTCTCGCCGAACAGGGGGATATCCTCGAAGCTGAGCTGGGGGTGGGATTGAGGCGGAGAGACTTCCGTGTGGTTTTCCGACGCGGTCAGCATCGCCTGCCAGTCAACCTCCTCAGCAAGCCTAGGATCCTTTGGCGCGCTCTTGAAGAAGTACTCTTCGGTGTCTGATGACGGCGCCACACTGGGAGCAAATGGGAAAAGCAGAGCCAGATCCGCGCCGGTGCGAATATTGAAGTCGCCATCTTGCACAATCGTGCCTCGCTGAACTCCGACCTCGTCACACAATTGCTCCACTGTTTCTGCATCACATCCGGGGAATCGCACGCGGATTGTGGATCGGTCATGGAGCAATATCGGCAGATCGCCCAGTGTTGACAGACGCTTGAGATCATTCAGGACGACCGCAAGATCTTTCAAAGCCCGGGCGAAGTCTCCAGACAGCACGTCCAAGACGTCGGCGTTCAGAGTCTCGGGCTCGAAGGCGACGCTGGGAGCGAACTTCTTCTGAAGGCCAAAGGCGGTGATGGTGGGTGAGATCTTAAACTCAACGAAGGAACCCGGGGCGTCACGAGGGATCGCATTCATCTTACGCTCCGCCTGGTCCTGCAGAACGGTGATAGCCTTGTACTTCTTGTTCCCGGTGGTGGGGTCAATGCCGTCGAATCGGGCCTTCTGTCCCGAGAGGAAGAAGGCACGCACTCCCACAGATACATTGTTGATTACTTGGGCGGGCGCGGCTGGGCCATGGGAGAAATACCGCGCACCACCAACTCGGCCCGCACCGATTGCGTAGCCACCGGCTGTTCGACCCAAAGTTCCACCAGTCAGGTTGGGGCGAAGGGTCGAGGCGAACGGAGCCCGAGAGGTCAAGCGGCCTATGTTGGCAGCTACACGAGACGTTCGATAAGCCGCCCGATCCCCCTGAAGCCCAGTCCGGATATACGAGACGAAGCTGCTGGCGCGGGTGGAGAAATAACGGCTTCGGGCCTGGCGGATGGCGGCAGCCCGGTTGATGGGCTGTCGGGGGGCAATGCGGGCATACGCAGGTTGAAGTCGCAAAGTCCCTTGGCGGACTTGCTCGGGGAATTTGCTTTGAAGAGCCTTGTAGGCCTTCGCATAGGCAAACCTAGCGACACCATGTCAGCAATGGCGAAGTATACGGGTGGAGCGGAATGACTCACCTAGCTGCTCTCCATAATTTGGGGAGCAGCAGGTGTCCACTGGAAGGTGGCATCCTGACTGCGACAAGAAGATTGACGAATCTAGTGATGATAGAAAGATGGATGAACCATCCTCTGGAACGATGGAAAGAGAAGGAAGAAGGAAGGCGAGGGGTGGTCTGGGTGCCTCGAGATGACGGCACGTGTGGCGGTGCAGCACCTGACCGCCACGTGCCAAGGCTGAGTCAGCCGGCTTATCCGGGGATCCACTAGTCCGTTTTTGGCCTATATCTATGACTTGACACGATAACCCGGATGAGGCGGCCTTTATTTCCTCGCAAAGGTAGGGATCAAACGGCTTTACATTGGCCGACTGAAAAGAGAATTGATACGAGGAGGAGTCTTGCGGATGAGGGCACTATTGGAGCTGGGGTCGGTTAGGGAGAACACCATTGATACAGAGAACATCAGCCTACGAATTCGAGAGTCCTATTGGCCGTAATCATTATCTTATTTTTAGTCTATCTTCTACCTTCATTGGATATCATCACAATAGATCATTTACTCATCATCGCCAAAGAAAACCTTGATGGGGAGCCAGCTGTCACCGCAGACCTTGAAACGGTCCTTCAGGTTGTCCAGCTGGTTGATCTCATCGGCGGTGAGGTCCCAGCCATCAAGCTCAAAGTTGGCGTCAATGCGGGCCTTGTTGACAGACTTGGGGATGACACTCCAGCCTTTCTGGATGCCCCACTGGAGCAGAACCTGCTGGGGAGTCTTGCCCTTCTTCTCGGCGAGCTGCAGAAGAGTCTGGTCCTTGTAGAGAGGAGAGTCCGTGGAACCAAGGCAAGAGTAACCAGTCGAGTGAATGCCCTTGGAGGTGTTGTAAGCCACCAGCTTCGGCGAAGGGTTGTTAGGATGCAGTTCGATCTGGTTCACAGCGGGAACGATCTTGCAGCTAGGGTCGTTGAGGAGCTTCTCAAGGTTCTTGATGCCAAAGTTGGAGACACCAATGTTACGGACCTTGCCGGTGGCAGGGAGCTTCTGCATCTCTTGCCTGGGATATTGTTAGCATGAGAATGTGTATGGGGGAGGGTGTCGTCATACCAGGTCTTAATAAAGTCCCAGTCGGGCAGGTGCTTGGACTTGTCATTGGGGTCGGTGGAGCTGGGCCAGTGGACAAGGTAGAGATCGACGTAGTCAGTGCCGAGACTCTTGAGGGAGGAGTCGATGCCCTCGGTCACACGGTGGTGCCAGGTGTTATCAAGCTTGGTGGTGATCCAGATCTCGCTCCGGGGCACACCAGAGTCTTTGATTCCGGCACCGACTTCGGCCTCGTTACCGTAGGCAAGGGCACTGAGGGTCAATGTTAATATGGGCGGTTCAAAACTATGGGGATCGTTAAATACGTGTCAATGTGGCGGTAACCCTTCAGAAGGGCGTTCTTGACGGCCTCGCGGACCTCGTTGGGCTTGGACTGCCAGGTACCAAGACCGATAGCGGGAATCTTATCCCCGGTATTGAGGGTGTAAACCTTCCTGTATTATGACGGGCGATTGGTCAGTCTATGTCTTATCATTTGGGGAATTTTCGGGTCTGCCTGAAGAGAGTAACGGACGGACGTACTTGGTGTGTTCGAGAGTGGACATTTTGACCTGATTCAAGCGGAAGGAAGTATAGAGATGGCTTATTTGAAGGAGACTTCAAGAGAATATGGAAGAGATCGGATTCAGGAGAATAGGAGGAGGGGGGACCGGCCGACATTTATAATCGGCACGGAGAACGCAAGCCCGAAAGAAGAAGGCAGGTCCAACCCGCGGGGACGATGACGATGGAGGGGCACCCAATGCCCCTCCAACCTCCGGTGGGGGGAGTACCTAAGCTCCCCCATAGGCCATTAATTACCCGAGCAACGGTGCCATTCCACCCAGCTGGATGGTTCCCTTGACTCTGCAGTGTGCTGTCGACCAAGCATGGTTCGAGGAGGGCAGAATATGGTCCGGGGGGGTGAATTGATACGCTTGATTGACATGCTGGCCCAGAGAAAGGTGTAGAACCGAGGGTCTGATTGGCAGGTAGGGGAGTTTTGCCTAAAGTTTCAGGCTCCACTGCGGTCCCCTCGTGGGTCGGCCTCAGGCCAATGATCATTCACCGCCCGAAATTCTGCCGGACCCGCGAAGTCCCTTCCATGACGCGTTGTCGCAGTGCTTTCATTCTCAACAGATTGCGCTATATTTTCGAATCAGTCCAGAGTCATTGGGGTCGGATAGAAAAGGAAATCACCGGCTGGTCCACATTTTCGATGCATTGAACACACTGTTTCATACCCCAACTCTTCTTACTCCGCCCTGGTTGCTGGACACGTGCGCACGCACCGCTCCATAGCTTGCATAATGTCCTCTGGATTCGTGTCTGCCGGTACCGACCAAGAACCTATCGAGCGGGATGAAGAATGGCTGCGCGTTCAAAAAGAACTCGAGGAGGAGCGGAGGCGCAAAGTCGAGCTGGGAAAGCAGGACGGCGGGAAGAGTTTATATGAAGTCCTCCAACAGAACAAAAGTGAGTGCGGCGTGTTTTGAAGCTCAGTCAGTGCGATGCGGATATAGGAGCGCCTTGGATTAACATGTTAGGGTGATTCTCTTCCGCACTGAAGTGGCCAAACAGGAAGCTTTCGAGGAAAAGATCAAGTTGAAGAACCAGTTCCGCTCCCTGGACGAAGATGAGATCGAGTTTCTGGATTCCATCATGGAGTCGACGCGCGCCCAAGAAGCCGCAGTCAAGAGGGAAACTGCCGAACAACTCGAATTGTTCCGCCGACAACGCGAGGAGGCCGAGAAAACGCTCCTGGAAGAAGGCTCGGCGGACGTTGCACCCAGACCGGAGGGAGAGGACTGGAAGATCCCCGCGCGCAAACGACGACGGGACAAGAACAAAGATCTTCTTATTCCTGGAAAGAAACGCAAGTCCATAGTGGAGAAAACCAGCAATTCTTCTCCACCCGCGGAGAAAGCAGCAGCCAAAAATCAGGAACCTAAGGAGGAGGATGAATCATCCAGTTTTGCTTCACCCAAAGGACAAGAATCAAACAAGACAGCGACGGCGCCAATGGCTTCAAATTCTCCACCAAAGCCTGCCAGTGGACCAGAAACTCCCAACCCGGGACAAACGGAAGACAAACAACCGGCCAAGCCACCTGCATTATCACTGGGCCTGGCCGGCTACGACTCAGACTCTGAATAAACTCGTATGATTTGGATACCACAATACAAATATTATCACACTACCCACAATAGTATTTCCTTTATTTTGAACTTGGATCCGACCATCACGGTTCTGTCAGGGCAGCATGAGGTGACGTTGGTCTCAATATAGAAATAGTAAGCCACTCGGTCAATTACCAAGGCTACCATCGTGATTACTCGGCTGTAATTGCTCCTGACCTGTACGACTGCAGGCACATATCAGCTAAGATACATACTATTTCAGAAAACACCAAATCATTCCCACACTCTGAGGATACTCAGCCTTCCTCCACTCTAATTCTCCGCATGAGTGGCAAAAGCCTCGCGCTTCTCTTCCTGCTCCTCGAGTCTGCGCTCCAGGTCGTGGGGGAGATACTCCTCCTTCTTGGTTCCGGGAACAAACCACGGAGCGTTGGTGAACAGATAGTTCATCTCCTCGAGGGGAAGTTTCTTCGTCTCCGGCAGCAGCGCCCAGAAGAAAAGAGCATTGGTGAAGTTACAGATGATGAACACGAAGTAGAACCGATAGCGAATATTGGTCATCGCGATCGGAGTCACCTGGCCGATCATGGTGTTGAACGCATAGGATGTCATGCAAGCGATTGAGACACCCTTGGAACGGGTGCGGGTGTCGAATACCTCAGCTGGGATGATCCACGACAGTGGACCACAGGTGCACGAGAATGAGAAATTATACAGCCATGTCATGATGATGAAGCCCCAGTGAGCCCCCGTATTGTTGACCTCCGGAGGGAACTGGGCCAGGAGGACACAGGCCACAATGAAGGTGACCATATTGCCGAGGTTTCCGCCAATCAAAGTCCACCGACGACCGAAACGATCGATGAACATCATGCAGAGGAACTGGGCCACCAAGGCAATCACGGAGTTGATTGCCTGATATCGGAGGGTTTCGTCGCCCTCGATTCCAATCTGGCCATAGATTGTCACGGAGTAGTACTGGATCGCGGAGACGCCAGTCATCTGCACCGATGCCTGAAGGGCACAGCAGAGGAAGAGACGGCGGAAAGAAGAACGGGAAGTGAACAGTTCCGCATAGGACTTGGCTTCATGCTCATGCTCAAAGGTGATACTCTCCCTGATTTGGTCGTATTCTGCAACGACCCAAGGGTCGCTCTCGTTGCCATGCGCATGAAGTTTGGCGAGAGTCTTCAAACCCTCTTCGTGGCGTCCATGGTCAATAAGCCAACGAGGTGACTGTCCATCAGTTAGCCATTATTTCTCAAGGGATGTTTGGTATATTTACCTCGGGGAACAGCATGATCAAGAGACCCAGGAAGACAGCAGGAACAACCTGCAGCCCCAAAGGCAACCGCCACTGGGTATGGTCGGTCGGAGCGAAGCCAATATACGTGCCGTATGAGATCCAAGCGGCGCACAGTGCACCAACGCCCAGCATGAACTGCTGCAACGCGGTCACTCGGCCTCGAATATCGGGATGACAAATCTCGGCCTGGTACAGCGGAACGATCATGGTGAGGAAGCCGACACTATAATTCGCGTTAGAATCCGGTCCTTTGCTACCTACTCCAGTGTGGGCAGCTTACCCAAACCCAGCGAGGAACCTTCCGCTGTAGAGGTATTCCACGGTCTGGGCTCCTGTTTGGAGACCTCCACCAAGACAGAAGACGAGACAACCCACAATGATGGTCCATCGTCGCCCAAGCCTATCACCACTGGGACCTGCACCAGCGGCTCCGAAGAACGCGCCGGCCGTGAACATGGAGACCACGAGCCCACTAGTTTGGTCAGCCAATATACAGGATGGTTCACCTGCTGGAGAATGGCATACGTCTGCGTATCGTTTGCTTCAAATTTGGATCCGAATGATTCACTTGCAATGACTTCTGCGATCACACCCAGGTCGTCTAAAGACAGCGTCTATCAGAGCACGAACAGATACACCATCTGGAGTCACACTCACATCCATAAAGGAAAGATCCGAGCGAGGCGAAAACGCCCACCAGAAACTTGTACTTCGATCAGCTTCATAGGCCTTGGTTCAATGATAACGGGTTCCACACCTGGTACCACGCTGGAGGCAAGAGCATGATGGCCTTAGCAAGAAATGTTTAACGGTTGAATAAATCCCCACTGCTCCAAAACAATAGTTCACCGAAGCACAACGAGAGGGACAAGATGCGGAGACAGACTGGGGTATGCGGTCTTTTAAGATCGTCGGAGAATGGGAGCACACAACGTCTGTATCGGACTATGGAACCGGATGGGCCTATGAACGGCGCGGATAGCACTAGCTATTGCGCCCTAAAGAAAAAAGCAGCTGATTTCCGGTGGGAAGTCACGGAACGGCATGGTGTCGACGCCATCTCGTAGCTCCTCCAAATCGCCGCCGCGGATTCTGCTCCGGAGCACCCCAGAGGATTATTCCTCCAAGAAGAGATTATGGCCACTCACGACCATCCCTGGATCATTCCAGGCCAGCGCCAAGCAGCGAGTGAACTGGAGAGCGCTTGTCCTATGCGGGGTATAGTCCGGAGAGACCAGATGGGATCAGGAGCGCTATCCATCCTAGCAACAGCGCTGATTGATGGAAGTTCTTGGTGGCGTTGCCTCGGCTTCACCCCCAAGACACCGGCTCGATCCTCCGCCCCCGGTCTCGTCCACGTCCTCGTGGCTCAGCAGATGGCTCGATATGACGAGGAACCCCGCAGGGGATTTTCCTCATTGATACTGACGGCGGGATGCAAATTCCGGAGACATTAATATTACTTGTCCAGTCGCTTTCCGCCACAGAAGTTGGAAAAGACTCGTCCATCCACGACCGTTTCCTGCCTTCTACCAATCAATCGCTCGACTATTGCTCACTAAATTGGATTCTTGACTGTTGTCGCAATCATGACCACTTTCACGAAGCTCAGCGAGCAGGAGGCGCCGAGTTTGTCCGTCCACCCGACTCGGCGGATTTCCAAGATCAACCCGAACATCTATGCCGGATTTACCGAGTAAGTTATACTCCCGTGTGCTCTTTGCTCTTGTCTTGCTCTCGTCGGTTAATGGTTCTTCCAGGCACATGGGTCGATGCATCTACGGGGGTATCTACGATCCGGGCAACCCCCTGTCAAATGAGAATGGCTTCCGCAAGGACGTTCTTGAGGCTCTGAAGGAGCTTAACATCCCTGCCGTCCGTTATCCTGGTGGTAACTTTATGGCGACCTACCATTGGATTGACGGTGTCGGTCCGAAGGATCAACGCCCTGCACGGTCCGTGCGCTCTATACCATGTTCACTAAGATAAGATGTACTGACCCTGCACAGGCCTGAGCTTGCCTGGCTTGGAACCGAGACGAACCAGTTCGGTACTGATGAGTTCCTGAAATGGTGTGAAGTACTGGGAACGGAGCCCTACTTTTGCTTGAACTTTGGAACGGGTGAGTCTTCTTCTTTCCATAAGATCAACCTATACTAACTCAGTCTAGGCACACTTGATGAAGGTACATTTGAACAAGTTCCACATGCTTTCTTCTTTGACTAACATGTTGCAGCTCTTGCCTGGGTCGAGTACTGCAATGGTACGAGAGACACCTACTACGCCAACCTCCGCCGCAAGAATGGTCGTGAGGAGCCTTACAATGTGAGTACTATCTCTATACATGGTAGAAGCCTTTGCTGAATCTTCGTAGGTCAAATACTGGGCCCTTGGAAACGAGACCTGGGGACCGTGGCAGGTCGAGCAGATGACTAAGGAGGCCTATGCTCATAAGGCATACCAATGGGCTAAAGGTAAGGACTTGGCCTGCCTAGCACTCGGGACGCAACGCTAACTTGTTTTTAGCTCTGAAACTTCTCGACCCCAGCCTGGTGCTGGTTCTGTGTGGACAAGACGGCACTGCCTCATGGGACTACTACACTCTGAAGCAATGCTTGCTCCCGCTGAACTCCCCCCTGTCTACAAGTGCCGTTCCCCTGATCGACATGCACAGCATCCACCTGTATACTGCATCATCTGACCATTTGGCCAACGCGACTGCCCCACTGGCTGCGGAGCGCGCGATTGAAATCACCTCTTCCCTGATTGACCTGGCCAGAATTGAGAACGGCGTTCCTGCCGATCAGCTGCGCCCCACCATCTGCTTTGACGAGTGGAACGTCTGGGACCCCATCCGCGCCGAGGGCAGCAAGGGCGCCGAAGAGTGCTACACGCTCTCTGACGCACTGGCGGTGGCCGTGTATCTTAATGTCTTTGTCCGGAAGAGCAAGGACCTCGGCATGTGCTGCATTGCACAGAGCGTCAATGTCATCTCGCCCCTGATGACCACCAAGGACGGAATCACCAAGCAGACGACCTGGTGGCCGCTGTATCTCTTCTCGCGGTACATGCGCGGCTGGACGATCAGCGCGCATCTCTCCTGCAGCACGTATGAGGGCGAGACGTCCCCGAAGTGGGTGCGCGGCGTCAAGGACACGCCGTGGCTGGATGTCAGCGCCACCCTTGGCGAGGATGGCTACGTCAACGTTGCTGTCGTCAATGTCCATGATGAGAAGGGAATTGAGACGCAACTGGATGGTGTCGCTGGGGAGGTCTCGGTGTTCACGGTCACCGGAGAGAATGTCAATGTCACTAACATGAAGGGCAAGCAGGAAGTTGGTATTGTCGAGAGCACCTGGGATGGAAAGGGCAAATATGTGTTCCCTAAGCATTCTCTGACCCTTCTGAGATATAAGCCTTGAAGGGGCTTTGCGTTTATTTCTTTCCTTTGGGTCTGGTTGGCACAATAGACTGCGGCATAGTAGATGGGGATAGGATACGAGAACTGATACAAATGAATACATGTCTGATGGTCGCTACTCGAGTATGTAAATTCGTACATGCATGCATAGAAAGCATCATGTCTACCGTCCACACTAGCCCTAGCCAAAGTTGACTTTATGCACGATTCCGCTCTCGTCCAAATACACATTCAACCTGTCGATCAATATTCCCTCAGCATTGTCGTATCGCCATCATTCCATTCGGAGAACGTACCTTTCGGGTATATAATCCTCGGTCATAGAATCATTGTGTTTCACAATGCGATGGGATTTGGGGAGATCCTTCTTGGGGAATGACTACATTGCAACCGTCAGCAGAACTGGTACGTTATCGATCAGATGAACCAACATTGACGTCGTTAGTCGATTCGCTGATCTTCTTCCCCGCAAGCTTGAACATCCATTCGTCCTTGGTGCCTTGGGCATCGTTGGTGTTGAGCATCCCGGGTACGACGAGGGGCATGGTGTTCGATAGTGTGTCAAATATCTATTACGGAGTAGTCTGTTTCCTGTGCGATAGAAGTACAGATGAGATGTTTGTGGAGAGGGGGAGATATCATGCAGGCTGACTCGATGTTATATTGTCCCGTCAGCGATGATGTCATTCACTTTTCCTGATCGGGATGCTTCCCTTCCGGCCTAGCGCCGTTGTATACTTCTGATCGCTCACCTCATAGTGTCGTGCTATTTTTATTTCGATCATGTTAATAGAGAGTATATCTTTCAAAATGAAGAGACTAGGCTCATGCGAGATGGATGACAGTGACCAGACCTGGGTGGTAACGTTGCGGATATATATCCTAGATATATCCTAGACGTCGAGGTGATATGACAACCACACCTACGTACTGATGGACTCGTTGGAGGGAAGCTACACAGATTGCAGATTGCAACTGCCCTCTCTCAGCTTCTCATCCGGCTCCTGCAGCTGTATCCCACCCTAGAGTCAAGCGTACTCTCATTGCAATCCCACTATCCAACAAAAAACCCGACACCATTCTTATTACGGAGTGTCACTATCCCCTCCAAGTATACAACACTCAACATGGGCTACAGACGCGGACTATCTAAGAAGTCCCGCCTCAGCGTCCTCCGCGACCACCTGAGCCAAAACCTCAAAGCAGCCATGACCCGCATAATGCCCGCCCAGTCCCCCATCCTCTCCATCAACAGACCCGCCTCCACGACCACGACCACCCAAGCAGCACTCCCGACATCAGACCCTACAGCCCTCCCCCTACCCCCAGCATCAAGCACCAAATCGCTCATCCCAAACTGGAGCTACCAAAAGAGCTCCACCGCCGCCGCCATCATCTTCTCCACGATCGCTGTCACGGCCCTCCTCTTCCTGGTGTTTCTATCCGCGAAGAAGATCCGGCGGAGCTGGGAGCGGCATAGGGCGGAGCGGTGCACGCAGAGTTGGGAGGGAGAGGACGGGGTTGCTGGTGGAAAGACAGAATGTGGGTCAGGGCGTGAAACGGCCATGTTTAGCAGCGGACGGCCGTCCGAGTCGCAGAGCTACATCGTCGAGCAGCGCGGCGGGTCCGTGAGTCGCGTGTACCGCGAGGGACGGAGATCGCCGCATAGGACGTTCAACTCCATGTCTTGTCTCCCTGCGCATCCGAAGAGGGCTGCTGCTTCGCCTGCGAGGGAGAAGGGCGGGTCGGCGAAGCCTGTGCCCGCATGGAAGACGCAGGGCAGTCCCGGTCCTAGACAGGTTGTCGTTACGCAGCCGCCGATGTCTCATGCGGTTTCTATGCGCGCGTCGCCGGGACAGCGTGTCGCGAGTAAAAGTGAGAAGGCTGGCAGGGATGTTGTGGGATCGAAGGCATCCGTGAATATTCCATCATCGCAGAGGAGTACGTTCCCGATCGTTGAAAGTTGAGACAGTGTGGGTGGTTGGTCAGTTGGACATGGTGTAGATAGGACGATGTTTGTGTCATTCGTTCTTAGAGCTGATCTGCTCCTGTGTTGGTCTTAAGTCTTGTACTTTGCATCCCCGTTTAGACCGTGTCGAGTCCAAGTGTGATGGCTTATCTTTCTCTTCGTGTATCTATATACTAGGCAGGCAACAAGGATACTCGTTCGTACACCCTACAGTAAGAAATCCGTGCATTAACAGATTGAAGTCTATTAGTTATATGTCGTGATGGTCCATTCCCTTCACCTTCCTTAAACAACGTTCCAGCCGTTTCCCGCGCTCTCTCTCGCGTACCAATGTGTCCCTGACAAAGGAGCGGATCGCATCTCGGCCCACCTTCTCACGCCACGATGTCCAGCCGGCCAATTCGCCGACCACGACATCTTTGTTCCATGAGATCTCACGAGAGATCCGAGCAATCTGTGCTTCGGACTCTTCGATCTTGTTTTCCAGATCTCGCACAGACTTTTGGCGGGACTCTTCAAGGCCAGGGAAATTGATATTGAACTTCCGAGGCAGTGACGACGAAAGGAGAGAAGACCGCGATCGGGAGAGCGCACGTTTCGTCGAAGTGAGACTGGACATGAGGGAAATGGGTCGGGATAGGGAGTCGAGGATGGCGGTGGTAGTGTTGTCAATGGAGGCGAGAGCAGTGAGGAATTGCAGGAGGGGGGAGGAGTCAGTAGATGAGGTGGAAAGATAAGACGCATAGCGGGCAAAGGCCTCGACGTAGGTTGGTGGTAGGGCGTTAGTAGGTCCTTTGAGGGTCGAAACGGCGATGGAGCAGAGAGCAATTGCATCAGCCAGATCGGCGGTGGAATTGTGCAGCGCATGACCGCGGCGGATCAGTCCACGCGTGTTGACGTGAACAGAGCGAACCATATCTTGGGCGTGGGTGACAAATTGTTCTGTCTCTCGCATACCATCTGCAGTCACCGGCTCGTAGTCGTCCATGATAGATTCCGAAAGCACCTGGGCCTTTCGTCGAGACCGGTCCGCCATCATCTCCGGCTGTAGTTCAGGAACGAGGAAGAATTCCCAGAGCATTTCATGCGTCGCAAAGGTCGGGTGAGACAGTAAGATCTTCAGGAACCTGTCTAGCCTCTCTTGCATATCGTGTAATACGGAGCGCGACGGTTTGGAATGGACCTGGAAAGGAGTGCGGAAATCCGTGAGCGAAGGCATATAAGACGCAGGGTGCTCGATGGACAGCCATTTAGCGAGGTTCTCAAAGTCCGAGAACGTGCGGCGACAGGTCGTGACAGTGTACGTGGTCATGTTCGCAGGCTTAGATGGCGCCGAGTTCGCTGCATGATTCGGCGCTCCGGATTTGAGAACAAAGCGTACGGTTGCATCCTCGACAAAGAACGAACGGACGACTGTTGTAATGCGGCCAGATGGGTCATCTATTGACGAGGGAGGCTGAGAAATGAGAATAAGGTCATCGATCCGATTCCGAACTTCATCATCCTTGGCGAGTTCCACGGCAGTCAGACCGCGCGCCTCCTTCAGATGAACGTCCACTCTGGGATCCAAGAACAGAATCCGTACTTGGTCAGTACGGCCGTATTTACTAGCCATCATGAGTGGCGTAAATCGCTTGTCGTTGGTCGCATTCGGGTCGCAGTCGCATTCATGGAGTATCCGAATGGTGATTTCTGGGTCGCTGACAATGTGCAGTAGCGTATTCCCTTTCGAGTCGACATGTTCGTCAAGGCGGAGCGGCTTTCCATCTCCCTGGGCCTTCTGGGCGGCAGTCAGGGCTTCATTGACCATTGCCCTGTAGTCCGGATGATCATAAGATCTGCATAAAGCAAACAGGGGGGTTTGTCCATGTTTGTCACGTTGTCTCCAGGGAAGCATGCCTTCCAACCGATGCATCACTGATGGTGTGCTAAACAGATAGTGAGCGACAGTACGGCCATGCACATCAGACTTTCTCAAATAGTCGACGACGGCATCTCTGTCAGTGGATCCGAAAAGAAAGCTGAGCAGAATGTCCACCATTTCTGTGTGAGCGAGCTGGACAGCGGCGCTCAGTAATGTGGTCCCTTCTGTATTTGTATCTTCGAGGATGTCCTCCAGAGGATAATATTCCTCGAGACTGAGTAAATACTTGAGGGCCTCCGGCTGGCGGCTTTCGACTGCCATCATTGGAATGGAATCGCCCGCGGGATCCTGCGTTTTCGTCAAAGTTTCAATAGAACTGTCTCCTTCGATAGCACTCGTCATGGAGCCGATTGTTGTAGTTCGAGAGGCAAATGAAACCGCCGAAGATTCCGACAGGCTACGCACATCCATTGAGACTTTCTTGATCGGGCGATGGATCTCTCTCGGGGGTGAGGTGCTTGACCACGTTTGGAATGGGAATACATGCGATAGGGGAGGCGCTTCGGTCGTCGTATTCGTAAGAGATCGTTCATCTTTCTCATCGACTGGGGACTTGGGAATAGACAGGGCGCCTGGAAATGACTCGCTCTCGTTGTCATCATCGGGTTTGAAAAGGACAGACTTCGGCTCAGGTTCGCAAGGAATATCATCACCGCAACCACGGTCACTATTGGGTTCCAAAATGGATCTCATGTCGGAAATCCGCCCCTGCTTTGTGGCAGACCATAGACGCTTATTGCGAACGCTAGCGCGTCTCAATCCGGCGGAATCGGTGACAAGATAAGTCAGAACTGCCTCGAAAGTGCTCAGTGCATAGCCCATTTCACCGCTGTCGACATCATCGACATAGATGAAGTGCTGCATATACAAAAGCCGTGCCTGTAGATGTTTGATCTGGGATCTGATGACCACGACGAGTAACAAGGAGACCAGGACGTCTGCATTGACCGTAACCGGAGCGCGTGGCTTTTCAGAAGCATGTGGATTAGCTTTGTCATAGTTTCCCGGGTAGGACAATATTTTGACAGTCTCCAGAAGGGTGTTCAACATGTCGTGGGGACACTTGGCATCGAGCATCTTGCGAAACTCTTCCACTGCCCTGCCGAGACGCTGCAGTAATTCCCGTTTGCCTTCTCGCCCGCCCTCCACGACAATCCCCACCTGGGAGATATCAATGTTGTCCATTTGACGAATCCGACTGTCAAGTTCGGTGTCCTCGGGTTGACGAAAACTGCAGAGACGAGGAAACAGGAGTGACTCATGAACTTGTTCGGCCACGTAACGCTCGATCAACCGTTCCACCACTGGACCCGTGAGGTCAGTGGTGGCACCGAGGAAGGACAGCTGCTGTTTGTCGACCAAACGGAACAGGTCTATGGCGGCCGTCACAGCGGTTTCCAGGCTACGGCGCATCAGGTCTTCGTCATCCTCAAAATATTCCTCCGAGTTGAACGGGAGTCCTTCGCGGTGACGAGAGAATGAGCTCCGCAGGGATGCGGTCTCATCGCCCAGCGTCTCATCCCCGTCGCTGCGCCAGTCATGATCGTCGGACATAGATGGAGATCGCGACGGTGGAGGAGGCAGCGGCTTTCCTAGTTCTTTCCCGAATTCTCGGAACAGTCTCTCAAGTCCCGGTTGCATCTGTCTTGCGATCATGGGGAAATGTGCCAGCAGTTCCCTGAATGTCCTGATCTCCTTTTTTGGCGGTGCAGACACTGGTTCGCCGGATTTGACTGCGTTGTTCGCAATTGCCTTCGTAGGGAGTGTTCCGGGTACCACGGCGGAAATGATCTTCGCAGGTTCGAACGAGCCGATCAACGGTCGAGAAATGTAGTATATAAGCCATGGTTGGGAGTTACTGCTTGGGGTATAGTAGAGGGCGTCGGACAGCAGCTGGGCTTGGGTCAGGGACTTGAAACCTAACGTTGATGGAGTTCAGTAACTGCGACGGAGTAGTGCAACAAGCGATTGTCCCCACCTTTGTTGCTATAGACCGAATTCTCCTTGATGATGACAGTTCGACCATTGGCTGTTGTCACCTGTTTGGCTTTGGCCCTGCTATCACGGACGTTGGAATCGTCCTTCGCGCCAGAGGTTCCATTCGACACGGGGATGCGCAATGCATGGCTGCCTAGGAACTCTTCGGACACGACAAGATCGCTGTAGAGAACCGAGGACTCGCGGTCGCGTGAGCCAATCAACGACTCGGTGATGGGGACTAGCAGGACCTAATGGACAGTCAGGATGATCAGAATCAAGCTCTCCGATGGAGGTTCGGGGAATGGCATACATGGTTCTCGATCGGTACACACTGCCCCGGAACAGTGCTTCGGAAGAAGGCACGAAGAAAGGGGTTTAGAGGGTGCATCCAAACGACCTTGGACTACTGCCCAGACAAGGAAGCCGTGTACTCATCAAGTCGCAGTCATGCACCCCTCACAGAAGCTCCTCGATTGGGGTCGCGGGGGAGGAACCAAACGGGCGCATGCGGCTGAGGACGGAGGCGGAGAAAGAGGGCGGGACACCACGAAAATCACGATGCAGAAGAGCTCCAAACGCCCCGAAAACAAGCAGATGCGCAAACAGGAATGAACATGGAAGATGACGTTTGGTAGAGGGTGGAGGAGGGGGGGGGGAGAGTTGTTGCATGAAGGTCAGCCCGCAACTTTCGCCGCGTTGTTGGAGACGCCGGAGCTCCTCCTCGCGCTAGTCCGTTTTGGGACAACCATCCCATCCCCTTCTGCTCCTCTTCGTCGTTACGTGATATTGAAGCATCAACCTATCCACGGTGGCAGAAGGCTTGGGCTATCCTCATGACCCTGAATCTACTTAAAATACAGGACGTGTCTATCTTGATTGCGGAGCCTATCGACCCCAGAATAAGAATAAACCACTGAATCTGACAGAAATTCAATCCATCCAAAGCAAACATTCGTTTGACTGCTATATGGCACATGGGATCTCTTGGGCCCTTATATATCTCTCGGAACATGGTCGCCGCTCGCCATATTTTACCTCAAATAGCCATGCGCAATCCTTGTGCTTGACAGTCGGACAGCCACGTCATACCACATCAACACCTGCAGAAGCACGGGGGATCCTTTGTTCGAATGGACAAATCATGGCTCTTATGCAGTATTCACTCTCCAGCCCAGAATGACCCAATATGTCACTCTCAGTCAAAATGCAGCCGTGATTTGCCATGGCTCCTTGCGTTGCAGAGGACAGATGTATGACCTGCTCCTGTCACATCTGACAGGGTTTTCAATTGGCGCGGGATCATGCAGCATGGTAGGTATCGCACGATTTCTCCTACTTGTGAGAGTCTTATAAAGTCGTCATTTCCTTGATATTGCGCAGTTGTCACATAATTTTCATGCCCAAGAACTCTCATACCACCAAAATCGGTCAAATGTCTACCAAGTCCCTAGACGCCGAGTTCTACTCCTGCTTGGGAATCGAATACGAAGCCGCCTTTGGATTCAACCATGCCCTCCTAGACTTCATCGATCACTCACTGTCTTATCTATCACCCAACGCTACCATCCTGGATGCTGGATGTGGCACCGGTCAGCCAGTAGCCAGCAAACTCGCTGCATCAGGCCATCATGTTATCGGGATCGATGTCTCCAGCGTGATGGTGGACCTTAGCAAAGAGGCAGTACCGAGCGGGGAGTTTCACGTCGCAGATATGCGGGAATACACTGTTCCCAAAGGGACGCAGTTGGACGCCATTTTCAACATCCCGTCGCTTTCCAGCCTGTCCCGCGAGGAGCTCGAGCAGCTCATGACTCGGTGGAACATGTGCTTACCTGTCGGGGGTATGCTCTTCATCGTGACCCTTCCGGCTGAGGATTGCCAGCCCGAGATGCGGGGGAAGGGTTATGATCCCGATGGCCGGTGCGCGCGAGATCTGAGGTTTCGTTTCATGGGAGATTATGTCACCTCGACGCTATTTACCCGAGTCGGATGGAAGGAGTTGATGGAGGCGAGTGGCTTTGCAGTGGCCGAGTCTCACACGAAAACGTTTGCGCCACCTCCAGAAGCCAAGTGCGAAGACGAGCCACAGTACTTTATCGTGGCGCGGAAGATATAAGGGATCCAGACAACATATCTAAAAATGTGAGAATCCATAGCCATTAATAACGTACACCTGGGTTCGCTGGATCATAACCCTTTAGTCTATCACGCCCTCAGCTCCCCGTCCTTGAGTTCCCATCCTGTTCGGCTCCTTTGCCCTCACCATCCTCTAGGTCAGCGCCTTTGCTAGTATCTTTGGTTTCGGCCGGCTTTTGTTTCTTTTTGACGCTCTTCCACTCTAGGCCCATCGAGCCCAACATGGTCAGACAAACGATGATCAGGCCAACCTGAAATGTTGTGCGCAACGCTTCATTGTACTCAAGTATCGCCGTGTCGCGCACTGAGGCGGGTAGCTGATCGATCAGCGACGTTGCCCCGATCTCCGTCAGCATACTGGCATTAAACCCCTGAAGTCCGGCGAGATGACCGGCCAGCTGGTTGGTCAGCACGGTTTGCCCGACAGCAACAAACACTGCACCACCCAGCTGCTGGGCGAAAGACATCAGAGACACGCCAACGGGAATGTCCTTGGGCTCAAGGACAGTCTGTGCGGCCAGATTTGGCACTTGCAGGATGTTGCCCATTCCAAAACCGTACAGCACCTGATAACCGATGTACTTGCCCTTCTGCGTGTCGACCTGAAGAGTGGTGAGCAGACCCGCGCCAACGGCCATGATGCAGTTGCCCACAATCATGAAGGGAGTGTAGTAGCCAAGGCGTGACATCAACCCGCCGCTCAATATGGAGGCGAAGAACATGGGCAGAATCAAGGGCAGCAAGTAAATGCCACTGTCGATCGCGGAGACGGATTTGATTGCCTGAAACCAGATGGGGAGGAAATAGACTGAGGGGTACAGATTAGTATGCAATCGAATAAAAGAATGGAGATACATACCAAATATCATCTGCGAGCCGACGCAGAAACTGGCCCAGAAAGCCGCTACAATGCTTCGCTGCCAAAAAATGCGCGGCGGCATAGTTGCTGTGTCAGGCAGAAATACCTGAATCAACACAAAGGCGATCAAGCATACCCCCGTGAGTACCAGCAAAGCAATAATGCGACCCTCACTCCACTGTTCTAGTTAATACTATCCTTTTCAAGATCCGGGAGATCCAATTACTCACAGGATAAGCCACTCCGCCCCACTGGAGCGCCAGTGTGAGACAGACTATTCCAGGAAGCAAGAAGGATATCCCAGCAAAGTCCAGCTGAGGGATTTTCTTTCTCAGAGGAATCTTCGTGGGATCTGTGTCCGGGACATGCAACAGAAGACCAACCAGGACCATGGCAACACCACCAAAAGGCAAATTGATGTAGAAGCACCATCTCCAAGTAACTTCAGATGTGAAGGCACCGCCCAGAAGCGGTCCAGCGATGGAGGAGACCCCGAATATGGCGCCGAACAACCCCATGTAGAGAGGTCTTTTGTGAAGCGGCACGGCATAAACCATAATGACAATCTATACCCGAGGTCAGTACCCGCAGCATTTAAATAAAAGTGATGTACGTACCGTGCCAGACATGATGCCTCCAGACCCTAATCCCGCTATTGCCCTGCCAATGATCAGAGCGACTGAATTTGGTGCCGCGCCGCAAATCCCTGACCCGACCTCGAAGAAAAGGATCGAGGATAAAAAGACGCCTTTCACGCTGAAGAAGGAGTATAGCTTGCCCCAGAGCAGCTGGAAAGCGCAACTGGTTATTTGGTAAGCTGTTCCATACCAGCCAATATCCGTGATTGAGTGGAATTGATCAGTAATTTTGGGAATAGCCGGTGATATGATGAGGCGATCCTGTTATATTGGATATTACTACTGGACTCGCAATGAAAATCGAACGGAACTGTGTCATCCATACCAAAGAGACCAAGAACAGACTTGCATAAACCGCGACGAGCAACAGCGCAAGCCGTAACCCAGATGGATATTCCATCTCGTTAGTCGTATTGGTCTGGGCTGACTGATTCTGCTCATTTTCAGGCTCATTCTTCTTCTCCTCGACGTCTCTGACTGACAAACGATCAGCATCCACCGTGGTTTGCTTTTTCATGTCAGGCTCCTCAGAGCGCATTTCGCTGTTGTAGTGTTGCTCGCGATGAATTGATAATGCGTTGGTGTTCACATGGCCTGAGGGAGATGGATATGAGAATAAAGCTGCTTTTAAGCAAGAAGCACAGAGAGAAACGAAATATTTTTTTTATACTATAATAGATTCCAATCGGCCTGGACGCCTTGCCGATACTCTACTACTCTTTTGGGAGCCCGACCATCGGATAATCCCCTTTGGCGCTCGCTTGATTGAGTCAAGATTTCCAATTTCCATATGATCAAGGACCAAACTGGAAAGACAAATTAAATGGAAGTATTAATATCTCTCATTGGAGCAGAAGGCGAAATGACGGCTGGTCTCGGTAGCGGGCCCTTTCCCTTTTCAGACCCCGACATGGGCGAAAAATGCTGCGCAGGGCTGATCATTCACAGCCGCCTTCAAGCCATCCATTCAACTCTCCGCTCATGGAGTCTGCATAAAGGTTTGTGATATTTCGGGCGAATTACTTGCCAGTATAGAGCCCCGTACCTTTCTTGCATTGCGGCCATGTCCGTGTCACAGGACCTAGCTATACTCCGGCTTCTATGGATATCAAGGCAGTCAGGATTATGAAACCGCCTTCTGTTTACTCTGAGGGACAGCCTAGAGCGCGCATTTTCCGCATTGGGGCACAATTTACTCGGGAAGAAACAGGATGTGTATGATCGTGGCATTCTGTAGAGGGTGGGAATTACCTCGGGACCTCGGAAATCGCTGACAAGGCTGGACGGTTGGACAAGTGGCTTTCTTCGTAAAACCTCCAGCATCGATCATACTTCATACAACATATCTATTTGTTCTTCTTGGATCAATTCGATTGATCAACCATGTCCAAGTTCCAAATCCCCCAGTGGAGCAAAACCACCAGGACTATCGCTGCCCATCACCCTCGGCAAGCTGGAACTGTTCAAAATCCTAGTGACCAGTTGTATATGGTCTTGGATGACTATCAAGCATCGCAGGTTGCCTCTACGAACGGGCTTACGCTCATCTTCACACACGGCAACTCCTTCAACAGGACTTTTTGGGAGCCCATAATAGAAGGCATTGTGTCGCAGTCGCCCCTGAGCGAGAATATCAAGCGCATCATTTCAATTGATGCCGTTAACCACGGAGACAGCGCTATCTTGAATGCTATCAAACTAGGGGATCGTGGTACGCCCGAACCTGGTCCTCCTACTTTCGTATTAGGGCGGAAGTGTCCCATTCATACTGATGAATACAGCCTTTTGGCCTGATGTTTCCCGTGATATTCTGAAAGCGCTGGAAACCCTCCATGTAGCTGATCCCGTTGTTGGAATCGGGCATTCTTTTGGCGGGGGCACTCTGTACGTCAGATGTGATGAGACTCATCGTCAAACATCCTTATGAAATGACGCACACAAACTATGTGTCAGACTCTGATCACTAAGGCAGCCTACATGCAGCGCTGATGGCGCCTACCCGCTTCAAGGCCACCATTCTGGTGGAGCCGATTCTCTTCCAGCTGGAGAAAGCTACCGAGGCCATTGCTCAACTGACTATGCGACGAAGGGATCGGTGGGATACATTGTATGATACAACCTCCATGAACATGAGAGACGAGCACTAAACGAA
Organism: Aspergillus sp. MEXU 27854; assembly: GCA_019721355.1. Taxonomy (NCBI): domain Eukaryota; kingdom Fungi; phylum Ascomycota; class Eurotiomycetes; order Eurotiales; family Aspergillaceae; genus Aspergillus; species Aspergillus sp. MEXU 27854. The sequence continues at coordinate 2,279,359 of JAGMTT010000003.1, forward strand.
GGTTATAGGGAGCACGTACGAGCATCTTTCAGCAAGGCTTTTCAGGGCTGGGAACCTTCCCAGCTGGAACGATATGTTGTGAGTTTGACATTCGTCCTAGGTTCTCAATGTCGGTGCCTGATGTACTGACCTTCTAGACTCATGGAACTTATTACGTCCCGTCGGACTCTGCGTTGGGTTATTGGGCTCTGAAAACGCCCAAAACACAAGAAGCTGTGGGTATTGCTTTTCTGAACAGCAGGAACACATACTGATTAGCCCAGGCGGTGTACCTGGCGCGCCCTCATCCTCAGATCCTTGAGCTGTTCAGCCAATCCTCACAACGGCATTATTTTATATTTGGTGGTCAAAGTAAAGTAATGTGAGCACAGACATGGTGGGTTACCTACACATGGAGTGCTGACTGTGTATAGCAACGAGGAGAACCGGCAAAAAGTCGTCAGGCTATCAAAAAAGACCGGATGGGTCCAGATCATGGCCAATGCTGGGCATCTCGTATGTAACCTCACGCGGCGTCAAAGAACGAGATTTAAGTGGGACTAATCAAGCCATTTCTGTAGATACCCATGACACATTCTGCAGAATTAGGTATTCCCACATCCCTTCCATTGCAGCACATAGTGCCCGTGATAACAAACTCCAGTTGGTCGGTTGGAAAGTCTACTAGAAGAGATCCGTATGGCCGGCGCATTATCACCACCAGCAAAGATATAGATTGGGTATAGGACCTGGAGTAAAGAGTTTCATAAAGCCAAGAACACGAAGAATTCCAATTGCAAAGTTAGATAGGCGATATGATTGGTGCCCGGGAGGTGTACTATTCGTTACGATGATTGGTAGATCGGACAATACTTTCTCCGTTGGCGGCCCCACATGAAGATCTCGACTTTAGCTTCTTTTTTACAATCTCGACTTTTTGCCAATCCAAAAATCACATCACAGCCATCATGCGTCCCCTCACGGAACAAGAACTCCGAACGGTGCTGGAGAAACTGACAATCTACGTCGGCTCCTCAGTAAAAGATCTTCTCACGCCCACCGACAGTTCCGGCAAGCCCGATCGCTGGGTTTTCCGTCTGGCGCAAAGTCGCGTCTACTTTGTCCGTCTTTCTCTCGCCAATCTAGCCACCTCGATCGCTCGTGAGAACCTCCTGTCCTGTGGGACATGTCTTGGTGAGTTGTGCCCTCTATAGAGAAAATTTCTGTCGAAGGCGATTGAACTAACGTCCTCTGCTAGGCCGTTTCACAAAGTCCGGTAAATTCCGTCTGCACATCACAGCCCTCAGCGTCATCGCCCCGATTGCTCGCCACAAGCTCTACCTGCGCCCGAACGGAGTGATGCCTTTCCTTTACGGTGGGCATGCGGTCAAGGCCCATGTCGCGCGTTGGTCTCAAGAATGTCCCGAACATAGCGGTGTTGTGGTTTTCGACTCGGAGGATATGCCGCTTGGTTTTGGCATTGCCGCGAAAGCCCCGGCCGCGGCGCAGCGCGCGAGTCCGACGGAGATTGTCTGTTTCCGCCAGGCAGACTGTGGAGAATATCTCCGGGAGGAAGACTCGCTTTTTACTGCTTGATGCAACCTTGATTCACGAAAAGTTTACAAGATACCATTTGAGTACATAGACTGTTGTTTACGAATGCAACCAAGACGGAATATAACTAATGACTTCTCCTCATTCATGCTTGGGATGATGTCGCGCTCTTTCCCTTGTTAAGGTATAAGGTGGAACAACACTTCGGACCGATTTCGCAGCACACAACCAGTGCCTCTGGGCAAGGAGAACAACATGGCATAATACGGAGCATTGTGTTCATGCGCTTTCCGTCTCTTGGTGATGACAAAGTTTGTCCAGCCCCTTCCGTTTACCAGTCAATCTGCGCTTCATAATATGGTTCCATGACTCCAGCTCCTGGACATGGACGAAAATGCTTGCTGTAGTCGTTACTTCAACCTTCATGCGGGTCACCATGGGCCAGTCCAGGCAGACTCCCACTTGCAATGCGATCAACAGTTGTAGACGTACACTTATTCAATCCAAGCGGCGGGTATGACTTTTCTTCACGTTGCTATAGGTTCATGCCTAGCTGTGACATCAATCTGACCTGAAGACTCCTCTCTGGAATCCTCAACCATCAGGTGTGAAAGGCGCATCTAAAGGGATACTGGGGCTGACGTTCCAATCATACAATGGCACTCGAAGAGAACAACTCCACTCGTATCCATATGCACGCCTTGTTTAATGCACTATGTGAATCAAGATCATTATAGCGAAGATCTCGCATTGTGCAGGAAGCCGACGAGAGTCTGCCGGAAGAACATAGTCGGCATCGGCTTAAGCACTACTCCCGTTTCGAGTGGTAGAATTGCGGCATGAAAGTCACAGTGCTGTTAGCGCTAGTACCGGGTGCAGAATGAATACCTCAGTCAACGGCAGTCTGTTCATGGGGAATGGTATCCGCGCATCATACAGGGTACAGTACGTAGTGCTGAATGCTCACTTGTTAGTGGAGTGTGTCCACCATCTTGCATGGCCTGTTGTCCTGCTTCGCGGCATATCCGAGTGAGATTGTCGGCAGACCCCGGACTCCACTATCTATAGTACCTCTCTCGTCGCAATAGGCCAGGACAGCATCTGCTGTCGGTTCCATTGTTTCTCCTCCTTTAAGAAGATTGCTCTTCAGTGAATCGGCAAAATGCAACAGACAGAAGCATCGGGATCTGTCTTCGGCCCGGACCAAACTCGGCCGTACAGAACTGCCCATGTCGCATCGTGCCCCTAATCAAGCCGGACGCTGAGGATTCAGCGCCACGTGGACACCGCTTAATTGAATAGAAGCCCGCGTGGCGATTGATCCGCTCGCAACTGGGCGAAGACCCTCAGGATGAGAACCTGTCTCACATACAGAGCCCGTCGCTTGAGTCCGATTCCGGAGGCAAGTGGGCCGATGAAGGGTGCCGACTTACAGTAGTGTGCAGGACTCCGTGTGATTCCTGATCCTTCGGGTGTGATCCAGCGGCACGGCAGACACCCCGACAACGGCTAGCCTCTATCTAGCGCTCTCCTCCGGACCCGCCCACGACCCGAGAGACACAACCCGTGCTGGTCGTCTGATCAGAAGAAACAGGTGCATTCCGATGTCGTGACGGATGAAAAACTCTTCGTCCACGGGGAGATACGAGACTAGTACAGCCGGACCGTGGGAGAGAACCAGGTCCGACAGAACGGGCCAATATCCGTGCTCCTCCCAGGGTTCGGCCCGGCCAGGCACAGACAAACGGGGTCCGGGGTCTCCAGAGGCCATCACATGGCATGGCGTGGAGAGCGTCCCGACCAAATGTCCGGGTCTCACTATGTGGGGGCTGACTGGTCTAGACGAGGTGCAATCAACCGGTCGGTGTATTCAGCCTGAACATTGACACATTGATGGAGCTGTCCTTGGAAGAAGTACGGAGTATCCGAGTATGGTCTCATCTTGGAATGTTGGATTCCATTTGGGAATGACGAAGCGAAGTTGTGTCATCTTTAGCCCTGGGAGATAGAGTCCGTCTGTCTTGAATCAGGAGAGCTGTCACATGAACACAAATATTACTCGTTTTCTCCCTAAGATAGTCCGACTGTCTATCCAGTTGAGTTCAATGTATGTAGGTAGCCTAGTGGATATTCATTCTCAACATGAGTCAAGTGCCATAGTAAGATTACAGACTCGGCAGAAGCGCCACCGATAGATAATGAAATTAATACGCGTCCAACTCCTCACTGCGTCCCATCAGTCCCTCCCCAGCCGTCCCACTCCTCTTCGGGTTACCATTATGCCGGATCTACGGGGTACACCGCAGACTCAGACATCCACCCGCTCAACCTGCGTGGCGGCAGCCGCCGACTCCTTCTCCAGGGCCTTCGGGTTGAGCTCATCGTCCAGAACACCCAACGCTCTCCCCCCGAAAAGCAGATCGATCTCCTCCAGGGACTTCTGCTTAGTCTCCTTGAACCAGAAATAGATCGTAGGAATCGTAATAACGACATCTAGTAATCTCGTCAGCACAGCCCACCACCACATAATTGGGAAACCTACTCCACGCCGCAAAGATAAAGTAAAACTTCCAGCCGATCTTGCCCAGCGCAATGGGCGAGACCTGACTCCACAGCGTGCTGACCGTCCAGTTGCCGATACCCGTCGCGAAGGCAACGCCCTTGCCACGGATCTGCATCGGCATCACCTCGGACATGTACACCCAGCTGATCGAGCCAAAGGACATGGAGAACAGCACCGTCACGCTGAAGAGGAAGAACACGCCGCCGATGCTGTAGCCCGTCTTGGTGCCGTCGAGGTTCTGCGAGTTCAGCGCGCCTTCACAGATCAGCGCGATGGTGATGCCCACAGCGCCGAAGAGGAGGGGCCGGCGTCGGCCGACGCGGTCCAGGAAGAAGGTGATGAAGATGAAGTTGGAGAGCGGGCCGACTACGTTGTAGATGCCGGTCACGAGGGTGGCACGGTTGCCAGTGATGCCGAGGGCTTCGTACCTGGAGGGGATTAGTCGGTAAGAAAGGTACAGATGGGGACGCTCATACATGATGTTTTGGTAGTAGTTGATAACATTGATACCAGTCATCTGGGTGAACACCTGCACCAATGTTCCTTGCCTAGGGACCGTTAGCAAAGTCAACTCATTCCCACGGTACATGAGGCACTTACAACAACCGAGTGCGCCACTGCGGTACCTTGAACATAACCAGCCAGCCGGGCGCGGTGATGGCCCGCTCCGCGTTGATGGTGGCCTTGATCTCGGTGAATTCCGTCTGGATCCATTCCTCGTTGCTACCGTCGTAGTGGAGACGCTTGAGGATGCGCAGCGCCTCGTCGTCCTGGTCTTTCTCGATGAGATGACGAGGCGATTCAGGGAGCCAGAACATGCCGGCGAACAGCATGAACGCGGGGAGGGCTTGGAAGGCCAGCGGGAAGCGCCATTGCACCGTGTTGCTGTCGGGGGCGTGAAGCGAGCCGTAACCGATCCATCTGTAGGGATGAGTATTAGTCGTTGGGGGGGGAGAGACAAGGACGACGTACGTGCTGACGATGAAACCGACTCCGATCATTTGCTGTGCGAGACCAACGATGCTGTAGACGTGTGCATAAGCCTTATTCTTGCTCGATCGTTCGTCGGTACTTACAATCCACGAGTCTTTGGATGGGCACATTCAGCCTGGTACACGGGGACCGCCATACTGAGGACACCCACCGCCCAGCCGGCGACAATACGTCCCACGAGGATCATGGCCAGGTTCTGGGCTGCACACTGCAGGATCGCACCGATGGTCGCCAACAGCGCACCCATCTGAATTGTCTTTCTACGGCCGAAGCGGTCGATGGTGAGACCAGCCGTGAGGGCGCCAATGGCCGCTAGGTCATGTCAATAGGGCTCCAAGCCGCGATACAGAGTGGGATACTGACCTCCTCCGGAAAATGTACTGTTAATCGCTCCAATAATCGGCGACGTCTTGGTCGTATCAAAGAAGTTGAGAAAGTTCGGCGACGCAATCACGTCGGTCATGACACCTGCGTCGTGATCTCAGTACATGTGCCATATCCTGTCAGTGGAGGACCTACCCGAATCATAACCGAACAGAAAACTGCCAGTTGCGGCAAACGTCGCCAAGCTGATGGTATACAACTTGCCCATGGTGATCGTCAATGGGATTGAAACTCGCGGTAGTCGGTGATCATCCTCAACTACGGAACCTGCACAGATTATATACTGTCGTCTGTCATCTCCGGAAACACATAGACCATCGGAAGGACCAGCAAGCCACCAACGGACTCAACCCGGTGGCGTCTGGTATTTTTCCTCGTACCAAGAAACAAGCTCACGCCATCGCGTGGTGTCGCAGGCCTGCAAGAATCCTGGCGTCGTCAAGTAGACGAATTGCCATGTCTCTCGATCTATGTTCCTCCGGAGCTAGGACCAGCTGGGGAAGACTCGCCCCATGGGGTTCGCTTGCGGCAAACATTCCGGTATCGACTGCATTCAGCCGGCGATTTAGGCAATATTCGAGGCTTGTTTGGGGGCCATTTAGTGTCTTGGTATACCTAGCAGTAAGGATTATTGGGTATGAGCTTTGCCGGCCCAGGGTCCCGTCTTCTTAGCTTGTTTCTGGCACGCTAGACAAAGTGGCGTTTTGTCTATTTATTTGATCCTGTTTTAGTTTATTATTTTAATTAATCTGGAATGAGATGACTATTGTGTGATAGGCGACCATATAAGAGCTCCCCAGTGCTGACCGTAGAGCAAACCATCATCACATACCAATCTCCATCAAAATGAAGTTCACCGAGGGAATGTGGCTGTTGCGTGTATGCTCTCTGTCCGACATGATTGAGACTCAACTAAACCTGTACAGGAGGGCATCCAGATCGACTGGATGAACCACGTCGAACGAGCCCATGTCACCGACAACACCGTCGACCTGCTCCTGGCCAAGACACAGCGCCATCGCGGCGACACTCTCAACTCGGGTATGCCCAGCCGTACTCCTACAGTCAGCCACGAAGCTAATGAACCGACAGGAACCCTTTCCGCCCATATCTCCTCCCCACGGGAAGGGATTATCGGTGTGAAACTCGTGCACTGGTTAGTCCACCAGTTCAACGTGCAACTTCTCTAGGTGAAGACATGCTGACTCCCACAGGGACGGCGGCGTGGAGCGCGGACCAGAGTATGAGCTGCACACCAGCTCCGCCGCAGTGCAAATCCAAAACGAGCCCAAAAAGCAGATCGTCTACGGGAGCGGTCCCCTGAAGCTGACCATGTCCACGGCAGACAACCAGCTGGGCTTCCGCTTCTCCGGCCCCAAGGGCAACCTCACCGGCCATTCGTTCCGCTCCCTCGGCTACGTCCGCGACCAGACCACTTCCAAGTCGCAGTACGAGGATGGGATGTTCATGGACCGCCAGGGGTACATGCTCGCTGAACTGGATGTGGGCGTGGGCGAAAAGCTCTACGGGCTCGGTGAGCGGTTCAGTCCTTTCCTGCGGAATGGACAGTCTGTGGATATTTGGAATGAAGACGGAGGTACCTCGTCCAACCTGGCGTACAAGAATATTCCTTTCTATATGAGCTCGGCTGGGTACGGTGTGTTTATCAACCACGCCGGACGGGTGAGTCTGGAGATGCAGTCCGAACGGACTACCCGCGTCAACATGTCGGTCGCCGGCGAGGAGATCGAATACTTTGTCATCTATGGTCCCACCCCGAAAGACGTGCTCAAGCGCTATACCCAGCTCACCGGTCAGCCCGCCCTCGTGCCCGCGTGGAGCTACAACCTCTGGTTGACCACCAGCTTCACCACAAACTATGACGAACAGACGGTGACCGGGTTCTTGGACGGGTTCCGCGATAGGGATATCCCGCTGGGCGTATTCCATTTTGATTGTTTCTGGATGAAATCGTTTCAGTGGTGTGACTTCGAGTTTGATACCGATATGTTCCCCGACGCGGCCGGCTATCTGCAGCGATTGAAAGAACGCGGCCTGAAGATCTCGGTCTGGATCAACCCATATGTTGGTCAGGCGTCTCCTCTCTTCAAAGAAGGAAAGAAGAATGGGTATTTCATCAAGGTTCGTCCCATCGCCAAATACAATCCGTCATCTGCTAACGAAACTAGCGCACCGACGGCTCAGTATGGCAGTGGGATCTGTGGCAAGCCGGAATGGCCGTCGTCGACTTTACCAATCCTGCAGCCGTGCAGTGGTTCACGAGGCACCTGGAGCGCCTGATGGACCTTGGTGTAGATTCGTTCAAGACCGATTTCGGCGAGCGGATCCCCTTTAAGAACATCTCCTACTACGACAACAGCGACCCCGTTCGCATGCACAACTACTACGCCTTCCTCTACAACAAGATTGTGTACGAGGTCATGACGAACCGCATGGGCAAATCCCAGGGTTTACTCTTCGCGCGCAGTGCAGCCCCCGGCGGGCAGCAATTCCCCGTCCACTGGGGTGGTGACTGCGAAAGTACCTTTGAGGCCATGGCCGAATCTCTTCGTGGCGGTCTTTCGCTGATGCTCTCGGGATATATCTTCTGGGCGTCTGATATCGGCGGTTTTGAGGGAACGCCAGCACCAGCTCTGTATAAACGCTGGGTCCAGTTCGGCCTGCTGTCTTCCCATTCCCGTCTCCACGGGTCTTCGTCCTTCCGTGTACCATGGATCTACGGCGAGGACTGCAGCGAGGTGTTGCGCGACTGCACCAAGCGGAAGATTATGCTGACGCCCTACTTGTTGAGCGAGGCCCTGGACGGCCATCGCAATGGCACCCCGCTGATGCGGGCGATGTTCCTCGAGTTCCCGGAGGATCTGAACACCTATGCCATCGACACGCAGTATATGTTCGGAAGCAACCTGCTGGTGGCGCCCGTCTTTAGCGAGGAGGGCAAGGTCACCTTCTATGTTCCTTTCAGCGCCGACGACAGTCAGGGCAAGTGGAGGTCTTGGTTCGACCATTCCAAGACGTATGAGCCCGGCAGGTGGTACACGGAAACTCATGGCTTCGACACCCTGCCCATCCTCATACGGCCGGGAAGCATCACGCCTGTCAACCGCAGCCTCAAGGCGCCAGAAGATGATGCCCTGAACGGGTTGGAGCTGTTGGTCAATGGCACGATCACTGGTCAGCGGGATATTGAAATTGTTGACCCCAGCAAGACACATGAGGTCTTGAAGATGATTCAAATCACGCCTTCGACGGAATCGGCTGAAAAGGTTACGGTGAATGCGGAGGGAGTCAAGATCACTCAGCTGGAGGGCAACTGATCTGGGTCATTGAACGAGTGGTTCTGTATAGATCTACCTGTACACTTTACCGGTTAGAAGAATAACCATCATTCAGCAATAAATTTCCAGTCCCATCTTGTAAGCTCAGAAAGATTGATCCTCTCAAGTGACAAGCACGGCCATGACATCCTTCAATTTCTTGCTTTTTGCGAAATCCCGGACAGTCTGGCCATTTTTGTTCCGGATGGAGAAGTCCACTTTCTGCGTCCCAACAAGCAAATGCACGATGTCTAGTTGCCCGTCTTGGGCAGCATAAAAAATGGCCGTTCTGCCCTCATCATCCCGCAAGTTGAGATCAATGTCGCTATGATCCAGCAACTTTTCCACAATTGGTCTATCATTCACAGCGATTGCGTGCATCAGCGGAGTTCGGCCACAGTTGTCCTGGGAATTGACGTTGACTCGCGGACTGAGTAGAAGGACATCCAGAAGCGAAGCATTGCGGCTGGTTACGGCCCAAGAAAGGGGGCACTCCTTCGTTTCCCGCGCGAGTACTAACCGCCGTTTATTCTGCTGTTCCAAGAGCATCAGTTGGAAGGTCCAGTCTTGGACGGCCCGATCGTTTGCATATGGACCTGGGGGAGGTCGCGGGGGGCACCTTGGAGAGCTCCTTTGCGCCTCCCGGGACGGTTCGTTGAAGAAGGCGTGGGAAATTCGTTCCGATTCCATTGTTCGGTTGGTGTGACGCGGGTCCGGCGCATTCAGATCAACGCTGGGGTTCGAAAGCAGATTACCGAAATTCGGACTCTTCCAAATTCCACAGTGCATCGCGTTCCACAAAGCGGCGCTGTCACGACGCTGGCCGACCCATTCTGTCATGAGGGATTGATCTGTGGACGCTGCTGGGAGTCCGACCAGTGTGCTCTCTATCACTTCCCTTGGAGGCACCTCGTGCGGTGGATAGAAGAATTGCTGCATGAAAGAGAAATTGCGTGCATAGAGGCATCTGAGAATGCCCCGAGCCCAGGTCTCCCTTTCAACGAAGAATTCTGCGACGGCAGTGAACAGCCCCAGGGCGTCCGGATCGTCCTGATGCTCGAAATACTGGCAAAGCAAGATCCAAAAAGCTGGTGGTGGCTTCGATGAATATGTTGCATCGCAGCTCACAACCCACTTCACACCGTCAACCTCGTTGGCTCTGATCAACAGCGGCAGTATAAGCATGCCTGCTGCGCCATGAACCAGACCAATGACTCGCCTCACCAGGTCAGTGTTACCGAACCGTAGCACATTCTCGAATGGCCTTTCCAAGCGATACCCCGGGCTACCAGGAAAAAAGTGACCGGTGGGAGCCTCGTAAGCCAATCGGCCTGCGATGTCACGGCCTCTTTCTGTTGAGAGAGAACCTGGGCTCGCCAAAAGATGAAGGAAAGCGGGCCAGTTGTATTTGCCCCATACAGTCAGACTCGTTTTGGGATGGTCGATCAAGGCAGCGAGGATCTCCAGGTTTCCCTTCTCGGCCGCAGCTGGCAAAGGCGCCTCAACCTGGTTGTTGATCTTGACCATGCAGTTCGGGTTGGCCGTGGTTTCCCCAAGCAAGAACTTGATCAATCGAAGGCCAGCGTTGTGATCTGCCTTTGCCGAGAGGACAAGTGCGTAGTCCAAGAAAAACTGATTCAGACGCAGCTGTTGCCCACGTCGAACGAAGAGAAATCTCTCCCATTGCTGGAAAGCGGCTGACTGTCGCTCGGGAAAGCCACGCCATTCGGTTCCAGGAGCTTGAGAATGCGCATGTTCAAACTTGCCGGTTTCTATCAAGAACTCCGCGATTTCGTGGAAGCCCAGCGAGATGGCGCTTTCAAGAGAGCGATATTCTTGTTCCGCCTTGCAGTGCGGCCACAGCAGTCTTGCGATCTCCGTGTGTCCCTCGCTAACGGCCACCTCAAGGATGCCGTGATTGTGTGCCTGCAAGTCAGCTCCTCGTGAAATGAGAAATCTGCACGCGTCGGCCTGCCCGCTCTTTGCCGCAGACCAGAGAGGTGGCTTCCCATCTTTGAGGACGTTGACATCACAGCCCTGCTCGAGTGCATCTCTTAGGGCGTTAATGTCACCGCAACTCGCTGCTTCGGAGAGGTCCATCGTCCTAGTTTTGATTTGGTCTGGGAGCTGACCGAGGGTGGGGTAGAATATGAAAGAGTCAAGGAATTATATGTAGCCCACGAGAGAAGCGCTGTGATCTGTGCATCCTGCGTATGGCAAGGCTGAAGCGGGCGCGTAGAGAGACGACGTGGTTGGTCAAAGGGACCACCCATGTATATCAGAGTACAAATGGACAACTGCCATCGACAGACCTCGATCGGTGACAGCAATCTGACCATCTTTCGCTGTCTGGGAGGTGTCTGTTCAATGTGACCAGCTAAGAAACCACCATCCAGCCTAGTTGGTTCTGTTAATGACCTCTCTTTGCTTTTTCCTCAGCAGACGGTGTCACCTTTGTCTATATGACTCGGGATCATCACGTCCCCGTCGTCACATTTATCGTTCCTCAGTCGTCCCAGGAATCATGTCTTCTTCGAGTCTGCCGATCAACACAGCTGAGCCAGGCATGGATTTTGTTGCATCACCATTTCCTTTCGCCGAAATCGCGGCGGCAAGCACGCTCGTTCTTTGCAAGCCATTGTTGGTGTGAGGAGGTGGGACATCCTCCCTACAACAGCCAGGCACTCTGGTCAGACTGACGGAAGAGCAGATCAGATGTCTGGAGAGTGTCCAGTCTTCCGATCCTGAATCCCTCAGTCACTTTTTTGGGAGGATCCCAGAGTGTCCGGAAAGTCAAGCAGACTTTTGGCCTCAGATCTGGGACATAAGCTGGAAAGTCGTCAATGCACTGCGATGATTGCATACGTTGAATAGTAGGGTATATCTATTCCCCTGCTTGAACGCCTCCAGAAACTCAAAGCCCTAAAAATATCTCAGACCTGTCGCCAGTCTCAGCTAAAACAAGGTGAATTTTGTTCCTCTCACATCTGACAAGATATATTCGGAAGATTAGGGGCTTCGAATCACTACTGAGATCTACCAGTGCTGAAAGTTGCTGCAAGCTTCAGGGGACAGTGCAGCGAAGGATGAATTCCGAAGCAATAGCAGGCAGCTTCGGTGATCCCTCTACCGACCACATGAGCCGTCATTCAGAATCCTTCAGCTTCCCAATGAGGCAAATCAAGGAACAGCCCGGACGGAATTAATCCCTCGCTGATCTTCAGGGCAGTTGGAGTCAATCGTATGTTCTCTCCAACCAAGACATTCCCAAACAGCGACTAGTTCCTTCCGGTGGCAAAGATTCCCATCCGGTCCCTTGTTATACAGGATGAAAAGGAGCAATCGGGTTGATACTTACCCGAGAGTGTCTGTAAGTCCTCCAAGCTGCCATTGCTGTTGTGTACTCTGTACTCTGGCGCTCCTCTGGCATCCCACATGCTTCCGAACCAGAGGTATCAAGCCATTCTGCTACTCAAGGCCAAGATAGGCCACGACTAGACCTCCTGATAGAAGCGACCTTGCCACTGTTCATCCTTTCCCTGGCCGGCAACCGGCACCACGAAGCTCAACCGGGCCGGCAGCACCTGGTCAAGTCCTAGAAGGATCCTCGCTTGCATGTCCCATGCGTCCTTGGACGACGATAGCCAAGAAGAGCTTCGCTGTGTGCAACGGGGATCACAATTTGGATAGATTGATCAGTTCCTGGCTTGGGCTAACCTCCCTCCTGCGGGAGCGCTATGGTTAGTTCTGCAACGCTGCCAGGGGCCCGTGGACCGCCCCCACGACGGCAGAGCAGCCACCAGGATGCGCTAGGCCGTTAGCACTATTTCTTCTTCTTCAAGACTGGGTGCTTAATAACGACAGGCTGCCAGGATCTGGCGGCGTTCCAGATCGGCGTTGTTTGGGGCCCAGGATAATTGCGTCGTAAGAGTATGGAGATTCGGTTGGAGATTGGCTGGGAAAGGGGAAGATGAGGGTCGATTATGGTAGGTCAGGGTAGGAAATGGGAGTATAAAACCCGCGCAAAAGACCTGGTTGTGTTCAGTCACTCACTTGCTATTCCATTGCACTCTCGCATCTCAAATTGTCCCGAGTCCATTGTCTTCTGCACAATGCGTTGGCCAATCGCTGCCACTGTCCTATCACTGGGCACCCTCAGTGAGGCCGAGTTGCTTCATGAGCGTTTCCATCGCATGGGTCGGGCTGCTGGGAACTCGACGAGCACCAGCGTCGGCCCCCCCAGGCCCTCCAACTCCAGCATTCCCCTGCCTCCGCAGAACTCCACCGGCTGCCTGTCTCTGACGAACCTCAGCCCAGAGCTCTGGGGGCAAGCCAACACGGGCACCTGGCTGGACCAGTGGTGGACCGCAAATGAGGCCTCAATCTCCCAGAACGGGTTCCTGAAGACCTTCGCTGAGATGGCAATCGGGCACCCGGAATGGACCTGTCCTATCGATGGCACGTGTGAAGTGCCTTGCATCCAGATCAAGCAGACGGGTGTTCACCCAAGCTTGCAGGCCCGCGCCGATACCCTGCCCAGCGGGACGCAACCGGGCTATGTTGCCAACTCGCTGAGCAATCTGCAGACCCAATTCAACACCTTGTACAATATCCTCAACGCCGCGGGCACCAAGACCAGCCTGGACATCACCAGCATTGTCCAGAACTTCTGGTTCGACAGCAGCCCGGACTCCACCATGAATATGTCCGAGGGCCTTCGCGCCTTTGGCTTGATTCTGGGCCTGGGCGCGGCCATCGCGACGGGCGGCGCAGTGATGCCGGCTGCCGTCGCGTCCACCTTGTTCAGTAATGTTGTGACTTTGGTGTTTGGTGGCCTGCCGTCGCCGTAAGTAGCCTCCCTCCCTTGTTTCCTTCCCTTGGACGGACCGTTGCGTACAACACAGGACATACATGCTGACTCCGATGGGGTACCCAGTCAGGATGCCTACCTGGTCAAGGTCGGCGAGGTCGGCCACGAGATGAGCAACTACATGGAGGACTGCGAGCGCAGCCTCCAGCAGCTCTACAACAACCTGACGAGTGGAAACCCTCTCGGCGGCTCGACGCAGGATATCCGCGACATCCTCTCCGGTGGTACCTACCTGTCCAGCCACTACGCCGACATGTCGCAGAACATGACGAACGCGTTCAAGTCGAGCGTGATCAATTACCTGTGGCGCCAGTCCAAGGTGTTCATCCTGGGCGGCGCCTCCTGCAGCGAAGACCAGGGTATTGGCTCCACCGGCTCCAAGGAGGGATACGAGATGATCTGGTGGTGCGACGACGAGAACAAGGCCTGGTACCTCTACAGCTATCGGTCCGAAGTTGGCCACGGCCTGGACGCCGGTAAAATCGTTCGCTGGGTTGCTCGGCCTTGGGGTGCGGACCGAATGGGCAGCAATCCGTATCTGTCGACTCATGGAGGCAGTGGTCCGTACTGGGAAGACCTCAACCCCTGGGTAAGTTTGGCCTTCGTTCCGCGACGCTCGTTCTTTTCGCAATTCGGATAACTGACTCCGGTCATGCACCACACAGAATGTCGTGATTTCCTCCGTCAAGTCCTGGAAGGTCGCCGGGTACAACTACACCACTGAGACGTGGCAATCGCGCATCCAAGACATGTACAGAGCCGGATCGAACCCATGGTTCGAAGGCAACGCCATGGAAGGATTGTGGACGATCCCCGTTTGCAATATTGCCGAGACGGTGAACAGTGACTTTATGCACAAGGACCGCATCCTCATGCCATATGGATATGATTCTCATCCCATGTGGTGCGGGAGCATCTGCGACAACAACAGGGAGACGACCATGGCCTTCTTTGAGGCGGCACACCTGATGGACGGTGATAACAGACCCTTCGTTGATGACTGCCCGAGTAATATTTAAGACCCTGCAGTCCTTGGGCGCGCTGCCTAGGGACTCTACGGTGGGCGAATGTCTGCCTTGCTTGATCGAATTTTGTCTCACTTCACTCTCTTTCTATTCTGCCAGGGCTGTATCAAGCCCTGCTACGGCGCTGTCGCTTCGGCCGTACACGTTTGGCCCTACATCATACGTTTGCGCTATACATTTCTTTCTCTTCTCTTGTCTCATAAACTCCATGTATGCAGAACTTTGCTGTGATTTCCTATCAAATAATATAAATTGACGTGATCGGATGATTGTATATTGTTAACGACCCATTTTCTCAACTTCCTCAGAAGTCTATCGTACATGTCTTTGGTATCATGTCAAGCAAGTCAGTCTCCAAACGCCGTGTGAAATGCTCGTAATAACAGAAATAAAAAAAAAAAAAAAAAAAAACCATCAATAGCAGTAAAAGTGAAGGCCAGCCAAGGATTACGGACGCGGAGGCGGACCCATCTTGCTCTCGCCCGTATCAACCTTCTTCTTTGGAGGCAAAGCCGGAACCTTGAACCCAGCACTGTCGGTCTGCGACGTCGTGTTAGTAGAGCTCTGGCCACCACCAACCTGCGTAAAGGTGCCAGACTTGAACCACCGGTCCTCTTCCGCCTTGCGCTTCCGATTCAGCTCCGCCTGCACCTTGGGGTCCACGAGTTCCAGTCCCTGTACCGGCGTGAAGGCGATAGTACTAGCTGTACCGGCAGTGCTGCCCAGATTGCCAACACCGGACGTGCGCAGCCCTTTAGCTTGCAGCACACTCGCCGTACCGGACATGCCCTGGCCAAAGGTCCGCAGAGACGAAGCCGTCCCGCTGACAGGCGTAGCCGTGCCCCAGCCCTTGTTGTTCTTGCTGAGCTTGGCGCGGGTGCGCTGATCGATCTGTGTCGCGCGAATCCGGCCGTCGTTCTGCTGGCCCAGCATGCCCAGCCCAACGGTTCCCTCGCCCGTTCCAAATCCAACTTCCGCTTCCTCCTTGCCAAAGGCGACGCGATTCTGGGCCTTGCGGAGCTCGGTCATGGCCACGGCCTCCTTCGCCTTTCGGGCCCTACGACCACCACGCTTGCGGGAGGGTTTGTCATCAGGGGCAGGCAAGGCCTTGACACCAGCGTTGGGAGCCGGCTCAGTCAGCTTCTCCAGCCGCTGGAAGCACTCCTGCTTCAGTTCTTCACCAAGAGAGCCATCGGTGCTGTACTTGGAGACATCCGCGCGGGTGGCGAGAACCATCTTCGCCGCCACAATGCGCATCGCCTGTCGTTTCAGGTCGTTCGGGATCTCCTGGATAATCGGCGAATTGTAGAGGAAGCCCTGTGAGCGAATTCCGATATTCGTAGCGAAGCCCAGACCCTCCGTTCGCTTCGACCCCTGAGCTGCAAGGTTGCACGCGGGGATCTTGGCCAGCTCGCGCAGACCACCCGTCTGGTTCAGGAACTGAGCCGCCGTCTCAGGCCCGATCAGCGCTGCCAGGTTCGGCGCAATCTGGCTCATCCGCGACTGGATGCTCTGCGTCAGGGCCGTGCGCTCGCGGTCGAGCTTGATTATGCGTTCGCAGGTGTCCATCACAATCTTCAGCTCGGCGTCGGTCATCTCCCGGCCGCGGGTGGTCGTGCCCTCGACGGCGACGACCATCAGCGACGGGCCGTCCAGTATGGACTTCAGCGGGGCGCCGACGAGGTTGTCGGCCGACGTGGACAGGCCCTTGATGTCGTTGAGCGGACCATTTTTCAAGATGGCGACGGTCTTGGCGTAGTCGATGGGGTTCGTGATCAGGGTTTCGAGCTCTGGAAATCGGATCGAGTAGTGGTCGCGCAGGACCTTGTGTAGTCGTGTCAGCTCGTCGCCCGTCGAAATGGCGACTTCAAACTCGTTGGTGACCTCCGGTCCGGACTGCTGCTGTTGGTGCTGCTGCTCCTCGTCCACATCTTCGTCGATGGCTTCGCCGCCGTCCTGGAGGTCCTCGTCGTCATCTTCGAAGTCCCGCAGAAGTTCCTCGGCATTCGACATTGTGACAGCGGCGGTACAGACAGTAAGAAAACTATAGTGAGGTAGGTGGGTGAAGGAAAGAGGGAAACTAAGTTGATGCTCGCCGCCGTCACTTTTCGAAAAGGGCTTAGTCATTCAAGCTCCCAGGTGGCGAGACGGACCAAAAACGCAGCTCTCTGACTTTTGGGCCGCATCGTGAACTTCATCTCGACGACCATCTCATCATCCAGTGGGTTTCCACTGCCACATTTTTCAAGCTCATCTTATTCTCTGTTGGGAAGCTCACTCCCGAGGAAGCATTGACTGTTATCCCTCCAGAACATAATACGTTCCCTCCCTAACCGAATCGAAAATCTACGTGACGCGACACAACCACCACCATGGAGTCCTCTCGCGGCCCTCCGCGGGTCAAGAACAAGGCCGCGGCGCCGATCCAGATCTCAGCGGAGCAGCTGCTCCGGGAGGCCGTGGACCGGCAGGAGCCAGCGCTGGCGGCGCCGACGCAGCGGTTCGCGGATCTGGAAGAGCTGCACGAGTACCAGGGACGCAAGCGCAAGGAGTTTGAGGACTATGTGCGGCGCAACCGGATCAACATGAACAACTGGATGCGGTATGCGGCGTGGGAGCTGGAGCAGAAAGAGTTCCGGCGGGCGCGGTCGATCTTCGAGCGCGCGCTGGACGTCAACCCGACGTCGGTGGTGCTCTGGATCCGATACATCGAGGCGGAGATGCGCAACCGCAACATCAACCATGCGCGCAACCTGCTCGACCGCGCCGTCACCATTCTCCCCCGCGTCGACAAACTCTGGTACAAGTACGTCTACATGGAGGAGACGCTCGGCAACATCCCCGGCACGCGGCAGGTGTTTGAGCGCTGGATGTCGTGGGAGCCCGACGAGGGCGCCTGGAGCGCCTACATCAAGCTGGAGAAGCGGTACAGCGAGTTCGAGCGCGCCCGCGCCATCTTCCAGCGTTTCACGATCGTGCACCCCGAGCCGCGGAACTGGATCAAGTGGGCGCGCTTCGAGGAGGAGTACGGCACGAGCGATCTGGTGCGTGAGGTGTACGGCGTGGCGATCGAGACGCTAGGCGAGGATTTCATGGACGAGAAGCTGTTTATCGCGTATGCCAAGTTCGAGGCTAAGTTGAAGGAGTATGAGCGGGCCCGGGCGATCTACAAGTATGCGTTGGACCGGCTGCCGCGGTCGAAGGCGATGACGCTGCACAAGGCGTACACGACGTTCGAGAAGCAGTTTGGTGACCGCGAGGGTGTGGAGGATGTCATCCTGTCGAAACGCCGGGTGCAGTACGAGGAGCAGCTGAAGGAGAACCCGCGCAACTACGATGTGTGGTTCGATTTTGCCCGTCTGGAGGAGACCTCAGGCGATCCGGACCGGGTGCGGGACGTCTACGAGCGGGCGATTGCGCAGATCCCGCCGTCGCAGGAGAAGCGACACTGGCGACGATACATCTACCTGTGGATCTTCTACGCTATCTGGGAGGAGATGGAGGCCAAGGACATGGACCGCGCGCGCCAGGTGTACAACGAGTGTCTGAAGCTGATCCCGCACAAGAAGTTCACCTTCGCCAAGGTGTGGCTCATGAAGGCGCAGTTCGAGATCCGACAGATGGAGCTGCAGGCGGCGCGGAAGACGCTAGGCCAGGCGATCGGTATGTGCCCGAAGGACAAGCTGTTCCGCGGATACATCGACCTCGAGCGCCAGCTGTTCGAGTTCGTGCGGTGCCGGACGCTGTATGAGAAGCAGATCGAGTGGAACGCGTCGAACAGCCAGGCATGGATCCAGTACGCGGAGCTGGAGCGCGGGTTGGACGACAGCGAACGGGCGCGGGCCATCTACGAGCTGGGTATCGACCAGCCCACGCTGGACATGCCGGAGTTGGTGTGGAAATCGTACATTGACTTTGAGGAGTACGAAGGCGAGTATGACCGAGTGCGCCAGCTGTACGAGCGGCTGCTGGAAAAGACGGACCACGTCAAGGTATGGATCAACTACGCGCGGTTCGAGATCAACGTGCCGGACGAGGAGGAAGAGGAGGACGAGGAGGAGGAGCGGCCGATCAGCGAGGAAGCCAAGCGGCGGGCCCGGGCAGTGTTTACGCGCGCGCACAAGGTATTCAAGGAGAAGGATCTCAAGGAAGAGGTAAGCCAAGTCACATTCTATCATCTCATTTCCACCGCTAATATCGTACAGCGCGTGGAACTCCTCAACGCGTGGCGCTCGTTCGAACACACGCACGGATCTCCAGAGGACATCGACAAGATCGAGAAGCAGATGCCGCGGCGGGTCAAGAAGCGGCGCAAGCTGGACGACGACCGCTACGAAGAGTACATGGACTATGTGTTCCCGGCGGACGACCAGTCGGCCGCAAACCTGTCGAAGCTGTTGCAGAAAGCGCACCAGTGGAAGCAGCAGCAGGGCCAGGCGTGAGGCTGGACCGGTACATCTGTACATCTTATGGATACCTAATTCGATGCGTATGTAAAATAATGACATGACATCGTGCCGAGTAGCCTACCTAGGTACCTTATACCCCATAACTACCCACCATTGATTACAGCATGACGCTCCGGTCCGTGCCACTCTCATCACAGGCTTCAAAGACCTGATACTCGACGGCCAGCATCTCCGCCTCGCGGACTCAACGTCCCCGTCCAACCAACATTGTCCGTTCCCAACCAGTTGAACCTCGGTGCTTCCCACATCAGCCCATTCCCCCCCAAGAAGTGGTAGAAACTCACCACTCGTCTCGGCAACCAACCGCGTACACCAAAAATGATACCCGTACGCGGTAGTCCGCGCATCAGCCGCCCGCGCCATGAAGCTCCTTGCATCCGCATCCAGCCCCAGCTAACCCGTGTATTGGACGTAGACGCCGTGGCCGTCGGAGAGGCGGCCCTGCGTGCGCACGTCGGTGTGTGCGAGGTCGTTGGCCTCGTCGCAGAGGAGCCAGTCGCTGCCGCCGCGGAGGAAGCCGCCCTCGAAGGCGGTGATGTCGCGCGAGGGGCCGGTTTCGTGGAGGGTGCTGGCGTGGAGGGTGTCGTTCGCGACGTAGATGCGGAGGGTGAGGAGTTGGTGGAGTTGAGGGGGCATTTTGGGTGGATTTGGTTGGAGCAGTCACAGGATGGAAGGAGAGTTACTGTCGACGCTTTATACATGTTTCTGTGGGCTGATTCAAGTTATTTCTGTATTTTGTCCTAATGAGCTCATTCGCTGGGATACATGAGTAGAGTATCAACCCGAGAGACTGGTCTAGATTAACCTCCAGAATCCGAGCCACGTGAAAGTCGATGACATTCCACGGTAGGCAAAGTCAAGGACAAATTACTGGAACTGCTTGATAGCCTTGTCAAACTCCTGGTCTGTCTCCCGAAAAGAGTCCTTGATGCGCTGCGCATGATCCGGCTGGACTTTTGCCTGCGGACTTTCTCCCAGACCGGTGGCCTTTTGCCGGAAGTGCTGCATGTTTTCGCACATGGCGTGGATGTATTTCGCCTTCTCAAAGCTGGGTTTCTGGCAACCGGTCAATACTATAGAAGGAAAGGAAATAAATTAAAGAGGCTACCTTGTTCACCACATCTTTTAGATAGCGCTGAATTTGCACGGACGTCTGTAGGGCTCTGTCGGTGATGGTGTTGCTGTCCCTGGTGTCGAGGATGCCCAACTGCCGGACATGTTCGATGGTGGTGGAGGTGTGGTCTTCGAGTCTCTTCTCGGTGTTGGCGATGTCGGTGTTGTCTACGGGATACCCGGCGTAGCTGTTGACGAAGCGGTTGAGGTTGAGGAGGTCGATGCCGACGTGGTTGAGGTCGTCGAGGATGGCGGGGATGGTCATGGCGGCGAGGTAGGATCTATCTGGGTGGTGGAAGAAGGGAATTGCGATGAGACGATGGAAGAAACGAGAGGGAGGTTTTATGCCGCAGAGAAGCTGCTGTGCTAGGTGGTACGGGTTTGCATAGGTTTGTATCGTACATCTGCTTCTGTTGGGAAGTCACAGAAGATTGGTTGATTGCAGCACAGATCTCCTGAATCTCTCAATCATGCGTTGTTCTTGTCTCGTTGTTTGTCGTGATAGTTGTATATTCCCGTTTCCTGGTTGGGTTATACTCGCTGAAATATTTTAGGGCCGCGAAGGCTTTTGGTCGACCATACTTTACCCGCAGTCCTCCGTGGGAGTTACTTGAGAGGCAATACATATCAATCTGTAAAACCAAGCCAATGTCATATGTATATCCGAGGAACCCCCCTCCCTCCTCAGCTCTCAAAGGTCTTCTTCGCGCAGCTTCCACATCTTGACAGGAAATTACAGGACGTTGCGAGAAAGTTATCATCGAGCTTGTAGATTCCTCCAAACATACTAATTCAACCTCCCTTCTAACCATTGTGTCAACGACATAGCAAATAGGCACGTATTATCTGCATCTCCGAGTCTGGCGTCGACCTTGAAGGTCCACATACCACTCCTCAAAAACATTGTAAGAATCTGAAAATCCAGTAGAATATCACTACGACCGCCGCTAGATATGTAGTCGACCTGAGCTCCACGGGCATCGCGAACACTGAGGTGGGCAAGATCATTAAAGGGCGTAGTCTTTAACGGAATTGTAACGGATCTTTCGCCGTCGTGACTACCATCTGGGTAGACAACAGAGCCGCTCACTCTGAGAGTTGCATTGACGAGGCCCTCATCGAGAAGAGCTCGCTCCTTCTTTGTAGATTCAGGTAGATAACCGCACAGGTAGACGAAGAAGACACGGTCGCTTTATCGGGATGTTAAAACGCTATCTTAAGCTGTAACTCGAGGAGAGGGAGGATCTCACGCGAGAATAGGCGTCGGAGCAATCTCAAGGAACTCAATTTTGAATATCTGGTCCTCCTTGGGCACGACGTCGTAGACGGCATCGTTATGGCCGGGGACCCTGTTGTCTTGTTGGGCCATCACGTCCTCGCCGACGAGCAATTCTTGTGCGGGGTTGGTGTTGCCAGGGACGGCGAGTGCAGCGGTGCAAAGAGAGAGGAGTTGCAGGAGAATCAATTTCATCACGAGGCAGTGGTGTCGATTAGATATTCAAATAACTTCCGATGAGGGAGCATTGAGGGACGAGGAGGATTGGCTTTATGTCAAACGAGTAGCCGTCCTAAACGAGCGCCCAACTAGAGACCAGCCGACGTCAGCCTCATTAAAAGAGCACTAAATACTGTAGGGGAGGATGGAGTCCAATCGGTTCTGATATCCCCGGTTAGCTCTGTCGACCAGCTGGGTCTCCGCTATGAGGTCCCTTTCAGTGCCCGCATATACAGCTCTATAAGCACGCTTAAGAGAATATGGTCCTGGAACCCTGTAGGTTCAAGTAAAGCTTATATTGATTCAGCCGGAACTATCAAGGGGCTCGACGGGAAGAACTAATTAGAGAGGGATATATAGCTCAGTATACCACATCATCTTATAAGGGAATGTTCTACAGGCCACTTGCTCGCTGTCGAAATAGACTACATCGGCTCGTGTTTATGACCTGCCACCTCCACACTACAGTCTAAAAAGCAAAACACAGGCTGGTGGAGAATTGGGTTGTTGGCACTCATAAAGCTCAGCCGCAGCGATCCACCCCTCTTCTTCCTTCACTCCTATCATTCCCTGCTCACTTCAGATACCAAATCCTCCCTACTCAAACGAGAACAACCATGGAGGCGTTGACGGTGATTGGCCTCGTGTCGAATATCATTTCGTTTGTGGACTTTGGCACCACTCTCTTCCAGGCCGCATCTGAAATCCACAACTATGGCGATACCGCACGCAACCGCAGCTATGAATTGGTGGCGCAGGAGATGGAGGCCTTTGTCACCGCCAAGTTTACTATCTCGCACGAGCCGTCGAGCAATTCGGACCGGGCTATCTGCAATCTTGCGGGCCATTGCAGAGACCTGGCTAAACAGATCCAGGAACTTCTGGGCGAAGTCAAGCCGAATCGAAAAGACAGATGGCAGGCCGTCTTGAGCGCACTTCGAAAAACTAAGCGCCACCAGGAGAAGATCCTTGCCCTACAAGGAAGTCT
This sequence comes from Aspergillus sp. MEXU 27854, assembly GCA_019721355.1. Classification (NCBI taxonomy): domain Eukaryota; kingdom Fungi; phylum Ascomycota; class Eurotiomycetes; order Eurotiales; family Aspergillaceae; genus Aspergillus; species Aspergillus sp. MEXU 27854. Next base: position 2,302,130 of record JAGMTT010000003.1, read on the forward strand.
GGGTGATTGTCGGGGTCAGTTACACTTGCATCTGACCAAGGATTACTGGTACGAACTCCAGATACTCAGAACACGACCTTTGGACGTGGAGCTAACGAAGTGGGATAGGGACAAGCTTGGGCATAGCTTGAAAGGCCTACAGTCAATGCGCCAGGAAGATACTAGGAGGGTTGAACAGCTACAACGGCAGGTGGAAGAGCTGCACGAGAGTCTCAAGACGACATGGTTACAGGAGAATCGTGAAGATATCCATCACCTGCTGCGACTTTCGGAAGATTCATTCCATGCACTGGTCAATCAACGAGTGATTGAGTCTCTAGCGTTTGATGGCATGCATGGAAGGTTCGACGCTGTCGCAGAAGCTCATTACAACACCTTCAAATGGATCTTGCATGATGACGCTGAGGTCGATAATGACCCAAACAACCCAGATGCCAGGCAACATCCCGACGATGAACCCCATGACGAAAATCGAGCCAAGGCCCGACAGTCTTTCCTATCATGGCTTTCCTCTGGTGATGGGGTTTTCCACATCTGCGGCAAACTAGGATCCGGAAAGTCTACCTTGATGAAATTCCTCTACCAAGAGGATCGTACCGAAACCGCGCTGAAGAAATGGGCCGGTGATCGTACGTTGATCATGGCATGTTTTTTCTTCTGGAGGCCAGGCTCCAAGCTACAAAAATCGATGGATGGCCTTATGCGTGGTCTTCTCTATGAGGTGCTAAAATCAGTACCTCACCTGGTACCCAAAGTCCTGCCAAAAGAGCATGAGGCGATGGCATCCCAGATACATACAAAGCTTGAACTTCGCTCACAAGATATCCGTCAAGGGTTTGAACGTCTAGTCGGCTTGGAAACCGAGAAGATTCCAATCTGCTTCTTCATCGACGGTCTTGATGAATACGAGGAGACAAGTCAGATGTATTACGCCGAGATGGTTGACAAGCTCGTTAGCTGGGGCCAAAAGGAGACTGGTAACATCAAACTCTGTGTTTCCAGCCGCGAATACAATGCGTTCATGAATCGCCTCGGAGCGCATCGCATTCGCATGCAGGAGCTGACAGAGAGAGACATGAGGCTCTACATTCGGGACAAGATTAAACGCTCACGTCATGCGGAGTATTTGGTCGATACTATTGCTTCCAGGGCCGATGGAATCTTCCTCTGGGTCACCTTGGTCGTCTCCCAGATTTTCGACCTTCTTGATACTGATCCGGACGACAAGGATCTCAGCAGAGAGAGAATTCTGGAGGAAGTTGACAAATTTCCGAGGGGCGACCTAGAGAAGCTTCTCAGCCATCTTATAGGAACAATGAAGCCAACTGACCGCGAGCGAGCTTATCGAACCTTTGCAATAATGCTCAGGTTGAAAGACGAGGACTTCAATTTTCCTTGTTTGGCCTATGCTTTCATTGATGATTACAACGAGGAGCCGCGCATAGATACGGAGGCCACCCAAAGCCTGATGAATCGAGCCGCCAACAGACTGAGAAAGTACTGCAAAGGAATGGTCGAAAAGGTACACTTGTCAGAACTTCACGAATGTGCAGACCCTGATGCGTTAGCGTTCTGCCATCGGTCTATTCCGGAGTTTCTGGAGTCCTCCTTGAAGGACGGTGAAGATGACTTGCAGTTCTCTGATGTGGACGATGATATTTCGCGGCTATTGCTAGCTTACCTTCGAGTGAAATGCATTGCAGTAGGCTGTCGCCGTGGTGATGGCAATCGCTACTGTTCTGGCAACGACTGCCCCCAGCACGGTCCTTGGCTGCCTTCTGTTTCTTACTTCATAATGACATTGAGGCACGGGGCTGGGTTGGTGAAGGAACCATTTGATTTCGAGGAGCAGCTTGAAGCCGCTCTGGTCCCTTTGATAAAGAATAAGCCTGCCGAGTGGTTCAAAGAGGTCCTTACTAAACCCGTCGTTAGACCAGGACAAACCAGTGCGTCCGTTCCCTTCCTTATTCAACGACTCACGTCAGGCGACGGCGACACGTATTACGTGTCAACACCCAGCCTCATCGCCTGGGATCTTGGGCATCCAGCATATATACGGTGGAAGATTGATCACAGGCCTTCTGCCTTGGAGGATTCATCGGAGCTGGCTCTTTTGTTTCTTCTTTTGTTTGTATCCTCCGGTGACAGAGTTCTGGAGCTAAGGGGTATCTTCAAGAGCCTGCTGGATCGAGGCTTTTCTCCTCTCAGCCTGACTGGCATTCCTGTGGGCAATCCGCCCGAGGAGTGCATGACACGGTCGGAACTCAACATCTGGGAGCTCTTTGTGATCAGCTTTCTGCAAAGAAACCCTTCGGTCACAGTGGCGCCAGCAAATCCCTACAGTACCTTCTTAGAATTATTCTTGGAGTCGGGAGCCGACGCGGATCTTGCGGTATCCATATCTAACAAGGGCGAGGAAGGAAGGTTTGCCACGTTGGTTGTTGACAGAGAGAGGCACCGTCTAGACATCCCCACCGACGATTTCAACATTGATGTTGATCGTATCGATACCGCAAAATACCGTGACCCGCACGGAGATGGTATTCTGATAACGCTCATTGATATCATTAATATCTGGAGGTTCGAGGACAAAGAGAGATTGATTGGATTAGTTAAGAGAAAACAGGGAGGGGATCAGAGGAGCTTTTTCCTCGTATCTCTGCTAGGTGAGTATGTGCCAAGGTACGAAAAGGTTCAGAAATTGACATTTTTCAGGCCTTGTTTTGGCGCTGATGCTGGTAACACTCTATCAACCCAAGCACGGCATGAATATTGTATGAGTTGGATGAATCGACTCGACTTAGAATGACTGGTGGACGTTGCTTGGTTGTCGTTGACCCCATACGCAGGTGCTACACCATGGCGGCCTGTCAAAGATTCCCTAAGTTAGTCGCTCTGCATTCTGAGCCATTCCTATGAGTATACTTGATAAGTATTCCTAGCGCTGACCAGATTGGGGGTTGACAGGTTCTACAGGATTTAAATTGTGTAACAATGTTCTCTTGTATAGAGCTGTTGTATCTTCATTTCCTGATTGGGATGGTATACACGCTGAGTCAGCCACCCTTATGCATGCATTTCTCGTGCCCAATAATAATGCGAGATCCAAGAAATGAAAAATCCTCAGAATCTCCCAAACAAATGATGTCACTGCCGTCGCGGATTGATGAGGATGGAACCATGGATGCATCTAGGAGTATGAACCTGTTCTTGTCGATGAACTACTCCGTATAGTTCTGAAGTTAAATATCCATCTACTAAGTCTGTCTATACAGGGACCTCCTCCGTATTAATAATAATGATGGTGATGTACCTGCAGCAACGTGCATCGGACAATATCGCATCCTTCTTGTCAACTGTGGAGGCGAACGTGTCCGTCGTTTCATCCTCCTTCATCCTCCTCCATCCTCTCTCCATCCTTCTCTCCACCTCCTGAATCATCCCTTTCTTTCTTTCGTTCTTTCTTCTTTCTTCCTTCCTTTCTCTTGCCTCTCTTTCCTCCTTCTCCTATCTACGGGTCCCTGTTTTCGAGTTTTCTACCAGTCCCATTTCTCCCTGTTATTGGCCAACTCCCGCGGGTGATCCTCCCCCCTGAACCCCTCCCATTCGTTTAGCTCGACTCTCTCACTCTCTCCTTTTCTCTCATCCTTCCTTCTCCCTCCTTCGTCCTTCTCCCTCCTTCTCTCGCCCCTCCCCTCCCATCCATCCTTCGTCATGAAGATAGTGCTCTGGTAGTCATCTGTCCTTCGTTTCATCCCCCCCTCCCGCCTGTCCTTCCTTCTGGCGGCTGGTTCCTCTCCCCCGGAATTTCTCGTCTTCGGCTGGATCTTTCGAAGCTCTCTCTCTCTCTCTCTCTCTCTTCCCTCGTAGATCTCACTCTCGTTTCGTCAATCATTCGATATGATTGTCCCAAAACCCCCCGTCGCCCTCGAGGGCCATTGTTCCGTCATTCACAACAACATTCTCTACACTTACTCGGCCAACGCCTTTCTGTCCATCCCCCTCGAACGCAATGCCACTTGGTCCAAGCTACCCATGACGGATGTCCCCGTCTCCGATGCCGCCTGTGTTAAAGGGGGCCTCGAGGGAAAAGATGACCAACAAGCCCTCTATATCGTCGGCGGTACCAATGCCAAAGGGAATCCCCCCGGACTGCAGCGCTATTCCTTCAAGGATAAACAGTGGAAGACCATCGATGCCGTCGATCTCAACATGTCGAATCGCACCTCCCATCGGGCTGTCTATCTCAAATCATCCTCCTCCCTCCTCGTCTACGGTGGTCATCTCGACGGCCAGCCCATTGGTTCCTCCGATACCTTCGTCATCAACACCGCCGCTCCCTACAATCTTCTCTCCTTTTCCGCCGCCAAAGCCTCGCCCGCTCATGTCCCCGTCTTGTTGCCGTGGAGCGATCAGAAAGCCGCCCTGGTCGGCGGCGACACCGCTCCAAGGAAGGTCCATCTGTTCGATCCTGAGAACGGCTGGGAGAGCTCGCCCGTTTCCCTCGCCGACCCGCTGTCCGACGATGTCCAATGTGCCATGATCCGTGCTTCCGATGGAAGCAAAATCCTTCAGACCTTTGACATGAGTGTCTCCCCCAACACCGTCACCAGCCTGGCTTTGCTCAACCCGGGCGGAAATCCCGCACGACCAGGGAAAGTCGTCGGCCAGTCCGCCACCCGCAAGAGAAAGAGAGGCATCTCCCTCGACAACTATCCCACATACGACGACAAGTTTGCCTCCTCCACCAAACGCCAAGACTACTCCCTCGCCCAGGGCGACAACAACCTAGTCGTCATCTCCAACGGCGGAGGCACCGACTCGCTGGCCATCTTCAACCAATCCTCCAACAGCTGGGTCAACGCCACAAAACTCTTCTATGGTGACCAGTCGGAGCAACAGATTCTCGCAACGGCCACATCCGCATCCCCCACCGCCACCGCAACGGGCGCCAGTGAAACCACCACCGCTGCCGACTCTGGGTCAAACAACACCGGAACCATCATCGGAGCTACCCTGGGTAGCATCCTCGGTCTGGGAGTCATCCTCGTGCTCATCCTCCTGCTCATCAAACGCAAGAAGGACCAGCTGAAGCGCACCGCTCAAGACCAGGACAGGGACCGCCTGAGCTTCCAGGATCAGGGCATGGAACCCCTGACCCAGTCCGCCTATCCCATGGCCAAGAGCCCCGCTCCGCTCGCCGCCTCGTCCGTAGACTCCCTGGCCATCTTCTCTGGAAAACTTGGCGACGAAAAATCGCCTCGATCCGCTGGCGGATTACCCGCATACCACCACAAGAACGCCCCCAAGCCCAGTCCCCTCAGCACCATCCAATCGAGCCGCGACGCCGCAAGCACCCCCGGTGCCCTCGACAAGGCCATCGAAGCCCAGGAATCCGTCCCCGGCGGCGGTCGTCCAGGCGATCGTCGCACCAATGAGGGCTGGAGCCAGTACTTCCAGGACAACAGCGCTACGAGTCTCGTCGGCATGCAACCTGAGCCGACTACGACCGCGACGAATAAACCCGAGGATCGCACCAGCGTCTGGCCCACGACGACCCTCACCCCATTGAACTTTGCCTTCCTGGAGGAGCCCAAGCCGCTGGGCCGGGTCATCAGCGGCAGTCCCACCACCGAGCACGCCGCCTCGCCCAAGGACGGCCGCCACATCGCCATCCCCGAGAGCCAGTCCGCGCGCATCTCCAGCGCTGACTCGGTTAGCGTCGCCTCCGATGACGACTACGACCGGCGTGAGGACCACCACTCGCGGAGCTGGATCGGCCGGCCCCCCAGCAGCACCTACAGTCGCAGCTACTACAACCCGAGTAGCCGCGACCTGCCGTCGTCGGTGCATCCGCCGTACGAATCGATGCGCGCCAGCACCAACACCCGCGGCTCCAGCGTCGTCATCCCCGACACCCTCGAGCCGCTCCCCACGCGCAATACCAACATCAATTCCGACATGAGTTGGCTGAATCTGAACGCCGAGCGTTGATCACTCTCCTCTCCTTCACACATACGCCTCCCCCTACTCCATACCCGCCGTCTGTCCTTATTCCTCCTTGCTCCTACGGAGTCCATCGCATGCACCCAAAACCGTCCTTTGTCGTGATCATCGTCTTTGCATATCGTTTGCCGTTCTGATCCCGATCGAGCGTTCAAGCGTTCCTTCCTTGTTCGATTCCATTCTGTTCTGTTGTTCCATTCGCAGCCGGTCATTGACGAGTCCCTCCATCATTTGTTGTCTATGTACGGGTACGGATCTGGTGTTATCTCTGGTTTTGTATATAGAGTTGGATTGGGTCACTACATGTTTCTGCATCTCGACAAGTTCAGTAACGCTCATTCATTCATTCAGTAAACCTCTGGTCCGTATACTACCGAAGCAACAGTCGTCATCGTCATAAGTCATCATCATGTGCATTCTAGTTCCATCAAAACACAACCATATCGAAAGAGTGGCAAAGGCGAAAGGGTTAAAAAACAGACTCGCGTCGTGCCGGGCTAGAAAATTCCTCCACCTCATCCGGATACATGGTCCGCGACACTGCGGCGTGACTACTCGCCCTCCGCGGGAGCACATCCCTCGTGCGACGTTCCCGTCGCAGCGAGCGCTCTCGCTTGAAGGACGCGCGCTCACGCCGCTTCTCATCCGCGTGCTTCCATGACGCCACGACACCCTTGACGCCCAGCGCGGCAAGGCCCACGCTCGCCGCGTCTGAAAGATTCCCCTTCAGGCGCCGCCGGCGGGCCTCCTCGGGCGACATGTCGCCTTCGCGCACCATCTGGGCGTTGCGCTTGTGCTTTTCCATGCTCTCGTGCAGGCCGTGCGCGGCGTGGATCGTCGCGACGGTGGCGAGGCCCGTGGCCACGAGCGTTTCACGGGTGAGTTTCTTATGGTGGCGGTCTTCATCGGTACTGTTGTCTCGGTCAGAATCCTGTTCTGGGGCGGGGTGTGTGGGTCGGGATCGTGGCGTGGTAGTGGTCTTGGAAGTGGTGGTGTTCGTGGATGTATGTGATGGTAGACCTACGTCTCTGGGATGCCTGGACCTCCTGGAGCCGCCGTGGCGGCCCCGGCCGTACTCGCTGTCCCAGTCATCATCTGAGTAGTAGTAGCCATCGGCATCGTCGGGACCATCGTAACGCGACGACCGGTGTCTGTGACGACGGCGCGGCTCGTCCCGCTCTTTTTCCTTGCTACTATCGAGTCCGAGGGCCTCTAGCCCGCGACTGATGTAGTCCGACACGCTGCGACTGCGCGGTCGACGGGTCCGTCGTCCCGACGAGGACTCGCTCTCATCGTAGCTGCCGTCGCGGGAGAGCGACCGGCCGCGGCGCGGGCGAGATCGAGACCGCTGGTAGCGGCTCCAGGCCTCCTTTCCGGCGGCCGCGAGAGCGCCTGTGGCGGCAAGGTCTCTCACACGGCTGTGACTCCGATGACGACCGCCAGTCCTGGAGCGCGAGCGCGAGCGTGGGCCGTTAACGAAGTGGTTGGCGGCCAGACCGGCGAGGGTGGACTCGATGATGTGGCGCTTGGAGTGTTTGGAGGGGTCCCGGTCGACGAGGCCATCTGTGCCGCCGGCCGTGAGGGCGGCAGTGAGGATGCGTTTGCCTTTCTCGCCGGTCCACTCGCCTTTGTCTTTGCGCAGACGGAAGGCTTCGACGGCACCGGCGGTCACGGCGGCTTTGACGGCCTGCGCGATGCGCTGCTCGCTCCGCTCGCGACGGTGGCTGCTGCGGTGTCCCCGTGTTGGCGATGGCGAGTACGAGTACGGCCGGCCGTGGGGATCGCGACGGCCGCGACTACGGTTGCGCTCATGGTGTCGCGAGCCGCTGGATGCAGCAGAGCCCAGTCCTAGAGCGCCAAGCGCCTGTTCGGAGAGGGACTTGCGCCGGCGGCGCGGCGGGGAGCGACTGGTTGATGGAGAGCGGGAGTATTTGCGGTGGCCACCTGGAGAGGTCAGCTTCGAGTGGAACTAGTGGGATGTCCATGAGGCTGAGACATACGTCGGTCATCGTGGTGTCTGGAGTGCCGGCCTCGACTGGGACGATAGTAGTAGTCGGACTCATCATAATATGGGGCACCTCGGGCACCCCCGCCCATTGACTGCGAGCGTCGCACGCTCTCCTGGACGGTAGCAGCTCTGGAATGTCGCGGGGGAGGATAGCCGTTGCCGTACTCGTAGGCGTAGTCGCCTGGTGGATAGTCGCGGGGGATCTCCTCGATAGATTCATCGCTGCGGTTGTGGCGCGGGACGACATCCATGTGCGAGGGATGGTTCCCGTAGTAGTAGTCCTGGGCGTACCCTGCGGCCGGCCGCGAGGGGCGATCACGGGTGGGGGGATAGTACTGACGGTCGTCGTAGTAGGCCATGGCGGCAGGGGGGCTAGACAAGAGGGCTCATGGGATGAAAAGAATAGATGGAGGATAGTTCAAGAAGAAGATGAGTTTGAAGAAAGATAGAAATGAGGGAGGTGAAATAATCTTTAGGATAATACGAGAAGTGTGGCGAGGGGCGGGGCAGCCTTGTGACGTCGTCCGAAGATGGTGCGACAAGGCGTTTCGGGGCACTCGAAGAGACGAGATCATTCGACAACCGAGGGCCAGGGGGGTCTGTGTCTGGAGCAGACGGGCAGACGGGCAGACGGCTGACGGGCTGGCGAGTTTGAGTAAGATGAAGAGGGAGAGTTGTCTCCACGAGAAAGAGGATGTTGGGAGGTGTTGAGAGATGTCTGGTTGTTTCTTTATATTTCAGGGAAAGCAGAGGCTGGCTGACTAACCCATGACATCACTCCATCTTCAGCTCCCTTGCAGCATCCCGTTTGCACCGAATATCAAGAAATATAGATGGTCAATTGTCTCAATGGCGGCTATACTTCCAGTGTACACACCTTTCCCCATGCGTTCCTGACCCAGTTCTGGCCCGCGTTTCCCCCAATGGGCCAGGGTCCCAGATCCGCTCGTTCCATGGTTCCAGTCGGCAGCAGATAAACACAGCGAGATGGTATCATTCATGTGTCTCCATAAGACATCGTCCTCAAGGACGGTCAATCCCCGTGGGGATCACCAGATACTGTACATCCAAGGCCCATATACTCCAGTTAACCAAGAACTCAGTCACATACAACAACAAACAATGAACGCTGAGAAACCATGACCAAGAAACACAGCCAAGAAGAAAAACCACCAACCATGCCAAATCCAGACAAAAACATCCCAAGAAACATCCAAATTCAGTCAGTACATATGCATCCAGCCACTTCCCATCAATTGATACACCAATGGAGTGATCCAAACTGATCTACCGGGTTTTCTCATCGGTCGTTTGACCGAATGCAGTCTATTCCTGCTCTCTCTCCGCCATTCTCAGGCGGTAGAAGCAAAAGCCACGAGAGGTGCCGCACAGCAGTCACTCTCCCCATGGCTACACCCGACGTTTGGAATGAGCCACCGTTTCTCCAGCGGGTCCAGTCGCGGTCCAACGCAGCCAGAGAATTGATGAGATGGAAAGCCAGTGACAGAAAGAGAAAGGCAGTTGGATATGTCCGCCAATGCATCCGTTCATCAAGGTCGTTTATGACATCGTACCGTAAGGCTGCGCACGGCGACTGCCGCTGGAAGCCATCGGACTCCTTCCCGTCATCTGGTCGTACGCACCCCCATCCATCTGCGACTGCGATCGGTTGTGGTTGTACGATGACGACGCACCTCGACGAGCCGTCCATCCACCCTGACCATCATTCTGCATTTCCTCTGAGTGTGTCCGATGCGTCCGGATGTGTTGCTTCATGTTGTCCTTGCGCGTGAATGCCTTGTTGCAAATCGGACAATGGACGCTCTTCTCTCCGGTATGCTTCTTCCCGTGACGGGCGGCATGTCCGGAAGTCGTAAAGGTCGCCGAACAGCCGTGGCTGGCAGCGAACGGACACGGGTATTTGTTCTTTCGCGGCTTAGGGGCCATTGTGTCCTTGGTCCCACCGATCGACGTGGGCGGAGACGGCGGGTCGGTCACCGAGGTGGCGCTCAGCCGTTTCTCCGGGGAGCCCGCTGTCGATGCAGTATAGGCGTGGGAATCGGGCCGGCCAGATTGGTAGTAAGAGCTGGTGGTCGTGCTGCTCATGTAGTCGTAGGAGCAATCGGACGATCCCGGGGACGCTGGCTGCGTGGATTCGGAGACAGGATCAAATGCAGGCCGAGGGACCATGGGCGATACTGCCCGTGATTCGTAGGTCCGTCCATAGCGCGACTCGGAGGCTGACGATTGATAATATGTTGATGGGTAGGGGTACGATGACGGAGAATGGTGTCGAGCGGATCGATGGGATGATCGAACGGCAAATGCGGGATTATCATCATTGTTCAGGATGGAGACAAAGCTCGCTTTGCAGCTGGCCATTTCCTCTGTGGGCCTCGAAAGTGAAGAACTATACCAGGGTGAGTCTGGGTGCACTCATGCAATGGGCTTGTTCAGGTAACCACCAGACGGTTCTTTCGTCTGATATATCCGTCCGGAGAATAATGCCGGTACCAGGCGATATTTACTCCAAACAAACCTGCCCAGCCAGGGGAGCCTCCACAAACAGGGGGAAAGACAGAAGTACCTACCTACCACTTTCTTCGAGGATGTTTGTCGCTTTTCTTCGTGTAACACGCACACGATCCGTTGAGAGGCACTCGGAGCAGATCTCACAACGACCCACCGGCGACTCGAGGAGAACCTGGTCGTCGTATTTGTGTTTGGCCGGACCGACTTCCGGGGCGAGCAAGCACCCACGTTCTGGATCGAAGGAGAATCCGGAAATGGCCAATGCCAGCCGCCGGGTCAGACAGTTGTCGGACAAGCAGGAGATTTCTTTTTAACTCGACGCCACCGATCCGTGTTGACGGCGGATGCAGGCAACCCTTAACGGCGGAGCAGACTGGGGTGCTGGTGGTATTGCAGGAAGTTATGAAAGAGAGGTGTTTCACACGGGACAGGCTCGGAACACAGTCTTCCAGAGAAGTGTCGAGCAGATGAAGAGGAAGAAAAGAGAAGATATGGTAAGGGTTATGAAAAGGGGTATCAGGATTTACTCCGTAAAGATATAAAGTGGGAGGGATTCTAGGTCGGGGAATTTGGATGATCGGTAGATGTCAAATCGATAGGAGATAAGGGTTCGGTGGAGAAGAACGGGAGAGAAGAAAGGAAGATGAAGAAGGAGAGACAGAATGAAGAACAGAAAGGAGGAAGAGAATTGAAGTCGAAGGTGAAGTCGAGAAGATGAAGAATGGCGGATGGGGAGGAAAGGGGAGAAGAAGAAGAAGAAGAAGAAGAAGAAGAAGAAGAAGAAGAAGGATGGATGGATATCTTGAAACCGGTCCAGGGTCTCTCTTCAGAGAAGCTCTGGCCAGGATGGATGGGTTTAGCCCCGTGAGTTTAGTTGACTTAGTGGCCCTTAGTTTGGTGGAGGCCGGTGGAGCCCTAGGCATCAGTATTTACTTTGGTATTATTGTCGTATTATTGTCGCTTTTGGAGTTGTTGGTCTCTCGGCTTTCTTCATAGAGTGTCCTCTGGTCCTTCCAGTCTCTTTCGTTGACGAGGAGAAATATCAATCAATACAAGAAATGATAAAATCTACGGACTGGTTTCGATGGCTAGACCACTACTAATCCAGTGGATATCGACCCATGGCAACTCTAATCCCCTCCAGCGAGTATCTCCGAAGTACAGCCAGCGGTGGTCCACCAGCATCTGGATCCATGGCAGGGAACAGCCACCTCGGGTGTCGTGGCTTTGCCTCGTCGGCATAAAACCCATGATCAGAATAATGCCAGACTATTAATCTGGGCGTCCCGATCCAGGGGACTCCTCGGCGCCAACCACCAAGACAGTTAGTGAGGTCCCTGACTGGTACGTGTCTCTGTCGTCAGCTGAATAACCCGTTCTCCATCAACGGTGGTGTTCACCAGATGGTGCTGTGTACAAAGTTAGGTACTTCAGTCGAGTCGGGGATCCAGTGACCGAGGACCGACCTCTAGGTATCTGTATTACCACATAGGGGATCGTACAATACCATACGAGCAAGATGTGATTTCATCTAATCCTGGTACGATAAAATTCCAAGTTGGATCCAGGGTTCCCCTATGTCGTCTGGTAAATGCCCTCACTAGCGTACCTACACTGTACATTGTGGCAGCATTACCAGACCCTTCCGTTAGATAGTTGTAGCCGACTACTCCATAGAGTAGACAAGAATAGGCCTGATGATGCACCTCTGATCCCACAATCCTTAAAATAGATGCCACTATCTCGCCCTGTCCACGTCTTGGCTCCAGAAATCGCCCGATGGGTGCGAGCGGCAACGTTGATCGATATCAACTGTCCGTCGCTCGTACTGGCCCATCGTTACCCGACCCGGTAAAGTGCCCCTGAATTCGACGAAATCAGAACGAAACGAATGACCGAGCCTTACGGACAAGCTTTTAGCCACAGGGGGGATGAAACCGTGGTTCTCTATCCTGCATTAGTTATGGGTGCCATGTCTTTCTACTGGTCCGATGCCAGGATCTGTCCGTACCCCTCTTATGAATGGCGCATAACCATGTCCCTGCTAAGGAAGTTTCCCCCTCGTGGTCAAACAGACCGGATTTCAGAATTAAGTTGGCTTTTTTTTTGTTCCGTAGATTCTTTCATTAGTGTCTCTTGCCTTCCCCGAATCCGAACCCGGATTAGGCACTCTCCTCCGTTGTCTCGGAGTTAACTGTCCAAGCGAGTGTATCGCGGGTATAGCAACCAGATCACACACAATCCGTGGTATCAAAGTAATCATTCAACTGCCGCATGCCTGTGGTGATAGCACTGGCATACGTAGCTTGCTGACACGGTTCTGCCGGCGTTCGGTGGAGACGAGCAAAGGCGGCTCTTTCATAGGCCGGAATCAACAGAGGGACACTGGGTCTCGATTTCTTGTTTTCTCTAGTCTGCGTGCTAACGTACGATGGTGGGCGTATGCCCGATATTCTGGAAGTCGGCCTGTCCCACTGGGCCACTCACAATGGTGGTGTCTGTCCCTTTGGGGCGTCGTTTGGAATAATTCACCTCCATAGGAGCCACCGTGTGGGCGTTCGTACCAAGAATAGACCGCCGCAGCGAGAGCCAGGATAAGCCTAATCACCGGAGACGTTGCTTCGCTTGCATCGTGCATACGTATGTATGAACTCAGTGCCGAGACGTGTCGATAGAAAATGGCCGAGGCTGTCAAAATGTGCGTGTATACCTTGCATGAGCATTAGAGGTCTCTATCAAATGGAAGTAAGTATTACTTCCTCGGTGGTCAGTCATACCAAAGATCTCGCCAACTACCTATGATCATCATCCACAAGAGTCTGCATACCCGGACGATACTCTCGAAGCTCGCCCTTCTGTCCCATACCGCACTAGCATTCTTAGCCCACGAATGACTTGATCGACTGATCTAAGTGACAGCCACGAAGGCCGGGCTGTGTGCATACGTATGTGTCAACGTCGTCGAGCAACGCACACTTCCGCAAGTGGGCTGTGCAGGCGCACGCAACGGACTTTGCTCTTGGGAACAAGCACGTTGGCGCAGAGATCGACAGGCAGATGCGCTCCATTCGATTCGTCTGTCGTGCCGCAGACGGAGATGATAGACACCAGCTTTCATCATCGGAAAGCTTGGCGCTGAGATCCCGGGCCAGATGCGTAGACTGATATCTGGTCCGACTGAATCAAGATAGGCCTTAGCTCTGTATCCACGTATGCAATCGTTGAGTCCTCCGTAAGGTGGCTGGGTGACCCAATTCACCAACATGCCCATGCGCGTACTACTGCACTTTAATTAACTTGTGGACTCTAGTATGCTCCTCCCCTCCACCACCGGAGCTAGGAGACTGACGAATCATGCCTAACGCGTCAGGGCTACGGCCCTGAGCCAATGATCGTGGTTTCGGTTGGGCTTTTGCGCCGTCCCTGACGTGTGGATTAGTCGATTTGTGGGATTTGTCGTCGCCGGAGCTTTTCTATAGGAGGATGGCGCTGGGGAGTGCGCCTCCAATGTGATTGTATGCAGGGTATATTGAGAATGGGGTTTGGTGGGGATCGCCTATCTCGGCGCATAGAAGACAGAACGTAGATGCCTTGGGATATCCAGTCGGAGATAAGGCAACCCAATCAAGGAGATAGAGCGGTTGATGACAGTGATGTGATCAATAGCCATACACGTATGGTAAGGTCATGCATACGTACGATTAGGGCACACCAGTCTGACAGCACGGAGACCTATCCGAGAAAATGGGCTGAGACGCCAAGCGTCACCAAAGATGCTGATCAACCAGTCCTGGGTCTGGCCAAGTACGGGTCGATCTGGGCATGCATCTCAGACGAGCGTATACGACGATACCGGGCTTGGATGGGGAAGGGTTCCAAGCCTGGGTGAAGGCGCAGGAATCCCCTAGTACGGGCCCTCGATGGAACCATCACCGGCGCTAGCTCTCTTGGTGCTGTTGTCCGGATGCATCTGGGATGAGGTACTGCTCCTGGATGATTCTCCTCCTGCTCCTTCTCCCCCTCTTTGCTGGCGTTGGTCCGTCTGGTCCGTTCGGCACAGGAACTCCGTAGTCTGAGACTAAACGGCGAACTACTCCAGGTCCCTACAGTAGCTTGATCCTTCCGGGCGAAACCTGCACCCTACCTACAATCTGGTCGTATTTCGTATTCTGGCTTGATTCTGATTTGCTATTGTGAGTGTCTGAATTCCAGTGGGAATCATACGGTCCACTTCACGATGACTCCTTCCCTTGTTCCCCAGGCTGATGCACCAGCCATCAACCAAGCCTATCCGCTGGTACCGAGCCACTCAGGAGAAGCTAGGAGACACCCTATGGAGGACCTAGTTTTCACCCAAGGGACACCCTGGTGGAGTTCGCTAAGGAGGACTAGGTACCGAGCAGAGGTCCCCATCGTATCAACGTTATGTTGAGCCGGGTCTTCGGATGAAACTGACCGAGACCTGCCTGCTTTGTCAGCGGAACCGACCCACTCCGAAGAAATTAACAAGAAAATAAAATAAAATAAAAACGGGTCTTTTCTTGCTGGTCCAGATCGACGAGAACTCATGAATTAAACAATACTCTGTTCTAAACTTCTCCTATAGAGATTTCGGATTGATGGGTTTACGGAGTACGTATGTATGTCTCTGCGACTGCATCTGATGGATCACGAGATCTCAGCCTGACTCGAAATCCCTGACTAGTTCCCAATCGGGCGTAGAGTCTACCTATGTATCTCACAGTGCCCTATCAAGAACCACACAGGAGACTAAGACAGAACCAGGGGGTCTCGAAGAACTTGATCCCCAGGTCCCTGAAACGCGCAACGTCGAATATCCAGCCAATTGAACGACCAGGAGATTTTACTGCTTAACCTTCTCGTCCGAATTCTTCCGGACGTCCACATCATTTCGAAATTACCGTCCAGGGTTTTGAGTGCTGTGATGTGTTCGTTTGCGAGTGTAGCCCAAGACAAACGGCGTTATCAGAATAATCATCTTGGCACTGCATGTTGCTTATGGACGGACCCTGGTAACAATGACCATCGGATAAGACACTGCCCTGTAATGAGCCAACGGCCGAAGTTTTGCCATGCCGGACGTAAATATCTACAGGGCGATAAGCCAGACCCGGAGGGGCAACGCAATGGTCGATCCTGCATGGCCACGGAAAGATCCCGTGCAGACCTCCATACATATGTAAAGTCCAAGTCGTGAAACAGCCACCCGAGTCCAGACGTGGACCGTGTTGCGGGGGGAGAGGTGGTCGTCAAGCCATGGTCCAACTAGATGATGAAACACTGGCTGGTTGGCTTGAGTCTGATGAAGAGGCTGTAGGGACTTACAAGCCAGAATAAGGCCTCCAGCTGACTCGATAATATAGATCTTCAGGGTCCGAAAAGAAGGTTTTGGGGCCCGGAAACGGGAACCTTACCAAGTACCGTGTGTGCTGACTCGAGACGAGCCTGGACCGGTATTGTCCTGTATCGACCCGTCTGGACCCCCCGGCTAGCCGTCTTGCCGGTATTTTTCTCTTGATTGTTTAGTCAGGTATTGTTTATGCACTTCTGTCGGAGGAAAAAAAATCAGTCCGATAGATTGATAACTCGACCGCTGCTGCATAAGGTGCAGTTCGAGTCAACAGTCTAATACACTTGGGCTAGCTGTCGCGTGCTTTCGTATGCTTTACTCTATGTGGACTAGGGTAAACAAGTTGAGGGGAGATACACCTCCTACAGAGTATTCATCTTCGAGTACAACCATCCTCACGCATGACCTCTACAAATCACCTCAACAGACTACTACTACTACCCCGTACAATCAATCTGATCTAGCCTTCAATCTGCAATCCCCGACCTCAGCTATATCCTGAGGATTCGTCATCCGCGGCGTCATGCAGTGGAGTTCTGGCCATGGCCGGGTTTGCATACCAGATTTGTCCAAGATTCGACTCCCAACGCCACAGGGTTCGTCCCAGTGGCAGCCACGACGACGCAGGCTGCGTATGCCGCACTCCCAGCCCCGTTCTACATCTATCTAGGCTCTTCTTTAGCTCAGGCTAAGCGTTTCCGCTAGCGCTGCCATCCTACGTAAGCCTGTCGTGACACCGAGCCACACCGATGCACTACCAGCGACTTCATGGAGCCCGCTCCATCACATCTCCATCTACGGGGTCCTGTCCCCATCTGCTATCTGCAAGGCAGACACATTGTCCTCGGTTAGATGTCATACGCGAAGGGCTGGTGGAGCGCCTTTGTTCGCTTCCCTGTGTTTGGTTGCAAAGATTCGCCGGCTCGATAAGCGTGATAACTTTATTGTCGCTTCCTTGTACTTACGTAGGTGCATACGAATGCTCGCCGGTCCGGTGGTGGGGCCGGCGCCAACGCGAGCGCCAGGCAGGGTCGTCGACAGAGACTCACGGGCAGCGTAGAGGGAGTTGGGCTTTCGCTGGACCCTCGAATCTGTGGCTTGCTGCACGGTCTTGCGCTGCCAACAGAATCATGGTCATACGAATCCAGTATTCGATCAGCCATGGGGAATTTTTGCCAAGTCAAATGTTCCGAGTTGAATGCTGGGAATTTAGGGAGTTCTCGCCTAGTACCATGGCTCGTGGGTGCGTGGATCAACCCTATCCGAGAATCTCAATGCTTTGTATACAGAGCCAGGCCTACATGGGCTTTCAGCTGCTCAGTGCAAACAACGATCCCGCATCACGAGTAGTTGGCGTGACGAGTTGTTGGAGGACACGCACGCTTCAGCCACGATCACCCGTCGTCTACCCATCTAATCAGCAATTGACACAGTCTGGAACCATTCGGTATGCGGTCCAGGGCTTTGGCCCTCGTCATGACGACGACGACGCCCGCTAGAAGGGCCATGCCCCGGTCATTCCTCTATCTCACACCCTCCGTCTAACTGTAAAGGACCAGATTGGGATGACGATCCGTTCGCTAAGCTTCAACTGGAAGGAGGCTATCCTAGCGTGTGGTAAAAAGACCTGACTACCGTTCTTAAAGTCTTGGCTACGCGTAATGCCGGTCAGGCATTGTCAAAAATTGGACTCCGTTGATTGTTCGAGACTCGTCGGATGATATGTCCTGGAGTAGCTCTGGCTAGCCGATGCGTCGACCGGCCGTCAATCAATTTGCTACCTCCCAGGGATATATGGGCGGTAGCCAGGAGCATAAGTATGTATGTTCTACTGGAGTCGAGGGTCCAGGGTGTAGTGGGCGTACTTGCTGGAAGTGCAGAAAGGATCCTGTAGGGTCTGTAAGAATTGGTAAGGGGTCCATCACGCAGATGCTTCAGCACCAAAGACAGACGCATCACACTGTGGAACTGGAGATTTGGAAAGTAGTTGTACAATCCTAGATTCGAACTGGCTTGTCTGAGTAGCAAATGATTTTTCATGCATTCGTAAATCATGACTTGATGGCATGCAACCTTTGGTCATAACATAACAATTCACACGTGTCTTCGCACCCGCCCAGCATCACATCATCTCAGCTTCCTTCTTGTGTAGTATGCCAGTCCATGAACACAAGAACTCATGAACTCATGAATGCAATAGAGTATACATCACCGCATCGGCACCCCTTCATCTTCTGCGTGCCCAGCTAACAGATGAGGTTAATAGATATCACCATGAATAGCTCAGTTCAGAACTCGCCGATACTCCCCCTTCTCCTCCATCTCCCGCAACACCCGCTCCGCCGTTCTCGTCGCTTCCATTCCGGCCGGTGCACCGCAATACACCGTGGAATGAATAATCGCCTCTCGAATCTCGAGCTCGCTCAAGCCGTTGTTGATCGCACCCCGAACATGCACTGCCAGCTCGGGTGTGCGGTTCAGCGCGGTCAACAGACCGATGTTGAGGAGACTACGCTGTTGGCGACTGAGACCCTCGCGGTTCCAGACATTGCCCCAGGCCCATTCCGTGACCAAGTCTTGCATTGGGCGAGAGAACGCATTCGAGTTAGATGACAGAGAACGGTCAACATGTTCGCTGCCCAGGACATCCCTGCGGGTTTGAAGGCCTTTGTCGTAGGTGGTGGGTTCAGGCACAGCAGGGAATTCCTGTCGTTCGGGTTCTTGCGGTTTTGGTTTTTGAAGTCCCTCTGGGTGCTCGGAGTTCTGGGCTTTCTTGGCCTTGGCTTTGGCTTTCCCGGCCTTTTTCTTTTTATTCTTCTTGTTCGTGGGCTCGACAGGAGGAATCGATACACCTTCAACAAGAGGGGCCTGGCTTGAATCGGTGCTGGCATCCTGAGGTCCCGGTTTGTCTCCAAGCTGAAGGTTCTCAAGGAACTTATTGGCCTGGGCAATTGCGGATTGATCGGAAACCTCCGCCTTCACCGTCTCCTCTGCCTTGTCCTGAAACATGGCCTCTGCTAAAAGACGTGAGTCAGCGAGCGGTAAGGAAGAACCAACAATGGGAGAATCAATTGGAGTGATATAGGTATGAAGAACCAACGTTTCCGCTCTCTTGGTACATGATCTGACGCCCAATGGAACGGTGTGCCGCATAGTCGACCCCGCAATCAGGCAACAAAGAAGGGGACAGGAGGAGGGACAATATCATACCAGGTTCATTTTGAAGAGTGGCTTCAGGCTGAACGCCGTTGACTTGCGGTCGTGTTTCAATATCGGCAAGAGGGACCCAGCCGACATGAGTGTCGGGGCTGCATGTATGCTGGGGTTTGTACTCATTGACCTGGGCCTGCACCGTATCTCGACGCACATAAAGGCGCACTTGATAGGGACATTCCGGACCACTAAGACAGCGGGTAAAGAATCTTTTGTGGTCGGATTTGACGACCCGAAAAGACTGTTGCTGGTCGATGGTGTGTTGAATCAAGGCGGCTCGTCCCTCCTCCAACGAGGGGAACTTCAGGCCTCGGCGCCACTTGATCTTTGGTTGGGAAGACATCAGAAATGATCGATCGAAGCGAATCTGAGTCAGCTGTAGATTCAATGGGAGCGGAAAATGAAGAAAGCTTGTGCTGTGCAGACGGGAATATTGACCGAGTGAATGGAAAGTCGTGGTTGTTCTCCTGCCACCTTCCGATTGGCCCCAACCTCCTCGTTTACACCTTTCCTCATCTGGACTACAACTACCTCTCCCTTTTTACTCGGCCTCCCTGTATACGTACTAGGTACCTAACTGTCGCTTTTTCCAGGACAACACGATCCTGTCTACAGTCAGTCCCAGGGCAGCATGTTCGATGAGCGCCGTTTCTGACCCTTAAGGGTGAGCCGCTGAGCATGAAGGGTGGTGTACTCCAGCCCCTACTATTCAATTAACGCCCTTTCAGGAGATATTCCACATGGACAGGAACATTCCTGGTGGCTTCATTCTGGCTTTATTCAGCCTCCTCCCCGGCCCCCTGATGAAGGGTGGCGACAATGGACTACGCGACGTGCTAAGCTCACGCCTTGGGTGAGCGGAATGCTGGTGGATGCGCTCCTTGCGCGCGTCCCTATGTCTGCAACCCTATGTCTCATCTGCTTTGATCATAACCTAGGAAGGCACAAGATATGGCAGCAAAGCCCCTAGGAGTGTGACAGTGCCAGGAATGTGACCTCGCATCCCACCTTTCATCCTGACTTCCCAAGGTATGAACAGGTCTGTCCGCGGTGGTCATAGATAGCATTTGCCTGCACGGTCTCCTCAGACAGGGAGCACAAACCGATAATGAGACCAATTGTTCTGCTGGAATGTAGAACCAGCTAAGAGACACGAGGGTTTCGTGTTCATACCCACGGACAGCGCGAACTCTAAGCCGCAGTGCGGCATCTGCCACCGCAACGACCGATCATTCCACATGGCGGCAGCGCAGCCCTTCAGGATTCCAGGGAGCGATTGAGGGTGTGCATATATAGTGAGCGCTTTCTCCCTCTACTGATATTCGCGGTCTTCTTCGCTACTCACCATCGTATCTATTAAATTTAGTTGAACCGAGCTTTCGACTCCAACACGTTGCATTACCACTGGCAAGGGAGCCTCGCATCCACCAGAATGACGCCTCTTACCAAACCCATATCTCTTATTTGCCTCGTCCTATCACTGCTGGCTCTCTCCTCAGTCAACTCTGCCTATCCCATCCAAAAATCGAGCAAGCTCAACGCCGTGTCGCAATCGCAATCGCTTTCTGCGCGCTCTCCAAAGCCGGTACGTCCACGCGAGCGCCGCAGATGCTTAGGTTCAACTCACTAACCCATATTAAACAGAGGTTGATGCCCGCCGGCGACAGTCAGAGCGGCCAGACGTACGATGACGTGCGCGGTGACTTTTTCACCCATCTTCTGAGCGCCCTCGGACTCAAGGAGCTCAGCAATCTCAACCACCTCGAGAACTGGAAGGATGACGCGCAGCCTGCCGAGGCCAAGAAGAACACCGACCAAGACAGCAATTCCACGTCTACGGAGGATACCACGACACGCGCACCGGATAGCGTTCAGCATGGCCAGGAGGATGATTTGCGCAACCCGGCAGAAGATCCAATTGGCTTCACTAGCGATCTATTGGACGTGCTGTCGCGGAAGATCCAAGAAGCTGTAGATTCAAGCGATGAACACACCCTGACTTAGATGGCTTGTCATCTTGCGGATGAGATGGTTGGCTTGGTTGACGTTCTTGTCCTTCTTTGCGAGTACTGTGATTTGGTGTATAATATCAGCGGATATGAGTGACGATAATAAAATCGAAAAAGAACTGTCGTGATATAGGTAAATCCGTACAAGAAGTTTGGTTCTCCCAATTGTCGGTCTCCGTGGTAAATCCACCTTAACTCCGGGATGGTTGTAGAACTCCCGTTGATCGACAACCTGCAAATTCCATTTAACCCCATAGTGGAGGTCGTCAATTCATCGGATTCAGAAGAGGATGGACTCCGGGCGAAGGTGGACAGTCACCGAAGACTCCGCGATGGATTATTTAACCACCTCCTGCCGCAACCATCTTCTCCTTCCACTTCACCCTCCAACGAACTCTGGACCAGCACCCACTCCAATCCCATCTTCTAAGAAACGCACCCAAACACCAGCATGCCTTCGCTCATCGATCGCGAAGTCGGCCCAACGGGCTACGGCTTAATGAGTGCGTCTATCCTCCCCCGCCGCGGGGCAATCCCGCATGCGCTATGATCCATCCGATGGCTAACAGCACCAGGAATGACCTGGGTTCCCCAGCCTCCGCCGCAGGAACAGTGCTTCGACGCCTTGAACACCGCTCTGAAACTCGGCGCGAATTTCTGGAACGCCGGCGAGCTCTACGGCACCCCGGAGTACAACTCCCTCCACCTGCTCAACAAGTACTTCACCGCGCACCCGGACAAGGCCAATGAGGTCGTTCTCAGCATCAAGGGCGGGCTGAAGGTCGGCCAGCTCGCGCCAGATGGCTCGGAGGCGAACATCCGTCGCAGCGTAGACGAGTGCCTGCGGCTGCTGGACGGGAAGAAGACGATTGATATTTTCGAGTGTGCGCGTCAAGATCCCAACACGACCGTCGAGCACACGGTGACGGTGCTCGCGCAGTTGAAGAAGGAGGGTAAGATTGGTGGCATTGGCCTCAGCGAGGTCGATGCCGAGACCATCCGGCGAGCGTACGTGTCTCCGTGCACTCTACAGTCTTTTCCTACGGTGTTTGCAAGGCCCTAACGAACTGGCGCAAAACAGACACAAGGTCCACCCGATCGCAGCAGTCGAAGTCGAGCTCTCCCTCTTCGACACGACCATCCTCCAGAACGACGTCGCGAAGACCTGCGCGGAGCTCAACATCCCCGTTGTCGCGTACTCCCCCCTGGGCCGTGGCGTGCTCGCTGGTGCCTTCACGAGCGTGTCTGAGATTCCGGACGGCGACTTCCGCAAGTTCCTGCCCAAGTTCCAGGACGAGGCTATGAAGCAAAACATCAAGCTCGTGAACGAAGTCCGGAGCCTGGCGGAGCGTAAGGGTGTCGCTCCGGTCCAGATCGCGCTCGCTTGGATCTTGACCCTGAGCGGGCGGCCCGGAATACCCACCATCATCCCCATCCCCGGTGGTACTACGTCCGACAAGGTCACGCAGAATTTGCAGGGCGTGCCTCGTCTCACCGATGAGGAGATGGCGGAGATTGATGCTATCTTGGACAAGCACGAGGTTGTGGGTGCGCGGTACTGAGGCTAGGTCATGCATATAGCTTGGGGGACGTGTTATACGTTGAGATGGTTGTAAATTAACGAGACTATATTAATTCTATAACGAATCGAACATATGGCGTCAAGGACATGCTATCGGTTTGGGTAACTACCTAAGATTCTGCTCAGGTTAGCAATGTTCACCTGAGCATGTGTGATAATAAAATAAGAAATTGAAGTCAGATCAAGTGTAGAAGAGTCAACATGCGGTCTCACAAAAGAGGAGATCGTCCGAATTGCAGAATTCTTGATAAAATCATCACGCAAGCGAGGGGTGAGAATGACCCGACTTACCCTGTGGTCAGTAGTATAAATCGTATAGTTAGTTCAATAGATTGGTGGGAGATCAGGTATGCACGGATACCCGAGCTTGTTCTGCGAGTGAAGAGCAATGCATAGTGAAAGAGGAGAGAAGAGAAGAGGAAAAGAAAGAAAAACGGGGGAATTATTAAGGATGGCCTCAATCACGTGCCGCATGCGCATACAGTACTCGACCGCGCATGATTCCCATCCATCAACGCTTCACGCTCTCGCAATCCAGTCCTTCCAGCCCCAATTCACGTTTCCTATCTCTGAACATTCTTCTCCATCTCCCTCCTCCTCGACTCCCCCCAATGGCCGAGTCCCCCGGTTCTCCTCTCTCATCAGCAGGCGGCTCCGACGACATGTCGGACCGCGAGGATACCAAGCAGGGCTTCTCACCCTCAGCGTCAAACCTGCCTCCTTCCAAGCGCCGTCGCACAGGAGCCGCATCATGGGATCGCAATACCCCCGTCTCGACGACTTTCCAGGATGACCTTCCTCCGCCCTCCCCCTCGAGCTCCATCTCCTCAGACACCTCCGGCGAAATCCCCAACTCTCCCGTCACGTTGTCCCTGATCGGGGCCGCCGTCGACGAGGACTACAGCGGCAAAGGCAGCGATCAAGTCACGACGTGTCAGTGGGATGGCTGCGGCGCCGGCGACTTCGGCAACATGGACGACCTCGTCCAACACATCCACAATGAGCACATCGGCACCCGACAGAAGAAGTACTCCTGCGAGTGGATGGATTGCAATCGGAAGGGCCAAACGCACGCCAGCGGCTACGCACTGCGCGCCCATATGAGGAGCCATACTCGAGAGAAACCGTTCTACTGCACGCTACCGGGTGAGTTTGCCTGTCTGGCCTCGGGGCACCGTGGGCGCCCCGTCATCCTGTGTCTCCGCTCAGCTCAGGCCACATCCAACTAACCACCACCATCTCCAGAATGCGACCGGAGCTTCACCCGCTCCGACGCCCTCGCAAAACACATGAGAACCGTCCACGAGACCGAAGCCCTTCGCCCGTCCGACCCCGTGCCCAAACACCACAATGCACCCCCTTCCGTCGCCGGCACCCCCGTCGGCACGCCAGCCGGCAAGCTCCAACGCATCAGGCTGAAGCTGTCGCATCCACCGAAAGATGAGACCGACCAGTACAGCGAAAGCGCCAACGAGACCGCCGGCACGGACGACCTCGACGAGTTCGAGATCCCCGAATTCAGCCCCGAGCTGGGCTTCGACGAGCATGAGATGAGGATGCGTCCGCAAGAGCTCTACCGGCTGCTACGACGGCAGATTCACTGGGCCGAAAAGGAAGGCCTGGGACTACGCGACGAGTGGGAGAAGATCCGACCCAAACGGAAGCAGGCCTGGTTGGAGAAAGAGGCCATCTTCGACGACGTGATTGACGCCCAACTCCGACTGTTCACCCTCCTCATGGAAAGCGAAAGCGCCCCGGCCAATGCGACCAACGGCGTGGACAAGTCTCAAGCACAGCACGCCGGATCAAATGGGATAGAAGCAGATACGAAACAGACTGCTGTCTCAGCGTCTCCTCCATGAGTCTGGTCTCGTCTTTCCGGCTGTCTCCTATGTCCTCTTCTCAGTCTTACTATTCTTCCCTTTGCTCGCCCCCGAGACTTTGCGACTTTCTTCCTTGCTTTCATGGAACTTCAGTTGCTTGGTCCTTTTCTTATTGTTCAGGCTGTTTAATAAGGTCTTGTTTTCCCTACCTCTATCTTGGCCTCCGGGGTATGACCTGAGTCACGGTTTATGCATTCATCTTTTCCAGCACTTGTCTTTCAGCCACATGGGTTTCACTCTGTTCTATTTGTACTCTATGACACGGAAATCCGACCCCTTCTGCGCAGTACATAGGCGTAATATCATCCTTGTTTTCGACCATATCTCCGAAGCAGCCCAAACTTTGACGACGCAAATACCTACGTTCTAGGCTACACGAAGATGTTGTACGTAGTTATATCAAGGATTTCATATGCCTCAGGTTGAAGTTGCATTCATTGGAACAAGATATACAAGTCCTCGGCAAAGCAATTCTTTTCATGACCAGGCTCCAAGTGAAAACCGTTTAAGCGTCTGGCAGCAAACAATAAACCAAGGCCCTACACTCCAATAATTGGGGGACCAAGGACAAAAATATGGAAACAACAAGAAGCCAAAGCCCATCACTCCAGGTACCTGGGGGCCCAGGACATCAAGCAAGAAAAGTAAAGCCAAAATATGTCATGCAATCAACTCGTGGTCAACACCCTTTCATAGATCATACCAGACGCCGTCGCCATGCTTTCCCAATGTGATGCACATATTTACCACAGAAAAAAAAATGTTTAAAGAAATGAAGTATGAACTCCCATAGGCGCAATCAAAGGGTGAAATCATCAATGCTTCCGCTGTATATGCGACAAATGCCAGATCTAATTCCCATTCGAAGCTGGCTTAGGTTCAGCAGCGTCTTTCTTCAGAGCAGCTGATAGCTTTTGGTACATATCTCGGAGTTTTGCTCCTCCTGCTTCCTTGTTGGGCCAGTAATGAACCGAGACGTAATTCCTGTTCACGAGATTAGCGATGAAGCTAAAACGTAGCTTGCGTATCAAACGAACCATAGTCGAGTCTCCAGGGAAGGCGTGCCATGTTGCTGCAATGTGTCGCTTATAAAATCGCCAACCGTGTGAAGTAAGTTACGTAGCTGAGCTGCTCGTTCTGCCTTGTTCGGGATATTCTCCTTGGTGATCGTCGAGACTTGTTTCAGCTTCTCGCGAATAGGTCGGAAGAACTGACGGGCCATATCTTCCTTGCCGGAATGCCCATTCTCGCTGATCCTGCGCCTCCGGACATCTTCGCTCGAAATATCGGACGTCCTATGGCGGCTTCGCTCGCCATCATGCACAGATCTCGGGCGTGAGTCATGGCTCGGCGTGTGATGCCGCTCAACACTATCACGCGCGCCATGCGTGTGCGAGCGCTGTCGAGAACGTTCGGGTTCGCGATGACCCTTGCGAGAGACCGAAGGCGCCGGTGAAGCAGATACGCTGGGACCAAGGGGCCGAGAACCCTTCCGGTTATTCCGGTGATGGTTTTCAACAGCCCTCTTTGCAGTGGCGTTGGAGCCGTTGGTAACTTTGTCTCTCAAGACGGATAGAAGGTAGTCCGCACGTCGAACAAGGTGCACAGCCCCGGGAGACTTTGTCGACTTGTCCTCGGCGTTCGCGCGCTCGGTCTTGCGTTCCACTCGGTGCTCTTCAAGGAAGAACTTGTCCCCAAGTGCGAGATCGGTATCATCCCGAATTTGTGTCCAAGCTCCATAGCCGTGCCGAGCAATACCAACACAAAGCATTCCATCTTCCTTTGCCCCCCAAGGACAGCTATAATCAGCGGCTTTGGTCGCCTCAGGAACGCGGAAGTTCCTGAAGTCAGACACCGCAGATGTCGCTTCTCTCAGTATGCGCATCTCGGTCGGACGCTCGACGATGGTATAGGCATTGAGTCGCTTAACACCGTGAAGATCAAATAAAACAGCCTTCTTCTCTTTCTTTGTTGGCATTTTGCCAGCTTGCTCCAGGGCCTCCATCTTCTCGACGTCTGCGCGAACGAGCTCAGCAGCCTTGTCAGTGATCTCCCGCAAGGCAGCACGGACGACCTCCCTGTCGCGATCCAGGAGACGTGCCTCACGAACGACATCCTCTTCACGATCATTGAGATCGCCATAACGAAGGAACGCACGCAGAAGGTGGCGATATTCTTTTTCAATAAGAGGTCTTTTCGTGTCCAGTTCTTTTGTATCAGACTCTTCACCATCGTCCATGCTGACCTGGACCCTCGCACGGCGCTTAGCCTTTCGTTCTTCTCGAGAATCTCTTTCTTCTCCTGAAACATTCCGTTTGCGTGGTCGATTTTGCTCAATGACTTCGGCAAGGTACCGCTCATCGGCTTTCTTCTTCTCTTCAGCTTTGATCTCTTCCAGCTGCTCCTTGGGGATGATGTCATCCCAGGTGAGATCATCGACCTTGATATCAACATACTCAAAAGCCTTCAAGAATTCCTCGCCACCGTCGGCTTGGATTTCCTCGGCTTGTTCAGTTTGATGCAGCTCGGCATTTGCGAGCACAGAATCAATATCGAGCTGCTCCAGTTTCTCCTGGTTGCCGGTTTGCTCAAACATTCTCTGACCGCGACGCTTGAGGATACGCGAGATATCCTCGGTGGAGTTTGGTTCACTAACGGAGATTCCGCTGCGGGCCATCTTGTTCTGGATCTCGGAGGCTTCTTTGTCGGTGACACCACGTTGGATAGTGATGAATTCGAGGAGGAGTTTGTTTCGAGCTCGTTCAATGACTTCTTCCTCCACTGTGTCTTTCGAGACCAGACGGTACACACTGACTGGTTTCGTCTGTCCGATCCGGTGGGCTCTGGCCATGGCTTGAAGATCCGCTTGAGGGTTCCAATCAGAGTCAAATAGAACAACTGTATCAGCGGTCATGAGGTTGATGCCAAGACCACCAGCGCGAGTAGAAAGAATGAAAGCAAAGTCACTGCTGCCAGGAGCATTGAAATGCTCGATAGCAAGACGACGAGATGCGGCAGCAATGGTTCCGTCAAGACGCTGGTATGAATAACCGCGGAACTCCATGTATTCGCCAAGCAGGTCCAACATCTTCACCATTTGACTAAAAATCAACACACGATGGCCATCCCGCTTGAGCTTTGCCAGAAGCTGGTCGAGGAGCATCATTTTACCGCTGCTGGTAATCATGGCACGGAGAACGTCTTCACGTCGGACACTACCTTCCAAGATCCTTGCCTCAGCATTGGGGAACATGAAAGGATGGTTACTGGCCTTTTTCAATTCCATCATGATGTTCAGGAGAGATTGCTTTTGGCCCCTGGTGCCCTCATTCAATGCGGCGTAGTTCTTTGTGAGGATGTTTTTGTAGTACTCAAGCTGGATATCAGAAAGCTCAACTCTGATGATCTTCTCGGTCTTAGGAGGTAGATCAGACTCAACCTTGGACTTTGTCCGACGTAGCATGAAAGGCTGGATGGCCTTCGTCAATTCAGCAAGCTTATGAGAAGCAGCCTCGGCGTTCAGATCCATATCGACGTCAATCTCGACCAGTCCGGGGTTCAGGAAATCCAGGAGGGCAGAAAGCTCGGCAAGGTTATTCTGAATCGGGGTGCCAGTGATGAGAAGTCGGGCAGGAGATCTGAATTCAAGGAGCTTCTGGTAAAGCTGAGACTCCCGGTTCTTCAGACGATGGGCTTCGTCAACTGCCATAAACTGCCACTTGAATTGGCTCAGGAAAGCCGAGTCCAACAAAACATATTCATAAGTCGTGAGAAGGACATTAAACTTGGGACGCTTGGGATTGCCATCAATCATTAATTCATGCTCCCGAAGAACACTGCGAGCAGCTTCGTTGCCATTGTAGACGACGTAATTGAGATCAGGGGTCCAATTGTCAAAGGTGTCAGCCCAAGATGGCATGGTTGAGAGGGGAACGACAACGACAAAGGGACCCTGCTGGCGTCTAACATGGCGAAGCCAGCTGATGAAAGCAACCGTTTGGACGGTTTTTCCCAGGCCCATTTCGTCGGCAAGAACGACATTACGGTTCTTGACCCAATTGAAAGCCATGAAGTTGACTCCTTTGACTTGGAACTCTTTCAGCTCACCATTCTGCACGAAGGTAGGGGTGCCCTTGATCGCTTCGAATGGCTTTCGGGTGGCAGGATAGGACTCTGTCTTGTCGGAGATGGGGGGCCGGGAAGACCGGTCTAGAAAGCGATCTATTTCGCGCTGGGCGATCTCACTAACAAGATCTTCCGTCTCCCACGTGCACGAGTCGTAGAAGAGACGTTTCCATTTGACGAGGTACTCGGCGCCCTCATCCCCGTCGCGCATGGCAATCACTCTCTCCACGTGCTTATAGTCCTCAATGGCTTCTACATCTCTTTCGCGATCAAGATTCCACTTCTCCTTGTCCTCCGGGGCTACATCATCGTCTAGCCTCAAACGGATCTCTTCATATAAGACTTTGCGAACGTAATTGTCGAGTCGGCGCGTGCTGCGACAGTTCGCAAGCGTCTCACTGGTCTCCCACGTCGCATGATAGTGGGATTTGCCTTGCCACTTGATGTAGTATTCAAAATCATGACGGCCAAGCTCGGGACTACTGGGATCTACACCAGCTTTGAGGCGATGGTTGAGCACGACATCGACGGCAGGGCGATCATCTTCCACGGCATTCACCCAGTAATTCTGCGTTACGTCTTCCGCATCATCCTCAAACATTGAGTCATCGTCGTCCTCATTGTAATTGGAGACTCTGGAAGCGTTCCGAGTGGAGAAGCGAACCTCGGCATGCGAAGGTGGGTTGTTAAGGGATGTCTGCAACAGTCGTCGGCGTTTCGCCTTGCTCGAGCGAGCACGGCTAGGGCCGTACTCATCGCTATCGGACTCATCGGAGAACGATCGGGAGAACGAGCGGGTGGCCGAGCGGGAGGGACGTTTGGAGGATTGTTGGGAGACCGCCGGGCGTCGTCGCTTAGCACGGGGCGCAACGGCGTCGGAGTCAGAATCGGAACCAGATTCTGCTAGGTGACGTGTAGTACGAGCGCGAGTACTGCGCCGCAGTCCATACAGGTCGGGATTCTGTCTCATAAAGTCCGATTCATTCACCGACGGTGATTTTCGCTTCATGCCTCGCGACGGTGCGGGAGATGAAGAATTTTCATCGCTGGAATGGCTCGTGTGATTCGCATCGTTCTCCATCGCAGAATCATCATCTTCGCCCTCCGCATCGGGAGAGCCAGCTTCATATGATTCATCCGCGGCATCTGGCTCCGGAGAGGAGTCGGAAGCGACGTGATTCTCGGGGGATTCGGGCTGGGTGCTGCCAGCGTCGCTAGCGCCGGGTTCATCCTTGATGCTAGCGGCATGGGAGGCAGGAGACGCCGTATAGCCATTTGTCAATGTCATTGTGGCCGAGGGTTCGGAGGTAGATGGGATCACCATGCTAGTAGCTGCGGAGAAAGAGATGGCATCAGCATTGAAGCTTCGTGGGAGACCGGAGAGAGATGGAAAGCACGAGAGAATGGAATGCACCGGTACGCGACTCGTTTGGCAGTGAATGGAAGCTCAGGAGCCGCGGCAATGAGGTAGGAGATAAGGTCTGATGCATGGGGATGTTTTTTGATGGTGGGTTTGATGAAACGCGACGGAGAGGGTGGAAGGCAGGACAACAGCAGAAGAGGTACTTTCGAACCCAGAACCAGACCCAAGAGACGTGAACGACGCCGACAGAGGCTCCAGCGATCGATATAGCCTCGTCACGGAGTATGAAAAGGGTATCCTGGTATTCTTCGGTGGGTCGAGGCCGTGGAGCAAGTACCCAGCGGACAGACGCAGAACACGTCCTGAACGGGCACACTGAAAGAAAAAATTACTCACCATTCATAGCTTGGTGACCCCGAAAGCGGGAAGAACGAGGGTATCAATGGTGGAAGAGAGGAAAGAAAAGGTGGGGGTGGAGGGGGGAGATGAAATGGTGGAGAGGAACAGCGAGGAGCGATGGGAGAATCGGTATGATGAGGGTGGTTTAGGAAGAGAGTTGGCCGGGAAGGTTGAGTCGCCGTGAAGGATTGGTTGGTCGGCCTGACCCTTCAGGCTGCCACCACTGCTCTTACCTGCTTGGGACTAGCGGCCCGGCAAGCGAGACCATAACGGGAATAGTGCGATCTGTCCATCACGTGTTGTCAAGGAGCCCGGCGTGCCGGCATTACTGTTCCTCCGGCAGAGATTTCGGGGGTGGCGCCATCAGCCAATCAGCGATGGGGGAAATAATGCTCGCCGCCTTGGTGCCTGAGGCCTGCAAGGCGGGCTGCCCACAATGCCGCCGGGCCATAATAGTTTTCGCTGGAGCCCCTCTTCCTACTCGACCGTCTTTCCTTCTATCCCCGTTGGCGCAAGAGACACTTTTCTGGCTTCACGTCTCCCTCCTAGCCAGTGCCACTGTCGCAGTGTCAATCTTTCCGTCAGGTCCGTGATTTCTCAGTCCCGCAATCCGTCTTTCATTCAAGAGTCTGACCTAAACATCTAGACACTGATTTCCCTGTTGCGCGCGTGTTCATACCCAACTAAGCCACCATGTCTGATAAGCTTACTCGGTATGAAAGCCCTATCCCGTTCTTCAATCGTCTACTTGGACTGAGTATTCCTCTTTCTTTCCAGTGTTGCTATTGTCAACAGTGACAAGGTGAGTTGCATCAGCCCCCGCATCTGGCTTCCTAGCCACGATATCCTTTCACGCGCACTAGCTGACCTTCCATCCTCATATTAGTGCAAACCGAAGGTACGTGATACCTGATACGCTCTTCTCCTCGCCCTCCCGCCTACGGTCATACTCATGTTATGCAGAAATGTCGCCAGGAATGTAAGAAGTCTTGCCCCGTTGTCCGGACGGGCAAGCTCTGTATCGAAGTGACTCCCGAGTCCAAGATCGCCTTCATCTCCGAGAGTCTCTGTATCGGTTGCGGTATCTGTCCCAAGAAATGTCCCTTTGGTGCCATCCACATCATCAACTTGCCTACCAACTTGGAAACCGAAGTCACGCATCGTTACTCCGCCAACAGCTTCAAGCTCCACCGTCTTCCTATGCCCCGTCCTGGTCAGGTCCTCGGTCTCGTCGGTACAAACGGTATTGGAAAGAGTACTGCGTTGAAAATTCTGAGCGGCAAGCTGAAGCCCAACCTTGGACGTTATGATAACCCTCCGGATTGGGAAGAGATTCTGCGGTACTTCCGTGGTTCCGAGTTGCAGAGTGTGTATAATCTTAACCTGCGCCTGGTTGGCCAAATGATTAGGACCGTTGACTGACCGGTGTGATAGACTACTTCACCAAGGTGCTGGAGGACAACCTGAAGGCTGTTGTGAAGCCTCAGTATGTCGATCAGATTCCCCGCGCTGTCAAGGGTCCTGTCAAGAATGTCGGCGATCTTATCAAGGCTCGTGCCCAGATGGACAACATGGAGCACATCCTGGACACTCTCGGTATGCACCCCGTCTCGAATTAAAGTTAACTTCCCCTAACCAAGAATAGAACTTCGCCAGGTTCAGAACCGTGATATTGACCACCTCTCTGGTGGTGAGCTCCAGCGTTTCGCTATTGGTCTGGTTTGCGTTCAGAAGGCCGATGTGTAAGCAACCAACAGCGCCAACTATGGTCATCTCGAACAACTTCTAACTCGCTATAGTTACATGTTTGACGAACCGTCTTCTTACCTTGATGTCAAACAGCGTCTCGCGGCTGCCCGTCAGATCCGAGAGCTTCTGCGCCCCCGACGACTACGTTATCGTTGTTGAGCACGATCTGTCTGTTCTTGACTATCTGTCCGACTTCGTTTGCGTGCTCTACGGAAGGCCCGCTCTCTATGGTGTGGTTACTATGCCTTCTTCCGTGCGTGAAGGTATCAACATCTTCTTGGATGGCCACATCCCCACGGAGAACCTTCGGTTCAGAGAGGATTCTCTTACCTTCCGTATTGCTGAGGCTGGTGACGACTTCATGGCTGACAAGGCCCGTGCTTTCAGCTACCCCAAGATGACCAAGACCCTGGGTGGCTTCCGTCTGAGCGTCGATCCCGGAAGATTCACTGACTCCGAAATTATCGTCATGATGGGAGAGAATGGAACTGGAAAGACCACTTTCTGTAAGATGCTTGCTGGTGCTGAGAAGCCCGATGGCGATGTCAACATCCCCCGCATGAACATCAGCATGAAGCCCCAGAAGATCACCCCCAAGTTCCAGGGTACCGTCCGTCAGCTGTTCTTCAAGCGTATCAAGGCCGCCTTCCTGTCTCCTCAGTTCCAGACCGACGTGTACAAGCCCCTCAAGATAGACGACTTCATCGACCAGGAGGTTCAGAATTTGTCTGGTGGTGAATTGCAGCGTGTTGCCATCGTTCTGGCCCTCGGTCTCCCTGCCGATATCTACCTCATTGACGAGCCTAGTGCCTACCTGGATTCCGAGCAGCGTATCGTGGCCGCCAGAGTCATCAAGCGTTTCATCATGCACACCAAGAAGACCGCCTTCATCGTCGAGCACGATTTCATCATGGCCACTTATCTCGCTGATCGTGTCATTGTTTTCGACGGCAAGCCCTCTGTTGATGCCCACGCCAACACTCCCGAATCTCTGGTCACTGGTTGCAACACTTTCTTGAGGAACCTGGACGTCACCTTCCGTCGTGACCCCAACAGCTACCGTCCTCGTATCAACAAGCACCAGTCCCAGATGGACCAGGAGCAGAAGCTGAGCGGCAACTACGTAAGTCCTCAATCCATACCCTTCTTTTAACACCACTAACGTGTGCGCAGTACTTCCTGGAGGAAGAGAGTTGAAAAGGTGGTCCCTGGCAACCATGACCGCGATCGTCATCGACATGATGGTCGCGACTCCGACCGGCGCCAACAAGGCCGACGTCGTGGTAAATGGAGAATCCTTCGGTTAGTGGCGTTCTTCGGCGTTACCAAGGCATCGACGCGTGTTCGGCGACCTCGTCGCCGTGGTGTGCGCCTTCTGGGTGATATGGAGTGTGCGTCGGATGAGGAGGATGAGGATGAGGACGGCGGTTTTGACTAGCGGCAATGGTTTCATCTGTCCCAGTCAAGCGCTTCACTGCGTCCCGAACGCCGTCACCCAATTGTCCTCCGTTCCGAATCGCCCACACCTTCCACACCATCCAGCTGATTTGAAGTTGCGCTTTGCGTGATCTGAGATGGAAACATGGGACTCTGCTTCGTATGGGTCTTGCTTGGGTTCTGGGTCATTCTTTTTTGGTTGGCGTGATCACGCCGGAGTTGAGCCTGTCAAAAGTTTCCAATGATATTATGATATAGACGCTCCATCGACTAGCATGAGATGACGGATTCGGTGAAGATTGCTGGGTTTTGGTCAAGTTAGATGACTACTGTCTATAGATATCTCTGCGTGTCTCTGCTGATTGACTGATATTCCGTTTTTTTCTTTGAAGGTTTTCCCGTAGGCGTTGCCGGTGACGTATTGACGATCTGGGTGTAGATCATTGTAGTTGCATTCCAGAAATATATATCGAGGGTAGGTATAGTTGGGCACCCACCACATGCTCCATGAGATATGATCAGTATTTCATAGTACGCGTCGCATGCCCTTACGAATGATTATCTTGTTTGCGTTCCCTTTGAGTCGTGTGTAAAAATGATCGATTCCAATGCCTTAAATTCCAATGTCTCAAACCACAACCCAATACAACCTCAAACACAAGTTCACATCGTGCAAAAGAAGTAAGGATAGACAGCTCACTATTGATCACTATAGAGTCCACGTTACCGCTATATAGGGAACTCCTGCCAAATTGTATGGAGCGTAAGTCTTGTGGACCAACTCCTACACACGCCAGCTTTACTCCTCTTCGATCTCGCCCTCCTCACTGCCGGAATGCACGGCCTTCTCTTTCTTCGCTTCTTCAACCGCAGGCGTCCGCTCTCGACGGTCTCGTTCTCTTCTAGAGCCTCGACTGCGATCTCTTTCGCGACTGTCACGTCGGTACCGCTTGGCAGACCGACTGGCAACACTCTCGGCGTCACTGTCGCGCCGGCGCCGGCGGTCATTGCTAACTGTGCTACGCGTATCGGCGCCGTAGTCTAGTTCGTCCCGACTGCCGCGAGGATCGCCTCGGGTGCGATAGAGGCGTTCGCGCTCTTCTTCACGATCACGACGTTCACGGTCGTAGTGGCTGAGAGAACGAGAGCTTCGTTCGCGATCCCAATCCCGATCACGATCACGTTCGCGATAGCGCTCTCTGTCACGGTCGCGATCCTCCCGTCTTTCACGGACAGGCGACAGACCGCTGGTCTTCCGGTAGGATCGCTCCCGGTCAGCTTGGGCTTTGCGGCGATCGGCCTCGTAGGCATCTGGCTCGGGGGTGCGGCTGAGACGACTGGAAGCTCCCCTCCGCTCCCCTCTGTAGCTACGGTAATCGCGATCACTGCGGTCGTAATGTTCTCGACGACTTCCACGGTCCCTGTCGCGATCACGATCCACGTCTTCTTCCTTCTCTTTCAATCGGCGGATCACCTTGTCGAAAGCGGCCTGCCGGAGCTCATCGCTCTCCAGAGACTTGTATTCTTCGAATTTCTCCACCCTAGGGCGTACTTGATCCCAGCTGTCGGTGGGTCGAACGGGGGGTTCCAGACGCTTGATGCGGGATCGCAAAGCATCGATAGCACGGCGCTGATGGCGATCAGCCGCATGCTTCTCCTCCTCGTTCCGCCGCACGGCCTTCTCTTGAATACGGTGGAAAAGAAGTTGAAGAATTTCCGGGTCGAGATTGGCTGTGCGCCGGTCACTGAGGACGAGAGAGTGGAACTCTTCGAAGCTAGTCTTTGGAGTGACCTCGAATCGTTTGTCCTGGTATGAACTATCAGAAAAGAACCTTCACAGTAAAATGATGGGAATAGCCTTACATCAAGGACATCCAAGACATCGTTGCGGGGGCCGCGTAAGGAGCGTTCCTCTTCTTCAACCACGTCCCAGAAGAGCTCCATAGGCGAAGATCCCGAGTTGCCCAAAATGCCGAGATACCGGGGATCTTGATTAATCATGGGGTAGATGTTCATCCACTTACTCCCAGCCTTGATCTTGCCCTGAGATCTGAGCTCTTTCAACAGATCAATGAATTGTTCACGCGCATGGCGCTCTTTGCGTGCCTTTGCAGCTTTTTGTTGCTGACGTGCATCGTTGAAAGCGCGCTCCAGCGACTTGATATGATTCTCAAATGCGGTAAGAATATCGGACTTGCTCAAGGACTTGAACTTTTCGTCGCCCTGGACCTTGTCATTGGATTGGATGATTGCCTGAGCCTCAGACCAACGCGTGTAAGGTTCAAGATTCAGGGAACTGAGGATAGTAGCCAGTTCATCCATGGCGGCCTTGCGCTTGGCAGCCTCTTCTTCCACATGCTCCTTTTTGAGCTCGAGGATGTACTCCTCAAAAAGCTGACGCCTCTCATTCTCATCATCTGTAGACCGGAAGATCGTTTCGCCCTCGATGATCGGTCGAATGGTCTTCCAGCGACTGTAATGTTTGATCTCAGGATGACGCTTCAGCATGGTGTTGAAATCTGCTCTGAGCTTAGCGAATCTTTCTTTCGCCCGATCCTTTTCCTGCATGCGAACCTCGACCGCATATTTCTCAAAGGCTGCCTTGCGGTCTCTGGGATCTTTCAGAGATCGGTATTGAGGATCTTTAATGGTTGCGCGAATGGTCTGCTCCCAGGTCCAGTCAGGCTGCACATTGTGGCGCTTAAGCATCTTCATGAACGCGTTCTCCGCCTCCTCGAGAGAGTTATACTCGGGCTCCGCTTGCTGCATTCCAGGAACAGCGTTCAATGCGAGGCCGTTTGTATCCATAGAGCCATATCCACCGCGTCGATCACCGTAGCCTCGGTCGTAGTCATCGCGCTCACGCTGTTGCGGGTATGAGGAAAAGGAGCTGACTCCACCTGCGACGAAAGTTGGGGCCCTAGGAGAAATGAGTGACCAAACCAAGTTTCCAAATCCAATTCACAATACTTACGCTACTGGCGGAGCTTGGGGAGCTGAAGCTGGAGCTTGCGCCAACGCGTTTTTATAAACATCCGGCATCTCCCAGGTGCTTTGTTTGGTCTCAGTGTTGTACCAGTATTTTCGCCCACCTTCCGCCGTATACTCCTTCCATGGCTGGTTCGACAAAGCGCGCTGGGAAAAGGACGTTTGATGTCAGCAGTGTCAGACGACTGGTGGCGATGGATGCAAACTCACCTCGATGGGGGTCATTAATTCCTCGGGCTTCGCCCATTGCGTGGCTTTAGTTTGGACATTGTAGTAGTAAACCCGCCCATCCGCATTGCGAGCCTCCTGCCAGAGAGAAGGGGCCGGCGGGGGACCACTCATTGGGTTCATTTTGAGGCTGCACGGATCCTCGTGGAAAAGCGATGTCGTCGAAGGAGAGAAGCCGTTTGCTGATCGGGAAAAAGTAGCAGGCGGCGGCTGGTGAATGGCCGAAGATGTTTGCAGTGTTTGCGAAGGATCTTTCCCCACCGACAACATCGCGCGTGCGGACATCCTCTCCTGGTTTATCAATCACCATTCTCATTATTTTCTTGCATTGAGGTGTGCAACAGTCCTACTTTTTACCGGTAGGTTGGCATGCGACCGCAGCAACTATCATGCCCAACCTCGAGGTTCCTGGGGAGTTTCTTAGGCACGCGGTGCTGGATACCGTGGTGCCGCATGCTTCAGATATAGATTTGGAGGTCGCCCTAACATCGGCCTTGGAAGGGGGAGCGGACGACTTGACCTCCGTTCTCTCATATATCCCACAGCGGTCACTGTTGTTCTTTGGTAAGTGCACCCTGGATTTCCTCTCCGCGACCTGATCTCTTACTTATCTATAGCCGTCTACAGATGAGTTCTGCACTGTTCGGGTCGTGTTGAGGCTTTCCAATTGCTCGCCAACAAGCCTAAAACATTACCTCCAGAATCTCGAAGTCAGACTTGATGCGTTCGCTATTGATCCAGCCGAGACGGTGGGGGAGAACCCCACACCCACTCGAGACCTGATCTTCTCCGGGGCTGTGAATACCGAGGAAGAGCCCCTGGTGGTGGTGAACGAATTTGAGGGAGACACAGGAAGTGGAAATCATGTGTATGTGATTTGGAGTGTTGAAACATTCATCAGTAAGTCTCCCGTGATTTGGACACAGTTCCAAATCTTCTTGCTGATCTTCTCAGAACGTCCTCGGATTCGCATCCAGCATCCTTCCCTCCTTTTCATCGCTTCTGCTACCCTTAATCCATCTGAAAGCCGACAGCAAGAAACTCGTGATGATGATTACCTCCCGCCATTGATTCCAGCATCTACAAATGTTTTACAACCTCTGTCGTCGGATAAGAACTTCCCCCAGAACGACCCGTTTCTTCCGGCGTCCCGCCTTCTGCGAGTCGTGCCCGCGAAGTACAGTGAAGATCCTATCTATAGCGTCCAGCAACAGTCTGGTCATCCGGTCCGCGTGGTCCCGGCGGCAAGCGCCAGGATACGCTACTCTCGCTTAAACTCTTATTCTGGACGGCCAACGACTGTCGCAAGCCTCGATTTCGAAGTGACCCCATTTCTTAATTGCGACGTGGTGTTCAACAAGGCTGAACTGCATATGACAGACGGCACGATCGAGCCATTGACTGATAATACTGGGCTTGAGTTGCCCATCACATGTCGCCCACGGGATGATGTTACGTTAATCTACAAGTTGACACCAGAATATGGGCCGGACCCTAATCCCCCGACTACTGTGATGGTGAGCACCTTGGAGATTCTACTCGAGGCTACAATTCAATTGTCAGATAACTGCCACCCGCGCATTTTGATGCAATGGCGGACCAACGTGGATTTCTCCATGGCCCTTAACCCATCATTTGGTGGACCGAGCCAGGCTCTGCAACGGAGTAATCGCCCCTCGAGCCTGCCGATGGCCGGGAGTCAAACGAACACCACAGCTGGGGGTCCTCCACCTAGTAGAGGCTCCCTTCGGGAGAGGGCTTATTCGGTAGCAGACATGGGGGTGACGATTTCGTTTTCAGGACCACCCAGTGTGGAAGTAGGCAAACCATTCTCCTGGGACGTCTTTATTGTCAATCGCTCGCCAACTCCGCGTAAATTTGCCATGATCGCCATTCCCCGCAGGAAGCGACCCGATCCTCGAGGGCATATGGTACGACCGTCTTCGTCATCACTTTCTGGCCGGAGAGTCAGAGTCGATCAGGTTGCCGAAGCTGTGACGGATGACAACATCGTCCATGCCATGCAGAAGAATGTGAGCGGACAAGAAGCTGAACTCGTGTGTTTGACACCGGATGTGCGCGTTGGGTAAGTGCCTTCTCGCTGTATATCTTCTGGGAATTGATCGGGTCTAATTCAATCTCTCACAGCCCTCTTCTGCCGGGAACGTGTTTTGCAACGGAATTGAAGCTGCTCTCTCTGTCGGCGGGGTGTCTCCACCTGGAGGCCGTGCGTCTTGTCGATGTCAATACGAACGAGACCACAGACATTAGAGATCTGCCGGACATTCTTGTGTACGATCGGAATGGGATCCCGCCCGAGACGGCTGATTGACGGTAGAGGTGTAGGTGATACTGATAACGGAACGAGACATAATGGCTGTACAGTGCTCGGTACATAAATTAAACCAATAGAATACCTAAATCAAATCACATTACATTACATTCCGTAGAATTAAGGTGGTATTCGACACTTCAATGACGCATCATTTAGCGTAAAAGCAGCCGAGACTCGGTAAAAGCGGCGGGGAAAGATCGCGGGTGGATCACGGGAACGTTAATCTGGACAGGTTGTTGGAGCCTCCCGGACGAACTGCCTCATCATCATTTATTACGGTGATCTCCTTCTTCCCCGCTTCGTTGGTCTCGATCCGACAGCATCCTGATCGCACCAGGTTGAACCACACAGGGCATCTCGACATTCCCCAGCAGCCGGGGAATCTTTTGCACGGTCATTATCCCAGTCGGTGTGGGTGAACTCCTGCCAAGTCGCCTTTCATTCCCTTCGTTATTCTTTCTCGTTCTTTGCGTCATACTGGCGCTCCATACCGCCGCGCGGGATCCCAGTTCGCCTTCGATTTTCTTCTATCTTCTATAAGTTTTCACTTCCACCGGATCCATCCATCATGATGTTCTCCGCAGCGCGTCGACGAATTTTGGATGGACTCAACCGCCGATACATCTACGGTCGTTTTGTATGTGTTCAATCCCTTCTATACTTCCCTTCTGTCCCCCAGTTATCTTCTTTTTTTTTGGCTACTTTGTACGAACCGACGACTCCGAAGGAGCCATAATTTTCTGGTCTGTTGTAAAAGCACGATTCACTGACGGCTTCCTCTCGATTCATTCGATACATCTAGCCCTTACTTCATAGCATCATTTTCCTCATAGAAATGGCAGCTGCCATGCGGCTGGCTGCCAAGTTCAACTCATACTATGCGGAAAAGCCGGGTAAGTCATACGTGCATCGTTACAGCTGTCCAGCTTGCTAACATAACATACCTGGTCCAGTGCTGACTACTATGGTCACCAACGCGGTAAGAGATTCCACTGATTTCGGCTCGATTCGACCGTAAATGACTGACGGGGATTGTTATCGCTAGATCCTGGGTGGTATCGCAGACACGGTTGCGCAGCTGATCACAGCCTTCAAAGCTCGTCCTAGCCGCCACGGTACCGGTGCAGATGACTTTATCTCGATTGAGATTCACGACTTGGACAAAGAGAAGCCGCCGGCACTCGGGGAGTTGGGACACGCCAGGAACTTGCCGCCCCCATTCGACTTTGAGCGGCTGACCCGGTTCATGTCGTACGGTTTCTTCATGGCCCCGGTGCAGTTCCAGTGGTTTGGGTTCTTGTCGCGGACATTCCCCCTCACTAAGAAGAACCCGACTATTCCAGCGTTGAAGCGGGTGGCTGTTGATCAGTTCATCTTCGCTCCGTTCGGTATGAACCTGATGCGTTGTATCACGGGAAAAGGCATATGTCGCTAATGAAGATGAACCTAGGTTTGGTCTGCTTCTTCACCTTCATGACGATTGCAGAGGGTGGCGGACGGAGAGCCTTGACTCGCAAGTTTCAGGATGTGTACCTGCCGACTCTCAAGGCGAACTTTGTGCTCTGGCCTGCTGTGCAAATCCTGAACTTCCGGGTCGTTCCTATCCAATTCCAGATTGTGAGTTGTGCTCCTCACCCATGCGTACGCGTTTCCATTGGTCCTGGTGTACTGATTGCTTTTCCTCTCGACAGCCTTTCGTCTCCTCGGTGGGTATTGCATGGACCGCATACCTGTCTCTGACCAACTCTTCCGAGGAGGAGTAAACGAGGTACGGGATATTTCTTTGAATTGGATAGGCGGCTTGCTAGTCGATCTTCCATGTCGTTATCTTGCCGGCCCTTCGGCTTCGGATTTCTTTTTCATGTACTTTCTTTCCTTCTCTCCTTGCGTCGCGTGGGATATATTTACGGCGTTGTCGATGCTGCTTTGGGGGTTATTGTTTCTCATTGGTGGTGTCTGGTCTGTCACATGGCACTCTCGAGGTTTTCTTAAGGCGCCTAAATGCTGAATATAGATCATCGAACCCCGGCGAAAGACACCTTTTGAAGGGGTCTTGATTCGCGGGGATATGGAGCTGCCATTCTATGACGCTTTCGGGAGAAATTTCCAGGATTTTCGTAGGTTGAGACACCCACGGAGGCACATGCAGGGAGCGCGGGCAACGATGACCCTATGAGTGCCCCGTACGACGCGAATTCCGAAGCGGCTGTTTCTAATTCCCGCGAGAGTTCCGAGGCTATCGAGAATCGAGCAGGGACAATTTTCACCCCTGAAGCCCCGGACCCTTCCGTCATCGATCGCGGCGGACTGACATCAGTCCCGCATCAGCCCGATGCGTCAGCGAATCTCTCACCGGACGCCCCACCAAACATTGCTGCTACCCCGCCGCTGGGCCGAAGTTATCATACTCGCTCACCGTGAACGAATTGAGCATTTTTCCCCATCTTCTTCCAATTCACTTCACCATATCTCTTGCGAAGTACGCTTCCCTTTGTTCATCCAACAATCCCTCCTCTGGTATCGCTGACTCGACGCCAGCCTCTCCCTCTCCATTATCCTTCACCATGTCTCTCAGCAACAAGCTTGCCATCACTGACGTCGACCTCAAGGACAAGCGTGTCCTGATCCGGGTATGTCCCCTCCCATGGCTACGATCGATCAATGCTAACCTCCCTCCCTTCCAGGTCGACTTCAACGTCCCTCTCGATGACAACAAGAACGTCACCAACCCCCAGCGTATCGTTGGTGCTCTCCCCACCATCAAGTATGCTGTCGACAATGGCGCCAAGGCTGTCATCCTCATGTCCCACCTCGGTCGTCCCGACGGCAAGAAGAACCCCAAGTACAGCCTGAAGCCCGTCGTGCCCGTGCTGGAGAAGCTTATCGGCAAGAGCGTCATCTTCACCGAGGACTGCGTCGGCAAGGAGGTCGAG
The DNA here is from genome assembly GCA_019721355.1 of Aspergillus sp. MEXU 27854. Taxonomy (NCBI): domain Eukaryota; kingdom Fungi; phylum Ascomycota; class Eurotiomycetes; order Eurotiales; family Aspergillaceae; genus Aspergillus; species Aspergillus sp. MEXU 27854. The sequence goes on from JAGMTT010000003.1 coordinate 2,344,291, forward strand.
GAGACCGTCAACAAGGCTTCTGGTGGACAGATCATCCTCCTGGAGAACCTCCGTTTCCACGCCGAGGAGGAGGGCAGCTCCAAGGACGCCGAGGGCAAGAAGGTCAAGGCCGACAAGGCCGCCATCGAGGAGTTCCGCAAGGGCCTCACCGCTCTTGGTGACATCTACATCAGTATGACTACGTTTCCCGGTCCGTTGGACGGATTTGGAATCATTTGTGCTAACGACCTGCTCCAGACGATGCCTTCGGAACGGCCCACCGTGCCCACAGCTCCATGGTCGGTGTTGACCTTCCCCAGAAGGCCTCCGGCTTCCTGGTGAAGAAGGAACTTGACTACTTCGCCAAGGCCCTCGAGAACCCCTCTCGTCCCTTCCTGGCCATCCTGGGTGGCGCCAAGGTGTCCGACAAGATCCAGCTGATTGACAACCTCCTCCCCAAGGTCAACAGCCTGATCATCACCGGAGCCATGGCCTTCACCTTCAAGAAGACCCTGGAGAACGTCAAGATCGGCAACAGTCTCTTCGACGAGGCCGGCAGCAAGATCGTCCCCGAGATCGTCGAGAAGGCCAAGAAGAACAACGTGAAGATCGTCCTGCCTGTGGACTACGTCACCGCCGACAAGTTCGCTGCCGACGCCAAAACCGGCTACGCTACGGATGCCGATGGTATCCCGGACGGCTTCATGGGTCTGGATGTCGGTGAGAAGAGTGTTGAGCTGTACAAGCAGACCATTGCCGAGGCCAAGACTATCCTCTGGAACGGCCCCTGCGGTGTCTTCGAGATGGAGCCATTCGCCAACGGCACCAAGAAGACCCTCGATAACGTCGTCGCTGCCGCTCAGTCCGGCTCCATTGTCATCATCGGTGGAGGTGACACCGCTACCGTCGCTGCCAAGTACAACGCCGAGGACAAGCTTAGCCACGTCTCCACTGGCGGTGGTGCCTCTCTGGAGCTTCTGGAGGGCAAGGAGCTGCCTGGTGTCACTGCTCTGTCAAGTAAGTAAATTTTCACGACCGTGTAATGTGTTGCGAGGGGCGAGTTGCAGAATGAGATCCTACTTGTCCATGTGTACTGGGCAGGCCATGGCTGCATCAGGCCGTGCTGTTTTGCGTCCCTCTCCATCCCGTCGAGGGATGACCGTTTCTATGATGTAATGTACAGGCATTAAAATTAATCAAAATAAGCGAAATGATTTTCTTTCTCGATTCAAGAAAGGTTCTGATGAAGCAATGGCCACTAGTGACGGGTTCTAAACTGTGAATCGGATGGTTGTCGTTCTTATTGAAATGGATATGCATATTGCGTAGAGATTCTCTTGTCTTTTCTATTGAACAGTTGTTTTCGTAGGATGCCTGGGGAGCCCACACACCGCCAGCGTCCACCACGACCATGTATAGCTGGTAGACTTGGGTCAAGGACCCTAGTCGCTCTCTCCAGTGGACTGGGCTCCCTCCCCTTGATGAAATGGGCATCACGACTCCAGGCGAACGCGAGGCTCGGTGAACTAATCATAGAACATACACGATGTTCTGATGAAGAATAATGTATTCAATGCTCGGCAGAGTCCCATCTCGATGATATACTTTGTGTTCCATCATGGAAAAAGGAGGGAAATTAAATAATTCTTATCGTTCGTTCATTGAGCGTTCATTCGCGTTCGGGATATTCAGAGTACCACATGTCCATCCATCCATTAGTGAGATGCCTCGACCTTGGCCAGTTCCTCTCTGCAGATGTGAGACTTGCGTTAGTGTTGGGTCGACGGGAGATGAAGAGACAAGCCCGGGAAAGGGATCAGAGCACACGCACTTTAACTGTTTCGAAAAGTCCTCCGCCGCATCGTCGTCGTCCCAGCTCTCCTCCCACAGGTGGACATTTGTACCGTTTGCGGCTTGCTCGGTTTCTTCTTGGGGCCAGTCTGGGTGTCAGGCGTCGTTAGTACGGTGGTTGGTGTCTGGTAGTGGTGATGGCGGTGATGGGCCCTTCGCTTGCGGTGTGCATTGCGAGAGGATTGTGAGGGATAAAGAATCGTTCTCACGAACCTTCAACGGGGAAGTCCTCGAATTCGTCGTCTTCCTCCAGCACAGGGGGTTTTTGTTGTTGTGGCTGCTGGGTGGGCTCCGTCTTGTCCTGAGCTTGTGTCGACATGATGGGGGGTGGAGAGGCGGGAGGATTGTCGGTGAGAGGAGATTGCAGAGAGATAGAGGGAGTATGCGGATGAGAGGATGGAGCGATCAGAATGGGTGGTGGGTTTGGAGGTGAAAGATGTTGGTGCGGAGAAGGAGATGAAGAGCGTGATGGGAACAGAGAGTGAGAGCGCTTCTTGGCGTAGGCGGAGAGAGAAAGTGACGCAGACCAACCCAAACGGGTAACTGGAGAGCCGCTCGGCAAGATCGGAGCAGGCTTCCTGTCATTCTATGCGTAGTTTTTCGTATTTTCTATGTATATGGACACTATGGAGAAGTATATACGAGGGGGTAGAAAGCTCTGGAAGCTGAGCGACTTTGAAGCCTCCCAGCATAACAGGAATCCAGGAATCCAGCATGATTCATGTGTCGCAAGATGATTCCCTCTCCGATGCTCCGCCTCCGGCGCCTGCGCCGCCGACAAGTGGACCACGGTCCGTCCTGGTTCACTTTGATTTATCCTCCCTCATGGTTCACTTGTGAGAGTCGCTCGTTTATATCTTCCTCTCCCCCGCTCATCGCTTCACCTTCCTTCCTTCCTTTCTCTCACTCTCATGGTTATGTTTCCGGAAGTTCTCTACGTTCTCAGTCCAGATCTCATGGGAACATCCACATTCTTCCTGATCCGTCCGCTGCTTGATTCGGGGTTCGGACCCCTCCGTCTTATCGTCTGACGTAGGCGAGAACTACTTTCTTACGCTCCTTCTGTCTCGTCTGCGCCGATTGCCATTTTCTTTCCCTTTCGTTTTCTTCTATCTCCTGGAATCCGTGAGCAACCGACGCCATGTTCAAAGTGGGCTCGTGGCTCTATGGCAAGAAGCCGGGGGCGAACCCTTCGACTCAGTCGCTGGACTCCTTGACCGAATTGCGGGACTGTGAGTATCCCGAGAGCAGTACGCTGTGGTATTTAGCTGGAAATAATACTAATTCTGGGCTTCTGCGTTTAAAGTGGAGGATGCGATGAGGGGTACGTTCTCATGCCAACCCTCTCACAAACATGAATCATACAACTGACTCGGGCCGGACAACCACAGCTGCAACCCTGATCCTCAACGACGACGTCGATGGTGCCGAAGATGGACTCTCAGAGGGCATCTCCTCCTTCCATAATGTGTGTACCACCCGCAATAAGCTCGCCCGTCGCCGGCCTGTTGAACCGACACTAACGACGACTTGTGATATCTAGTTGGGAAGAGGTGTCGTGGCATTCATCCGCGCAACGCTCGGTTTTGAACAGGAAATCATGCGCCAGGGTTCGTCTACCATCATGAGGGGTCGATCTTCCCGTCACTGACCATCGGTAGCTTCGGAACGGTTGAACCTTGCGGAGACCAGCGCAGCGAACGATCAACATAAAGCACAACATAACTCGCACGCTCCCAATACCTACCATTCGCAGATCTATGCCCCCGGCACCGAGTTCGCCCTCTGTCAAGCAATGGCACAGCTGATGAGTGCTGTCGTCGGGGTCCTCAACGAAAGCCTCACGGAGAGTATCAAAGGGTTCTATAAAATGAGAAAAGCCTATATCACTCTGGATGGCATCCTAAAAATGGAGCAGAAGTTCATGCAGATGAAGAGGTCTGGGGAGCTCTCTCCCGCAGAACTCGCGCAGTCGCCCAGCCGAAGTTCCGGACAGGGAGCGGATTCGAAATCCAACCCAGCCACCCCCGTAGAGGCAGGTGGCTTGTCGCAAAAGCTCTCTGACCTCAACGTCTCCCGCGAACCTACAGATTCTGACATGTCTGCGGAGACGTCGAGCGACATGCTCAGCCATGACCCTGATTCGGATATCTTCAGAAACCAGATCGATGTGTTTGTGCATTCGGGAGCTAACTTCTGCTTCGGCATTCTTCTCCTCCTGATCTCGATGGTCCCCCCGGCCTTCAGCAAACTGCTGGGCATTATCGGCTTTCATGGTGACAAGGAGCGTGGACTGAAGATGCTGTGGCAAGCTAGCAAGTTCCACAATCTGATCGGCGCAATTGCTGCCTTTGCGATGTTAGGGTACTACAACGGGTTTGTCCGTTACTGCGACATCATGCCGGACCCAGTACCTGGAGAAGAGGGGGATGTGCAAGCCTATCCTCAGGAGAGGCTCGAGGCTCTCTTGGCAAAAATGCGAAAACAATTTCCCAAGAGTCAGTTGTGGCTCCTAGAGGAATCTCGGATGGAGGGTGCCAACAAGAACCTTGAACGGGCGTTGGAGCTTCTGTGTGGAGAGGAGCGCAGTCCGCTCAAACAAGTCGAGGCTTTGAGAGTGTTTGAGCGGAGTCTGAACGCAATGTATCTCCACCGATACCAACTATGCTCTGAGTCTTTCATCGAGGTGAGTATTGAAAGGAAAAGCGAAATCATTCAGTAGAAAAACCCGGAAAACTGATCGGATTCTAGTGCGTCGAGTTGAACTCCTGGTCTCGTTCGCTGTACTATTACATTGCGGGAGCGGCCCACGTCTCCTTATATCGTGCTGCTCTTGGCAAGGATGCTAGTGAGGCGACGAAGCATGCGGACCAGGCAACAGAGTATTTTAGAACCGCTCCCCCATTGGCTGGAAAGAAACGATTCATGGCACGACAACTCCCATTCGATGTTTTCGTTGCCCGAAAGATCGCCAAGTGGGAGGCACGGGCCAAGGAGTGGAAAGTGCCGCTAGTCGATGCCGTTGGAGTCGATCCGATTGAGGAAATGATTTTCTTCTGGAACGGCCATAGTCGCATGACGCAGGCACAGCTCGAGGAGTCCTTGGAGCACCTGGCCTGGTCGGAAAGCGATGCCAACAAGAGCTGGTCCCGCGAAGGGCCCGAGGAGAAGGCCATTCTCCAGCTCGTCCGTGCGGCGGTGCTGCGCTCCATGCGCAAGCATACTGAGGCCAAAGATCTCCTCCAGCGTGGCATTCTGGACCATGACAAGAGTCTATTTGTCGGCCACCTCAAGGATGATTGGATTGGCCCGGCAGCTCACTTCGAAATGGCCGCTAACCTCTGGATGGAGCGTCCAACATACAAAGCCATCCACGGTGGCCCCGACGCGGCGGAACAAAGCTCAGAGAACGAAACTACCGGGGAGGCCGCATTGCAAGTGGAGAGAAATAAGGTCCATCGCTGTAAGGAGTATCTGGAGAAGGCTGCTCGGTGGGAGAGCTACGAGCTCGATGCTCGAATTGGCCTGAAGGTGACGGCTGCCTTGGAGGCCGTACATAAATGGGAAGCCGCGCATTCTGCTACTAGTTGATGACTTGATGTATTATGATTGCCTTTGTAAATTTATTTCTTTGCTTTGTTTAGATGCATTGCTGTTTCGCGGGCATATAGAGGTCATTGCAAATGTACATATCTGAAGGATAGCGATCTAGGGCAAGAAAGCCATGTGACCATAACGCTTCTCCCCAGTCTTTCCCCTTCACCTCCCTCCCATCTCCCTTACTCACCTCCATTCTTTAAGATCCATCGAACCCACTCGTCCACGTTGTTTCCGGAGGAACTAAAAAAGCTTACCTGCGAGCCGTCGGAGATTTATGGGTACCTTGCACCGACTCGGCAGTTCCACACCATCCGACAGTGGCGATCGCCACTCAACGTGGCTCGGATAAGATTCCGGCTGACGTTTGGGCATTTCGAGGTACAGCCACGTTCAAAGACCGAGGCTTCATTGACCTATGTTGCAGGCATAATGCTATGAACGCTTCACGGTCTTCCTGGAAGGATCTCGGAGGTCTTTTGCAACGGTCATTATGAGTAGTCCGGCACTTTACTCTTCCAAGGTTCCGTCGGCAATCGCGAACGACGGATGGGACCGACCATATTCAACTCCCCCCCCACACACTGACGGCAAGCCAATGGAGCTCCCCACCATCTTGGCTCATCGGACCTCCGACTCTGGCTGGCCCGGTTAAGACGGCTTCCGTTCGGTCAATCGCCGACGCGCAGAAACTGAAGGGCCTTCATAAGGGATGGTTCCTGGCCCTTATCGGCGGGAGAAGGTGAAAAAAAAGTTGGGAGATGCCCAGACTTCCATCCGAAATCAGTGACGTCTTTGGTTCTTACAATTGAAGTCAGTCCCACCAGTCGCTTCTGCTCGGCCGAACCTGACCTCGCTGTCCTTCAGCCTTGCTTGTACATAACATAGATCATTCTTGGACACCTTATTCAACCTGAACTCCTTTGTCGTCTCCGGAACAGCAAATCGCGAATATCCTGACGCTCTCTCAGTCTCATGGCGAGAGACGAGCACGATGCTACTTCGTCGCGGACCTCCAGTGACGAAGACGTGATCTCCTTGGAGGAGCAGCGCACTCGCGATGACCACGCCAATGGAGCGCTGGAAAAGCAGAGCACGGCCGCTTCCGGGCTGTCGGCGTTCGAGAGTCGAGCGCATTCCGTAATTTCGCGCATTCGCAGCCGCGAGCCTGGTCAAACTGCGCGCTTTACGCATCCGCTTTCGCATACCAAAACGTCGCCTGACGTGATTGTCGATTTCGAGGGGCCGGATGATCCCTATCGGCCTATGAATTGGAGTTTCAGGAAGAAAGCCGTGACGACAGTGTTGTATGGATTGACGACAATGGGCGCCACCTGGGCAAGTTCCATGTATGTCGCATCTCTGGAGCTGTCCCTCCCACCACTGCGACGCGGGTATGCTAACTTTGACCAGTTTCTCGACAGGCACGCAGCAAGTGAGTGACCAGTACCATGTCGGTGAGGAGGTTGGCACTCTCGGCACCACATTACTTCTGTTTGGCTTCGGTAAGTCGTCTCAAGTCTTCAGCGCATATGCGGATCTATCACTCACATCTCGTCTTGCAATACAGGTCTGGGTCCTCTGGTCTGGGCACCGTTGTCCGAGGTCTACGGCCGCAAACCGGCCGTGTTAGCGCCCTACTTTATCGCTGCGATCTTCTCGTTCGGAACCGCAACCGCCAAAGATCTCCAAACCATAATGCTCACTCGGTTCTTCACTGGATTCTTCGGCTCGGCTCCCGTCACCAACACTGGTGGTGTGCTGAGCGATATCTGGACCGCCGAGCAACGGGGCGCCGCGATTGTCGGATATGCCATGGCTGTCGTGGGCGGTCCAGTCCTCGGGCCCATTGTCGGTGGCGCTATCGTACAAAGCTACCTGGGATGGCGCTGGACAGAATACGTGCGTACCTTGAGTCCCGCGAGCACTCCCGTTATCACATACTAACTCCGGCCCTGCACATAGATCACCGGCATCATGATGTTCTTCTTCCTGCTCATGGACGTCGTCTTCCTTGACGAAAGCTACCCGCCCGTCCTCCTTGTGTACAAAGCGCGGAGACTGCGCTACGACAGCGGCAACTGGGCGCTCCACGCTAAGCACGAAGAATGGGACGTCACCTTCAAGGAGCTCGGAAACAAGTACCTCATCCGGCCTTTCGCCCTCCTCACCACCCCGATCTGCTTTCTCGTCGCCCTGTACGCCTCCTTCGTCTACGGCATCCTCTACCTCAGTCTCGCCTCCTTCCCAGTCGAGTTCCAAGAAGTCCGCGGCTGGAACCAAGTCGTCGGCGCCCTCCCCTTCCTGGCCTATCTCGTCGGCATCCTCTTCGGTGCCGTCATCAACCTCCTCAACCAGAAGTTCTACATCAAACGCTTCAAGGCCAACAACAACTTCCCCGTCCCCGAGGCCCGTCTGCCCCCCATGATGCTGGGCTCCGTCCTCTTCGCCGCAGGCCTCTTCATCTTTGGCTGGACCGGCGACCCGGACATCCACTGGATCGGCCCCATCATTGGCGCCGTGGCCATGGGCTTCGGCTTCTTCACCATCTTCCAGGCCGCGCTGAACTACCTCATCGACACCTTCCAGAAGGTCGCGGCCAGCGCGGTCGCCGCCAACACCTTCCTCCGTAGTTTGTTCGCCGGCTGTTTCCCGCTCTTCGCGTCGATCATGTTCCGCAGACTTGGTGTCGACTGGGCCTCCAGTGTGTTGGGCTTCTGCGCCGTCGCGTTGATCCCGATCCCATATTTGTTCTATATCTTCGGGAAGCGCATCCGAGCGAGAGGGAAGTGGTCGCGCGCGTCTGTTTACGGCTACTAATTGGGATCTGCAGACGAGGGTTTAGGTTTTTTTTTCTTGCTTGGGATGCCGTGGAAAAAAGTTCACTTTGTGTCTGGCTTATATACCCCTTTTAAGCATATGCTGGGCCAAGTGACTCGGTTTTATGATACCACATATAATGATTGCATGTGCATAGAGCCCCCTTGGATATGGCTTTGGCGTTGTTCTATCTGCCTTTGTTATTGACTTCATCTAATAGCATAATCAATCAAAAGTCTATATTAAACATTAAAGAAACAGTATCGATATGTGCGTTGACAGGAATATACAGCAATAGACACTCCACACAACAAATCATACAACAAATCTCACAAAAGAAGCTGGATGAAAGAGTGATACGATTTGCTTACTACCCCAGTGACTGCAAGCTCTGTCGGCTCTTCGATGCCAAATTGAATTTACTGAGCTTGCGGGCCAGCATGACAGCTTTGCCCAGGGGGTTCCATGTCCCGCCTCTGGGCGCAGGACCAGAAGGTGTAGAAGGGAGCGACGAGGAGGGTGTGTCCAGGACTTCCTCAGAGGAAGTCTCAGCTCGCTGTTCTTGTTTTCCGGTATGCAGCGCCAACACGGCCATATGGCCCAGGAACGTGGGATGCTCTAGCAAATCCTCGAGATGAACCCGGAGGCCCTCTTGCTCCAACAGCCACACCACCTGGGCCATGTTGAGGACGTCCCCGCCCAGTTCGAAAAAGGATGAGGTCAGCTGGAATGGAGGACGAGGGAGTTCGGGGTTCTTGTTTGGGAGCACTTGTTGCCAGATACGGTTGACCATGTCCGAATGGACAAGGATCTCCGAGATACTGCGTGTGTTGAGGTTCGAGGAAAGAAACTGCTCATCGGATTGTCGGGGAACATCGTTGATGACTTGGCTGGGGAGTGAGCGGAGGGTTGTTGGAGATGGAAGGGTGATGCTTGGATTGGCGAGCAGCGTTTGCACAGTCTCGCAGACCATGTCGAGGATTTTGGCAGCGTACCCCGGCTGAACGGGACCTTTGAGCGAATAGCCAAGAGAGATGAGAAGGTGCTGTGGACTGGTTTGTTTCGAGAGCACCGTGAGGTCAACGAAGTTATCGACCACTCCCACGCCACCCATTCTGTATGTGTGGTCATCTAGTTGCATTTCGCCCTCATACTCCAAGCTCTGGTGGAAGAGGGTGGTGGTGAAGTACGTGGATTCCGGCCAGTTGGTGCATTGGCGGATAATCTCGCGGAATCCCAGGGACTCGAAAGTCATGTTGGCCACCTGCTGGTCCTGGAGGTAGCGGATGAGATCCAGTCCTGTCCACTGTTCTCCAAATTTGACGCGGACAGGGATGATATTGAGACACGGGCCCACGGTGCTTTCAATGCCGGGAAGAGTGGCATTCCTTCCGCTTGTCGTGAGACCAAAGACGACATCTGACTGCGACGATAGCTTCGCCAGTGTCAGAGCCCATGCGGATTGCATGACTGTCGCAATTGTGACATTGTCAAGAGCTGTCGCTGGGATATCAACAGTTCTCTTCTGCTCTGCATACGCACCGATGTGCTGGAAGGAATTAGGGCTGTGACGTCTGATGACGTCGGTCATCTTGCTGCCATGGAGGGCTTTCTTCCAATGTTGATAATGCTCTGGTGTGACTATGCCGGGGAGCATGCGAATGTAGTTTGAGAAAGACGGCGCAGGTGGGATGGTGCAACCTTCATATCCCATCTTGATAGCGGACATGATGCGCGGTAAGCAAACCCCATCATACTGAGCATGCGACATTCGGATCAATATGCGATGGTGCCCCGTCCCTTTCTGTCTCACAATGTAGAACTGCACATATTGCTCGCCCTGAGAGAACTCTTGGTCTCGGTCCCGCTGCTGCAGAGATGCCGTGTACTCCTCCAGGCTCCTCTCTGTTTCATGAATGAAGATGTCCGGTTGCATCTTTCGTAGGATCACCTGAAAGCATTGGCCATGGAAGCAAACAAATACTGTGCGAAGGATATCGAACGCATCGACCACCCGCACAAAGCTTTCAGTCATCCTTCGAATATCCAGTGGCCCATCACCGTCAAGGTAGAAGTAATTCAGCATCCATCTCGACTTGAAGAGAGATGCAGCAAGAGACAGCGCCTGGAAATCCGTCACCGGAAGGACATCTGTGATCCCGCCCTTAAACAGCCCAATCCTTGGGCAAATTCCAGCCTGTAACGAAGCCTCATCAAGTTCAATTGGCCTCACGATGGTCACTTGCTCAGGAGAAGCGGCTCGCGATAACATGGGGGAGGAATCTTGGGATTTTTCTGTGGTCGACGTATTCGAGATGTCCGGGGTAGAAGATGAGGTGGTTGATCTGGAACAGAGCGTAGCGAGCATATCTTCAAAAACTGGATTGCTGAAAACATCGGCGACGGACAGCATCAATCCTTCCTGGCGTGCGGCCCCAACCATTTTCATTGCCGATATACTGTCACCTCCGAGCTTGAAGAAGCTAGCGTGTCGTATAACAGTGTCGGGCGGAAGGCTGAGGGCCTCGCTCCAAAGGGTCCACAGGCGCTTCTCAAGGCTGCTCGAGTCTTTGATATCTTCAGTGAGTGTGGGCACAGAATCAGACGACACTATGCCGTGTGGTATGACTGTTTTTCGGAAAGGATCATCAGAAATTTTGAGAACTGGCTCGTCCTCCTCGCAAACACTCTTCTGTGGCGGAGGAACAGCTAGCATGCCTTCCTTGACCATCCGATAAATTACCTCCTTCACACGGGCGTCGACCAAGGATCGTATGTAATCCTCATCAACCTCTGAGGTCTGTGGGCTTTGAGGATCCGAAGGAACAGTACTTGGTTTTTGGTCGCAGATGGACACTTCCATCACAGATGCATGAGGCCTTTCAACGAAGAGTGTGAAAATCTGGGCAATTGCTTCGCTCAAGCTTTTTGCTTGGCTCTCAGATACAGCATCGGCCCAGTATCTAATCAAAACTCCCTCCCTGCCTCTACCTGTTTCAACGTTCACAGTCACCGGGTACTGGGGTCAACATTAGCGCATACACCCTTCAAGGAGCATAAGCAGCATGACTTACCTCTGTTGGGTCATGGACCCGTTGCATTTCAAATGAGATGGTGCTGTTTGCCATTGGCTCTGAAATAGAGTGATTTTGTATAGAAAGGGCCGTGTTGAAAAGCATCTGCCCTTCACGGCCAAGCTCATGCTGGATCTGAGCAAGGGAGCAATTCTGATACGGGAGACCTCCCAAAAAGTCTTCCTGTACAGTCCTGGATATATCGAGAAGACTCTGGCTCTGTCCAAATCTAACTCTGCAGCACAGCATGTTGATGAAAATCCCAACAGCATTTTGGATGTCTGGGACAGGGGAATCACGACCAGCCGCCAGGTATCCGAAACAAACATCGTTTGACCCGGTAAAGCCCCTAAGGACAATTGCCCAAGCAGAAAGAGCAAGGTTTGCAAGAGTGATGGAGTTCGCCTCACAGAATAGCTGCAACTCAGGGAACCGGTCGAAATGCATCAGGACGGATCCAAGTTGCTTCTCACCACTCGTTGTAGGCGACACTCTTAAGTGACACGGATGAACCCCGGAGAGATATCCCACCCAGTGATCCAACGCCCGGCGGTGATCTTTGGTTTTGATGAACTTGATGTACTCGCCAAAAAGAGGCCCAGGTGCAGAAGGAAGTCTGTTGTCGTATGCCAGTTGCAGATCCCTCAAGAGGATATCAATCGATCCTCCGTCGATGATAGCATGGTTGAGCTCGATTTTCAGTAACACTCGTCCACCCGTTGTGGTACATAGGGTAAGCTGGTGTGGAACTTTTCTGAGCCGCTTAGCGTTGATATTTGCAAGCTTGATGTTGTCAAGTGTCTGGAGGACAATCTTCTCATCACACTCAAACTCAAGTACATCATCATCTAGCTCCTTCACCACGAGCTGGTCAAATGCGCCACCTTTGCAGTAACTGTCGACAAATATTGTCCTCAGAATTTGGTGGCGCGCCACGACCATTGCCCAAGCTTTCTTAAGCCCGCTAACTTGGGCTTTGAGGGCATTATCGGAATGGCGAATCTCAAAAATGGCGTGGAACATGTAACCATGAGGGTCCCGAAGTTGGCTGAGCAAGATACCCTCCTGCACTGGCGAGCATGGGTAAACATCTTCAACAAATTCCCAGCTATCGATTTCTGCTCTCGGTAAGGTATCTCTCATGAAGCTCTCCAATCCCTCATAAGTGATGGGCAGCAATGGGTAGTCACTGAGAGTAGGCTCCGGTACGCAGTCTTGAAGAAGGGGTATGTCTTCTTCGAGGATCCGTTTGCAGTCCAGTGCCCATCTTTGAATGTCTCTCGTGTGCTTCATATGGCGGTTATATGTAAATGCCATGTGAAGCTTCTCCTTGATGATGATGGCAGAAACCTCGAAGAGCGCAAATCGAGGCGTCTCGGGCCCCATGTCCGATGTCGACCCAAAGGCTTTGGTACCATTTACTTCAAAATGCTGAAACAGAGAGTCATCACGCTCTAGCTGCTGAAGCTTTCCAAGGTAATTGAAGAGTATTTCCAGAGGGATTGGAAACTGAGTTGAGCCACCTTTCTCTCCCGAAAGAAGAATATCTTGCGCGAAGAAGGATCTGGTGCTGTGTGAGATTGATCGCCTTAGATCCTTCACACGTTTCAAGGTGTCCATAAAATCTGCTGTTTCTTGTCATTATTAGTAAAGTTCTATCATAGTTGTGAAGGTGACGTACCTCTTTTTCCACTAACATCCATCGGTGTGAGAGTAGTGAACCATCCCACCGTTCGGGATATATCTATACTCGAATCCCACGCTTCGCGTCCATGGCCTTCATTGTAGATTGTCGGGACCTCTCGATCAGTGAAAACTCGTCGGAACGAGTGGATCACGGCTGCAAGCAAAACCTCGACTGTCTCAGTCCGGAAAGCATGGTGGCAGTCGCGGAGAACGACGGATGTAGCTTCCTGGCTGACAGTGAAAACCTCCATTTTAACGTCCCCATAGAGATTTCGCACATTCTCCATGCCCCAGTACTCTAGACCCGGGCGCTGTACCTGGAATGGAAGGCGAACAGGCTCACTTTCTTTGGCATGGATAGCCTGCAGCTCACACCAGTTCTGGAATGATAACGTCTTGTCAAGGGACAGAGACCCAGATTCGATGAACTCCTGAAGATCCTGCAAAACTATACGCCATGAAACCATGTCAACACAAAGGTGATGGGCGACTAGCGCAAGGACCTGCCTACGACCAGGAAGTTCGAATACGTCCGCAGCAAGCACTGGTCCATGCTGGATGTCGAGAGACCGTTGGCTTTCAGTCGTTCGTGAGCTTATCTCGTACTCATTTGTTATGTGGTGTGTTTGCAGCCGATATGGGGATGCAGGCTCCTGTAGAGAGTAATTGTCAGTATATTGGAATTTGTCGGATGCGAGAGACCTACAGGAAGAATGCATTGCCGCCATTCGCCGTCTTGAGATTGGACAAACCGTGCCCTGAACATGGAATGCCGGCTGACAACAGCTTCAATTGCACGCTTTATAGCATCCACCGGTAGATACTGGGTGGTCCGGACAGTGACAGCTTGGTTGAAGTGAGACCTTGGGCCAAATCCAGTAGCTGTCTTGAAATATAGGCTCTGAATTGGAGAAAGACCGAACGGCTCATCAAGTCTTTCTTTGGGCTGGACTGTTTGCAACCTTTTCCCAGACACTGAAGCAAGTTCCACGATTGTTTTGCTTTGAAGTATACTGTGGAGCGTCAGGCTGAGGCCATGTTTGCGAGCTTTCGATATCACAGCCATTCCCGTTATGCTGTCTCCCCCTATATGATATGTGAGATTTCTCCTTTCACAAGTTTATAAGATACTTACCTAGGCTCACAAACGACCGGTTGCTATCAACCTTGTGGGATGGGATGTTGAGAACTTCAACAAAGATGGCCCGCAAAGTATCCACGACGGATCCTTCATCATCATCATCATCATCATCATCATCCTGCTTATCTTCAAGGCCAGCCCGTTTGATGTTGTCATAATCCTGCATGATGCGATCGTACGTCGCCTCGTCGGCATTTTCTATCCAGCTCGTAATCTTCTTTCTGTCCATCTTTCCTGAAACAAGCATTGGAAGAGTCTTGACAACAGCCCATGTCTGAGGAACCATGTAAATAGGCAATTGACCCTCCAGGCGCCTCTGAATCTCGGTGAGCTCAGGATATGCGAGCTTCATCGTGTCACACTCCACAAGCTCACAGGCGCCATCTGAGATCACACTCTTGTCTATAGTCAAAGACTCCAAGGACAAAATCGTCACCAAGCGTTGCTGAAGAAGCCCGGCCTTGGGCAGTATCACAACGGCATGGCGCACACGAGGATCCTCATGCAGTCGATGCTCGATTTCTCCAAGCTCCATGCGCTGTCCATGAAGCTTCACCTGATGGTCCTTCCGCCCTATACAGTCGATCGAGCCGTCTGGGTTGTATTTCACAAGGTCGCCTGTTTTGTATATTCTTCTTGACTGTTGAGAACTCTGAAAGTGCTTCATCCATGCGGGATTGCTGACGAATGCGGCAGCTGTCTTTTCGGGATTCTTAAGATATTCTCGCGCAAGTGCAGGGCCCTCCAAAACCAACTCTCCAACAGCGCCCAATGGAGACAATCGGTCGTGGTTTTCAGGGTCAACAATCCAGGTTAATGTGCATGGTATCCCGAAACCGATGCAGGAAGGCTCAGGGTTCGCAGAAGCATCATTCATGACTGCAAATATCGTCGTTTCCGTCGGGCCATATCCGTTCACCAACTTCACACGGTGAGCCCACTTTGTTACCACTTCTTTGGATAACTTCTCTCCTCCACACACAAGCACTTTCAGAGATGGAACTGTAGAAGGTTCAAGAATGCTTGCGATTGATGGAGTCAAGAACGACCATGAGACGTTCATTCGTTGGATCGCACCAGCAACATCATTCAGGCGCTCGTCTTCGCTTGGTATACAGATGCAGCCACCGTGCATCAAAGTTGCAAGGACCTCCATCACCGCAGCATCGAAAGTTAGAGACGCAAACTGGAATACTCTCGAGGATTTGTTCATGTGCACGATTGGGCCGAACGCCATGGCGCTGCTGGCAAGAGACTGGTGGTCAATGACGATGCCTTTTGGGCGGCCTGTGCTGCCGGAAGTAAAAATGGCGAAAGCCATGTTTGATGGCTTGACAGCCATGATGTGTTTGGCGCTCTTCGAGATCGAGCCATATGCCTTCACTGTCTCTCTGCTGACAGGGATGATGCATTTGACGGAGCCAGCATAGCGATTCTGATAATGGGGGGAACAGAGAATCACCCGAGCGTCAACTTCTTCAAGAATCTCCCTATGTCTCGAGGTTGGATGAGAAGGATCCAATGGGACGAACGCGCCTCCGGCAATGAGGATTCCCAATATACTTATCACCGCCCAGAGAGACTTGTCCAAGCAGAATGGAACTAAAGTTTCTGGGCCAACTCCACGGGAAACCAGGTATTTTGCAAAGGATGAAGCGAGGTCCAGCATAGCATCGTAAGATAGTTGACCATCCCACGCGCATATAGCTGGGGCAGTTGGGTGTTTCGACTTCTCCTCGTGGATGATATCGTGCACACATTTGTGGAGATTGAACGGAATCCGCTTGTTCCATGCTGCTATATTTTCCTTGTCGATGTGGCTGGACAGCTCAAGGTCACCGACTTTCTTCGTGTCGCCTGCCGGAAGTGTGACGAGCTGTTCCAGAACGAACATCAACTGGTGCATCACCTTTTCTGTCGTCCAACTATCCATCACTATCTCATCATGATGCACGGTGATGTCAAGCTCCGAACCCACGATCTGACATTCGACCGTCAGTGGGTGGGCGAAAAAGTCCCTGCTGTTTCTATTGCCTTCTGGGACCCAAAGATCCTCGTCAAGTTTTGGCTCGTCCGATTGTATAACAAGGATGTTTTGGAAATCACAAGCAAGGGACGTGTCGCTGTTGAGCGTCCTTATTCTCTGTAGCCCAGCATGTTGGTGTGGCATCATATTCACGGTCGTCTGATGTATGCTCTGCAGGTATTGAATGATCGATGTCTCGTTTTCAACTTGGATGCGAGTCGGGACCGTTGTAAGAACCGGTCCTGCAATGTTTGCAACACCATCTAATCCAATATTTCTCCCCATGAGTGTTTCCCCAAAGCAGACGTCATTTGATCCCGTATGAGCCGACAGCACGATTGCCCACGCAGCACGGATCAATTCTGGAAGGGTTACGCCGCAATAAGAAGAGGATGCTGGGATCTCCATACTGCTGTGGTGCCTATTTCCGACCCGAAGTGAGCCTGCCGAAGTGAACTTGTTCTGTGGGAATGGGGAAGCACCCATGTTGGAGAGGTATGACTTCCAAAATTCATCGGATTCCGAAGTCTGCTGTTCAGTCAAGTAGTTCACGAACAACTTATACTGAAGCATTGTGTTGTAAGTCGACATCCCAGAGTAGATCTCCTCGACCCTCCGAAAGATTGCTGGCAACATCCACCCATCGTAAAGCGCATGATGTATGGTCCAAACGAAGAATCTTGCGGAGGAGACACTATCCTTTACAATGGCATATCCTGTCAACGGACCTCCAGCGTATTCTGAATGCTCAAACGTCTCCCCTGTCAAATCGTCGAACGTTGCAAGGATTCTCCATGAGATCGGGTTCTCCTTGAGCACAGTTTGCATGAAATTCATAGAGTCCGTGTGAATGATACGAGTCCGTAGAATGTCCAGTTCATCAACAAGCTTTTGCCATGCTGCCATGAACCTCTCAAGATCAACATCTTCCGATAACCGAAATACCGGCTGAGCGACATAGGCACCTTGTTCTTTCAGAGACAATGTCAAAAGGCCTTCTTGCACGGGGCTGCATGGGTAAACATCGGCAATTGACTCTTTGGGCACGCAGCATTGGTCAGCAACCTCCTTCAAGATCCAGTCCCGATCTGCTGAAGTAGGGAGAAGGCTGAATGGCTCAACGTTGCGCTTCTCTTGTGCCGCCTTTGCAGGCTCGCATTTCCTGGCCATGTCCATGAAAACCGGCTGAGCATATATATCAATAACCTTGATTGATATTCCTCTGGAGTTAGCTACGCTGACGAGCTTCATAGCGGAAAACGAGTCTCCTCCAATTTCAAAGAAGTTATCCTCAGCTCCAACAGAACCGGGCTCAAGGCCTATGACCTCTTCCCAGATGGCTCTGAGCTCAACCATCGCTTCTGTTTCGGGAATTTGTTCAGAACCCGCATTCGATACGCCATAGGCTCTCAAGCGATCCTTGGGTAATGGCTCAACGGCAGACCGAAGCCTTTTCCTGTCCAGTTTGCCGGATGCTGTGATCGGTAAGTGTCGTACTGGAACAAAGAGCTTTGGTATAAGACCCATGGGCAAGAATGCTCTCAACGATGTCTGCAAAATTCTCGTGGTTTCTCTGATCCTGCTGTCCACACGAATAAGAAGATCTGACGACGAACCATAGTCCAGGCCGTCCTGCTTGTCTGTCTCACTCATAACGGTGAAGAATGCTGCCAGACATCTAGCCACAGTTCTAACCTCCGGAGTCACAAGCTCGACGGCCACCTTGGTGCCATCTGGCAGAAAACGAAGGCATTGCTGCTCGATTTCTCCCAGCTCAACCCGCTGACCGTTTAATTTGATCTGGGTATCTTTTCGGGAGATGAAGGAGAGAGAGCCATCATGATTGTAGTACACGAGGTCTCCGGTGCGATACATGCGTTCCTTGCATTGAAGGACGCCCGAAACGCCATGGTGTTGCATCCAACGTGCGCCTGTGATGAACACCTCCTTAGTTTTCTCCTCGTTATTGATGTAGCCTCTGGCAACATTGCAGCCTTCAAGAACCAGCTCCCCCACCGCGCCAACGGGAAGAAGACGATGGTAATTATGGGGATCGACGATCCATGCTCTGCCGCCGAGTGGAGTGCCAATCGAATTGCAGTTGCTAGTGAGTCTTCTTCCTTCTTTGTCCACAATAGTGCAGGACGTGGCCAAGACGGTGGCTTCAGAAGGTCCATAGCCGTTGATCACGCAGCGATCTGCCCATCTTTCGATGTGGTTTGCTGTTATTTTCTCACCTGCTGCAATCACAGTTCGAAGAGTAGGGACTGTCTTTGGGTCAAGAATATTTGCTACCGACGGAGGAACGCTCAGAACATTCGCTTGCATCCGATTGATAGCCCCAGCCAAGTCATTCATGCGTTCTTCTTCGCTGGGTACACAAACACAACCACCGTTCATGAGAACTATGATTGTTTCCAGTATACTGACATCAAACGTGTAGCTTGAGAATTGTGTAGCCCTGGTTCCGGGGCCAAAATCGTATTCCTTAGCAATTGATGAGGACAGTAGACTGAGCCCAGCATTCTCAACAACAGTGGCCTTGGGTTTTCCTGTAGTCCCAGATGTAAAGATAGCGTATGCAGGGTGGTCGATCCTGGCTTGCACCGTAGGGACAACAGATGTGAAGGTTGTGAGTTCTCGTACAGTCGATTCGCATACTGGAAATGTCACGTCGCAGATCCGAGAGGCCTTTTCGTCATATTTTGCGGAGCACAAGACCACGAGAGCACCAATATCCTCAATCATCCCTTTCAATCTTTCTTCTGGATGCGCAGGATCCAGAGAAACGAACGCTCCACCTGCCCGCAGCACTGCCACCTGAGAGATGACAGCCCATGCGGACTTCTCAAAGCAGAGGGCCACAAATGTTTCGGGATTGACTCCGATCTCTCGCAAATGGTGCGCTAGGCGTGTCGAATAGAAATCGACATCTGCATAAGTAAAGTCACCATCCCATGAACTGATTGCTGGCTCTAATGGAAATTGCATGACAATCTCCTGTATCATCTCATATGGGCATTTTCTTGGTCGATTAGGAAGCGTCTGGTTCCATTTGCGTATCTGCTCGCAAGACCGTTCGGTAATGAACTCAATATCACCTATGCGGCAAGCAGCAGTATTGGCGGACGAGTCCAAAATATGCTCGAAGCACTCAATGATATCTGCAGCATGCTTCTCAGACAGATGATCAGTTGCGTAGACACAGATCACCTCGAGTGATGACCCCAAATCTCGCACAGTGACACGAATCACGCTGTCGCTTGAATAGCTATTGCTGGGTGATTTGAATGGAGCTCTATCTGTCCCTGCAATGTCTGGAGACGCTCCATATTGGAAAATAGTGTTAAACAAAGAGCCATTGAAGCCGAATTCTTGCTGGATGTCCAGGGAAGAGGGTCGGTGCTTCCAAATCTGCGCCGAATCTCTCATCGATTTGCTGATGACATCTTCAAGCATCATGTCGTCTTTCAGGTACAACCTGATCGGCATCTCCTCCATGGTTGACCTCCCTTCAATGTTGTCTTGGCTTGGGAGACAATAACCGAAACAAACATCCTCCAAACCAGTGTAACAACGCAGGACTAAGCCCCAAGCAACCTGTAAAAGAAATCCAGCATCGATTCCAATACTTTGACAGAACGAGCGGATTCGCTCTGCATATCTTATGGTAGTCTTGGATGAAGAAAAACCTCTTCCAGTTGGGACTGGCTCAGGCTGCAAACGCGGAAAGAGACAAGCCTCAACATCAGCTAGGTATTTCCTCCACCAGTCCTGGTGGGTGCTGGCCTGTCGGTTTTTCTTTCCCACGTACACCAACTGGCCATGTGAGTTGTAGCGTGCCAGCTCTCCGGTCTTGAACATCCGTAGTTGCGGTGAATTTTGGCTTTTGGCCTCGTCGAGCAAAGTTTGAGCCCATTTTGGATTCTGAATGAAGTTGTGATTCGTAGATTCGTCATCGTTCCAGTAGCCTCGGGAGACGACGGGGCCTTCTACCACCAATTCACCAACACATCCTATAGGCACCAAGTGGTCATGATCTTGCGGGTTGACGAGCCACGACCTACCGCATGTAGAGGATCCAGTAATTGCAGATGCAACAGAAGGACCACAGCAAGCGCTATGAACCCAAGTCGACGAGTATTCAGCCGCACCAATGAACGTATGAAGCTTCACGTCTCCAGACCATAACTTGGTGACTTTGGTGCTAGGAGACCCACCGTAAAGCACAAGGGTCTTGACCTCGGGGAGGTCTGACGGCTGTAAGCTGAGTGCCATCGATGGCGTAGTACTAACCATGTTCGCATGAAGGCCATTTATCGATGACGACAGGTTTTCGAGCTCAGTATTATCCGGAATGCATACGCAAGCACCGCGTGACCAAGCACCAAATAGTTCCTGAACGAAGATGTCGGACGTGTAGTCAGAAGTCTGGAATACTCTGACTCCGCAGTCCATATTCAGCGCCGATGCGAACCCGTCCGCTCTCGTCACAATATCCCGGTGATTAAGCATAATCCCTTTTGAGGCACCGCGGTCTTCAGTGGTGAAGACAAGATAGGCGCCATCGTGTGGCTGTGGGCCAGCTAGGAAGCTGTCCTTGCTAGCCGGGAGGTATTCCAAGAGAGATCGGTCGACTGAAATGACATATGGTATCGATACTTCGAGAAAATGGGCTCTGGAAGGTGAGGCCAGCGCAACTTGAACTTCATTGCAGCGATCTTCATTCAAAACCTCATGCAGGCGACCATGGTTGATTGGAACACAGATTGCTCCCAGCTTTAGCACTGCTAGTATAGCAACAACTCTCCAAACAGATCTTTCCAGCTCAATGGGGACCAGCGAGCCCGATCCCACGCCAAGTTGCTCCAAGTACATTGCCAATGCGGAGGACAGTTTGTTCAGCTTCGAATATGTGAGATCTCCGTCCCAGGCGACAACGGCATTGTCATCTGGATGAGTTACTGCTCTCTCGCTCAGGATTTCGTGAGCACACTTTTCAGCAGCCACAGGGTACGATGCGTTCCAGGTCTTGATCTGCTGTGCGTGCCAGTCACTTAGTCCCGTTGTAAGCTCCACTATCTCATCGGGGGAACGAGAGATATTTTTCAGGTGCTGGACAAACGTATTGGCGACGCTCTCAGCCTGCATAGCCGACAGAGTCGTGGTCCAATAGTTGAAATCAACATTAGCACCGACGTCTGAGACCTCCACGTTGACAAATACGGGAAATTCCACGGGATCATAGATGGATCCTAGCTCGACAAATTGAATGTTTCCATCCGTCTTGGTGCCAGTGGGGGGTAGTCTCCTGTAGGATATCCCAGTATTGAACAACATATCAGAGAGCTTCAGGGCATGCTGAATGTCAATCAGCGAGGTATGTCTATAAGGCAAATGCTCCATATAATCATGTTGCACTTGCAACATGACGTCCCTGAGCATTGACCTGTCGGGCATCCTCATTCGGCATGTCAGAATGTTGATAACAGGGCCGACGACTGCTTCAATTTCCTCAACTGGCACGTCTCTCAGGGAGGTCATGTAGCAAAAGGTGACGTCGCTAGACGCACAGAAAGAGCGGAGGGTGAGACCCCATGCAGTGCTAAATGCTGTGGAGAGAGTGAAGCCGTTTCTTTCACAGACGTCTTTGAGTTCCTCGTAGAACTCAAGATCCAAATGCATAGTCTGGAGTTTCTTGGGCAAGACCTCGCCATCGCTGAGGTTAGGGAAATGGCACGGCTCGGAATCCGACAAGTACGTCCGCCAATAATCGATCCCGGGGGCTTGGGGAAGATCTTGTAAGTACTGCACGAAGCCCTTGAACGTTGGCGTTCGAGTCTCCTCATAATTGTTGTCATAAGCCAGCTGTAAGTCCCGAAGTATGATGGAAATGGAAGACCCATCCATGATGGCATGGCTCAGTTCAATCCTGCAGAATGTCTTTCCGGAAGCGGCCTCACAAATGGTGAATCGGTGAGGAGGTTTATGCTGATTGAGGTCGATTGAGCTCTGGCCATCAAGAGCTTCCAACACTTCGTCATCACTCGAGCATCTCACAAAATCAGGATGTGCGTCAAAAGACTTTAGCACGACTTGGGAAAAGCCATCTCCGTCGCCGAGGTTCTCAACAAACACAACTCGCAGCAATGGATGCTTTGAGACAACCGCTTTCCAAGCATTTATCAGTCGATCTATATCAGTCTTCCCGTTCAAATTCCGAATCTCAAAGGTGTTGTGGACAGCATAAAGGTTTTCATCCCGTAATCGACTGAGCAAGATACCTTGTTGCATCCGCGTACAAGGGTAGATATCCTCGACCATAGCCATGGAATCGACCCCGATACGGGGCAGAACTGTTGACATCATATTCTCAAGTTTTTCGTAAGTAAGCGAGAGCGCTGGGAAAGTGCTCAAGGTTGGTCTAGCTTCCATGGCCAGTAGCTTCGGCCCAACCTCCTTCAACACATCGCAGCAACAGGATATCCAGTCTCGGATGGGCCGTTGGTGCTTCATATATCTATTGAAGGAAAAGGTAAACCGAAGTTTCCCTTGAGCAGCCATGGCGGAAATTTCGAAAAGCGCAAATCGCGGCGTGTCTTCGCCAAAATCCGCAGAACCTCCACCTCGACCAGTCTCGCCGGCCATCTGGTTCATCAATTCGAAGAGACCATCTCGCCGCTGGAGGTCTCTATGCTGCCCAACATAGTTGAAGGACATTTCCATCGGACAGGGATGTTTACAGGTGTCAGCGCTTCCACCAGCCAACATGCGTTGTGCGAATTCCTGTCGACCGTTATCCACAGCACGTCGACGAAGGTCCTTGACGCGCACGACAGTCTCGACTATGTCGTTTGCGACACAATCCGATACCAGGATCGGATACAGGGTGGTGAACCAGCCGACGGTGCGTGAAACATCTATGGATTGGTCCCACACCTCTCTACCGTGCCCTTCGTTGTAAATCACAGGCAGGATCCGGTCAGTGAAGGTTCGTCGAAACGCATGTAAAAGTGCCGCAAGGAAGACATCAACAGGCTCCGTCTGCAAAGTCTGATGACAATCCTTGAGTAAACGTGAAGTGCTTTCTTCGTCGATTTCAAACCCGTCACAGTCCACGTCACCGTAGGTTATCTGGCGGCCTTCCATTCCCCAGTAAGCTAATTCTGGAGCTGGAACATCCTTCAGGCTTGCCGTCGTCAGAGCCTTGCATCGTTCGCTTTGTAAACCACACCATGTCTGGAAAGGTAAAGAGCTGTTTGGCAGCGCGGTTTCGTGCCCATTCAGCAGCAGGTCTTCCAGGTCCTCCAGAATGATCCGCCACGATACAATGTCAACTACCAGATGGTGGGCCACAATGGACATTATCGATACTTGTCCCTCCTCGCAGAAAAGGTCCACTGCAATCACAGGGCCAGAAAATGCATTGATCGACGATTGGCTTTTGGCAGCGGACTGTTCGATTGTCTCGGAAAAGGTTGTCGCATGTACATTCCAGCAGTACGAACTGGCGACATCCGTGGTGATAAGCTGCCGGAGGCCCTTTCCAGGTCCTGAGTCAACGAGTCGAGCTCGAAGCATAGAGTGTCGGTCGATCAGAATCTCGATGCTGCGGCGGATATCCCGCTCATTGATTCGCTTGTGAAGACGAGTCCGAACGCTCTGGTTGAAATGCCCCTGTCCCTCCAGACGGGCCATGAAATGGAGCTTCTGGATTGGTGAGAGCTCAAACGGCTGCTCAATCTTTTCCTCGTATACGGCCGGCTGCTCAATATCCTTTGTCCGTGTTGCTAGTTCCCTGATTGACTTGCTTCGGAGAATTTCCTGTACCGTGATGCCAATTCCCTGCTTCTTGCAAAGTCCCATACATGTTATGGCTGCGATAGAATCACCACCTAGGCTCAGGAAGCTCTCATCAAGAGAGACATGAGCCTTCGGGATGTTCAGGACGCGGCTCCAGATCGCCGTTATTTGATCCTCCATGGCGTTACGAGCGCGAGAGACACTTCCTTCCAGCCCAGGGTTTGATGGGCTACTTCGTAATTCGGGATCATCTGTCATACTTCCGACCCAGCTTGCGGTTGCTTTTCGGTCAAGTTTGCGCGACGGAAGACTGGGTATGTCTTCAACACACAGCCACACTGATGGAATCATGTACGTCGGTAAGCGTGCGGATAATCGGTCGCGGATTTCTGATATGATTGGAAACTTCTTGGGATCCTCGACTAGGTTCAAGGGCACGGTGGGTGGATCGCAATTGTCGCCAAGCGGAGCTGCCAAAGACACCACGGCGACCAACCTTCCTTCTGCAAATCCTGCTTTGGGAAGAAGAACTAGACAGTGCTTGATGTTAGAGTCGGTGTTAAGATTGTCTTCGATCTCTCCCAACTCGACCCTTTGTCCGTGGACTTTGATCTGCGTGTCTTTCCTTCCTAGATACGTCAGCGATCCATTCTCCGAGTTATATCTTACCAAATCGCCGGTCTTGTAGAACCTGCGTCGAGGGCCTCCAGAGTCATCGTCTTTTGTCCATGCTGGATCGAAGATAAAAGACTCGGCAGTCTTCTCCGGGTTGTTGAGATAGCATCGAGCGAGGGTCGGTCCTTCAAGAAGCATTTCACCGGCACATCCAACAGGAACAAGTTGATCATGGTCCTGCGGGTCAACAATCCAGCAGCGCGCACCGGTTGGAAGTCCAATATCCCTGCTGTCGGTGCCTAGGGTGACGTTCGAGTTGATAGCAGCTGTCACGGCGCACTCCGTGGGTCCGAAGCCATTGAGAAGGTTGATCTTGGACCAAGTCTCGATATGCGATTGAGACATGGCTTCCCCGACCAGTGCCAGGGTTTCCAGCATTGGAACGTCGGATATGTTGATAAAGTCGATGAATGAGGGTGTCAGCGAGGCGTGGTTGACCCTCATGTTATTCATCGCTTTGACGATGTCATTCAAGCGTTCTTCCTCGCTCGGTATACAGATGCAGGCACCGACCATCAACACGGTCAATATGTCTACAAGGCTAGCGTCGAAGGTATGTGCCGCAAACTGCAAAAGTCGAGATTCCGGGTAGATGCGCAACCGGGGAGAGTGGGCTACCGAGCTGGCGACATAGCTTTTGTGTTCCATCAGGGTACCCTGGAGAGGAGATGTTAGAAATGTCCAGGATATAGCCCTGGATACCACCAACCTTAGGTTCACCCGTTGATCCGGAGGTGAATATCACATAGGCGGCGTTGCAGCCCTTGACTTCGGGGGGTGGTACGAGTTTACCCGAACCAGGCGCAAACGTGGCGATGGTATTATCATCTAGTGGTACAAGATGCTCTGCAATACCCCCCAACGTGTCCACTCTGCTTCGAGAGCAGAGCATGATATGGGCTTGTACAGAGTTCACCAGCGACTGGAGACGGGATGCCGGGTGGGTTGGATCCAGGGGTACAAAAGCACCACCGGCTTTCAGGACTCCAAGAACTGCCACGATATACCATTTCTAGACATCATCAGTAACCGATAGAGATATGAAGAACAGTTACTCGGTAAGAGACCAGTCTCAGTCACCTACCGACTTATCGAAGCAGAGCGCAACCTTCGATTCCGGTTTTACACCGTGTCTCTGAAGGTAGACCGCCACCTGAGAGGCCAGGAGGTCCAATTCCCCGTAGGTCAAGCTCCCATCCCAGGCGCATACTGCCTCCTTCTCGGGATGGAGCAGCGTCTTTTCACGCACGATGTCATGAATACACCGATCAGGACTCGCGGGGGGGACGGAGTTGAACTTGCGAATGCGGCACCAATCCTGCTCCGAGAGGACATTCAGTTCGCTCACCGGAATGTCCTCATCAGAGAGTAGACGGTGCAGTGTTTGGTCGAAATAATTAGCTATACTTTTAGCCTGTTCCGAAGACAGGTCGCTGTTCCACCATTCTAGGAAGACGCCAACATCGTGCTCTAGAATCTTCACATGCAGACGAACACGGCACTAGTGACTCGTTGTTAGGCAGTCTGTTTCCCAATCCCAGTTGCACAAGACATACCTCCTCTGGGAGAGTGATCGCCAGGGCTGGTTGCACAGGCGAATCGCGTGCACTTCTGGCCGACTCGCTGCAGACCCGGATCATCAAAGTCGTGTTAAAGAGGCTGTAGTCGGTAGAAGCCCCTAGAGAGGGGCCTTTTTCAAGACTGTTGGCATGACTCCCCGTTTGCTTTACCTTCTTCAGAAGTTGCTGAACAGTCTCCTGTTCCTTGATGGTGAGGTGGAAGGTGGAAGAACTAGCCAGGTCAGCTGACGCTGCACCATGACTACCTTCACCCCCCCGGTTTTGATAACCGAAGCAGACCTCCTCGGACCCGGTATATCGATAGAGGATCAAAGCCCATGCGGTTTGCAGAAGAAAATCCAAGCGTCCTTGTTTCCAAGAGGCGAGTAATTGGTGAGTTTGAGAGGGATTGGACTTCGTTCTCATCGACACAGGCCGCTTCGGACCGTCGACTGACGAAGGACTGAATCTGGGAAGACAGCATGAGGTTGGCCGGGCCATGTTGAGGTAGAATTCGCTCCGAGTATTCTCTATGTACAATCAACGGGGGCGAGAGGTCGTGTACAGAGCATGAGGGAGGCCGAGCGATGTACTCTTCCTACCTTTAAATGAAAAGCCCCATCAGCTCAGCATGGTCTCCGCCGAAATTGGCTGAAGGACCTAATTTTCATTGCCTCCTAAGCAGGGTCCTCCACTTGCTCACAAATAGAACAACTAAGAGCCATCCGTCCGCCAATGACAAAACCCCTGTAGGGAGCCATTGACGACAGGGTCGCCTCTAACTTCATCCAGTACGAAACATTGCTCCATGAGGTCAAGCCACTGTCGGTACGGAACAAACCCAATGGGAGATGACCTGTCTGCAGGGCTCCTCGGCTGGCTTGGAGGCTTAACGAGATGGTGTCTCCTAGCTAGGTAGGGAGTGGAGCTGATACAAGGGGAATGACTCCCAAAGCGTACTCTGTATGGTAGTAGTCGGGTAATAGCTCTGTATGCAGAATCCCGGCCATGAGCCACCTGGGCAGATGGTTTGTAATAGAACTAGACCACTGCAGTACAAGAAATATGGGTCTGGACAAGAACCAGGTTGAAAGATCATTTCCATCCATCATACTCCATCGAACATGCCTAACGGGCAGCGTCCGCCTAGAGGTGATCCATATGGATTCGGGAGGTGGATATTCTCTGTACTCTCCCCAGTCTGACTTGAGCTGATGAAAACTTGGCACCAGCGAACTGACCTGGAAGCTCGAATTGATCCCTGTTCTACTGACTGTGGCGTTTTCAATTGGCTATCCATGGTCCATGATGGTGAACTCTGGTAATGCATTAGACAGGCGGTTTCGAAATTTTTCCCTCCTAAAATAACTAAAGTAGCGCAACAAAGAGGCATCCATGTCAGGCAAACATCCCCAATTAGTGATGGCGATGAGGGCCATTGACCAGCATCCTTGTTTAGCCAGCTGTGCTGCATCCGATTTAGCCGTCTGCCGTAATTGTCTTGTTGTACTCCTGTCTCTAGTCTCTCTTCTTGGAGCATCTCTTTCTGTCCACATCGTAATAATGACTTCAATCAATCACAACTCCCTGTACTGATCCTGCAAGATACTCCACATCAGCCGGATTCAAGAAAAAGTAAGCATGAATAGTTGCTGGCCATGTCTCAGAATCTCAAAAGCCAACTTTTGCTCCCCCCACACCTCGATGTTGTCCATCTCTTTCTCCATAATTCGTTTAGAAAGGCTAGATGAATTTAACCCCATTCCTGCGGCAGGATTGGGCCATGCTGGATCGCTGCAAGGGCGCCAGGGGTGCCAAAACACTAGTGTGCTCGGGTATCGTTCCCACAGAATCAGCGTCCCTTTCTGGGCCAGTTAATCTATTTTGATTAAGCGAAGAGACGACTCCCGTGAAGTGTGTGTGACAAACATACGACCTGTCACGTCTGCAAGGCCCACTGATGGTTCCTGGACGTCCAGCTCGGCTATGCTTCCCGACTATTGATCAACCGATCTACACCGAAGGATGGTCTCGTCTAGCAAAGGGTGGATCGCTCTTTATCTCGTCGGACGATATTTCGAACCGTTCACCGTGGGATCAACTGTGGGTATGATAGGAGAATATACGGAGTAGAAGCGAAATACGGAGTACTCGTGGGTATATCATAACCGCTTCGGGAGCACATACGGAGAACTCCATAAGCGTACGGAGTAAGGAAAACAAGGTCTAAACATAGTCCAGTTCGTCCGCACCCTTCCCGTCGACACTAGGGCGGGATCTTGATTAATGTTCGCTTCATCCTGGAGATCGCATTCGCCAAGGGGCGCTTGGAGCCCATGCTCAGTGGGCTCCCACTGCCAACCGTACGCACGGCCCTAACGCCGCCACCGCCTCGCCCCGGCCTTCCCAAGCATCATCCATCCCTATATTACAACAAGCAAGCTAAATGCATCGACTACTGCACCTTGATCGATCGCCCCGGCCATGATTAACGGGCATTGCCGCCTTACTTCCGATAATCACTCACATTCTCCAAATGGATCCAGTTCGCCACTCCCCCACCTCGTCGCGTCGACCGTCAACGTTCCAGACTGTCACCACTGAGATGGCAGTGGAGAGGGACAAAGGTACGTTGGCTGGGGCATGTGGATACGACAAGGTCGGGAAACCGGCATCAATCCTTTTGATTGTGCGATCCTCGCGATCCTGAGAAGATGCTATGATGCAACTTTATGAGCTATTCAACATTATATATGGATTCCTCTGGATCTCTCAAAGGGGCTCAGACGACGGCCAACGGGAACCCAAACAAGACCGACCATCCGCAGGTACCCATTCGAATCCTTCCGTGTTGTGCCACTCGGGCTTTCAAATGAGACGCATGTAGGTGATATTACATATGCCAGGCACTTGGCCGCAGTAAACCCTTTGTCGTCTCGATGTCCGTTCTTGTCAGGTGGAATGCATTCAGGCCGCCCTCTGGTGGAGCTATAACACCGAGAATTACTTGCAAGGAACGCCTGCAGCTGGACAACTGGTTGCGTAAAGCTTTCATGTCAGACCCAGGCCGCCGATGGGTCAGGGCTCGAGTCGAATATAGAAGCTGGGGGGTTGTTTGCCTCGTTACACCACATCGGCCTCGTGTTGGTCGGACAACTCCTCCACCAAGTCATGTCATCTTGCGCGCTGCATGCCTAGCAGATGGTTCGGAAAATACGAAGAGGCGAGAAAGAAAGAATGGTCTAGCTCAGGTGAATTGCAGTCACCACGTGATGCTTTGGTGGTGCCCATTGGTGGAAGTTAAGCCAAATACGCTTAGGACCGTGTCCTTCACGCTGGTCAGTAAGCGTCTCTAGTGCAGGGGCTGTGGTCTTTACTGATGCAATGGGTTTGTATTTCTACGGAGTATGTGTATGCAAAAGGGGTTTATGATAGCCTAAGTGTACAGGACATTGGGCTAGCACAGGCATCGAGGATCAATTCGTTAAAACTCCTCAGACGCACTTCTGGCATCATCCACTCCATTTCCGAGTCAGAATATAGTATTCTTGATCAAACGTCTAGACCTTAGGGCCATCAGTCCTTTACTCTCTACTTCTACATCTGCATGTCAAGTCAGCAGAATGCCCAAGTTGACCTAACCCTAACCCTACACCCCTCCTCGTTGCAACCTGCTACTATACAGATCCATACCAAGTTCCTCGCTTCAACGCTAATACTCATTCAGCCTCTGTGCAGCTGGAGGATACCTCGCTCCCGCAACAGGAAAAGTCGCCAGAATCGAATCGATCTCCTTCAAATCCCCCTCCGTCAACTCGATATCCTGCACATTCTCCAACACCCGCGCTTCGGACCGCGCACCCGGAATGAGCACCATCGCCGGCATGCCCGGCCGGCGGCCCTGCGCGCGGATCCACGATAACGCCAGCCGGGGCGTCGAGCAGCCTTTCGCAGCAGCCATGTTCTCCAGCGCCTCAACCAGCAAGACATTCTTCGCCAGATTGTCGGGCTCGAAGCGCGGGAAGCGGCGATGATGGCTCTGCGCAGGGAGGTCGTGGACGCTCCTAATGGCGCCCGTGAGCATACCGGCGCCGAGCGGCGTATGTGCAACCAGCGCGATGCCATGCTGCGCACACGCCTCAGCGACACCATTCTCGAACACATCCCGCGCCCACAGACTAACCTCGGCCTCGACCATGTCGATGCGCGTCACGGCGGCCGCGCGCCGGATCGTCGCCGCGCGCACCTCGCTCAACTGGATGCCGCCGATCTTGCCCTCGTCGCGCAGCGCTGCCAGCGCCGCCACGCTCTCCTCTACGGGCACGTTGGGGTCCACGCGCGCGCAGCCGAACACATCGATCGTCTTGCGCCCGTCGAGGATCCGCAGCGCGGTGTCCACGCTCCGCCGCAGGCCCGCCGCCGAGCAGTCCATCGTGAACGTCTTCATGTCCGCCAGCCCGCTCTTGATCATCAGCACCACCTTGTCGGCGTCCTCCGGGTGCGCGGTGAAGTACCGCTTCATCAGGTGCAGGGAGTTGTTGTGCGGCGGGCCGTAGAAGTCGCCCCCGTTCCATACGTTGGCGCCGGCGTTCAGCGCCGTCTTCAGTATGCGGAATGCCTGTTCATCGGGGATTTCGCCGTCTGCTAGCCAGCTGAGACCTATGTCTGTGAGAAGTCTGGGGATGAAGTCGGTGCGTGAGCTACTTACGCATCAATCCCAGGCCATTCTGGCCGATTTCTTTCCCTGCGATAGAAGGCATGATAGTTCGGTGGACGAGCAATGTATACCCTGAAGGCCCCTCGACAGATACGTCAATGACTGGCAGTCCCAGTCCGCTATTTATACTACCCTCGGTCTGGTTCAGGCCCTCGCTCTCGCGCGCTTATGTCCGATAAATCCGCTGCTGCACTCGCCGACATCGCAGGTCCAGATCTACGTGGAGATCATGTCAAATGACAAATAGATGTTAAGTCCCTTCAATTCAACCAATGCTGCTCAAAGATCCTTATTCTCCTTTTCGTTGCACCACCAAAACTAGAAAAGAATCAAACCTAGCCTAGCCTAAAATACAAATGCGGTCCAGAAACGGTACATAGCGTAGATGGAAGGGGTAACTGACAAATCAACAAATCATAGATGCGACACCGTTCAGAACTTAGAGTAGCATCGTATCATCATTATCCATCTGGTCCGAATCCAAGATCCCAAATTCCCAATCGCCTCGTTCAATCCGGCTGACTCGGTCCAATTCGGACTGGTATTCGCGTCGCAAATGGTCAAGGGTGACTATGACACGTCGACAAGGAAGGTTATTTGCTGCGGTGGAAGAGGATGACTTGCTGCCGCGGCGCACATTCGGCTTCATGGCACTGGTGCTAGAGCTGAACCTGCGCTTCGACCCATGGACGGTTGGCGAGCTGGCGTCCGCGTCGTCCATAAAGACGTTTCCATCGTCTTCCTGCACGCTGCGACGTCGGTCGAGAGACTTGCCCGGCACCGATGGCTCGTCCTTCTCGACGAGGATGTAGGCTTCGCTCTTGTCCACACAACGAAGCAGGTTAATCAACGACAAAAGCTCGTGTCGAATCTCCTTGCTCTCCGGGTCATCCTCCTCTGCAACTTGCGTATTATCGGCATCACGACCCTTAGTCAGTGCAAGGTGCGATGATGGGCTATCCCGAGCCATACGAAGCCGTTGCACATTCCGGTAGGCAATCTCAGCGGCGCCACGATAATCGTTCCGAGCGATCCGATAAGCCTGGAGCACTCTCTGGTAATCCGGTGTGCTGTCAGTCCACTTGTTCGCACCTTCCAAAGTAGAGCTGAAAGACGTCTGCTTCCGAGCAAGCGATACCAGGACTTCGTCCACATGAGATGCAATGTTCGGGACGAGAGATGTAGGGAAATGAAGGATCTGGCGAAGACCAGAAGTATCCGGACCCGATGCCACCAGTATACTAGTGATCAGAGAACTGAGAGCCGACTTCTGCAGGGCGAGATCCTTGTACCGAGCGAGCGCAGAGTAGGCTTGGTCAAATTGGCAATTTTGGAGGGAGGCGTAGAACAGTCGCGAGAGAAGATCTGTACGTAGAATGTTGTACTCCGGGTCTGATTCGTCCCGATATTCACTCGCAAGTGCCTGGAGTGCAAGGCTGGCAAAGTCGGCAACGTGCGAAAACGACCTCGCTTGCTCGAAAATACTCAAAATGTGTTGGAAATATTTGGGAAGGCCGTTGTGGAAACAGTCCACAGAAACGATGTCAAGAAGTGTAGATGACATTTCATGCAGATTGCCGAGTGGTTTGCCGCAGGCTAGACAAGGGTTAGAATTCACACTCCGGCCACGATCAAAGACACAGAAACAAAGAAAGGAGGACTTACACAAAAGATACGCAGCTTTCCGGAAATACAACGCTGCGGTGTCAAATTCGGACATGGCGACGTATAAGCGCCCCTTGACGTACGTAGCCCAAGACGTACTTGCTTGGAAACGCAGGAAGTCCCAGGCAAGATCAATGTTGTTCTTCGCAATCAGATCACATTGAATGTACACCAACGCATTTGGGTATGCCACTTCTCCTTGGCGAGTCACCCAAGACAAAACATCACGAATCCCCAGAGATAACGTATAGCTCTGCGGTAAGCCGATAGTCTGACGGGGTTTGATATCAGTGGCGAACAGATCTTCCAGAATCGTCGCTATTCTCGGAGCCTCCTTCTTTCTGGACGATTCTTTCAGAGAAAAGGTAGACGCGTTGTCGTCAGTCGCACTTGTAGATCTGTCAGAGCATTTCCGACAGTTGGAGCTCAGCCAGGACATCATTTCATATTCTCTCAGAAGGGTGATCAGCGAGGCAAAGAGGTCTACCGCGTCGAAGTTCGAGTCGTCTTCCTGCTGTACCTCCCCATCCACAAATAGAACAAGAAGCAAGAGGTCGGTCAGAACACGTCGGGTAAACAAAATGGTCTCTTGGACCCCATTCACGGTCACTCTCACGCCAAAGTGGGTAGGCAGAAGATCGGAATCCTTGCCGGGGAATCCAAGAGGTATTGTGTCGATGATGGTGTAGAACACCTCGTTCTGCAGGTTGTAGATATTCAACTGCTCGTTCATGGCGGCAATCAGGCCTTCGTAGACCTTATTAGAAATTTGTTCACCAAAGTCACATCGCTCGCGGAAAGCGTCCATTCTGTCTTGGATGGAGGACGACGGTTCCGTGAACAATTCGGCTTCCAGGGCTCTTTGGCAATCTGCTTCAAGCTCGGTCGGGAACCTACGCCTGAAGCCTGAAGCAACTTTGATGAGATGAGAGGATTGTTCAAAAAGGTCCCCAATCTCCGAACTCAAATTCCTGTGCCTCCAGCGATCCACGATCTTAGGTCCTTCGGCGCGGAGCTCCGGTCCAGAGTTGTGCAAAATTAATTCAGTAGAGCTACACTCCCGAATAACAGCGCAACTGTCTGTCAAAAGGAGCCACGGTGTTTCGTAATATGTGTCGTAAACAAGAGAGACGGGCTCGAATCTTCTCTTATTGATGTCCTCCACAATTTGCCAGAACTGACGCCATTTGGAGTCAGTATCTGTCCGGTACCGAGTGAAGTCCATATCCTCATCAGCATACTTGCGAAGGGACACGGTAGCAGCGATCGTAGAGCATAGCCGTTCTGAAAGCGAAGCACTCTTTTTGGACACATTTTGCGAGGACAATGGCCGAACAGCTTCCTGATAGATGGACAGGGCAGTCTCAAGAACCTCGGGAGAAAACTTGTTCGGCTGCAAAAGGAACTTCAGCCATCTCTCCGTCGGGTCGACGACATCTGACAACGCCATGGGAGGCGGGGGATCCTGGGAACGAGAATCCATCATCGTGGATACCCAGTTATTGTTCCAATCGGTAGCCAAACTTTCGAAGTTGAAATGAAGCGTGTACAGCTGGTACAGACTGCTGTTTCTCCACAGAACCCACAGCTCCATGCGCTTTCCTTCCTCCGCAGGCTTTACGTCGAAATCGGCAATGCTCCAAAACATGTTTCCTGTCGTGTCCGGATCCAAAGGCCTCAACGGTGTGTCTGGGTAAAGGTCTTCGATAATCAGCGGCGATGTCAGCCCTCCCTTCACGGCCCAGAACTTAAAGCGGCCATCTTCGAAAGGCGAGTACGTGACAACGTAGTACCGGTATTCGCCATCCAGAGCCCTCTCAACATTGAAGACGCGGATAAACGCTGATTCGGCGGGGTTTAATGAGTAGGACGGCACGTCGGGATTTTGAATCTCACGGCCCAACAGATCCTTCGTGGCGGCCAGCTTGTTCGTCGCGAGGTTCCATATCTTCAACGTGTGATTAAGGCAAATGGCAAAAACGTAGGTCTGGTCGGACGTGGTCGCAATCGCATTCGCCAGGTTCAGGTCGAGATGGCGTCCCTTGTACTTGACGGAGGGCTGCGCGTGCCATCGGACAAGACCGCGAATCGAGGAGCCCCATGTTCTCTCGTCGAAGGTGAGGGGGGACCAGTTTGCACCTAAAGAACGACACAGTTAGAAAGTCATGGGCACGTAATAATATAAACCAACAGGTCTGCAATTACCATCATCGCCAGATCTCCTGGTCAGGCGCAAAAGCGAGCCGTTGTCGAGGGAAATGAACAACTCCAGCGGGCTGCTGGCGTGCAGTCGGTGAGGGTGGGAAAACGACAGCGGAGCGGGAACGCAGGACTTGCACCAATCCGATATATTTTCATCGATCGAGGCGGTCCTCCGAAAGAATTCTGGTCGCAGGGTCAAAGTGTGCAGGTGTTTAGACGCGGTGATCACAAAGACGCTCAGGATTTCGTGATCCTCCACGTCAGCGAGATCAACACCAGAAGGAAGAATCTCTTCCTGGAAATCCAGTCGCAGGGTGTTGTTGTATTCGTGGTGCTCAACGCCGCCCTTGGTCAAATCGACGCATTGAATTTCAAGCACCTTGTTGTCGTTGACCACCCTCCACAGGAATGTCCGGGGATACACGGTGCGTTTGCGGAAGTAGATTGAGCCTTGAGTGGCCAGATATTGCCTCGTAAACTCTTCTTCATCCTTTGCGACCGTCTCGCTTTGGCCGGTGAGGGACGATATCGAGAATCGGGCGCGGCTGTTTGTGTTCGATTGAGATGGGATCGGGATGTTGACGACAGTGCTCGGCGAGTACGGCCGAAGATCGACCCGGGTATCCTTATAGATTTTCGCCATGTCAAATTGAACAGAAGACCACCTTCCACAGATCAAAGAGCGAGGTCATTCAAGCCTCCATGGTTGGTTGTCGCAGAGAGGTGGAGTGTCCAAGCCAGCGGAGTTGAAAGAAGCTGGAGCTCTTCCGCTGCTCAGAAAAAACAAGGTCTTGGCACAGCGCCGGCATCACCGCCTGATCTTCTGCTGCTTCTGGGATTCACGCCCCTACAAACCACAGTCCAAGTGATCATTCGCCTGGTGTTCCACCTATCGCTTGGCATTTTTCATGATTTTTATTGTATATGACTTATCAAAAGTCTTTCTTCTAAGCGATCCAATACCACGCAACGCTCGAAACACCGCGGCGACATGCGATCAGAGTTGGAAAACACTAGGTCCTAAATAAAGCGAATAAACAGGTTCTAGCTATCGTATCATGCGTGGTAAAGTACAGATGCTTCGTGATGTTTCCTTCCCTCAATCATTTTCCAAGTCCTTCGGGCTAGGATCTCCAATTCCATCTTCATTGATGGCGAAAAGACAGTCACTTTCCGGCAGACAGGGACTGTCATAGATCTTGCACACTCGGGTCTCCCCCCTGCCCTTCTTCAAACTCAATCTGGTGGTACTTGCGTGAGCAATAATGTTACCACCAATGGGCTTCTTAGGGTCCGGGTTGAACATCGCACTCGGGCCACCGTCCACCTGAGCGACCACCTGGTTTGTAATGACCACAGCGATGCCGAATTCATCCGCCAAGCGCTGGAGGGTACGCAGAAATTTCGCCAGGTGAGTCTGTCGACTCGACAGCTCGCCTCGACCATTGAAATCCGTCCGATACAGTGAAGTGGCGGAATCAACCACCAACAGGGAGAATCGAGTCTCGCACATCATCTGCGAAGCCTGGTTCAGCAGTTGAAGTTGGTGGTCCGAGTTGTAGGCACGAGCATAAGCCACATTGTCAAGAACCTCCTCGCCGACGAGTCCATATCGCTGTGCAACAGCTAGTAACCGCACTGGACGGAATGTGCCCTCCGTGTCAATGTAGAGGCATTTCCCTTCCCCACCGCCCATGTCAAAGGGCAGTTGGCAAGTTACAGCAAGAGTATGGCATATCTGACTTTTGCCTGTGCGAAACTCTCCAAAGATCTCGGTAATTGAACCGGTCTCTATGCCTCCTCCAAGCAACGTGTCCAGTTGCTTGGACCCGGTGGTGATCGATATGAGCTCGCTTCGTCGGGCGTGCATTTCTGTCGCCGTGGTAAACCCCATCGGAACGAGTTTTGCCGCTGCGAATAACATTCTTTAACA
Organism: Aspergillus sp. MEXU 27854; assembly: GCA_019721355.1. Lineage (NCBI taxonomy): Eukaryota > Fungi > Ascomycota > Eurotiomycetes > Eurotiales > Aspergillaceae > Aspergillus > Aspergillus sp. MEXU 27854. The sequence continues at coordinate 2,381,019 of JAGMTT010000003.1, forward strand.
CATCGATCCCGCATATACTGATCCAGATATGTCATTGACTCACCCTCAACCAAGACCTTGGTAGCTTTCTGTTCTGAGATCCCTTTGATCTGCTCCAGCTGACGCTTCGGCCTGTTATCCCAGGTGAAAGTCAGTAATTGATACACAGTGTAGAGCCCGGTGTCGAGTTGAGCCAATAATGAAGACATACGTATAAGCAACCGACTCGACCGTGTAATAACCAGCTTCGACGAACAACTTGATGTCTCTTGCGGTGAGTCCCGCAACGCCCTACACCATGTTAGAGGGAATAGGTCCAACTCGAGCAGCGAGTCGCGTCAGCGCAACGCGCCGCACTCGTCGTGTTATTTCTCATAATATGGAAAAGTTGACTCACCTCCAAGGCCGAGAGCGGAGTGGGTGCTCCAGGCCCTGGAAGACCGCTCTCGTCGTACTCATTCTGGGTCTCCATGTCCGCAGTCATCTTTGATTTCTGTTTGTATGCTCTTAGATCGCTCCGATTTGAAAATTGGTTGCCGGGGGTGCCACCAGTTGACAAGGACAGCAAGATGTGCACGACGCGGTAGGACGCGTTGACTAAACGAGGCGTATACGGTTAAAACTCGTCTGGTGTTGGGTTCAGCTTATGGAAAGAACAATGCTTGTGGGGGTCAATACATCACCGAGACGCTTTAAATATCGACAGCACAACTTGTTGGGTGACAAATTATCTAGTCTCTGCTCAGCGTGTTGACGGCGTTGAAGTTGTGGACGCGTCGAGGAGTCACGAGGTCACGTGTGGTCCCGTTGTTGCCTTATCGGCGCCTAGATCTCCATACATCCAGAACCGCGCACGAAACAAAACTAATTCTATCTACCCGGTAGATGTGGACATATTGAGATACATCAGGTCCAGGATTCCGTTGGCACATTAATTGCAGTGACTGTGTTGCTTAACCTTCCATCTAAGATGACTGACTGACATGGATAGAGGGTGGCCATACTATTGCAGATCGTCGTGGAGAGGATAGCAGAGCTTGAAATAGTACCAGTAAGCGGCCTGATATTACGTACTTGAAACAATGTCAATGAAATGTAGTGATTGACAGACGAGCTTCTCCTAATACTTCCCCATCAGACAGAATGGGGATCTGGAAACTTTGCCAATGTGAACGATAAACATGTCAGTAAAGCACCAAGCGACATTAGGTAAATACACGACAGTCTCCGCATTACTGTTTCTCATCAGAAAGCCATGGATAATACTGCTAATTTAGGAGCTCGTGCAATAGGAAGTGGGTATGTATCAGCACAATCGGATGTTTTCAAATATCGCACCCGGTTCTTCAACCACTTATTCGTTTGCTTTTGCATGGACCGGGACGAATCCGCTTCTTTGTGTCTCCCTTGGTCCGTGGATGGCCGGACTCAAACGAAGTGTTTCGGCAGGTTGCGGCTGGAAAGTCTCGTCGAATAATTTGCTCATCTGGTGTCTGAATTTTTGCTCTGAGGGAGTCCGTAGATGTTCTAACAGAAAAGTTAGTCGGTATGCCCATAAATTTGAGAGCCGCAGTGTTAACTTGCCTTCGGGTCTCGAGTACCTCTTGAACCCATCGAATGGCTTGGAGATCCATGAGCTTCGCTGACCTAGCAGCCCTGATAAAGGACGGTTTGAGCCCGCAGTGGCCTGTTTCCCAGCCTGGTCATCCTCTCTTGGGGCCCGATTGATGGTTTGGTATTTGGGGGTATCTTCGTAGTCAGAGGGCTCAGATATTTGGTTCTGTGCGGCATTTCCACTCAGGGTCCTGGAGTATCTTTGAGACTGGGGCGTGCTTCGTGACTCTGCTGCATTGTGTGCCTGTAGAGGTCGTTGGACCTCCGCAGTTGTTGTATTCTTTTGCTTGTTCGCGCCATCTGACAGCACTGGTACATCGCACTTCGGGACCCATACTCCTTCAACACGGACACCTTTCTGTAAAGCTTTGGCTCCGAATGGCACTTCACTTTGTTCTGTCAGCATCGGATAGGCCTCCGCATCGTATTCTGATTGTCGACGGGCCTCTGCTGCTGCGTGTTTCTTCAGTGCCCGTTTGTTGTAGGCAAGTACACAAAAAGAATAAGCAAGGACGAGTATCTAACAACGTCAGGGTGGCTCAACGGCTCTCGGATGATGAACTGTTACCAGAACACCTGCAAGTACCTGTCTCGATACATATTAGCGACTGTGTTCACAAATGCGTTCCGACCTCAAAGCTTACAAAGCTCAACTTTTGCCAGAGGGCCCAACCAGTCCAGAAAGCCATGGCTCAATGCAACCACGACGATGGAGTACGGTGGGCTTGGATGTGGTGCTTCGCGGCTGATGGTAGGACTTTCGGGGAGTTCAACGTATAAGGATTAGTATTCTGGGGGTTGCTTCACTCCTTCTGGTTTTTGTCTCGCAGGCGAGGGAAGATGTAACAAAGAATACTATCATAAGAATGTGTTGATTTGCTCATCTCCAGGAGCCGGAGATCGCCATCGATGCGGAAATGGCCATGTCAGGGAAGTTGCGAAGAAGGTGTCTGGGATCACTTTGGTAAATGAAGGTAAGTACATAGTAGTGGGCAGGCCCTCATGCGCCTGCATCGAAATCACTTCCTTTTAAAGTCGACACTGGACAGCCGTGGCGCAACCAGGTGACAGGGCAATGGAGGTGACACTGCATGGTCGTCGCGGCAGAGCACATTTTCTCCTGGAATTATGGCGGTGAAGAGATTTTTTACTTCGGGACTATTGGGTATTATGATATTGTAGCATGTTGTGGTGGTGCGTGTGGTGATAAGAATGGGCAAAAAAGGAAGAGAAAAAAAAGAAGAGAGATGTAGTTGTCCAACCAAGCAGCCAACGTCCCTGTAACAGGACGGTGTAATCCGGCGACGCCATCCCAGGGTGGAAATGTCTCTGCAGAATTGCTTCCCTCAAGGGTCATTTCCATTGCTTAGCGCGTCATAGCGATCGTGGACTACTCGCACGAGTACAACGACGACCCCAGGATTCGTACCGGGCACCAGTCCTGCTGGCGTTAACCGAAGCAAGGCCACTGGCTTGGCGGCTGACCTTCCACTAGGTTATCCATGACAGATTAAGGAAATCATCTGCAACTAGTCTTCATAACCCACCACTTGTTATTTCTATAAATTCTGTTTGATTCTTTGCTATATTTCCTTAGCTATTGATTATCATTTCTGCCATTGTGTTGGGGAGATTCAACTTTCCTATATAGTCAGCGCTAGGTTAGATGCGCTCCTACGAAGACATCCCACATGCTACCTATATATATTGCCTCGGGGTTATGATAACATCTCCAACACCAATGGCCGCCAGCTAACATCAGTGTCAATGAACCATCTTGTTAAAGAGGCTATATGGCCCTTACATTGTCGCAAAGCTCCACGGAACTCAAATGACATTGGACATGGACGACAGGAATGAGAACAGAACAAGAAAGAAGAGAACCCGCCAGTCACCATCCTTTATCTTCCTCTTCCTCGCCCGTGTTTTCGCCATCAGTATAATCGTCATCTGGATCCTCAGTATCCCCTTCTTCTTCATACGTATCACTTCCCTCACTGTATTTATCCGACATTTCATTCTCGTAGTAATCGTCGTCCTTCGCGATCTCGTCCTCCCCAGTCTTGCCTTTCACACCCTTATCCTTTTCAAGGCCTGCATGGCCCTTTCGCGACTTCTATCCACCAACGGGCCTGGCCCCATTTGTTCCATTATGCGCTGGCTCTTGCGGCTTTGGAAGTAAGCTTTTCGACACTTCTGGGTTCACGACATGACGATGGACACTGGTTTCGTGGTCGTAAACGCCGTGCCTGAAGGGAAAGGCGAGGGGCGCACCTCTGACGCCGGTTGGGGCGACATGTTCTTGTTCCTCCTCCGGATGAGGCACGGGAGAAGGGGCGACCAGTGTGGACATGCCGAGGATGGCAATCGCAGTCATCACAATATCCTTCATAGCGACCATGTTGAGGGTGTGTGAAGATGTGTTCCTCTAGGGGGTATGAGTACTAGACGTATTCTCAGTAAAAGAAATATGCAATGACTTGCAGCGACCAGAGAGACTCTACATACCGGGCGGCACTAAGGGAAACGGCCGTGTCGCGGAGAGAGTATGTCGATGGCGCTGCGTAGATGGCCGGGGAGACAAAGGAGGTGAGTTGGATGATAGGTATTCAAAACCATTATATGGGGACCCAACAGTCTGAGGCAGAGAAAACGCAAAGTGCTGTTAATGCGGTGGCGGGAACGACAGGAGAATACACGTTTCGGTAGTGTGCTGATCTGTGGATGATGCAAGAAGACCATGGTACCTCAGCAGAGATGAGACTTTAAGTTATATTCCCTCTGAGGTCCCCTCCGGATGACCATAGAATAAGAGAGCTAAAAAACGCGCCTGAATCATGTTACCTGGCGGACTTGTAGATCCGGATATATGTGCACATTATATATATTGCGCGTACACATCGCATAGAGTTGAAGCCACAACAACTTCCCACCTACCATTACACAAGACAGAAAGGCCAAGAAGGGGAGGGCACATTTCTAGAATGATCATGCCATCTTCACAATTGCAAATATATCCGCATAGAATGACCTGATTACCTTACCTAGTCCACTACCTGCATCCAGAGCCAGTACATGTTTCCTCCACAGATGTAGTTGATACAGACCGTTTCTGGTAGAGAGAGCAAAGAACTAGGCTCCATTAGCTGCTAATACGGTTATGTTGAAAAGGAGGCAGGTCTTATGCCGCACAGATGATGTCGCGTTGAAATAGGGCTAAGTTCACATTCGTCTATATCAGATGTATGGCACAGATGGGGGCCATACCTGATCATTGGACCCATGGAATACAAGTGAAAGGAATGCCAGGCAAATATAAGACAGGAAAGATGATAAAGAGTTCATTTTCTGTACAAGGGTAAGCTAAGGCTTTCCAGGTATTGGTGATATTGCTAAGCTTCATTTACGAATGCGACCTACCCTGCCACTCTTGTATCCCTACCAGTACAATTCTCAAAATTGATCTCTCATACAAGCACTCGACGAAGTTTATGCCTAATACGATGCTAGTCTGTATACATCGGGTGACCGAGGGCTCCAAGACCGACAACTATACCTACATACCGACCTTCAGAACCACGAGAAAACCCACGAACAACAGTAACTCATATCAATGTGAAGCTGTATCCATTCCACAACATTCATCTCTGACAAACGACTTTTGAGTGGTAGACGAGAAGCAATATTCCTTCGTTGCGCCATCCCATATTGTGCACCACCATGGCAACAGATCACCCAATTCCTACCTACCTACCACACAATAGTTACATGGAGCCCACTAACATGACGTCCGACGAAGCAAAAGACGGCTAATTGTCAATTTCCTGACGCCCAGCACAGCGAACGCTGTACCACCTGTATGACCGAGTATGGCGCCGGCCGGAGGCAGTGGGGCATTAATCTCAGTCTCCGAAGGGACCCTGTCCATAATTATGTATTATCTGCGTAATATCGGCATGTACGAAATTTATCCACCAGGATCATTAAATTTCCCATACAATCAGGCGGAGAAACCACCACTTCATCACTGGACCCAAGGCCGAAGTGCCGCCGATCATGTGAGAAAGTGGTCTTGTCGAATCGCCCTCCTACCACAACGGAACGCAACTCGCAATTGACTTTCCATCTCTCTTCCATACCTCCATACTCATCGAGTCGCTCTGAAGGGAGCCTATGTTCTATTATCTACCCCCTCTCTTGAATACCATAGGCCTTAAACTCCCCAAACATGGTCCCGACTCCCTTCCGCAACTTCTTAAAGAAGCCGGCCGCGCCAAATGGCGGGGTTATCGATAGCAACGACGGCAATCGTCTATCCGCTGAAAGCCACCGTTCGACGCCTCTATCCATCCGGAAAAGCAGCGAGAATGAACCGCCTGAATATAAATTAAGTGGTATGCTGCTTGCTCTTCCCGGTAAAAAGACTGTCTCTAACGTCTCCGCCTGTTTAGTCGTCGATGACAACGGCGCCTATTTACCGGTATAGATAGCTCCCCTTCCTGAGCAGATGACCTGGCGACCGTGCGCTTGGACACAATCAGGCTAACCACGGACGTCATTCTTCAGCCATCACCACCCGAAAGAACCAGTCTCTGGCGTAGATACCCTGGGTCTTCGCGATCATCGAACAACCACCGGAGCCTAGTGGACGAAAATGAGCCCTTCTCGATATCCCGCGAATCATTCGATTCATACCGCCGATCATTCGTGAGTACTCCTGCGTCACCGGACTCTGCAGCCCGCTGACCAGGTGCAGGACATATCTGCCCGTTCCCCCGTGAGCTACAGCGACGCAATGCCCTCCCGGACCTCGCTCGACTCGCGCTTCTCCCGCATCACATCCACATCCGCGAAGCAGACAGGCCTCGACAAGCAGCCTGCGGCGATGGAGGAGGAGCAGTTTGAAGACGTGGGGCTCGACGACGACGAGGCCAAGCCCAAGAAGAAAGGCATATTCTCACGATTCGGCGACTTTACGAGTGATTCCCCGTCGTCGGGCAACTCGCGATTCCACATACCGGGTAGGAAACGAGGACAGAGCAACGTAGGCTCGGAACTAGGTCCCGTGAAATCACCGGCTGCTGCACCAGTGACCGACGAGGTGCGCGAGGGGTGAATCTAGACGGCTAGGATAATCTATTCCATACTGGGGGTAATATCTGGGCGTACGACTGCCGGGCGTTTTGGAAGGGATCTTGGAAGGCGAGGGATTTCCCACTGCCAAGCGTCTTCCTTGATGTTCATCACGGTGACGATGACTTGGTAGGACTGTGTGTATAACATTTAATGATTCCACGCGTTCATATGATAGACTTTCTGTTTATGGCACAAGCACGATTGTTTATCGTCTTCAACATGGTTCTCGACCTTTACCAATGTGCATCCTCCCCTTCGGGATCGCCGCCTTATCAGTGGTTGCAAACAAGCCAAACAGCGCCGACCGCCCGTCCCCGAAAAAAAAAAAAGCTCCAGCGGCAGTAAACCGAGCAGAAAAATTACTCCGCGGGCGACATCCTAAAACTTGCTTGACTCCAACTTGTTTGTTTCTCCCAACCCGACCGTCGTCTTTAAGATTGTTTGAGGCGAAAGGAATTAATTGTCACAATGGTCGGTGTCAAGCGTCCCGTCGACGCCAGTGACGAGCGCAATGGAAAACGGACCAAGACGAAGACCGCGCCTGTTGTCACGAAGAAAGCTAAACCTGCGCCGGTGAAGAAGTCCTCCAAGGTCGAGCCGAAGAAGAGCGCAAAGCCCACGAAGAAGGACAAGAAGCCTTCAAAGAAGAAGGTGGAGGAAGAAGAGGAGCTGGATGATGACGATGACGACTTCGATCTCGACGATCTTTCGGATTCGGAGGGCGACGCTCAGGATGAGGATGTCGACATGGATTCCGCAAGCGATGACGATGCTGCAGAGGCCGAGCAAGAGGAGGATGGCGAGGACCAGAAGAAGTCGAAGCCTACGAACTCGACAGAAGCCGTGAAGAGTATGATCACAACGAAGTTCCCTCGCTATTGTACAACATTATACTAACAGGCTACTCTCATCAGACAAAAACGCCTCTCGTGAATCGCACGCAAAACAAAAAGCCCTTCTGCAGGAGCGCAAAGCAGCCAAACCCAACGCCGATATGATTCAACGTTCCAAGAAACTGTGGGAGCGCCTGCGCCGCAAGTCACATGTTCCCCTCGAGGAGCGGAAAAAGCTCATCGCAGAGCTGTTTGAAATCATTACCGGCCGAGTGAGGGATTTTGTTTTCAAGCATGATTCCGTCCGTGTCATCCAGACCGCACTGAAATACGCGAACACCGAGCAGCGGAAGCAGATTGCGTCCGAACTCAAGGGTCATTACAACGAGCTGGCGCAGAGCCGCTATGCGAAGTTCTTGATCGGCAAGCTTATTGTCCACGGTGATAAGGAGATTCGGGATTTGATCATCCCTGAGTTCTATGGACATGTCAAGCGTCTTATCCGGCACCCGGAGGCGTCTTGGATCCTGGACGACATCTACCGGCAGGTTGCAACCAAGGAGCAGAAGGCGAATTTGCTCCGGGAATGGTATGGCCCGGACTTTGCGCTTTTCAGAGACAACGACGGAAAGCCCGTGACTGCGGACCTTTCGGAGATTCTCAAGGCGAACCCAGAAAAGAGAACGCCCATCATGCATTTCCTCCACGAACTCATCAACCAGCTGGTGCAGAAGCGCACGTCGGGATTCACCATGCTTCATGATGCCATGCTTCAGTACTTCCTGAGCACCAAACCCGGTAGCGAGGAAGCCAACGAGTTTATCGAACTGCTCAAGGGCGACGAGGAAGGCGACTTGGTTAAGAACTTGGCGTTTACGCAGTCGGGCTCGCGTGTGATGTGCCTTGCTCTGGCCTACTCCAACGCTAAGGACCGGAAGCTTCTTACTCGATTCTACAGAGACACTATCAAGATGATGGCTGGTGATCTCCATGGACACACGGTTCTGTTGGCCGCCTACGAAGTCATCGATGACACCAAGCTTACCTCGAAACTGGTCTTCCCGGAGCTGCTGAACCAGAGCCTTGACGCCGAGGCTCGCAACGAAGAGCTTCTCTTCCAGATCAATGATCTGACCGCACGGATCCCCATCCTCTACCCCTTTGCTGGCGATCGGGTGAAGTGGCTTCTCCCGGAGGCGGATAACAGCATTCTCAAGGAGGTTCGCGAGATCCGGCAGGAGACCTCGAAGAAGGATCCTGCCATTCGTCGCCAGGAACTGGTCAAGGCTGCCTCTCCTACAGTCCTGGAGCTGATCGCCGCCCGTGCTGATACTCTCCTCGAGACGAGTTTCGGCTGCCAGTTCATTGCCGAAGTGCTCTTCGAGGCGGACGGCGACAAGAGCGCCGCGCTCGAGGCCGTCGCCGTGGCGGCCAAGTCCCGGGCTGACACCAAAGACTCCCCGTTCGTGGGGCGTCTGTTGAAATCTCTCGTCCAAGGCGGACGATTCAACAGTGCCGAGAAGACGGTGGAGAAGGTGCAGCCACCGCTGAACTTCCACGGATTGCTCTATGAGCAGATCCAGGAGGAGATCATGTCGTGGGCCACGGGCTCCAACGTGTTCGTGGTCGTGGCTCTTACGGAGTCGGACGAGCTTGAGAAGAAGGCGGAACTGCTGAAGACTCTGAAGAAGGGCAAAAAGGCCCTGGAGAAGGCTTCGGCAGAGTCGGGTAAGGATGGCAAGAAGAAAGGCAGCCCGGTCAGCAGTGGAGCCAAGTTGTTGCTTGAGAAGATCTGATAGAGTTGGATGGGCATGATATCCGGCTGGTTTTGTTTCATTCTTGTTCTGTTTTCTTCTGTACAGGGTCTGTGATTATTACATAGGTTAGGATCAAGGAAACCAAAAGCATTTTCCTTTCCTTTTGTTCATTTCCACCGATCGAGAGACGGGAGACCCGTTAATGTCCATGGGTCCCGAGGAACGGTGGAGCGTACGAGTAGGGGTTTGTCGACCCATTCGATGGAATGAGGTACTTATTTTCGGTACCGCGACCTTAATAATATTGTCTAAGAGAAAGCTCGGGGCCCTTCATGTCAGATGAAATGACTCAAGGGTCGACAGGGGGAAGTAATCAACTCGTATGCATGCGAATGCAAGGCTCGACAGCACAGTGTTGTTATACTCAGGAGTACGGAGTTGACCATCAATTAGAGCGCAATATTGATCAATGTGGGATAGGCTCTTCCAACTTATCTCTCTAATCGACAGTGGACGACGGTCCTCCGTACATTTATTTGCTGTACGAACCTGTGGACGGGCGGAAGATACCCTCGACGGAACCAGACTTGGGGCATCCATGGGCGGTTTCAGGGGGGACACAACCAGTAAGTTGGCGCAAGGAGGCTAATAACAATGGGGGCTTAGCCTGGGTTTTAGCCCCATGAATCTGGTCTGGTCCAGATGATGATCTCCATCTGCAGCTGGTCTGGTCCACCGTTCCGGCTCGGGGGGTTGTTTGGTAGCGGCCTTCGGTGTTCCTGGGGGGTCCTCTATGCATGAGGTGTTGTCTTTGTCATGTAGGATAGCGCATGTGGTCGACGATCCTGGACAATGGTCTTCTTTGGAGAACCCTGACTGCTGGAAGAGACGCTAACAGAATCCTCCCTTCTGACAGACACCAAATAAACCCCGAATCGCGACGACGGCACGACAACGGTTGACGATCTCTCTGGCTCGGATCCCTACCAGATTTGGCCTGGTAGCGAAGAAAAAAAGGGTTAGGAGCTGGTCCGGATAGGACGAAGACGGAGCTATCGCGGGTGTCTGGATTATGAATATTATTATTATGGTCGTGTTTGATTAGGGAGGGCGAATTTCCAACCCGTCACTTGAGATCATCGTTCGTCTCTCTTTTTTTCACCTCCCCGACTTGCTCTTCTTCCCCCCCTCCATTTTTACGTCAATAGCTACCAACCTAGGTACTTAATTCGTAATTTCTAATCGTTCCTACTTTCATCTTTCGGTTCTTTAACGATCTTTCGGTTTTGTCTACAGACTCGCTTCCCCTCAGTCCTAAGTGAATCAGTGCGCGAGTCTCCCTAACCCTCTTGCGACAACTCTTTTCACCACTGAACCCACCGAACCGTGCTGCCCACCGATCCAGCGAATATATCGACTCTAGCCCGACCTGCAGATGGACTGACCGGGATCGCCTTTCTGTCCGTCGTGAACTTCTGTGGATTCTCACGACACGCGCGTTGATCTCCCCAAACACCATACCCACCTACAATGCACAGTACGTCCACCATGGAGGATTCGCGCCCTCCGCCGCCGCCAATCCCACCGTCCCCGACGCTATCGAATCCAGATATGATCCTCCCTTTCGACCAGAACGAACGCGAATCCTCCACGCCGTCTCCCCCGTTCAACCTCCCGTCCTTGTCGCATCTCCAGTCCTTCTACGAGAACCGGCCCGTTCCCAACGACTATGGCGTGGAGGTGACGAGAAACAACGCGCAACCGGGTGGTGGCTGGCGACAGAAGACATACCCCCGTCATACGTGGTTACACGAAGGCCATGAGGCGAGTCGTCGGCTGTCAGATATCGGAGAGGAAGATACGTCATCGCCGACGTATCTAGGGGGGTTCGCGAAGAATTTACATGTGCCGCATGCCGCGCGCATCGCTGGCTCGCCGGTTCTACATGTTCCGGACCATACAGAGGCAAGAGAAACGGCGGAATGGAGCAGTTCGTCCAGCTCCACCGTAAGCGCAGCCAGTGAATCGCCGATGGACGGGAATACGCAAACCGAATCGGAAGTCGTCGCGGAGAACCAGAACGCGGAGAACTTCCCGCTGCGGGAGACTGTTCAGGTTCTTCAACAGGGTGTGAACGGGGGCGCATCGCGCCTGAGTGTCATCTCCACTACGGAGGAAGGAGGCCCTGCGGACGAATTGTCGTCGGTGATTCTCAGCAGTGAGGCGGAGAGGATCCTGGAAAATGCGAAAAAGCGGCTCACGGTATGTGGTAATCGATGGCGTCTTGCGGCGATGTTGACTAATTGCTGTGTTAGCTTATGGAGGGTAACCTGACCCGAGCTCGTTCGTCCATGCGCATGTCGCCGTCGCTTTCTTCGTCACCAACGCCGTCCGTTGGGAACCAGTCGTTGGGGCTGGGACAGCCCGTCGGCGGACTGTATCAGTCGATTTCTCGCGCGGACCGCAGAACTTCCGTGCTTCGTCCGCGCGCCACGTATAATTCCTCCCAGGACACGACCAACAACAGACACTCCCGGGTTTACAGCGAAACGCACATTCCGTCATCCGATCAGCCGAACTACTCTGGTGTTTCGCGGTCCCTCAGTGCGCTGGGCTCGAGTAGCTCCTCTAATTTCAATAGCGAAGACCGCTCATTTCACTATGAACCGACACGCGCGTATCTGACCCATCGAGCATCGGTATCATCTATGCAACGGCCGCGCCGGGTGTCCCCTTCGCCCTTGAAGGAGGAGGCCTCTGTTGATACGTCGCAAGGACTGGGCATATCGACAGAAGACAAAGAGAACAAGATCTCGAACCTCGACGATTTCAATTCCACCTATCCCCAACAAGACCCGCCATCCCGCTCACAGTCGCAACTCCACGTGAGAGACCTGCAGGACCAGATGAAAGGGCTCCACATCAAAATTTCCAGTCTCAAAGTGAAAACACAAGAGGATAACCTACGCCGCCGCAGCCTGCAAAGTCTACGAACGCCGAGCCCGTTCACAGCAGCCGATCAGTATTATACCAATGGTTTGGAGCTCAAGGAGACCCGCAGCAATCCGAGCCCGAGCCTGCAACAAGGGCGCTACACCGAAAGCCGACAGTTTAGACAGAGCAACGGAAACGGATCGTCTAGGGCGAGTGCAAGTCTTCCTACGAGCTACAACATGACTGAGAACTCCACACCGAAAAGCTCTTCATCTGAGTCAGAATCCCGTGCGATTGAGACGGCAAACAACGCTGATGACGACGATGGACAGTCGGTTATCGAGAGTCTCTACGAGGATGCCGAGGAGGGGGACTACTATGCAGATGGTTCATACGGGGCAGAAATCGACCGCGAGGCTCTGAACGAGATCTTACGCGAGCCGCTGGACGAAGACTTGCAAGACCCGCTGGATCAGTTCCCGGCAGTGCCCCAGGGCACGGATTCTACACCGCACGAGGAACGCGAGGACGCATTCGACTATGAACACTTCATTCTTCACAGCGCTCTGGGTAACTACACGCGGTCGAGAATGCGCCGACCCAGTGACGCCTCGGATACCTCTGTTGAAACGACCAGACCAGTTCCAAGCCGTCGGTCTGTGCGCCACTCGCGAGCGAATAGTGGGGCATCGTTGTCTACCGTTGCGACATTCGCGACAGCGACTGAAGGCGATCATGATGATATTGACAGCGTCCTATACTGGGATAGGAAATTCAATGATGGTGAGTTACCTGATCACATATATTTCTATGAATTCATCCAAAGCTAACCCCCTGGCAGAGATTCACCATCGTTATCCTGATCCCGATGAAGCACAACCCTCCAGCGGGAGTGAATTGGAGGGTATGGGAACACCGCGGGCTCTCCGAAGGCAGTCCAGCCGCAAGAGCGGAATAATCAGCCAGGGCGATGTGCAAACAGCCGTTCAGCGATCTGAATCTGCGATGACGGGCTCTGCCACGCCGACGTCTTTAGCCTCTTCTCTTGTCTCGACGGTGAGAGCGGCGTCTAGCCCCCATCCCAGGTCCGCAGCAAACGGCAACATGGGGATCAACGACGACGACACTCGTCTTTTGGAACAGCTTTTCCAAAGCCTCGGAAATGTGTGTATGGATCTTCAGGCGATCACGACCTCCCCGGAACCTGATGCGAAGAAGGTTCGACTGCTGCGACGGCGGTTGGACGCTGCCCGACGCGTTCTCGATGGGGAGCTGGATACTTAGCGACCGTCCCGATTCTTCGTGGATATTCTTGATCGACTGTAATTGTATGATGGACTGTAGTGAGGTGCCAATGAGCACTGTTTCTCAGGCAGTGAGGTTGCCGATGTTTTTGAGCTTGATACCCTGATGTCTGGTGGATTTTGCAGATTTAGTTCTTGTATATATTTGCAGTTAATCTGAAACGGCCTTGATCATGTCGTTATATGTGTTCCATTGTATGGAAGATTTGTTGATTTAGTTCATATGGAGTAAGCAAGATCCCCCCACCCGAGCACGTGGAGCCGACGCGCCACGCGACGAGCCAATTTGCTCCTCACAATCCTATTATCAACAACGTCTCTGCTGGGCCGGTCGTCCACGTCGCAGTGATCCATACGGACTCGAACAGATCTCCAAGAGATCCTCTCTAGTCAACTCTCGCGACAATCTTGCGCGCGCTTGGCGCATTGATCAGTTCGCGAGCGACTCTGCGGTTGTGGCTGCAGCTGCATATCGAATCTAGTATCCAGATTGGGAACTCTTAGTGGCATCCACCGCGACCAGCCCCTCCATCGCCTTTCAAAACATACGTCACCTATCTGGTCCATGCTCAGGGCTCATTATAGGCTCACTCTCAAGATCTTGGCCTCAAAAACGAATCAAAATGCAGTCATCACACCCATCTCGCCGTCTACTCATCTTCCAAGAGGCGCGCAATCCTCAGAACCCGGCTGAGACCGTGTATCTGCCCGTCAACAAGCTGGGACTGCCCATTTGCGGGCCTCCGCCTGAACTTCCATCGATATTGGAGCTCCCGCTGCGAATCCTCAGGGCGTTCACGGAGATCTTCAACCAGCCGAAGTACAAGGGGTGGTATGTTGCGACGTCTAGTCTCAAGTCTTCCTATACTCACCAGACTGCAGGTCGATCATGGGCGCGGGTCCATACCATGATACATCAGAGGAAGGCAAATACTACGCCGTGGTCCTCGAACAGGTCAAGGATCCATCAGATGCGTCCAGTGTGGCGTAGTGCTGCTGCAACGCTATGACTGATGAGCTCAATTTCGTCTTTGCCCTATAATGATTGGTTCATTTCATTCATGCTGAATGGAGTGCGTGAACTTGCGTCTGCACTGGGATCGCTCTAGCCACTCTTTTGTGGGTGGCGAAAACGGACTTCCTATTGTTTCTACATTATAATTGTCTATATCTGATTCATGATACCATCTCCTTATTGTTACTCTCTTCTGCCTGGCCGTGGCTCCCGTGGTTTCCCTCTCTATTGACAGTGACTTGCGGTTGGTATAGTCACTGGGAACTGCCATGGCATTTCCCGTCGTTATACAGGCATCCTCCGTCACTGCCTCTCTAATGGAAATCCCCTCTATACCAAGAGGTATTCATATCTGCCATTGTCTCTTTCTTTATACTTCTCGTCTTCTCTCCACCATCTTGCACTTACACCTCATTTCCATCCTCTTGCTATCACATATCAGCGCTATCCATACCAGCCAAAACATCGTCTTTACCAGCCTCAACAATGACTGTGAGTACTCTCCATTCTACCAACTATACCTACTGACTAGCATGGAAAGGATTCCATGAACTCCTCTCCCACTCTCCTCCTCATCTTCAAGGAGTGTGCTGGCAAATACCACCTGCTCAACAGTCCGGGCCTCCCAGTCAAGACCGTGACGCCCCTGATCAACTCGATCAACAGCAGTCCGTTTCTTGACACGACCCTCCTGATGTCCGTCACCGATATCCTCAAGGATGCCCGCTTCTCTGGCTAGTAAGTACCGTCACCTCAAGCATTTCCATTCCAGAACCAACTGACAAGGGGCAGCTCCTACCTGAGCAGCTTCTACGCCTCGAAGCCTGCCCACGTTTACGTCCTGCTCGAAAAGCACGACCCCATTGAGGACGAGTACGAGACCGTCGCGCGGCCGTTTCCCAAGATCCCCGAGAGCAGCGTCGGCGTGCAAACCGACCTGAAATGGCCCGTGCCGCCCTCCTTGGTCTCTGCCAATCCCTTTCCCTCTACCTCTGCGCTTGGAACCAGGGAGTTCTACCCCGGCGGACACTTCTACAAGTACATCTCTCCGACCAGCAGCAGACAGCCTGCGAGTGAGAACAGCGTAGGCAACCAGCAGCACTCCCACCCCAGCAGCCACACCATCGGGCTTTCCCAGTCGGCCTGCGACTGGGAGCCCACCGATGGCGAATGGGACGCCACGCTGGCGGCCTCAGAGCACGACGAGTGGTGCGACGCCGGCATCGACGACGCGGGCAGCGTTGCGCCGACTGAACCGTACGAGGAGGGTTTCTACGAAGTCTACTACGGAAAGACTCCTGAGACTACCAATTCCGTTGCTACCCCCGGCGACCATGAATGGCGTCCTTGTGATGGGTTTGCCCCGGTTGAGAAGCAGGTCAAGTCTACTGCGTGGTAGATTGGTCGGGAATCGTTGGCCTTGAGTCTTCGTGGAGGCCTTTTCGTGGCGATGTGATCTTTCTGTTATCTGGTTTTTCTTGACCATCTACCGATGGAGAAGGATTCTGTTGGGATTGGGTCTTCTGCATTCAGATATTTCTACTCGCTTCTTGCGGTATTTGTGGTTTGCTTGTTATCATTTCAAGATTGGCGTCTGATATCCTTACTCAGTTTGTGGCTAATCCTAGTTTGCTTTGTTCAAGATCGAGGTTCGCGAAATACATAGCCAGCGTAAAGACTAAGTGTGTAGGGCTGCAGCACGGACAAGGCACAGATGAAGGAATGAGATACGTGTGCTACCTTGACGTACTACTCATTAGACCTTGATGGCACAAGGCTTGATTTTCTAATCGCGACTGTCGTCTAACTGACCAGAGAACGAGATCACACAGGCCATTCGTGGCCGTCGTCAACCTGGCTGAATCTGCAATTACATCCACTTCAATCTCCTATATGCTTCCCATCGTCGACCGCAGACTATATCAACCACACCGCTCCATCGCGGACCTCTCGCAGTCCGTTGCAAAACCATAGTTGGACAAGCCCGAAAACTCGTTGTTAATGTGAAGGCAGAAGGAATACGGTATAGAGACATCTCTATCAGAGACCGCTCTACAGGCGAGCGACAAGGATCGATGGTGTCCGTTGCAACATCAGAAAAGAAGCTCGTGGTTGTCGGAAACAACTTGACTGGTTATATTTAGCATTACCTCAAATCCGACAAATCTAGACTGAATGGTATAATAACAGATATAATGCTACAATATTACAATAAAACTAAGGTCCCCGCCAGTAAACCCCCAGTATATTCTCAAATGATCCCGCCATTCGATTGTTTCCATAAGACTAACGGTAAATTCAAACCCGCTCAATCAAACTCTTTCGTGTCATTGGACTTGGTGTCCTTTGCTTTCATCAGTGGTTCCTCCCGCGCATCAGCAGCATCAGCTGTATGCATTGGTCAGAGGCAGCAATTTGGCGCCGTATCGCAGGTCGAGGGAGCGAGAATCGCTGCCGTCATACACGGCGGCCTGTCGTTGTTCCAGGAACGCAGCTAAGGCATGGTTAATCAGGATGACCCAGAAAAAGAAAGACAGGAAGCCACTCACGAGTAATCTTGATCATGTCGAACCACCGAGCAGCATTCTCATCACTGCCCTCCACCGCCTTCAAGATACCGTCTTCGGGTCGGGGAGTGGCCTTGGGAGGTAGGCTGCGCATCTTCAACAGCATGTGCAGGATATCCGAGAACCGGTCACCCTGGCTTGCATAGTATGGAGGACGCTTGTCCAACGGCCACTGAGGAGGAATGGGCGTTAGAATCTCGAATGATTCTCCTGACAAAAAGTCACACTGAAAACTTACCCGCTGTGCAAATGCTTCGTCTTCCCACGTGCGGAACAACCAGCAGGTTCTTTCCACACAGTTCAGTAAAATCAGGGCCACCAGGAAGGTTTCAAACCAGCCACTCTGCTGGCGCTGAAGCAGACGGCGCTCGAGATCGTTCATGACCGACTTGCTTAACTGGGAGGCGCGTCGCTCGGTGGCCGCACGCAGCTGACTGCATAGCAGAGCATATGTCTCAGCATTAGCCACTTCGTCGATGGGCATCCGACCGTCATCGGACGGCTGAGCGAGCGAGTTCATCGAGGTAGGCGGAAGAGTCGGGTTGCAATAAGTCTTCCAGCGAAGTTCTGAATCAACAAGAACATGTGTTGCAATCCAAAGCTCTAGCACCCGTTCCAGGAGGGAGTCCTTCTTTTGCTGGCTCAGTTCTGAGGCTAGCATCAAGGTGGGACGCATGAAGTCCGACGTTTCGCGCTCATAGAAAAGAGGTGCCGTCTTTTTGAAGTACATTTCGAGCTTCCCAGGGAGATCCTCGGTGTCGCTGTCTAGCAAGTAGAGCTCCTGCAGCGTACCCTGAAACTGGGTATCATCCCCGAGTCCTTGCAACTGAGGATCCAGAGTTGACGCGGAGGCTTTGTGACCCTGGAGACCACTGAAAGTGACATATATCAGGCTATCCTCGAAATGCGTCACCTCGATGCGCCCGGAGTAGTGCTCGAATTTGACCTGGTTGCGGATCCCACTGACATCGTGATAGGCAAGGGTCGTATGCAAATCTTAGGGCGGTCAGTTCCGTTCCATCCAGATGGGGCTGTAGAACACATACTTGCGTTGAAAGATTCAAACTCTTCTGCGATGCGCGTCCGGATGCACGGATGCTTCCACAAACGAGCACTTTCCACACTAGCGCAGGTCGTACAGGGGCTATCACCGGAGCACTAATATTTTGTTAGCCACGGGCACTGACAAGACACCGAATGAAAAATTATCCAACATACAGGCTTCTTAAGCATGCGACAACGAATGCACGCGCCCCGCTTCCGAACCTCCTGGACCTCTCGACGTCTGGCAGCGGAAAATCGGCCTCGCACCTTTGGCTTTGTCGGTTTGGTCGAGTTTCCAAATTCGTTGACAAAGCCCTTTGCCTGCGAGTTGGGGTTCATCGCGATGGGGCGCGGGAAAGTCGCCGCGCGTTGAGTGGCTGCAGTCAGCGTGGGGTCGTGTTCTTGGAGGCTGTCAAACAATAACTGTTCCTGGGTGGACAGCTGCTGGTTCCATTGCCCCAATTTGGGCAAACCATCGGGCATGTCATGATCCATCGAGAGACCCTGGGGAACCATTTCACTCGCGGACGCGGCGATCATGGACAGCTGCGACTGGCGGGCGTTCGAGGCGGGATCGGGCGTCAACGAAGCTTCCGCCAAGGAGGGCGACGCGGATGATGGCTGATCGCCCTGTGAGGTATTGGGGAGGGAAGGAAGGGCTGCGTTGGAGGCTTGAGGCGTCCCTAAGTGATTATTTTCATTAGCGCGCCACCGACAAAGTGGATCGAAGCCAACGTTGGACAAGGAAGCGGGACGGGGATAGCCCAGGGGAACGGGGGAGAGAGCACTTACCAGGCGG